>OX123183.2:45794893-46994893 GCA_944739405.2 Euclidia mi
TTGGCTATTAAGTAATTATTTATTATATTGTTCCATTTCCTTGCAATTATGCGCAGGGCCTATATTTTATTTATAAGGGACGATAAAAACTAAGCTTTTACTATTATAATAAATTACACAGTCTATGGCTAATTATCCACTGTTACCATGCTTTACAAATCATATAAAATATATTTTCTTGCGGTTTAAAACGTTAGTTTTGAACTGAGTGCAGATAGAGTATTATGAAATTCACCTATGTTATACAGTTCCACTTTAAAAGCTATACAGAAAGTGAAATAACCACTACGGTATAATAAAGCTATTGTGAAATTATTCTGAGATTTGCTAGCTAAAACTCTCAAAAGTGGTATGATTGCATTGTTAAAAGCCTGTTAAAAGATAAATTAAACGTCATAGAACGCGTCTTTATGCACCTTAACCGCACTTCGCATTTTAAGTAAGCAATTGTATTGTGGTTTTTTTCAATATCCCTTATATAGCTGTTGTTCGCGGTTTCGCAAATGGATTAAACGAATAAAATACCTAAGTATATTTGTATATTATTTCAAGATGGTATTTAACTATGTAACCTACCCCACGTAATGACGGATTAAGCCAATAGGTACCCCATGTCATTCCATGGGTGTTGTAAAAGGTGACTGAGGTAAATTTATGAAACAAATACCCCTACATATTCGTAAAGAGATAAAAAACTTGACATTAAACCTTGTACCAGGCCGTCTGACCAGCGTGGTATAGTAGGCAACAGAGGCGGCCTTACCCTTTGCGAGGCTCCGGGCGGCAGGTCTTTGCGAGGCCCTTTGTCCTTCGTGAAAAGTATGTGATGCGAAAGTAGGTCTGGTTGTTTGGTTTAGGTATTTGTCATGTTTAAGGAGAAATGCTAAAATTATATAAATAAATCAAATATGAGTTTTAAAATATTTTTATATAATTTTTATTACATTGAAAGATTTACAAAATTAATTACAGAGATGATAAATTTTAAAACTGATGTTTGTGGCTTTTCCTAAGACTTAAACTCTTTAATTAAAGTACAATAATCTAACGAATAAGCTACGTCGTTTTCGATTGAAACAATAGCAAGGGCTAAAAGCCGATCTTGTGTCATCGAATTCAAGTAAAAACTCCTTTCAGCAGACGCAACTGTAACAGGTGTGGTAGCAATAATTCTCAGGACTGTTTCGATAGTGGGGGAAAACTTCACTTATTTTTTTTTCTATTATGTATTTTAGCACCGACATAATGTCATCGTTTCCTTCATACACACGGATGAACATATTCAGTTCTTCGTAAAATTCATGTCCATCAATATCACATGATTCTCCTACTGTCATATATATTTGCAAGTCGCTGTATTGCTTTAGAAGTTCACTATCATTAATTTCCTTTATTTTTTTATATTATACATGAAACCAAATATGCTCTCATGATGTTTAAGAGCCTCAAACCTAGGATAACAGCTTGCGCGCACATTGTCGACCATGACATAAAAATAGTTTATTTTGAAAATTTCTTCCGCTTTCAATTCATGAGCTTCATCTTCCCCTCCATAATCAAAATTCCTTTTTTTACGTCGTCTTCTGACTTCTTTGAACTGTCTGTCAATATCATTTTATTATCAAGTAGGTACCTACTACACTGAGAGATTTTTTTCGATAACCGCAAGCACAAAACGTGACAAGTCCGCGATTCGAAGTTAACAAGTGAAAATGTACGTAGATCGTAGTTAATTTTGGGTTATGATAAGTAAAACTGTACTAAGATTAAGAAAAATATAGTGCGACCTCATACCCAAAAACTTTGTCTTTGACAAAAAATACAAAGAAGAGCACAAGGATAGCTCTGGTGTACACGAGGTTAGAGTATACACAGACGGCTCAAAAACGAAAACTCCTATGACTTGAACATCAATCTCTCAACATCACTTGGTGAACTCAACACCATCTTCCAAGCTGAATGCGTTGGGATTATAAGGGCGGCGACGGCGATTGTGGCAAGAAATGTGAGTAACCTGTCAATATGCATCGGCACAGTCAGTGCTACAAGCTCTCGGCGGCAACTGCTTGAACAGCAGCCTTATTATGGAGTGCCACCAATAGCTGCAGAAAATTGCAGCGAGGAACCGGGTCACGCTTCAGTGGATACGAGGACACAGCGACTCCACGGGCAATGACGCAGCAAACCAACTGGCAAGGAAAGGATCGGACACAACAACTCTGAGACCCAAACCAATTGTTCCGATACCGTTCAGCCAACCAAAAATGTGGTTACGCGAGAGAAGCCTACAACAACATGAAAAAGAGTGGGCAGAACTGAAAGAGTGTATGCAATCCAAAGATGCCATCCCCCAACTGAACAAACGACTCTCACAAAAACTGCTGCACTCCAGCAGAAAAACACTCAAGCACCTGATTGGCATAATAACCGGCCACTGTCCATCAAATAAGCACTTCTACAATATTGGCGTCACGGACAGCCCTCTGTGCAGGGGCTGCATGGAGACCGAAGAAACACCCGCTCATGTGATTCTAAGTTGCACCAGCGTGAGTGACCAACGGATGAGGTTCCTGAACTTTCCCAGAACCATAAGCGAAGCCATACGTAACATTGGTCAACTCATGGCATTCTGGAAGGAGCTCTCATGGTATGAGTAGTAGGCGACAGCCGTGTCGCTGCTCACGCACAATGGCACAATTTAGTGGCTAAGTGCGGCAAACACCTGTCCAACTAACTAACTAACTAACCCAAAGTTGACTTCTGTTTACACACATTGTATTTATAAACTTCGAATCGCGGACTTGTCATTTTTTGTACTTACGGTTATCGAAAAAATCTCTCAGTGGTCATAATGAATTTATCAATTATGTTTTGAATGAATGAATTAGGTAACTAACTTAATTTTAATTTACCGTTATATTATATCATTGAAAAGTAATTAAGGATCAAAATCAAAAGTTTTAAATAAAAAAATAATAGATAAAAAGAATTAAGTATATTTTTTAAAATTTGCTTGGGTTGTTGCGCGAGGCCCCTGTAAGAGCGAGGCCCTGGGCGATTGCCCTGTTCGCCACCCCCTAAGGCCGCCACTGGTAGGCAATACTCAAATTTGGAGAGGTCCACGTCCAACAGTGGACTGTGCAATGCAGTATACTGATGATGTATCTTTCACTGGCTGTTTCAAGTCTTTCAAAAGAAATACGCATTTTATAACAGCAACAATATACGAAACGTCTAGAATTAGATATACGTAGCACAATTTTCTGTATTTTTTGTGTAAATCAGACCATTTCTTTCGATTATAAGACCTACACTTTTATATGCGTGCTCGTATAAAAATTAATTAGAACCTACAAAATATGTTCAGAAACTTATTCGGGTAAGAATAGAGCAAAAAAATATTGTAATAGATTCTGAAAATAATGCCTAACACATATTGTTACTGGATGACGTAATTACTATAATTATGTTATTTTAATATAGATTACTTGATGTATTAGTAACGTTGGGTCAACTGCAAGGCATTTGACCGTGTTGTGTTGTGCTAAATACCGAGTGGCATACGAATCTGAGATTCCACTTTACTTGCCACTATTTTCGCTGTGTGACATAAAGATGTTTTTTTTTACTTCTGTTACTACATGTCACGATGCTTGCATTATTTCGTGCGAGAATAATAATACTGAGCACCGTACATTAGAACAGATTTTTAATTTCATCCTCTTAATGTTATCCCAGTTCGATCCCAAGGTCCGCTTATTAGTCTAACAGGATTTGACTAATATTCAGTCATAGAGCGGCTGTCAGCGTGCCACAGAGCTACTGCCTGCCTGACTTCCGCAACCCAAATGGAGAGCGATATTCCATGGATTAGACTGTCAGTGTCAGTTTATTCAGAGGTACTGACGACCTATAACTTCATGACGGCTAAACGTGGTCTCCCAGGCACGGGGCAAGCTATAATTAATAATTCAATGCGCACGTAACGTAAGAAAAGCTTCTGGCGCGTAGTGTATGTGTCGATGTATTTTAAAAAGCTAAGTTTACGTAAAACTGTTCTTGCCACAAAATCATAATGTACTGTTATCTTACCGCCCCAAAGAAACAAAAAAAAACTTTGTGTTGTTTTGCACAGTATTTCATGCTACAAGTCCTTAATATGGAAACGAATAAACGTATTTTATTAAAATTCTAGACGTTAGCTCGAAATAAAAGTCAACAGTATACATGGTTGGATGAAATCGTTTGCGTTTTTATGACTACTAAGTATATAATTATTTGTAAAGCATCTGCAGCAGCCGTAACCCAGTGCAATTCCAGATTGCACTGGATATCAAGTTGAAAACCACAGCACGCATCACTGACTTTTCAAAGTTAAGTGCATATTTATTTGTTAATTATCGCTTGCTGCATGTTTAAGGTTTGTCCAAAACATTCTCGTAAGAGAGATGTAAAGTTTGCCAGCCCGCACTCTGTTATCGTAATGAACTATGCCCTAGCCCCACTCATACGCTCTATGCATAAGCAGAGTCTTGTGCCTAACAGAAGAGTAAACAAGGCTGATGAAGAAAGAGAAGAAATATCTTTAAGTATAAATACCTTGAGGTTTTACGCAAAAAGGCGCAACTATTTGGTCGTTTTAAGCATATATTCTCAGTGTTACCAAATTAAGATAAATTGAAACATTCGCTGCTAAAAAAGGGTTTGAAAATTTAAATATAAAGCCGTTCGGTATAAGCGTTCTCTACGTATAGTATTTGCATAAAATCTGGGATTCACAATGTCTTCACAATGTCGGCCACATTGCCTGCGCGTGCCCTGCAGCTTGCGTGGCGCGTGCGCACGCCAGATGTACTTTATGCAACCTCCTTTCTCCTGTTCAATGTGGTTTCTATCAATGTCTTATTGGCTTATGCGGGTTTTGTACTAATTATTGGATAGAGAATTTATTGATCTGTTATTGTGTCACTGGCCAAAGAAATACGTGGTAAGTCCTCAAGATACTTTGGACATATCCTGCTGTTAAGTCGGTATTTGTAAATATTTCATGGTATTTTTTAGTAACTTCATATATGTAGATACAATTATAAACACCACATTATCTACGCCCAATATGTATCAATAAAGCAAACTTTTTAACTTATTTTAATGGTAATGTAAACTGCCTTTTACCGTTCACTTATTAGCGGTTAATTGAGGTCCGATGACAAATTTTGGAAGCAGCAAATGTTTATTGGTAAAATGCAAATTATTACCAGGTAAGTCTTCTGTAACCTACTTCAATAGTAGCTATAGGTTTTAGTATACCTTGTTGCTCGTATATTTAATAAGTTCTTACATTTCGTAGTCAACACATCAAATTCTTACCGCCAGATGCTAAATAAAGTATAAACACACATATGTTTGTAGATTTATGTGGTCTGGCAATTGTGCCCACTCGAGTGTAAAATCACTGGATGCTATAAAATATATCGGCTTTTTAACTACGGCGTATAAAAGCAATATGTTATTCCTAGTAAATATACTCAATAAGTCCTCGATGTAATGAAGACGGTCGACCGCTACGAGAAATACGGAGGGTTGAAACTATTTCTCTTCATACTACGAGGTACACAAAAGCTTGAAGGTTCGTTTTAAAATAAATTAATGTTTCAAATAGCACAGTAGTCATGCGGTCAGTCCAACAGACTGCTACATAGAGAGACTCGCATTAAAAACTTAACTTGTTAAAAACTATAAATTGTTTAATATCGATGCCAAATGGAGAGGGCAAATATCGTGATGAAAACGGGACGTCCGAGAGTTCTCTGTAATAGTCTTGTACGATTTATGAAGTCTGCCATGCCGCATTTGCTCAGTGAGGTAGGTTATCATATGGTCGAACTTTGCCCATAGTGAGCACTGGAGAATAGCCAACAGTCGGATTGTTTATGAACAGTGGTAATATTATTATTATATTTTTACGTTTTTAAGCCCAATGCAATTAAGTATAAGGGTTATTAGTAGTGAATAGGCATTATAAGCTAGTGTTACAAAGGGGTGGTTAAAGCGTATTGCATACTAATTGCTATATTTTGATCACGCGATTTTTTAATCATACTCAGACAGTTTTGCATGCTGTATTACAAACCTGGTTTTCGATTTCTAATCTATTATAATTTTGACTAGCAATTGATATAAGATGTGTCGATAGGTTATAAAATATGAATGACTAAGACCGATTGAGTCGCTAACTGACATAAAGGTCAGAAGACATGCGATCGAAATTATACGAAATTACGACCAGACTTTATTTTTCCCTTTAATATATGTTGCGTTTATGTTTCTCGCTTGGTTTTTAAATAACACATGTAATAAAAATACAATAAGCTTTATGTTATACATTTTGCTACATTTTCAAGGTTATAAAAAGTACAGCGACACAAGAAAAAAAAGATTTTGATGAGGATTATTCCAGGATATAAAAATACATAACAATATCTTAGTAGCATTTTTGTAAAATTGCTTGCCATATTAGCAATCAATAGAAAATTAAAACTAATGTCTTCTTACCTTATTGCCAATCTGGTTGCCAGATTGATTCTGTTATAATAGAGAAATTGGACTGAATGTTGATATTTCTACGAAGCAACCAAGCTTAGATATGCGTATTGCAACGCGATAACAATATTCAAAGGCTTAACTATGTACAATGTGTACTATTCTGTGCATAGTATCAACACGCATTGTCTAAGTTGAAGCCGATATTTTTCGGTATACTAAAAAGTTATTGCCCGTGTGATATGATTTTGTCTGTTATGTTTTAATTCATTTTATGCATGTATATATTGGGCCAAACTTACAAACCTTTGATTTGGGCATACGCAACGGGCCTCTTTCCGTATAATGATTAAAAATATAATGTGTGTGTATGTGGAAAAAGATTTTCGCCGCTGATGACCTTGACAACATTAGACGGTAGCAGCGCAGAAGGCGATACCCCTTATTAAGAACGGGTTGAGACCGTTCTAAAAAGGGTGAAATATCTTCTACTTTTCTACCGCGACGTTTCGTCAAGGTAACATTAGACTACCTCCGTGGTCCAGTGGATAGCGCATGCAACTGCTGATCGGAGGTCCCGGGTTCGATTCCCAGGTCGGGCAAAAGTGTCACTGGGTTTTTCCGAATACTCAGTAGCAGCCCAGAGTTTGGTGATGTGCCCGGTAACGGCAATAGTCTCGCCCCTATTACGTGGGACCTAAAAATTCATGGCGAAATGTTGGTGTAATATTTACACCTCTGCCTAACACTTCGGGGATACAGGCGTGAGACTATAAACAAAAAAAGAAAACATTTGCTAGGGTTACGGGATGATTTGCCGCGACTTGCTATGGAATTTATAAGTTAAAGGGGCAAACTGATATCAGATAAGTAAATAAGTCAGCGTGGTTCTTTATTTTTTCTCGTGTTTGTTGGAAACGCGGTCATCGCAGGACCATATTATTTTAAAGTTTTGTTACTAAAGTAATTTCATTCTGAGGGTTTCACTACCGCCTAATACTCTTTTTTTGCAAAATAAAGCAACATTTTTTATATGTCATATGTAGGCATTTTTGAATATTTTTTACAAATTTAAAATCAAGTCCGCTTTTGAAGCTTTGTGTGTACAAAGAATCACAGAAAATATTTCGTTTGATAAATATATTTTCCCTTTGACTCTGTCCGATCGTTAATCACATAGGTACAATATAATCAAGCTTGTTCTACTTAAAGAGTTGTGCTAACTTTATCCGTAGGTATGACAAAGCCGCTCCAGCCTACTGAGTTCTACTGAAGCTGCAACAGACAACACATGTAATCAGGCCCGCCTTGTGTAAGCCCGGGAGCTGGCAAACAATTTATGTAAGGTAGTTTAGCCAGCTTAAAAATACATATATACAGCTGTGTATATTAAATTATTCCTGGTAGCCAAATTCCAGAGCCTTGTAGCCAAATTTATTTTAGACAACTTGAAATTATTCTAGTTTAATATTTTAATATTTATGCAAAACTAGAATTAAAAATCCCAGACGATTCTGATGGTTTTAAAGCTCGGCCCAGCTGCTCCAAACATGTTTTATTAACGTACGCAAAAAATATACTTTAGTCGGTTTGGAAATGTTGTACAGTCCTGTTTATTAATTCATCATACTCGAGCGTCCTAAACCTAGCAGAGAGCTTTTTATAGCTATTTATTGAAACACGATGATTACAATATAATATGAATGGGCCGATACGACAGGTTTAGTATCACCACTAATAGTTGCTTTTCACTTAATCAGTGAAAAGACTATGAGAGCCTAAGCGTATCTTAATATATATTTAGTTTTCTATTAAACAAGGGGCAGAGAGAATGGGGAAGGAGGTTTGGGAAAAACGGAGAAAAAACTACTGAACTCTCTTTTTTTTTCCTAAGGCTAGTACCGCGCGAATGATGTCTGGCATTATTGGCGTCTCAAAATATAGCATGTCTGCTGCCGTTATTAAAAAATATAGAATTGTTTTCAGAGTACCTAAAGAGTAATTTGCGCAAGTTTATGTGACAAGTTTGGGACCAAGTTTTGAAATCTAGGTAGAATTTCTATTTCTAATTTGCATAGTTGCTTAAATTATATTTTTGGCATCTATGTTTATTGCGATACTCAAAATAACCAATTACTCTCTAGCAAAGCCTCGATTCTATGCTGATAACCATCGATAAAATACCAGCGTCTAAAACACCTTCGCAATTACCCACTCTTAATCTACGTGTAACATCAATGAACACACGCACAATTTCCCAGAAAGAATAGCTAAGTCAAAGTAAACAAACCTTAAGTTAAGGAGCTAATGAAACCGTATGTGTTCCGTGTACGACAGCCTTTCTTTTTCCACCCACTTCACCTAAACTCCTTAATTAATTTAGTTGCTCATATACTTTTCCAATCGCAACGCCGTCTAAATAACTTTTACAAAGGATCGGCGGGAGACACTTTTTTCTTCTAAGTGGATGTTGGTTTTAATTTGTCTTCAAGGGCCTTTGATTTTTTTTCTTTAGTACCTAAGTATTTAACATTTTAATATCAGTATTGGAATACTTGATCATATAACCAAACTTCAATTGACCTATCATTATTATATGCACGTGTTACTTTTGAATTAAAGTAAATACATATACATATCTCAGTTTTTTTTTAAGTTGGTTGAGAATAGTAAATTAAATACAGCATTGGCTTGAGGCAAGTCGAATACTTATACCAGTTTCCAGTAGACAATGCAGTTAACAGGGTCGACACCACCGAAAGGAATAAAAAACACTCATTATCTTGATCGAATTTTCATATGCAAATAATAGAACACTGTTTGTCAACGTTGATCGCAGTGGCGCTGCATGTTCCATTATTTCCTTTCACTTTAGCTTCACCCTATTCTTTACAATATCAGGTGCATTTTTTGTTTAATACGTTTTCAATCTAAAACGTGCCTTATTAAATTCGTCTCGGTGCTGGAAACTTTATAAGGAAACGACTGAATCTGAAGTTTTTCTTTGAGCTAGAGCTAGGTTAAGGCTGTAATTAAAATATATAATAGTAGGTAGGGAGAATTCCTGTCTCACCGTCTCAATGTTTTGTCATTAATTGTTGCTTCATTAACTACATTCATTATGTGTTCAATCTGCATACGCTAGTTAAAAATTTTGAGTTTTACAAATAATAAACATATTCTAAAGTCTTTAAAAAAACTGTTTTACTAGTAAGTATGATGTATTTAAAATAAACAAAGGGCATCTCATGATTCATAGGCTTGCCCTTGAATCACGAAATGACCTTTGGTTTTGCGATGTGTGATACGCAACTCATTAGCAATAATACATATTGAGGGTTTAAGACATGCAACCTCTTCCATGTAGATCGTAGTGGGTCCGTACTGTGCAAAGTGTTCCAGGGTGCTTGGAGGGCCTGGAACGCCCATTCGTTCTGTAAAAATTAAACATTTTAGCGTTTGTAGGCTATAATTTCTAGCTGAAAATCTTTCTCGAAATCTCCTCGACTAGAGAATAGCAACCGAAAAAATACCCAATGCTCACTTTTACGTAATTGCTGGCTCAAAAAGATTACAGTAATTTCTCTCCCATGTAAATTACTAACAAAATTTGATGAGAAAGAATTAAAAAAAAAAACCAGCGACGTTCGCAGAGTTTGATTGATTTCAAAAAGTTTTCCCTTCGCTAATATATGTAAATCTGTTACAAATGAAAGAATTCGTAAGGCTGTACTCAATGTAAGAACTGAGCATGCTCAAGTATTGGAGATCACAGCTCTTACGATAATCCTGATGTCGAATTGAAACAAGGTATCTTCGTGAAGGCAGACGTTCTCGAAATTACTAGAGGTATCTTAATGTTATCGTAATCTTTTAGATAATGAAGTCTTCTGAGAAACGATTTGTACAAACTATTCAAATATTGAACGGAAAAGTTTTTGTAAATATTCCAGTCGCTTTTATTAACGAAATAAAATTCCATTTTTATTTTAATTGTAAAATAATGAAGAATACATAAATTGCCATTTATGGTTCAGTAGAGAGTGAACTAAGAAAGTAGTTTTAGTAGTAATAGTGACAAGCAACTAATAGATTTTGATTATGGTTGATGTTAGTTAATTTAGAACGGTTGCTTATGTCGTTTGTTAGTATGTGTGTATCTGTTCCCATTATAAAATGTACTAACTGGATATTTTATAAAGGGAACAGATAGGATTTAATAGTTATGGTGATATAAATATTAAATAATTATATAATGTTCGAACATCGACTGTTACGAGACCATTATTTATACAACATATTTGTAAAAAAATATATATTTTTAAATATTTTTAAATTAATATTTTTATCAATCTATTAACATTTTTATCAGTCTATTAACATTATTTCATTTTAATTTTTCCATTTCATTTTCAATAAAATAATTTGGTATATTTTGTCGGTAAACCACGGTAAAGTTACAGAGAGCTCTCAAAAAGCATATTTATTAATTCCAATTAAGAACAAACCTATTAAACCTAAAGTTCATTTAAATAGGGTGCATAGGGTTCCCACCAATAACTTAGGGTCCCAAGCCAACCTCACCTGCAAGTGGTGCACCTGCCGATCAACGGACGAGGCTCTGGCAAACAAAATATCCCGATAAGCGGCAATAGGCTCGCCACCTATTACGTGGGATCAAAACACTGGCGAAAAGTGGGCGTTTAATATGCCTCTGCCTACCCCTTCGGGAAAACAGGCGTGAGTCTATGTATGTATGTATGTTCATTTAAATAAAAACTCTTACAGTTTCATACAAACACGTACATATTTGCACAACCCAGCATAGCTTAATATACGCTAAATAAAATATAACCTCCAGCGCACCCCTGCCCCAATTTTATGAGTTTTGACGCGACGCAATATAACTCATAATGTGACATGTAACAGGAACGTTGTTTATAAGGCGTAGGTTAATAGCCAACGTAGTGCCGGCTTCAAGCCACCTGATGATTTCTGACTAGACGGGGCTTGATATTATATTCTGACGGTAATAAGTCTGACAATATATAGTGGGCTAAGGTCAGACTAACTATTGAGACGATAATGCTTTATAATGCTTTGTATCGGCATGTTAGGAACTTTCGCTTTGTTTCGGGGGTGGAAGTTTTTGCTTCCAGTTTGTCGTGACGATTTCTGTTCTGTAGGTACTCGGGGTCTGCTCACTAAAGCCACTGCGGTGTCCACGTCTCGTAGAAGCGAATCGTAATTGGCATACTGTGCTGTGATTCTGTCAGAAACAAACATATTGTGCGCAAACTGTGCGCTTGCTTATACGTTCGTGAATACTATTTCGGTGTTATAGTTAGCAACGTGTAATGTTATACTAGTATTTATTATAAGCCATCTAACTCAATAATGACTTTTTAAAATTAGCACTTTCAGAGATTACCACATTCAAATGGATGAAACAAGTCGTATGACTTGTTTCATCAGTTTCATTATTTGAATGTGGTGTTCCTTTTTTTCACTTTCTAGTGAAAATGCTTGACTGCCTTGTTGGTCTCGCGGCATAAATTTGCGCGTGGGATTGGGAGGTCTCGGGTTCAATTCCCGGGTCGGGCAAAGTGTTATTGGGTTTTTCCGTTAGGACATTCTCAGTAGCAGCACGGAGTCTGGTAATGTGCCCGGTACGGCAATAGGCTCGCCCCCTATTACGTGGGACCTAAAAATTCATGGCGAATTATGGGTGTAATATTACACTCTGCCTACCCCTTCGGGGATACAGGCGTGAGTCTATAAATAAAAATAAAATAAAAACTATAGTGAAAATGTGTGTATTTAATGTCTACTATGTTCAAGCAATGGGACTGGATGGACGGGTACGTTGAAGATAATAAACGTCCGCCTGTAACCTATTTATAAAATATATAATAATTTTTTTTTTTTTTTTTTGGTATCGGGTTGGAAAATCCTCATGGAGTCCCTCCGCCCCGGGGGAAGGACGAAGGGGACTGTCAGACTCTTACTGACTAAAAACCAACCCGTGTTCCTCATGTACCCGTGTGTCGGAGGGTAGGGATTCACATAAGCATTCGTCACTACCCCCCGACGGGTATTGGCCCGCCAGATGGTCAGGCGGGCCCCGACCAAAACCCCCTTGGCGGCGGATGAAGGTGTTGGGCTCCGCCGCCAAAACACCCAGCGGCCGCAGAGGATAGGGAGGACGGCAACGCAACACCGCATCTCCTCTTCCTCTGCGGCCCCACCGCGACGCAACGATGGTGCGCCCCCATTTGGTCGCGGGAGATAGGGCGCGCGGCAACGCAACACCGACACGCCTCTCCTCCCGCGACCGCGCCCGACTGCGAGGGACAGACAAAACTGTCCCCCGCACCCGCACCGTTGGACGCATCCTGCGCAGGCCCCGTCAAGCCCACGCGGAGCGTCCCCTCCTGGATCCCTCTTAGCTTCACCGCGGGTAACCAATCCACGGTTACTGAGCCCCCCCACCACGACAAGGTGGAGATCCCACGGGGGGGGAGTGTTCACGTTCTGCAACCTTATTATGAATTTTCTAGCTACACGCTTTTGAGAGAAATTATGTTTTTGAACTGCTTAGAATTACATCGTTTTTTTTTACTCAATTTGTAGTTGCTGAAATAATGCCAATCAAATATGCTGGGCTTTTTAGGATGCTATACCAAATTAAGAAACTCTTATCGTTTTGTTTTGTCCGTTTGTTTTTAAGTCCGCGGCTATACACTATAAAAGTAAGCAGCTATAATGGCTATATTACTTTTATACAAAAGGTTAAATTTCAAATTCGAACCACAAAGTGGCGAATTGAAGTTTCTGCTATAGTATTCCTACTGCGAGAACCGAAAATGCTGATGACCTCGCCCATACCAACCGAACCAATTTGAATGTGTGCAAACTCTTTTAAATAATTGAATGCATAATTAAGTAAAGGTAATTTATGACAACTAATTAAGTAACTAATTAGGTTTAGTAAGTAACGAGTAATACTGGTATAATAATCAAGTTAAAATTATTCTTGTCGGTGAAAATAGAGACTGTGTTTTAGCCTTTCCAAGGACAATATAATAATGACATATGGGTGAATGTATAACTTTGAAAATGTTGTTTATTTTATTTGACCGACTTTTTCATTTATGTTACAGCTAAACCTTCCTTAGGAACCACACTACCTAATAGTGAAAACTATACAAGAATCCCTTTGAAAGTTTTAGAGATTATTGTGTACATACAGAGAGGACGCGGCGGGCACTTCATTTTATAATATGCAATAGATTGATACTTGTCTAATTGAAAATATTTTAAAAGATCTTTAAAAAATATTTTAATAGTCCTTTTATAATCATGTCGTACATAAATCAATTCAATACAACATAAGTATACCTCGAACTCCTTAACCAAATAACTGGCCTGAACACCCGAACTGGTTTCAGAATTCTTAGACAAGGTAAATCAAATTGGAATTCGTTTCGGCTTGTATTTAATTAGAAGGGTTGCCGGAAAATATATTTATACTTCCCTTAAAGAAATATCTCAGCTTCTATTTTTTATTGTCAATCTAAAATTGTTTATGCAGTTACTGGCATTTGCCCGTGGCGTCGCCCGTGTAGGGATTGGTTATCGAGACAAAATGAATGCCACGCCACGTGTTTATTTATTTATGTTAACATGGTGTAACGGATGCCAGGAATCGAACCTTTGCTAGTCCGCTACAGTGCGCTGGTAGTGTGCTGCTGACGTGTGCCTACGACGATGCGTGTTCTTCTATGTGTGTGGACTGTATGGCTTCGATGTGTAAGGGCTTCAGAAATGAAACATCTTCATACGTTGAGAGCGATGCTGTTCAGGTGTGCGGTGCTTGATGGTTACATAGGTCACAAGATGGTGGTTGGGACGCCAACGAACTGGCCGAATACATGGTCGCTTAAGTACCTCGAAACTTTACCTTATCGACGACCATCGCACCGAACACGTGCACAGAGAATCTTTCGTTTATTTTTATTTCAAAAACAGTACAAATGTTACGTATGATTCGATCCTATTATACATACATACATGTTTGTATAATAGGATCGAAATACCTAAACCTAACTATTAGCGTCACTAAGTTATTCCATAAAAACTCCCAAAAAATGCTGCCACACAAGGGCCCGCCCACTATATTTTCTATTGAAAAACTATCGTATACTAAATTTATATATATAATTTTGGTAGGCCGTTGTGTGCAACTATATGGGGCATCTATTAAAACAAACACCATGAAAATATCTTTATTCGATTCGAACATATTACATGATAGCTTTGAATCATAAAAAAATTACAGAATTTCTTAAGTAAATACTATCGTAAGTAAACAAATTTTATGATAAACATACGAATGTTTGTTATTATGCTTATTTTAACTATATAAGGTAATAACTAGCAATAAAAAGGTATCTAGACATGATTTCAAGTCTATATGAAGCTAAAAAACACTTATAAAACTATAAAACGAATATGTAAACAAACAGCTGTTTTATGAAGCATTAACTCTTATCTGTCACTACTGATAACGCTATTTATGATTCGATATCTAAGGTCCCTACAGTTAGCACAAGTTTAAGACTAATGTTCATGTATTACATAGTTGTTGTATATTAACAATCTAACCATTTACACTATTTTAGCTATTTTGTAACGTTTTGACACGTCCGGGAACCGAACCCGGTGTACCGCACGATTAGATAACACTGATTTTAACGATTTTCACTCGCGGTTTCGAATACACTATTCACTGTCATAGTTTTAATGTCTGTCGCGAACACATGGTTTCATAAAATAATTACGTTATATTTATTTATACAATACAAATAGAATACAAGTAATACAAAGATAATACAATACAAGTAGCACACGGATTATATTGATGTATAGCTATCCTATATTACTACAGAGTTGCATAAAGCCGTTTAGTAGCTTTTTTTGCAAAATACTAACAAACATCTATGACTTTCATCCGCACAAACTTACGCATTTATTAGTAGAGAGATCTAAATAAGATCGTTTTTCTCGTATTTCTTGCTTGCCAAAGAAGTCATGCAATTCACCTTTCTAATTATAACGAATCCGACATTTTACAATTCAAACTTTATAAATTATTATGAAGCTGTTATAATAAAGTAATTTACCTTATAGTCCAGGGCTGAATTGATTAAGACGAAATTTTGTATCTTTGGATTTTCTTTAGAATTCTAATTGGACGCTCTAGATTTTAATAAGCTGAGTAGAAAACTAAGAGTTTTGGGGTAATAGATTTTGGATACCTAATTCGTTTATCATCTTAATATATAAAATCCTTGCGTTACTGACTGACTGACTGACACGCTACAGCCGAAACTATTGGGCGCAGGAAGCTAAAATTTGGCATGTATGTTCCTTGGGGACCGTAGGGGTGCACTAAGAAGGGATTTCGAGAAATTCCCACGGGATCGGCCAAAACGGGAAATTCGAAAATATGTGCGTGCGAAGCCGCTGGCGTCGACTAGTAATTTATAATTGTTTATGGATTTCAGTTTCATTTTTACAGTACTTTGGTCTTTCGTCACCATTTGCTTAAGTGGAAAGGGAAAATAATTAGACTGCACGGACGGCGTAGCGGTTAAAGCGGTTGCCTGACCACTTAAATTTGCGTGGGTCGTGGGTTTGACCATGTCACGAAACATTTGTGTACACAAATTGTTGTTTAGAATCTGGATGTCCTTTGTATCCGCCAGTTGAGTCTCCTTCAATATTTCAATTACCCGCACGAGGAATACATTTTTATAGCTGCTTCTATCGGTTGTCTTATTAGAAAAAAACTATGTGTGTCTGGGCGATAGTAATTCTTTGTTAACTTTCATCATCAACCTGATGCAGTCCACTGTTGCAAATTATTTGATATGTAGACTAAATAAAACCTAGATAGGGATGATAGCATTGGCTTTGATTTTATGAGAAAAATGAAATCTCCTCTGAAAAGCCGACAGAATTTGGTACAAATGCCATGAGACTTTATGGAACGTTATAACTTTACTATTTCTCCTACATCGTTGGTATGTCAGAACTATTTTCTATTAGAAAAATACATGAGGCTGTTAAGAGTTTCGCTCGAGGATTTAGGGATAAGTAAGGCAATTCTTAAAAAGTTCCGTCTAAAATAGAACGACACTAAGCGTTAAAGAGTTTAAGTAGATAGTAGGATTTTAGACTTACTCCGAGATGCAGTGGGAAAAAGAGTTTGCTTTATATCATTAAATTAATTACCTAACATTAGTTTCTTACGATGCTAATTTTATTCAGGGATTGGACCAAAACCTTCTATGTACCGCAATTACCAATATTTTTCCTCTTTACGTCACAATAATGGGAAAATACAAGCAAAATAACATTACCTGCTTGCATTGACTCATTCATTTGATTTAACATAATAACATAACTTCAGACCTTTATCACCGAAGGGGTAGACAGAGGTGTAATACGCACCCACACTTCGCCTGTTATGTTTCTGTCCAAATGTAATACGGGACGAGCCTATTGCTATCTAATGGGCACATTATTAAGCGAGCGATAATTAACATTTTTAATTAATTGCCTATGCCTAATGGACCTGGGTGTTTTTACACCCATAAAGCCTTTAATATCAAATAAAATAAAATATATATACAAATTCCTGAAAAACTGCGCTAGTGCAAGAAAAAATTGAATATTCATCATATAATTAATGCTATGGCTACGATAGCCTAATGGAGAGAGTACCTAACAGACTACGACGCAGAGGGTCCAAATCAATTGAGTGCACCACTGACTTTCGAGTTAAGCGCGTATCAAATTGTTAACTGTCGCTTGCTTAAAGGCGATGAAGGAACTCATCGTGAGGGAACATGAATATATGAGTTCTCGAAGTCTACGCCTCTCTTGCCCAGTAAGGTCACTGTGGCCTTCTCATAATGAGAAGCGGCCCGTGCCTGCAGTGGGGCAGTTCGTATGGAGGTCTTATGATGACGAATTATTAATGTTAGCATATTTATATACACTAGTCAATAATTGCTGCAGCATTGGACATTGATCAAATCCTATCCACAAAATATTTACAGCCGTCATATGTAGCGTTTTCTACATATTTAGCCACGCAATACTTGAATGCACAAACCAAACAACTAGTGAGTCGAAATAACCGCAATTGAAGCAAACATTAAAGTTGCATACCTGTTACAATTAGCTGAGCCGTACGATATGTAGGGGCCGTACCTACTCATCTACTAAACCTGTTTAGATCAAATAAACCGCATTTACAGAATGAAAAGTTTATTCGCTTCTAACCACGTAAAATAATACCGCAGAACTCTCAAAAGTCTACACAACTTACTACGGTTTTTGAATTAAAATTTAGATAGAATTCAGTCGAAACGCTTTCGCTATGATATTTAGTTTTATACCTTTCATAATTTTACTTTATTCGAATTTTGTACGTGCGACCGCTACGAGTACCAGGTTCGTATAATTTATACAAAAGTATGACATTAATTCGTTGTAAACGACATTCAAGTTAAATCAGAAATTCAGTAATTACAGTTTTCAAAAATCCATAAATTACTTTAATTAAAATCGTAACACTGTCAAGTATATTTAAATGTAAATTTGTTTAATTAAAATTTATTGAATGTATCGGTGTTGGTTGTTGACAAAGTTTTGAGCTGCGCTTGCAGATTATAACGCTACTGATTTGAGTCCCAGAACGCTAAAAATCTAAGCATTTTTTAAACTATACACAAACATCTACATTTGACCATATAATCAAAATACAGAATGTAGATAAATAGGGTTTCAGTCATTTATATAATTCATGTCACAAAACTATTATTGAACAAAGCAAGGCGGCTATACCCTGACTTGACTTGTCATTCACAACAGATCGGTAAGGTCAAGCAACGTTTGCAGCGGTCTACACATGGATGATGTGGACCACTTGTTGTGGCACATCAGAGCACGCTAGCGTGCCTTTGGCATGTATCCGACAAAAAAAGATAATCCTACAGATTAATGTATAAGTATATTTTCTAAATCAATTAATTTGCTTATAGCAACAAGAAATATATTACAGTTAACAATTAACCTTCAGACGAATTCTTTCCTCGTATTTCATAATAGAGAAATAGAGAGAATAATAGAGAATCAGTAGAAAGTTAGCATAATTTCCAAATGTTCTTACTTTAACCACAATTTATTAGTCTTACCTATCTACTTTCAAATGAATTTATAAAAGTAACAACGTTGGCAATGATATGCCAATTGAAAATTCTAAAATGCATATTCTTGAAAAAGTATTTCTGAAACAAGGGCAGAAGAATTGAAACTATTTTAATTGTATGAATTTAATTCAGTTGTAACGTGAATGGAAGTCATTTCGAGTAGCGTGCAGATACAAATTATAAGACCCGCTATAATTAGCTCGCGTCTGTGCTAGACACAGAATAGTAAAACGAACGAAGAATACTTCTGCGAAACGCGTGGCACGATTGTGGGCAGTTCATGTCAAATTGCGCGAATTGTGCTATCTCGGGCTGAGTAGGTAGTTATAATTTGTATTTATATGGTACTAAAATGTTATCATAATGGATCAAGATGATTGACTTGGGCATAGATAAATATAATACTTTACAGTACAGATGCCGCAAGTCGTCCATAAAAATTGGCCACGTTAGATCCTTAATATTAGACCTTTATTTTTATAAGTACTTGTTAATACCGTAAATAATACAACAGATGGCGCTAGCGACGAAAAAAATTGGAGTCGATGGTAGCGACATCTTACGTCTCATTTTGTAAGCAATGTTATTTTAAATTAAAAAGAAGAGATGGCGCTATAATAAAAAAGCATTCTGTCTAAAATGTAGAAATATTATGATATTTCACCTTGTCACCCAAGTGTGCCTCATTTCAAGGTTATAACACGATCAACCGATCTAGTAGGTACCTATTTTACGTATGTACCGGTGGCGTTAAAACATCTAGCGATATTTTTATGACTTCGTGTCTTTCCGTTCAAAATTTGGAATGCACTTTGTACACTGTTCCATAAAGCTGATATTTGACATACTTGCGTAAGTTTGGTGGCTATGTTACGGTAACATTGAAATGGTGCAGTGATGAATGACCTTGTGAATGCACCTTGGTCTGATGATGAAGCCGGGAAGATGGTTACAGGAACTTCTAAACTACATATTATGATAAACTACTCGTGTTTGGGCTCGTTTGAATTGACTTGACAAAACCTATGACCTTGTGAGGTTGCCTTGGTCTGCTGATGAAGCCGGAAGATGGTCACAGTAACTACTAAACTACACGTGATAAACTAGTAGTGTTTGGGCTCGTTTGAATAGACTTGACAAAACCTATGACCTTGTGAGGTTGCCTTGGTCTGATGATGAAACCGGAAGGTAGTCACAGGAACTCCTAAACTACACATGATAAACTAGTAGTGTTTGGGCTCGTTTGAATAGACTTGACAAAACCTATGACATTGTGAGGTTGCCTTGGTCTGATGATGAAGCCGGAAGGTGGTCACAGGAACTCCTAAACTACACATGATAAACTAGTAGTGTTTGGGCTCGTTTGACTAGACTTGACAAAACCTATGACCTTGTGTGGTTGCCTTGGTCTAATGATGAAGCCGGAAGGTGGTCACAGGAACTCCTAAACTACACATGATAAACTAGTAGTGTTTGGGCTCGTTTGAATAGATTTGACAAAACCTATGACCTTGTGAGGCTGCCTTGGTCTGATGATGAAGCCGGAAGGTGGTCACAGGAAATCCTAAACTACACATGATAAACTAGTCGTGTTTGGGCTCGTTTGACAAGACTTGATAAAACCGACAAAACCTTTGACCTTGTGAGGTTGCCTTGGTCTGATGATGAAGCCGGAAGGTGGTCACAGGAACTCCTAAACTACACATGATAAACTAGTCGTGTTTGGGCTCGTTTGACAAGACTTGACAAAACCTATGACCTTATGTGGTTGCCTTGGTCTGATGATGAAGCCGGAAGGTGGTCACAGGAACTCCTAAACTACACATGATAAACTAGTAGTGTTTGGGCTCGTTTGAATAGACTTGACAAAACCTATGACCTTGTGTGGTTGCCTTGGTCTAATGATGAAGCCGGAAGGTGGTCACAGGAACTCCTAAACTACACATGATAAACTAGTCGTGTTTGGGCTCGTTTGACAAGACTTGACAAAACCTATGACCTTGTGTGGTTGCCTTGGTCTGATGATGAAGCCGGAAGGTGGTCACAGGAAATCCTAAACTACACATGATAAACTAGTCGTGTTTGGGCTCGTTTGACAAGACTTGATAAAACCGACAAAACCTTTGACCTTGTGAGGTTGCCTTGGTCTAATGATGAAGCCGGAAGGTGGTCACAGGAACTCCTAAACTACACATGATAAACTAGTCGTGTTTGGGCTCGTTTGACAAGACTTGACAAAACCTATGACCTTGTGTGGTTGCCTTGGTCTGATGATGAAGCCGGAAGGTGGTCACAGGAACTCCTAAACTACACATGATAAACTAGTAGTGTTTGGGCTCGTTTGAATAGACTTGACAAAACCTATGACCTTGTGTGGTTGCCTTGGTCTAATGATGAAGCCGGAAGGTGGTCACAGGAACTCCTAAACTACACATGATAAACTAGTCGTGTTTGGGCTCGTTTGACAAGACTTGACAAAACCTATGACCTTGTGTGGTAGCCTTGGTCTGATGATGAAGCCGGAAGGTGGTCACAGGAACTCCTAAACTACACATGATAAACTAGTAGTGTTTGGGCTCGTTTGACTAGACTTGACAAAACCTATGACCTTGTGTGGTTGCCTTGGTCTAATGATGAAGCCGGAAGGTGGTCACAGGAACTCCTAAACTACACATGATAAACTAGTAGTGTTTGGGCTCGTTTGAATAGATTTGACAAAACCTATGACCTTGTGAGGCTGCCTTGGTCTGATGATGAAGCCGGAAGGTGGTCACTGAAACTCCTAAACTACACATGAGAAACTAGTAGTGTTTGGGCTAGTTTGAATAGACTTGACAAAACCTATGACCTTGTGAGGTTGCCTTGGTCTGATGGTCGGTGGTCCCAGGGTCTGTGGTGCATGCTACAGATAATATAATAGGTACATTACTATACTAGGTGGTGCTTTCCTTTGAGTTCTGCTTCGTGAAAATTGTTATTCTTTATTTGTATTATTATATTCTTAATTAAATTGGTATTCAGGCGAAATTAATGTAACCTAAATGGCGAACCCCTGGCAAAGCGAACGTCAAGATTGCAAAAGGGGAATAGGTAGGTAACTATTAAAATGTAGAAATGAAACAACAATTCATTTTATTTTTTTATTTATGAAACCATGATACCTCGTCAACTAACAAAAAATCTTGCAAAAACGTTGGAATTTTTTCTCTTCAACTTTCACGGGAACGAAGTCGCGCGCAAAAGCTAGTCATTACAATTGGTTTATTAATTCGGCCTTACAAGCAAGTTATGCAAACGTGCAAGTTAGTTATTTAGATAATTAACTCAAATCCAGACGTTGGCAAATTAA
Source organism: Euclidia mi (assembly GCA_944739405.2). Taxonomy (NCBI): domain Eukaryota; kingdom Metazoa; phylum Arthropoda; class Insecta; order Lepidoptera; family Erebidae; genus Euclidia; species Euclidia mi. Next base: position 45,817,067 of record OX123183.2, read on the forward strand.
TATTTTTAAATTGATAAATTAGGTCGTTTTTTATTCCTCCATTAAAGTGGATAAACAGAATTAGATAAAAAACTAAATTTAACTATTATAAAATCATTTATTTTGTAGGATTCGTAATTTTGAAGCTGATTGTAACGATTTTTTTTAAATACTTGCAACACTTTCAAAGTATTTCTTGCTTGAATTAAACGTACGCGATCGCGTCTCGCGTTTTGCCGATCCACGATCGTAACGTAGTAGGGTAAATACGCTAAATGTCGGCATCCTTACGGTTTTTCTGTTTTGGAATCGGTCTGGCACCATCAATTTGCAACGAAAGGATAGCTTCCGATGCGGTTTTGGATAGTTTGATAAATCTATTTCATGTTTATGGGCATAAGGTTGACATTTCTACTACAAGGAAAAAGTACTAAGGTTTATATGCGTCGAGAACGAAAAATCCCTAAAGTCGGCCATTCACGGGCCATGGCCGGTCGCGTTTTTCCCAAATATCGGCCGGGTATAGAATGTTTTAAATTAAGACGGATAAATATTATTAAGTAATATGATTTATTTTGGCAGGAGTCTCACTATGTATACGTTATTAATCGTATTTGTTTAATAGTAGGTAAAGTATTTTTTTATTTGCACTTAAATAACGTTAGGTAAGTATTACAATTTATAACAAAGTAAACATCAAAATAATTATAATTAGTTCTGGATATCTTTTCAAAAATAATTCATACCATTTTTGGCCCAGAGTATCATTATTGAATATATTTATATTTTTAAGCTACGTAATTAACATGGGTTAAGGTAGCAAGTTCCAAAGAGCAATTTATATCTTATATTTCCATACCATAATAAGCTAATATAAATGTTTTCAATAATATCAACTCCTACATTTAAACTTAACTCTTTATATTATAAATAAATAAACGTATAATAAATATTTAATTTTGAGAAAATAAGAAAAGTAATCAGCCTGTATAGTTGGGCTCGAATTCGAGGCTGGTCGACATTACAATCTTTAATGTTTCTAAAGCCAGCCTCTATTTTGTGTACATTATTTCTCGAGATTCAACTAATATCACCCCGGCCGGTATTTGGCGAATAAACGTAAAATAGATTTATTTGCCTATATGCGTTGCAAATTCTCTTATTAAGGCAATGGAAAATTGGAAATTATAAAACAGACTGCATTTACTTTTAGTCGGCCACGGCCGAGAATCCGATTTTAATTCAAAATTGGTATTCTATTGGCGGCCTCCTATTTTCCCTTAAAACAATACGTTAAACATTGAAAAATCTATCTCAAAATATAGTAAAAATCACTAATTACTAATAATAATGCTTAAAACAATAACAAAGGAATGTCTGACCGTTCTGATATCAATCCCCGAAGTGTGGGTATTCACAGCAAGTAAGGTACTTTAAATATGAAATTGACGCTTCGACGGCGCAATCGCTACTGACGCTCAGTGTGCGAAGAGTGTGTAACGTAATCGGAAAGTAACGGTTGTACATATAGATTATGAACTAAGATTGTAATTCGAGTGGCAAATTTGTAACTTCAATACGTTTTAAATGAACGCAAGCCGAAAATGTGCAGACGGCCGAAGTTTGGGGAGGGGCCGACGTATGGCGTATTTACCCTACAGATACTTTTATGAAATAATATTCCTTACTGCCATATATTTACGGAACTTTATCGCACAAAACACTAAAATACTTGAAAGTATTTTGAGTACTCAGGAATATAAAAATTGCAAGGTTTTGCGCGACAAAGTTCCTTAAATATATGGTAGTAAGGAATAAATTTCCATGAAAGTATTTAGAAAAGTCCATTACCAAATTTTGCGATAAACATCCTTACTCATATTAGGATAAGGTTTATTTTTCAATACAAACTTGCATTACCAGGGCGTCACACGAAGTTTTCTATACTCGAGTGCCCAAAAACTTGCAAGTATATTGATACCTACCTGGTTTTCGACCCTGGTATTTTTATAGAGAGGCACTTGGTGTACTTGGTACGCGATTTTGCAATTGTGCGACTCATCAAGTCATGACTATCGGCATAGATAAATTTAATACTAAGTATACCTATCGGGAACCAAGCGAATGAGTTCTAGACTTCTAGAGAAGTCGGCTATCAAAGTTTAAAAATGCGTTTTGTTTTTTTCATTAGCTTGATTTACAACATACTCAACATCAACTGTTTATTAGTTGCTATTGTCTGTTCAAGATACCTACGAAAAAAATAAAAGGTAAAAAATATACAGTATCATTTATGAATTAAAGGGACAGGCGTATTTTTGTAAAACTAACTGCAACTTTCGCTTGGAGTATTTACCTAACTTAAATCTACTTTTGTTGCGAAGGCGACATTAAAAGAACCATTTTATGGTTTGTTTACATTTTATTTTTTCGTATCTTGAACAGACTATAGGTAGGTACCTATAAATGTAAGACGCATATTGATTAACATAATTTATGAAAAATTATTATATAATACTACTACAAACACAGTAAGTTTTTATTATGTATAAAATTTAAATTACACTACTTTTACGTACTTAAATGTAAAAACAAAACGCAATCGCTCGACTAGGTACCTATACAGGTCATTTTTAAAATAAATGCTCATGGCCGTTCATTGGTTAACATAATATCTTACTTTTTCAAATATTTGATGTTTATTTAATAAATATTTATTTATTTTACCATCTACAGATTAATACCAAATTAAATAAAAATAAATATATACATACGTAAAAGCGCCATCTATGAATGCCGAGTGAAAGTTAACTCATTGTAACGTTTTATTACAAGCTAGTACGTATTTTGGCCACCAGAGCAACGAAGTGCACATCATATTTTTCAAAAATATTCATATTCAATTAAATGTTTCATTTTTTATTTAATCGTAATAAAGGGATTTTTTAATTAATAAATATCATATTTTAGAACTTTATTTTCTTATTTATCATTTATGCATGAACAATCGATACTAGTAAAGCCATCTGTTGAGAGAGTTAAGAATGACGGAAAACGTTCTAAGGAATGAGACCCCATGACTTGGGTATGCTTCTTTTGAAGTCGCGGACTGCGTGGCGCATTGCCTATAGAGTTGTATGAAATAAATGTAATATTAATTTGATGCGCGACAGTAAGAAAATAAATAACGGATGTTGAACCATGCACGGTTATTATTTAATACAGATAACAGTTAATAAAGGCCTCTGTCACCTCTGATAGAAAGAACATAAAATACCTGAAATGAAGCTCAGATGACTTCATTGAAGAAATCGAGATGTTCAGGCGACTAGGCGATGTAACTGTTTAAAAGATCATAGCCAAAGAAAAAAGCGATTATTCTGATCCATTCTGGAGTTCGTAACACAGTTGGAGTGGTTTTTCATCCGCACTTACATTCCGAGTCGGATTATTGTATGTAAGTGGCGATATCGTTGACATTCGCTGCTATGGAAAGCAGCTTCTTCCTATAAGTTGGCCAGTTGAAATTATTTCGCGTCGGTGGCTACTGCCATTTCCATCCGTTTGTTTTCTTACTGTTCCGTGATCTTAAACTACAGCTGCAAAAGTTTCGTTGTTCGCGCCACCTGCAGAACTCTTCTTAGTCTAATAGTAACCGTTGGATATTACTGTGTCTATACCACAGCTATTTCAATTTAATTATATTGCTCGAAGTACTTTTCACGAAAATGTAAAGCAAGTTACAAGGTTGAATAAATCACTTTCTGGTTTTAAGAACGCTTACGCTCCATGGCTTATCACACAAATTTTCGAAAGTGTAATTTTGGCTATTTAATGAAACAGGATAATGTAAGGTGTAAAGAATAAGTTGGGATTTTATGTGGTATAAACGCTACTTATTTATTTTTGGTACCTTGCTATGTACAGCATAGGCATACCCCTAAAGATTTTTCAGTTTAAAGATTGATTGTTTTACAATCTATATACGAGTAGAGTAGCAATAAACTAAAAAAGAAAACACTCCTTGAAATGGTTCTAAGAAAAGTAAGTCAGTAATTTTCCGCAAGGAACTTTCCTTTCGTTTCTGAGAATGAATTGATTGTATTTGTAGATATTAAAAGAGAGCAATGTGTTTAATATTTTTCCAATTTGTTTAGTATTTTATATGGTTGATTAACATTTTGGGTTATGCACAATTTAAAATCAAAGTAAATCTTGCGTCACGGGAGACTTTACATACATTCAATCTACGGATACAAAATACACTCAGACCCATAACAACAATTTATGGATCACACAAAGTATTGTTTCCTGTATAAATCGAACCAACAACACGGTCGGTCACTTGAACCGCTACGACAACTAAACAGTGCAATATTATATGTATAAGAAGTCACAGGTAGTTTAAATTTATATTGATATTTCTTTGTGCCTGAGGGAGCTGAGTTACTCATGTTTGAAGCTAAAGTGGTAGAGCACACACGATGCATTTTAAATTATTATGAGCTTGACCATACAGTTGTTAGTTTTGCAATATAAAGAAGCAATTTGCCGACTTTTGCACTACAAAGTTTATATGGGTCATGCATCTGCGATGTATGTATATTTGTATTTTAAGTTTCAGTTTGACTGCGGTTGCGTGTAGGTGTACAAGAGAATAGTTGGTTTTAAATATAGCTACTTGATAGCAGTGGCGTGTATTCAAAACAATTGTATTCAACAAGCATTCTGTCAGACATAATTACTAATGAATGCAATTGTGCAGTTCTCCTGATATGAATCTGTTGGAAGACAATAGCAAGCTAAGACTACGCGTATACGGGGCACGGGGTAAGGCGCACCGGTGGCGTAGTTTAGCTTTTTTTGTAAGTGCCTATAGCTTATTATAGAAGAGCGTAAACTGTGACAAGCAATCGTGTTGCTTGCAACTCTGTATGAGCGTAGCTTTTGACCTTCCATGCTTCAGCCTCGGGTTAACTATATATAGTGTTTTTACGTGAACTTGCTTTATATCGTGGTTTTCGACTGGCTCTTTGATCTCAGGTGATGCTTGGTGCTATCATTTATTTTGATTTATGATCCCAGATTTAAAAAAAAAATGCTCAGTGGTGCTGAGAGCTTCCGATTTTCACATTGAAAACAAATCATCAAAGCTGAAGTGGTAATTCTCAGAAGGTTTCAAAGAGCGGTAATCATATTAGTCTCCAGTCTAGCTAGGCTTTTAGGTAATTATTTCTGTCTTTATTTTTGTTTTATAAACTCACGCCTGTATTCCCGAAGGGGTAGACAGAGGTGTAATATGACATCCACATTTTGCCATTAATTTTTAGATCCCACATAATAGGAAGCGAGCCTATTGCCGTTACCGGGTACATCACCAGACTCCGTGCTGCTACTGAGAATTCAGTAAACCCAGTAACACTTTTGCCCGACCCGGGAATCGAACCCGGGACCTCCGATCAGCAGCCGCTAGAGCATACGCTATCCACTGGACCACGGAGGCAGTCTCTGTATAAAATAAAGTGTTATTTAAAAATACAATTTCAAATTACCTATCCGTCTTCAACATTCTATTTCCTATCGAAGAGATGAGATAAAAGCTGAAAGCAAAAACTATTTTACTATAAAACGTATATCAATTTCCATGAGTTATTTGGAGTCATATTATAAATTACATAGAAGCTTAGGAGATTACCGTCGGCAGCCGGAGATTCGGTTTCACATACTGTTAATTAATAGCGACCTGCGCGAAGTCTCATGATAAGATAAAATATAAATATTCTACGTATGTATGCACGAACGGAATAAATACGACGTTATAGAATCACCTCACTTTACAAAGATTCAGTTAACGATGAATCTTTACTTTATCTGTTATCAAATTCGCCCAAATGGACTGACCTGCAGGCTTCAACACTTAATTTGATCAATCCTATAATTTCCCAACCCAATCGAAACTATGACTGCCTAGTCGAAGGCAAGCAAGGAGAAAACGTATCCACCGGACCAGTTTAAGTATTAGTTTGTTGTATATGTCTACAGTCGATTTTTCGTTTTGATCGTCTGCATCCAACAGCTTTCAGTCTGATCAGTTAAGGGACGTCCCATGTGCTATTTTCTCATTTCAGATCTACATTATAGACTCGTGCTTCAGCGATTTTGAGTAGCTTTTTCGTAAGTTAGCAAATTTCAATATGCTTACCAAATTTAACACAAGCCATTGTTTACCTATTTCAACATTATCACCTGTTCGGTAGCTCGATAATTGTTAAGTAGTCATATCAAAGACGGATTTATAGTAATCGATTTTTAACTTTCGCGATTTCTGTTCCTCAGTTATACGTCCCTCCACGAACATACAACAGAGGTATTTATGCCTTTAAATAAGTCAGTTATCGCGACTGAGACCCGCAAAATAATATTGTATGACTTATTAACATTGTTAGTAGAAAATTGCGAATAGTCTAATTTATTTTTGTGATCTGTCGCTACTTACATCGTATTTTCGAACCGTTTCATAATTGTTACTTAAGATAGTCGTGACTTTTAATTAAATAATGCAGAAATAGGGTTTCTGAATCAAGGAAGTAATAAGCGTTCCATACCTGTAACCACCTGTAGATGTCATTAAAAATGAGTCTTTGATAAGTATTACTTGTATTTGTTAAGCGATTTTGTTTGTGACTGTAACCGTTGCAAAACTGTACTTTACTAAATAAATGTCGCAATAAAGGAACACTAGGTTGTTCAATACTTGTTTGGTAGCGGCGAGTGTGGATTAACAATGACTCCAGAAATAGTTGAATCAATTGACGAGAGAATGTGTCTGAGTGTGATATCGATCTGGTAAACATCGGCGAGTAAGCGTTATACATGGAATTCAGGCGACGATTTAATTTAAAATACGGATTCACTTGGATCGTGTACGGATACTTTGAAGATTGCACACATTGAAAATGTTAACCAAGAACTGAGTTTTCTTTGTTAGAAGTATAGATAATTAGTTATAAGGGCCGAAGTGTGTTCTTTGAAAATATAGACAAACAGTCTATCGGCCTGTGCACTTTGCGTTTTAAACTATCTGACTATTACTTACTTATTATAAATGCAGCTAGTCGACAGAGTGGCCGACGAATGAACAAGACTTAGTAAAAGGGTTTCGTTACATCCTGCAGCAGCGGCAGGTGGCCCTAAAAATTTTTATTGCAAAAATTTGGGTGTAACGTATTTTTTTAAGCTGGTTCATAATCTGTACATTTGTTTGTATATTTTTACAGCCTGTAATATTTTCTGTGAACATTTTTTTTTCATAATATTAAGTATTGCAACAATGGCTACCGATAGATTGTCTTAATAAAGTGTTTTATTTAGATAACTAGGTAAGAATAAAATGTGTTCATTATGAAAAAATTCTTTCGCCATTTAAAAAGAAATCAGAACAGTATTTTTTCAGATATTAAACTTTTATGCTCGTCATGTCCTTATTAAGCTCAATTATGTTCACGTCTTTGTATACAAAGTATATAGTTAATAAAACTACTGTTGTATAATTTTATTGCAAAGGCAAATTTATTTTTAATTCTGTTGTGTCTCACCACTACCCGTTGGTGAGGTCTCGAATTCGATATCCACTTTAGAAGTGGAGAGAATACAATTGAATGATGAATTATGATATAATCGTAAGATACGTCTTGAACTTTAATATAAAAATAAGCCCTACATAGATTTTATTATGAGCAAACCAAAAAGTTGATACCGAGCGTAACGGGGTGTTAGTGGTGTATGTAACCTCGCGAGCAATGCATCAATGTATATATATAATATTCACTTAATGTTATAGAAGAATCACCAAAAAACCTGAGACAACTTGATCAGTGACAAATATAAATTTAACAATAACTAATTTATAAACAAGGTAATTATTTCTTAAAAGTGGTAGAACCATTTATTTATCAACGTGACCCAGTGAGCAAGATTGAGAAATTAGCTTTCAAAGTACAAAAATATATTTAGAGCACATACATGCGGTGTAGATAGAACAAACTATTAAAAGATATCAGTTTTATGATTTTCCTTGCGGTTATTACTCCATAAAGATTCAAATATAATTCTGGTATCGCTTCTATAGGCGAGTTAGCAATGCTTCCCTATTTTTGGTACGGGTTTCAATACAAAGGGATTAGCTCCTTCTATGATTAAGCCTAGAAGGAAAGCCAACGGCTATTGTTATGATACAAGTAGACAACATTCCAAAACGTAACTATTTTCATACAATAGATGTTCAGTCCAAACGATAAACATTAGAGTTGCACTGCCAACATCAATTGAACGAAACTAAGGTAAAATATTAGCTTTGGCTAGGGTTGCTGGCCTTGTTTTGTGAAGTAGCCTTTAATTAGTTAAGGAGTATCGTCTCAATGCACTTTAAATACCGTAGACTTAAACTTAAGTTTAGGGTACAAGAATTGCGTTCAAGAGTCCTGAAGGGCTCTCAAACTTCGTTCCCATTGGGTTACCGTTGTGGGTCCGGTCTTAAAACATAAAATAGTTGGAGGGGTTACAGAACTATAACGGTTAGTACAATGGTGTTGTCAAACTTTTTGAGTAGTCTGAATATGGACATAAGAAGCTGCACAACAGTTTATTTGCTTGAAGAGTATATTTAAGTGGCTCGAACCTACGCAATCTTATAGGCTTACCTGTATTCGAATCAAATAAAAAATTGACGCAATATGATACAGATAGCTACTAAATATAAGCACCATCGATAAGACAGCCCACAAAACAAACAAATTGTGTGCACACACTACAATAGCTCTGAATCACAATATTCGTTGCGTGCGTTGTTTCAATAAAGTCACCCAGCTTTAAGCGATTGTATCATGACATCTTTAAATACAATAGTAAAATGTTGCTGCAAAGTTTGAACGTATTCAACAATAGTATTGCTAACATCAGCTCTGTATACAATTTGTCCCACTACTGGTTGCGGGCCTCTTCTTACTAACAGAAGGTGTAGTCATAGACCACTACGCTGGCCAAGTAATAGTATTATAAAAGATTATTGATTGTATTGTCTATCTGTATTGTTATGCATTTGATAATGTAAGGAGTAATCGGTGTACACACACAAAAATAAATTTAATATACCAAGCGTATTGAAGACCTCCTTTAATATTTTTATAGAAAGAAAAGACCTTGACTTTGAAGAAAGAAAAAAAAAGTGATATAGATGAGACTACTTATACTTATGTATTATAATAAACTAAATATATAGACGTATACTGTTAATATATGTAGTTTGAGCGTAGACAGCCCTAGGTGTTGCAGTAACTAGTAGTACTGTATGGATTACGAGACTGACTTGGATAATTAATGAAAGTTCCGAAGTCCAAGTTCAGCCAACCGTTCGGCTAGTGAAAGCTTGGAACAAGTGAAATGCAATCAGAGGCGAAGTAAATATTTTGAATAGTACGCTCTAAGTGAATGCCTTTTATTTTACTTACCACTTTTGTTCACTCATTATAAGCTGCCTAGTTTTACTATGGCTTAGTTTATTGTTCCGTAGAATGTTTTGTTAGTCTTGTTTAGGTTTGCGTTTTTGTTTATTGTTCATCGTGAGATGTTTAATTATTTTTTTTTTGGAAGGAAAACGGGTTGATATTTTATTATCTATCGATGGCATCGGATAGTTTTCAAGTTATAGATCTGTTCTTAGAAGATTGCAAAAATGCTAAAACCGATATCTAAGCTATACGACTCCGACTTATTCTAATTAAAATATATTCACATTCTTTTTTGATTTCTTGGTCCTCTTTCAGAACCGTCAGTCTTGATTTGTGAGTAAACATATTTATTTTTAACAAATCCTGCAATAGAAATAAATTATATGTATACGCGAGGGACTTTACATTTTCAAACATTCAATCAAGGGATACAATTTACACCTAGATTCGAAATAACAGTTTGTGGATCACACAAACATTGTTTCTCATACGGGAATCGATCCCACAATACATATCACAATTTTAAACGACAAGGTGACTTCTGTAGCCTTTATGCCATGTGGTTAAAAATTAAATTCAAATTCTATATTGGAATCGCTTTTTTATTTCTCGCTTCAAACGGCTGTTACCTGTTCGTCAAATTGGCAATACACCGAATATTCTTGTGTAATGAAAAGTCATACAAACAATGAAACTTCGAACTCAAATACCAGACAACTATCAGTGAAAACAACTGTCGGTGCTCGACGAATATCATAAAAATCTCGTCGATACGGATGAACTCTCGAGATCACTTATAAATAACTTATCCACTTTCAAAACACAATGAAAGTATAGAAATTACATCCCAAAAAAAGAAAATTATTAGTGTAAACTATGGCAATGAACTCTGCTCTTTTGATCTAAAAAGTGACGGAATAGATCATTTTAGTTCACCGCGCGCATTTATCCTTCTTAGATAAGTAGGTGGCACCGACGCCCACACAATATTGTGGTCTATTCTTAGTCGAGATAGATTGGGAGATTCACCAGTGGACGTCTGATGCAGGTTGATTGATTTGAACCCACACTTGCTTACGTCAGGAAACTTCAAGTGATTCAGGCAGAGAAGGTGAACAAAGGACAAGGAAGCAGAACTCTCAATTCTTTTATTCAGAACATTTTATTGCTCGCTCGTACTTTTCATCCTGGAAAAAAGAGAAAGCATTCGCACGATGTCTTGGAAAATAAATCGTGACCAACGTGGTCTCTAAAGAAATATCTGTATTATTACAATTTTAATTTTAAATATAGCAGCTTACTTTTCGCCATAGTAAAGTAATCACTAAAATCACAGTGAAATCCGTGCAGCTGTAGTCTTATTGAAGAATAAGTCCAAGCCAAACGATTGTTGTATAGTCAAACAAATCTCATCAATTTCAGGTGACAGAGGGTAGCCGGCGAGACTTGATCAATTTATATGCGGTAGCCGCTCTCAAATTCCTCAGTACAAATTATTGTATTAGATTTTAATAGCAGTGGGTGGATGTCAACGGATTGGTTAATAAAAATGTCGTTTAGCCTGAGGATTTATTGAGCCCGAGCAGTTTACTAATAACCGAGTAGCGTCCGTGGGGCGGGAGTGCGTTTCTCAAGCGGTCAATTGATTAAACGAAGCAATTAAGCAATCAGTCGTCAATGGCAGCGGCGATTGTCGCAAATGAGTGCGGGTTCGACCTCTGCGCTGTACACGAGTGCGCGCCGCACCGCTCGCCGCCACACGATGCATCACCCGATAAACAATCTATTTATACTCCGTACTACAATTTATATCTAAGCCCCTGAAAAATACAGCTCCACACAAACTTTTTGTCTCTAATTAATGACACAGTCAAAGTTAAATTTAACGATCTAAATAATTGGTGTAGGCATTCATTGGATTCCCTGAATTTTGACTAGGCTTAATTGAATTTGTCGTTGTATTCTTTATATATAACTGTTCTTTAAGTTTGTTATTCGATCTTTGAGTTTACTTTATAAAGGGGTTTTTTATTAGGTTATCCAATATTATTGTTGCGTTTTTGACGAGATGTATCATAATACGAATTTGTTTAATAAACGGATACATCATCCACCATTTATAAATATAGCATATTTACCGACGATTGCATAAAGAAACTATCAAAGTAAAATCATTATGGCTCTGTAGCACGACATGACATAGTTCCATATTATTCTTTTATATACAATGTCTCATTTTATTCAAGAGTTGTTCCGGGCGTGTTACATGTTACATTTGTATAGCAATAAACAAGTTGAGGATAAGTTTATAGGGCTTTGAATCGAGGGTCCTGCGGAGCGAAATATTCTAAAATTAAGCTGTATTTATTGGTGGAGAGTTTGGCGAAACAGTTGGAAACGACTGTGACATCCGGGCCGATCAAAGTGATCAAGAACGAGCGTCGGTGGACGTTTTATTGCGTGCACCCGCTCGGCTATGGCGCGCCTCTCCGCCGCGTATGGCCGCCATACTCGCATAATTGACTCGCTCAGCCATTCATGTGAATGGTAATGCCAAATTTAGGTGCAATCCTCGCAATCGCGTGCTGTTCTACGTAAATTGAACATACAGACTTGACGGCCACAATATACATTAAAAGTTTATGCAAGTGGAGGATGAAATGCTGAAATACTGAACGACATTGTACATAGTAACTGCTGGATAATTTGCAGCCTCGCTGTTAATGAACAAGGGATGCACACATTATTTACCCCTTGTTTATAATAGTTTGCATATAAATTAAATTTGGAACAGCAAACAATGCGATGATGTTTTTATAATAAAATTATTTCCACAATTTATCTCGTTTATCTTCAGCATGTAAATTGCGAAGTAAGCAAACAACCGCTCTACTTTTTTAATTTACGTCTGAATTCATGAAATTAATTTCTTATAAATATTTAAAAATTCAAATTGGGGCGGAACTCCTTAAGGGATTTTATTTGTTAAAGACATTTTTTTAGTTAATTAATTACAATGATCGTAAATTACAAGCGTTGTGGCTGATGTCGGAATGACGAGCAAGGCTGTGAACATATTCTCATCTATACGAGTACATATGTATATAACATGTGTGTGTGCGTGCGTGTTTGCGTGCATGTGTGTGTGTAAATGCGTATCAATTACACGGGGTCACGTGACGTATCCGCGACAAGTTTTCCATATGTCGTGGCTGGACCGATGTTATAACAGTTAATCCCTCGCTCCCGCCCCCGCCCCACCGCGCCGCATGTCGTCGGCCCATTAAACAGAACACCCTAACAAAAAATAATTACTTCACCAAATACAGTTCCACGGTCACAACTCGTTCAATTTGTGTTTAATCTGCTTAAAGCGCGACGGATGTAATGAAATTAAAAAGTCATGAATTAACTAAACAACCCCTATGTAAGTACAGGTCAGTAAGTTTATTACTCATTCCTGATGTGTGATAACATTCTATGTCTTTTTTTCGAATGTTTATGTAAGAGTACGACAATTACAATAATATTGTTGGGTTGAAGAAATGTTTTTGTTAGAAAACTGGCAGTACATATTGTGCGGTTAAAGTAATAAGGCTGGCTCATTCCAGTATGAAGCGTTATGAATTCGGCTTTGATGCACATTAATAAGTAAGGAGCTTACATGTGAAAGCATTCGTGGCTGTTTTAGGAATGCAATTAATGAATTAACATTTAGTATGAAATGTAAAGCCATATATTTGAAGTTTGTACGAATTACATGTTGGGGAGGTTTTGAAGTGCTTTCTTATATTAGTGGGTTTATATTCTGAGAGAATATAAACCCACTTAAACCCAATTGAGTTCTTAGGTTTCCCTGTGATCTTTAGGTTTATTATGAATTTGCTTAATAAATTAATAGCAACATTATACGATATAGCATAATTTTGTGTTTTGATCAGGCAGGTCTTCAGGCAGGAATTCATGATAATCAATTTCAGATCATGACCGTTAAAGCTTTTGTACAAGGCTAAAAATAAATATTTTTTTTAAATATTGTGTGAAATATAATACATATTGACAATTATGGGGTCGCGGCGGCATAAGCTAACCGCGGTTCACGTGGCCTTGCTGCTACGGGACGGCGACTTAAGGTCTTAGCCTACTTACACGACTCGCCTCACACCCTACCAAAACAATATCATTCAAATATGAGCTTTGATTATTTCTCTTTAGGTATTTTTTACATCGGCAACATTTAGCACACAGTGAGCTAAATGGTGACGAACGGCACATCCGTGTGGTGACGGATTAAGAATACGGAATGTCACCACCCCATATCAGAGGGAGCATATTATGCAGAGAACAGCACTGTAAGAGAAGGAAAACTTGATACAAACCCTATACTTACCAACCCGTTTGGCCAGCGTGGTATAGTAGGCCAATTCTTCCTTTTAAAGGAGAGGCCTAGTCCAGCAGTGGACTTTTAAAGGCTGATTATGATGATGAGCTAAGTGAGCTAAGACCTTTACACCACGGTGGTTTTAGTGGGAAGCCCTCGAACGCCCTACTTACACCAACCAAGAGGCAAAGGATAAACAAGTACCTAATGTAAGGTCTCCATTCACAACAGATCGACTTATACATTTTTTGGCAATCACTTCACAGACTGCCTCCGTGGTCCAGTGGACAGCGTATGCGACTGCTGATCGGAGGTCCCAGGTTCGATTCCCGGGTCGGGCAAAAGAGTTACTGGGTTTTTCCGAATTCTCAGTAGCAGCACGGAGTCTGGTGATATGCCCGGTAACAGCAATAGACTAGCCCCCTATTACGTAGGACATAAAAATTCATGGCGAAATGTCGGTGTAATATTACACCTCTGCCTACCCCTTCGGGGATACAGGCGTGAGTCTATAAATAAAGAAAAAATACCAATACGACCTTCAAACCTTAAAAAAAAGAGCGTATTCCTTTTTAAAAGGCCGGCAACACACTTGTGACTCCTCTGGTGTTGCGGGTGTCCATGGGCGGCGGTAATCGCTTAACATCAGGCGATCCGTCTGCTCGTTTGCCCCCCTATTCCATAAAAAAAATATATATATATATATATATAAAAACCATCAACACACATTCCAAATATTTTCGAAGAAAACTCAAATATGTTATGCAAACAGCAACCGCGTTCACAAATCTATACAAAGTTATCATTTGTCTCCTCATTTAGTCATAAATCGTCATCCTGCCGATGATTTATGGAGGCGTGGAGGTAATACTGAGAAATACAGGGTAGACGTCATTGTGTAATCAGTTTGTTGATTGTTGAATGGAACGGCAGGCTGCGTATTTGCAACTCACTTACTGTGGTACGGTGCCATGGAACAAAATTAAGGACACGCTGTATGATAAGCTTTGTGGCGTAAGTGAAGAATGGAATAAAAGAGTGAGAAAGGTTTATCTTTCTCTCTTCTCTTCTTCATGTTCTATATGAATGTAGTTACGAGTCACTGTATAATGTATAATTGGCATATAACCTCTTTTCAACAAGGATCAAGTATACATGGAGGGAGCATTTCAAAAAGAGTAGAAATTGTATATGCATCTCTTTTCTCTCTAATTACAGAACTGCATATGTTCGAGTGCGATAGCCATAGAGCTTTTATACAGCCTTGAATGACATATGCCAAAAAAAATGTTATGTCATGTCGATGTTCGTCCAGTTGGAGTGAAAGCCGTGTCAAAATAAACTGCAATTTTAATTGCTACAAAATATTATAATTGAAGATATTATCAGTTCTAAACAATAAAAAATTACCACAGTTTGTAATGCCGTCGGATGTAAAAGCCGAATGGGACTATTGACCGAAAATGGTAAAAAAATATCCTACCACTGGTAAGTCATAATAAGTAAAATTGTAGATATCTGCCGTAATAATTCTACAATGATATTTGTAAAGCTTATATTTAAAGATAAATATAATGACCACCGATGACACATATTTTTATTCCATTAGTCACAATGAAATAAATATAATAGAAATATTTCGATAAAAAATATGAGGATAGTGTTGTAATACAATTGTCAGTTAGAAAACCAGTTTCTGAAAGATTATAATTTGAATAATTTGTTATTAATTGTGATTTTTTGTAGATTTCCAAAGAATGAAGGTTTGAAACTAAATTGAAATATGAGAAAGGGAGAATGGCAACTGTCTAATTCTGCTAAACTTTGTTCGCTTGATTTTGTGTCTGCTTGTTATCAAGAAGGATTTCAAAGAAAAGTTTTGCATTCTTATGCTGTGCCTACTATTGTTACTAACCAGATATCTAATACTGAGGTTTGTACTTCTACTTTATTATTATTAACTTTTATTTTTATCAATCAATATATACCCACATGGCAACTGTTAAAATATGCTATAGTAATCATATATACATACATGTATATCATTAACAGATTTGTGTTGTAATTTTCAGAAATGTCCGAAATAACGAAACCTTAATTTTAGAAACGATAATAAAGCTTCAAGAGAACATGGCTTGCACTTCTGGAACTCAGGATGAAAATATTGTTCGTAAATGTTAACTGTTTCCGTCCATGTACATCCCATTTTGGTAACATATATATGTAGTATATAACGTCATATAGTATCACACCTGCCGTTATCGTGTGCGTCACTTTGTGGAATAAATAAATGATTTTAACTATATTGACTTTATTTCAATATTTTCCAATACCACAATGTCACAAAGTATGAGAACATAAAATAACTTGCTGAATGCCTAGCACTGATCAGTGTGAACTGCGAGACATAATAGATTTTTAATTGTGTCTAACTGTCTAGTCGGTATTGCAACATTCAACTAGTCAATTCGTATACAAAACCAGTTTATAGTGTGCTTCGACTCTATGAGCGAGCCAAGGGATTTTTTTCGAACTGGTCCACCGCCGACTTGTTTGATTGCACATACCTGGAGGATTCGCTTACCAATAACAAGTAACCTACTTATTGTACCAAATGTACGGTTAAGGCAAAACTTAATTTTATTGTAATGCAAGTACTTTATATTATTTGGAAATTTCTGAAATGCGAATCATCATAGAGGTGGATAAATTATACTCTGACCCAGTTCGAAGAGAATACTTGAATTCCTCCTGTGAATAAGTGGTAGGAGAGGAGCTTCGCGAAGGACATTGTCAATTCGATTTCCGACTTCGTAATTTTATGAGAAAATTTTAATTTACGATTAATCATCATCATCATATTATCAGCCAAACGACGTCCACTACTGGACAAAGGCCTCCTCGAAGGTTCTCCACACAGACCGGTCTTGAGCCACCCGCATCCAACCGCCTCCCGCGATCTTGACAAGATCGTCGGTCCACCTTGCAGGGGGCCTACCTCTGCTGCGTCGGCCGGTACGTGGCCGCCACTCCAGAACCTTTCTGCCCCAACGGCCATCGGTTCTTCGAGCTATGTGCCCTGCCCACTGCCACTTCAGCTTGGCTATCCGGAGAACTATGTCGGCGACTTTGGTTCTACTGCGGATCTCCTCATTTCTGATTCGATCTCGCAGGGAAATTCCAAGCATAGCTCTCTCCATCGCCCTCTGAGTGACCTTGAGCCTTCTGATAAGGCCCATAGTGAGCGACCACGTCTCTGATCCGTAAGTCATCACTGGCAACACTCACTCACAACATCTCACCACGACTATCGTATCGTTGCTGTATATTTGCCTTTATATATTATTTGATGAACTGACACATAATAATAAAACTGAAAGAAACAATATTAATACATCATGACCGTAACTTCGTATTCTTTACTTCTTAGAAATTCACGTGAGTCATGTATATAACTTTCAGTTAGTTCGTCAACTTCGTCAATAGCACGCGGAACTAAATCTAGCTCTTAGCGGCGCAATGTTTCTCGCTCTTTGATCATATTGTATTTAAACTGTGAGTCACATTCACTGTGCGAGAAGTGGTGGTATTTCGAAGCATCGATAAATTTTGTGTACAAATATTGTACACCAATATACATAATCATGTATCCTACTTAACTCTCAACTAAATAATATAATATGTTGGTTGTAAAAAAAATACGGTCGTATGTATTACCTTGTAACCAATATGAATAAATGAATTTGATCTATCTAAACGTCACGCCTGTCTCCCATTGGGGTAGGCAGAGACTATGGAACGCCAAATGCTCCGGTTCAAACATACCTCTTTCGCTTCTTTGACATTCATTAACCTCGTCATAAATGCTCGTCGGTAACGGGTACTTTTGATTTGGCCCTTCCGCAGTACGTCACCAATTTGGTCGGCGTAAGTCCGTCTTGGGCGTCCTCTACCATCATCTCCATTCATTTTTACTCGATACACATCTTTCGTAAATCTCCTTCCATCCATCCGTTCCAAATGTCCAAACCATCACAACATACCTTTCTCAATCTTTGACACTACATCTTCTTTCAAACCACACCTTTCTCGAATAACGCTATTTCTCACTTTATCTGCCATTCTTACTCCGCATATACTCCTCAAAGCTCTTATCTCCACAGCATTAATTCTACTGTCATGCTTCTTCTGCCATACCCACGATTCACTTCCATACATCAATGTTGGCGCCAAAACTCCCTGCAGTATAGCAAGGCGAGCCTTACTCGGTATAAATTTACTGCTAAAAATGGTCTGTAAGGCGCCATTCACACAATTTCCTGCTTTCACTCTCCTTTCAATATCTCCCTCGCATTTTCCATCTCTTGTAAACAATGACCCTAAATAGACAAACTCATTCACTTGTTCCATTTTTAGAGTTCCGTACCTCGAAAGGAAAAAACGGAACCCTTATAGGATCACTTTGTTGTCCGTCCGTCTGTCAAGACCCTTTTTCTCAGGAATGCGTGGAGGTATCAAACTGAAATTTATACTAAATACTCGAATCTACAGTTCCACAGAGCTGTAAAAATATCAAACTTCTAATCTAACGCAATCAAAAGATACAGCCGTATATCCTGCAAATTGCAGCATATTTTTAAACTCGCATTGGAATCAAAACCTACAGGGTACTTCCCGTAAACTCAGAATCTTGAAATTTGGTACGAAGCAACGTCTTATATCACTTATAAAGGAAAAATTGCGAAAACCGTAATTTTTTTGTTACAGCATATAAAAAAATATTTTTAATAAATTTGAAGTTACTACCCCTTTCTCTTGAACGCGTGGAGGTATTAAATTGAAATTCACATCAAATACTCAGGTATATAACACCGTAAGGCTGTAACAAAATCAAGCTTCTATGTCAATGCAATCAAAAGAAAGAGCAATATAAGCATATTTTCAAACTCGCGCCTACTCGCAAGTGAATCAAAACCTACAGGGTACTTTCCGAGAGCTCAGAATCTTGAAATTTGATACGAAGCAACGCCTTATAGCACATATAAAGGAAAAATTGCGAAAACCATACATTTTTAGTTACATCATATAAAAAAAATATTTTTAATAAATTTAAGCTTACTACCACTTGCTCTTGAACGCGTGGAGGTATTAAATTGAAATTCATATCAAATACTCAAGTATATAACACCGTTAGGCTGCAACAAAATCAAACTTCTATGTCAACGCAATCAAAAGAAAGAGCAATATAAGCATATTTTCAAACTCGCGACTACTCGCAAGTGAATCAAAACCTACAGGGTACTTCCCGTGAACTCAGAATCTTGAAATTTGGTACGAAGTAACGTCTTATATCACATATGAAGGAAAAATTGCGAAAACCGTAAATTTTTAGTTACAGCATAAAAAAAAATATTTTTAATAAATTTAAAGTTACTACCCCTTTCTCTTGAACGCGTGGAGGTATTAAATTGAAATTCACATCAAATACTCAAGTATATAACACCGTAAGGCTGCAACAAAATCAAGCTTCTATATCAACGCAATCAAAAGAAAGAGCAATATAAGCATATTTTCAAACTCGCGCCTACTCGCAAGTGAATCAAAACCTACAGGGTACTTTCCGTGAGCTCAGAATCTTGAAATTTGGTACGAAGTAACGCCTTATAGCATATATAAAGGAAAAATTGCGAAAACTATAAATTTTATAGTTATATCATATAAGAAAAATATCTTTAATAAATTTAAAGTTACCACCCCTTGCTCTTGAACGCGTGGAGGTATTACATTGAAATTCATATCAAATACTCAAATATATAACACCTTTAGGCTGCAACAAAATCAAACTTCTATGTCAACGCAATCAAAAGAAAGAGCTATATAAGCATATTTTCAAACTCGCGACTACTCGCAAGTGAATCAAAACCTACAGGGTACTTCCCGTGAACTCAAAATCTTGAAATTTGGTACGAAGCAACGTCTCATAGCCCAGATAAAGGATGCGGTAGGCTGAGGACCGTGTGCTGTGGCGCGTGTTGGAAGAGGCCTATGTCCAGCAGTGTACTGCGATAGGCTGATTGAGATTGAGATTTCAAGTAATTACATAGTTTTCAAACCTTTTTGCTAATTATTCTGTACTTTATAAGTATTTTTGTAACAGATTTCTAATAGTTACTAAAAACTTTGTAAATCAATAACTTTGATAAAAAATCTTCCCATCATTCATTAGCAGACTTTTGCAAGGTTGCTGCAAGGCTGGTATAGATATTTAAGTTATATTATAAAATAAGCGATATATGTTAATATAAAATAAACGACAAAGACCCCTTTTTCTTTAATTTATGCTCCTCCAGCTTTCCATACTGTAATGTTATGGATTTCATTTGGCAATAAAAATACCATAACTATGACTGGTGAACTTTTACTTATATACCTACACGTTTGTACGGAACCCTCGGTGCGCGAGTCCGACTCGCACTTGACCGGTTTTTTTCATCTGCTATCATTATGTTACATTCAGTTACACTGTCTTCCCTCTCTATGACCATGACTTTAGTCTTGCTTACATTCACTTTCATGCCCTTCTTCTTATACGCCTCATTCATTACGGTGACCATCTGCTGTAAATCAGACGCTGACGACGCAAAAAGAACCTGATCGTCAGCGTATAGCAGGGTCTTAAACACAGCCCCACATCACCCATTCACCTATTCTTAAACCACATTCAGACTCTTTCAAATCAGTCAAACAACTATCCATGAATAGATTGAACAGCCAAGGAGACGCTACATATCCCTGTCTAACACCACGATCAATGTTAAACCAGTCCGTGTAGGCCCCGTTTATTCTGACACAGGCACTTGAATCCCTATATAAGGATGTAAGTGCCCGTATCAGACTGCTGCTCACTCCATACACGGAAAGTGTTGACCAAAGTTCATCCCTCACCACTCGATCGTAAGCCTTTTCCAAGTCATTAAACGCGCAGAAAACCTTCTGGTGTTTTATTAAGATTTTTTTTTGCAATGCACCTTAAGGAAAAGACTTGATCCGTACATCCCATGCCCTTTCTAAATCCCGCTTGTACATCCCAAATCTTACTATCAGTTTCAGAAATCATTCTTTCGATCAATATCTTTGCATACAATTTGCCAACAATACTCAGTAGGCTTATACCGCGGTAGTTTTTGGATTCCTGCTGAGAGCCTTTGCCCTTGTAATGTGGCACAATTACTGCCTTGTTCCAGTCACCTGGGACTCGACCGGACCGCCATCATTTGTTAAAAAGCAGGTACAGCAGGCTTGCCGTGACGCCTTCGCCTACCTTGAGCATTTCAGCAGATATCCTGTCATATCCCGCAGCTTTACCCGCTTTCATACTTTTCAATGCATACCTTATCTCTTCATACTTATATTATTTTCACTACCATGTTCCTCATCCACTACTATACTCCTGGTAACACTTTCTCCTTGTTCAAACAAATTTTCAAAATATACCTTCCACTGATTCAGAACATCTCCATGCTCTCTAATAATATTTCCATTCATATCCCTTATCACCCCAACCTTCGAGTCTCCTGACGAATTGCCTCGGGCTGTTCTGACCAAGTGCCAGAATAATTTAATATTGGCCCGAAAATTCTTAGCAAATTTCCTATCAAATTTATCCTTACATTCTTCTTTCTTTCTTCTCACTGTCTCTTTTACTTTATATTTCAACCTGTCATACTTTTCTTTTACAATCCTCTCATTGTCATTCACACTACCTTGTGTCCTTTTGCTGGCTCTTATGGCCAGCAAGTCCATCCATGCTTTACGTTTTTCCGCGACCACACCACTTACTTCCTGATCCCACCATTCATTACATATCCTTTTCACATGCTTCCTCTTACTTACGCCACATACTTGTGTTGCTGTATACCTATTACTCCATTTTAAAAGTCCTTCCAAAATTCTTCTATCTCGCAATCATTTTACTCAAACAATTCTCTAAACCTTTCTTCCAATGCCTCCTTATACTGACTACGTACATCCTCTTCTTCAAATCTTTCAACTTTCACTATTTCTATGGCAGGTAAGTGCGTGTGAGGACGATGGCGCTATTTAGTGGTTAGACCAGCTATACGACTAACTACCAAAAACTGATCAGTACCCACATTTGTGCCTCGGTACACCCTTGTATCTTTTACTTTCGCTTTTAAACGTTCATCTATCACAACAAAATCTATCATACTTCTTTCTGTCTGCCTTTGCCATGTATACATGTGAATCCTCTTGTGACTAAACATCGTATTTGTCACCACAAGCTTTCTCTCCATACATATATCCAATAAACTTTCACCATTTTCATTCACTCTGTTGTCACCAAATCGCACTAGAACTCTTTCATATCTATCACGATACACACCCACCCATCCATTAAAATCGCCTAACATAATTATTCTTTCATTAATCTCACACTTAGCAAGCACATCTCTGACCCCATCCCAGAATTCCTGTCTCACATTCAATGGTTTGGACATGTCCGGAGCATAAACACAAACAATGAAAACTTTAATTAAGCCAAGTTTTAATCGCATCCAAAGAAGCCTGGAGTTAACACATTTATATTCTTTCACACACTCATTCATCTTATCCGACAGAATCATTCAACTCCTTGGCTCGCTCTTTCAGACTCAACAACTCCAGACCAGTATGCATGATATTGGCCATGAGTAGTTGTTGAGCAACCTTTCTTCTTAGTTTCACTCACTCCTAGTATATATATTTTCCTTACAGCCATCATCTCACATAATTCATCGATCTTACTGGCCATTCCTCCACAAACATTCACCGTTGCAAACAGGCATTCCCTAGCCCTCTTTTTGCCTCTGTTGGACGGGGAGAGAACACGTGACGTGTGGCAAAGCGCGTCGCCGTTGGGAATTTTGCCCCCGCCCAGATACGATGGGGGCAGTCTGAGCGACAATGCTCAGAGAGGGATTCTCCGGTAGATCCGGTACCCTCCTGGGGTACAGTAATATTGAATCCCCTTATAGTCATTGCGCCATCTTCTCCACCTCTACATCGGATAAAGAACGGAAGGGAAATACAGGATGGGATAGGGGAGTGTTAAAGGAGCTTGTTATTTGGTAAGGAGGTCACAGGTAACAAAGGATGTCGCAATCACGGAAGGGATATTGGTTGTGATTGCGACAGCTGAAGGTAGCCGGGAACGCGTACCCGAAGCCTCTTCTCCACGATCGGACAGATCTGTAGAGCGAAAGCACACCCTAGCTGGAGCTGTTACACTGCTCTCGTTTGCCCATAGTCGCCTCGTACGACACCCTCGGGACAGAGTGGAAAGAAAGAAAGAAAGAAAGAAAATATATCTTTATTGCAAGCACGCTGTACAGTACTCCTTAATTTTACTTATTCTAAATAACAAAAAAAAAAACACACAAAAAAAGAACATTGTGGCGAAGTCAATATTATTATACACTATCTACTATAACTCAAAAGACTAAGACGCTAATTGGCAGCTTGTTGCCATAATGACACTTGGCATGTCTTGTCAACTGTCATAAACGGAGTTGAGTTAGCTGACAATGTCCTGACACTTCTGACATTTAAGTGATACGTGTCACCACGTGACTCGCCACGTGTATCTACACCAGAGATTGAGCAATTTAAACATAAAATGATTACTTTTGTAAATACAATAATTAAACTTAAACAATAATAACCGCATGAGCACTATACACCGCGTGCCGCAATTCGGGCTGACACTCAGCAAACACTGCGATGGACGCCATAGTTCCAATCACAGTACTGGTTTTCAGGGGTGGTGACCTATCGTATTCTTACTCCGTGACCACACGGAAATGAATTTGAGTATCCATATTTCTTTTTAAAAGCAATGATATACTTGATCTTGTAGTTTGAAATCTTGTAGTGAGTTCAATTGTCACAAACCCAAATAGATGTCGGTTTTTATATTCCTGACTCGAACTATTAAAATGCATATAAATGCTGTAACTTAAAATTAGCCTATAACAACCGATAAAAACTTTCATCTATATACATAAATAAAATTGGAGTGTCTGTTTATAATATTAAAATAACAGCTTTTTACTAAATGCATGGATGTATACACGGTACATACACCGAAATTATTTTTTTTTACCATTTTTGTATGGCTGTGTGTCTATCTGTCTGTCTGTGTGTTCTCGCTAATCTCTGGAACGGCTGGACCGATTTTGACGGGACTTTCACTGGCGGATAGCTGATGTACCAAAGAGTAACTTAGGCTAAAAATTAACCGGGTACGCGAAGTAGTACCCCCAGGATGCGGGTGAAACCGCGGGCAACAGCTAGTATGGCTTATAATATTCTGTTATATCAGGTTATCAGGTAAGTTTGAAAAGCGGGGCGCGGGCTCCAAGGAGAAAGTCTTTGTCTTAGGCCTATGATGTAGGTCCGACAACTAAAACTATAGCGGACGTGCATCGTGCATAGTTAGGTGTTTTGAGGTCCATTGTATAAAGAACAATGGCCACTTCTCATACATTGAATGACCTGATAATGAATTATTGTGTATATAGATAAAATGTACAAAAACAAGTAGCTCTATGATCAAGAAATTATACTGTAAAGACAGTTTTTCTTATAAAGGTCTAGGAATTACACAATACACCGTAATTAGTTCGTATTAATTTGACAGATTCACTCATGACTAATGTCACCAGCTGCCTCTTTACTTCAAAAACGTTCCGTTGTATTCATTGGTTCCGTTGCATCCTTATCCAATGTTTTCAACATAATGAAATTCAGCAGAAATACATTTATATTTATCTTTTTATATCTTTTAACATAAAAAAATACATTCATTTATGATCAGCTTTTAACAACTTGATTCAATTTATATATAAAATCAAGTTTTCTCGAGGTTTTGACAAAACCAGTTGATAAAGATGTGGTATAAGTGAAATGGAACGTAGCTAAACAAGGACGTATTATCGGGCACAGATAATATAACAATGCAGCGAAAAAAAAATATTTTGATAAGGATGCGTTCACGAGTTCTAGAACATCTTTAGAACCCAAAACTTTTCTTTTTACCTAGAATTCTATAAAATATAATTGTTGGTGAAATCATTACACTAAAAAATAACCTTAACTTTAAAATAAGTTTTATCTCTATACATGTTTAGGTCAAAAATGGCCATTGTTCTTTCATAGTACAAAGAACAAAATTAAAAGCACAGAAATATAGTAAACTAGCCGACCCGGCGAACTTCGTACCGCCATATTTTATTTCTCTAGATTTTTTTTATCTGAATTGTGAATCTAAAACATTCTCAAGTCCCTTTGAACACGTACAAAAAAAATCATCAGAATCGGTCCAGTCGTTTAGGAGGAGTTCAGTGACATACACACGCAAACAAGAAATCTTAATATATAAAATCCTTGCGTTACTGACTGACTGACAGACACGCTACAGCCGAAACTATTGGGCGCAGGAAGCTGAAATTTGGCATGTATGTTCCTTGGGGACCGTAGGGGTGCACTAAGAAGGGATTTCCCGAAATTCCCACGGGATTGGCCAAAACGGGTAAATTAAAAAAAAATGCAGGCGTAGCTGCTGGCGTCCTCTAGTAATATATATAAAGATTAGTTTACCTGTTTCACTCTTTCAAGGTATATTAATTCAAAGCCCCATTTATCGCTTGGCGTATAAACTTGGAACGTTATTTTGAGTAGTCGTGATATCTTTTGTTCCGTTACACTTATGTATTTCCGTCGCTTACGCTTTGAGTATGCGCAAAATGGCACTGAATTTTAGTCTACTTAACATGCAAGAGGTCGGATTCTCGTAGCCTTATGCTCTTTACAAATGAACTGGGAACCTAATGTGGAATATCTAATATTGGAAAACATTTGTACTTGCTAAGTTTCATAAGTTTTCTGTTACTTCCTTTACAACATGTTACCGTGCTCTGCTAGAGAATATCCGTAGTAATTTATTAAATGATAAAGTTAATGTATGGTATTCATAATAGTAAATTCATAGCTATTGAACAATGGCAAAGGGTATTCATAAATACTTCTGGTTTGGTCTGAAGTTGCCTTTGAAAATACTTCGGGATCATGAATAATTTATGCTATACTATTGGCAACTTATCAAGCTTATAGCAAAGGTCATTAAATAAAACTGTACATAAAAATATTGCCAGACTCAGTGCAGTGTTGTGACAGAGACAATTAAATTTAATTGCCATAAATGTAGCGAGAAGCGCTAATCATTCCCTTAAAAGCTATAAATACATACAATATAATACATGTATATAATATATACATCAATAAATAAGACCAGAAACAAAAAAATACATTTTTTAGAATTGTGATAATCAAAGGAAAATAAATAAAACTTTTAAGAATCAACTTCAACTAAGTTCAATAAAAGTAAAAAAATAAATGCATTATTATTAGAACTAACTTAACTAGAAAAACTGTAGTAAAACTTGCTATATTTTTTGTTCGATCTACAATTTGTCTTTACCTAAAAGATAATCAAGGTCTCGTAAGAGGTGACTAAGAAAAATACAACATCTAGGCAAAGCGTTAGGTCAAGTCCTCCTATTTTGCCACAAATTGAATGTTGTTATTATTAATTTCTTTTACATTAACTTTTTGTGTCTCTAATTTATGTTGTATCCTATAAAATTAAATTGTCTTATGGATGCCGTTATTGTGATGCATATCAGAACATGTGTTATGGACATAAATATTTATCTATTGTACTTTTAATATGTATCATGTGGCAGTTCTTTAACAAATAAAATAAATAAATTGAGGCTTATCTCCAGCAGTGGATTACAATAGGCCGTATGATGAAGAATGATGTAAAGGGAAAAGTAATAATATGCGATTAATCTATATCCATGCAGAGCGTAATGATTCGTTACTTTGTTAGAGTAACAAATTGTTAAAATATACTCATGTTTCACTCTTTTTTCTGTTTACAAATTTTAATAACGTATTATTGTCTTGGATTTATTGATTTATAATATCATAATATTATGCTGGATTATTTTGCTTCTAAATACAGTACTAAGTGATTAGAATTAATGTTTTACCCCTCTTTAAATTTAAAGTAATTATAAAGATATAACTATTTCAAGACTCAAAAGCCGATAGGGTTCTAAGTCTGCATTACTGACAAATAAATTATTTAAATACAAAAAGTGACCTGGGGACACGAATGGCGCAGTGCTTCTTGTGTTCACCTCGCCCTTGCCAATGCGTAACGTGTCGTGGGCTTGATTCCTAAACGGAACCGCACTGTGAACGATTCATAAAATGTTGTACCGAGTTTGAGTGTTCTTTCTCTTTCGTCAAGACCCACGTGGCACAGGAATTTCTAGAATTTAATTGTAGACTATATATATGGTACTTATGTCCAGAAATATAATCAACTGAAAATTCGTTAAGGTAAACGTACGTAATTCCGGCAGTGTCCCGGTACCCGGTAACTAGTCGGTTTTTATATTTTTTTAGGTTTCTACCAAAAAATAATAAATGTTTGAGAATTGCAATACATACTTGATATTATTTCGTATAATTATAATATTAACGCTGGTCAATAATAGGCTAGTTGACGAAAAAATTTTTATTAGTCCGTCCTTTAGATTATTCAAAAATAAGCGATACGTATTTTTTTATTTGTAAATTAAACCAAAAATGACCAAGATATAGCTCATTAAAGTTACGTATAACGTCACACTGTGCTGCATTTTTTTGCACTAGATGACGTCACACGTAACTTTAATAGTCTATATCTTTGTTAGTTTTTATTTAATCGAAAAAAGAAAAAATACGTGTCCAATATTTTTTTATAATCTAAAATACGGACTAAATAAAATGTAATTATTTTGACCCTGGAAACTACCCTATTGTAATGTCGGCAAAACTATACTACTATGAAAGTGGGGTGTGCGAAAATTTTGTGGAATTTCGAGGTTCTGTCACTAAACTACGAAGCTACCACACTGTATTGGTTTGCTTATCATATTGCTGCAGATAGCGGCGCAGTGAGAGTGTTTATTTGCTTAAATATTTGAGTTAATTATCTCTAAGTTATAGTCCATAAGCTGCGATGAATTTAATGAAATAGTAAGTATTTTGGCATATTACATTTATTGGGACTCAGAAACCCTTACATGACCCAGTACCCGGCAAAATTATACCCTTTTTACCGGATACTGGTACACGAGTTAACTTCTCACTACCCGTTGCACCGGTGCCCATTACTGCACCTTAATGCCTAACAATAAGTCTCATTATCCTTTGAAACTGTAGTAGTAGAGTATAATAACATAATATATTCTGCCTGATGCTGGGATGTAGACCACACCACTTGATTCTAAACCCTATCCTATGAAAGGGCTTGGTGATTATTTGAAAACGTATTTTATTACCAGGCATAGATACTTATTTACATACATACATACATAGACTCACGCCTGTTTCCCCGAAGGGGTAGGCAGAGGCATATTAAACGCCCACTTTTCGCTAGTGTTTTGATCCCACGTAATAGGTGGCAAGCCTATTGCCGCTTATCGGGATATTTTGTTTGCCAGAGCCTCGTCCGTTGATCGGCAGGTGCACCACTTGCAGGTGAGGTTGGCTTGGGACCCTATGTTCTTGGTGGGAGCCCTATGCACCCGTGCATATACTTATTTATAATGAAAAATTAAAAAAAAACGGTGCCCTGCACCCATTTTTTTATTTGTGTATAGTTAATCGCATGATGGAGCTGGAAATTGGCCATAGGAACTCCACAATAAAACGACACAAGCCCATCGAGTTGATTTCAAATCATAGTTGAGTTCAACTGAAAGATGAGTTCCACAGAAACATGAGTTCAACGTGACAGACCAACTGGGCGACCACAGAGCCCTCGACCACGAGCGACTTTACCGAAGTTACCTATACCGGATGCCGAACAGAGCGAGGTACGGATGGCCTTTGAGCAACTTAGGAAAAACAAAGTACCTGGTGATGACGGCATCACTACATAACTCCTCAGAGCAGGTGGAGACACAACCTTGAGAGAGCTAGCAAGTCTTTTCAATACCGTCATCCACGAAGGTTCAAAGCTACGGGCATGGAGAGGGAGTGTGGTGGCCCTTTTATTAAAAAAAGGCGGCAAAACTTTATTGAAGAATTACAGACTCATTTCACTACTAAGCCATATCTACAAGTTGTTCTTGAGGGTTGTAACAAATGACTCGACGACTTCCAGCCATCAGTGCAAGCCCCGGCTTGCACTGATGGCTGGAAGTCGCAAAAAGGCTTCATCACCGTGGACCACATCCATGCTGAAGACCCATGAGTATAACCAGCCGCTTTACCTTGCCAGCCGATTCACTTGGTATGGGCAGCATTCGGTAAGCTACGTCGGATCTTCTCGTCGCCTATCCCAAAGCCTCAAGACAAAAGTTTTGGACCAATGCGTCCTACCAGTAATGATATACGGTGCCGAAATCTGGACACGCTGGTCCATAGATTTAAAATAACTCAGCGTGCTATGGATCGAGCTATACTCGGAGTCTCTCTAAAGGATAGAATTCGTAACGAGGTCATCAGGAAGAGAACCGGAGTCACCGACATAGCTCGCCGTATAAGCAGTCTGAAGTGGCAATGAGCTGGCCACGTCTGCCGAAGGACCGACGACCGATGGAGCAGACAAGTCTTAGAGAGGAGACCACGTTTCGGCAAACAAAGAGTGGTTGTTGAGCTGACTGCACGGTTGGCGTCGTGGTTTAAGAGGCCACCTCGCCGCTCGGCACTTGCCTACTGTTGTAGATTCAATACTGGGTGTTCATCGGGCCAGTTGGCTGTATGTTACAGAAGACTCCCGCGATACTGGATTTATCCCTAGTGCGTGAGTTGTTCTATTCAAGAAAGGGCCTTGTGAATCTATAAATAGTAATTAAACCAATCGCATACGATATTTTCTTGTACCTGTTGTTAATTGTTTTTACGTTAGGATTTGATCTGGTTTTAGAAAACTACAAAAGAATTTTGTCGTTTAATTTTAATCCAATGAAAATTACTGTAAGAATTCATTTCTTACAGTAATTTTAAAAGTTCAAAAATAATGTGACGTAGGTATACTTTTGTTTGTTTTAGTTTATTTTAGAAAGAAGTTGAAAAGATATAAATTTAGTATTACGACAATTTTAATTCTTGTTTGTGATTTCCTTTGAAATAAATTTCAATAAAAAAACCTAAATATATTTTTCTTTCACCCCTTTAAATACATAACAATTACATTACATAATATTTATAAATAAAAAGTTCAAATATTAAAAATTTTAACATTAAGCAAATAGGGTTCAAATTCGCGATTAAAATTTGCCGGTATCTGGGACAATATATCGTTTACTAGGACAAATCTACCGGATACTGGTACAATTGGGTCTTTTCAATCTTATTAAAGTATTCTTACAGTCATACAGGGTGTAAAAAGACCCTTAACGAAAACTGAAATCCCATGTTGTAACAATCACTACGAACATTTTTTACTTCGGCACCATACCTGGGAAATTACTGGTTCAGGAGATATTGAGGCTCAAAGTTAGTATGGAATTTTTCTAATTAGGTACAAAATCGATGCATTTACCGCACCCATATGTTCTTTAGATGCCCTATGATACGTTAGTTAGTACTATTAATTATTCTGTGCCTATGACCCCATGGATAAGTAGGTATTTCGAGCATTGCACGCGCGCGCTTTTAATTGCGGTTTAAAAAATGAGAAAACTTAAAAAAAATCGTTTCCCAGGTATTATTTTTGGTTAGTATGACTTGGCATGATGTCCACAACGAGTTAACTTCGGCTTGGTGATTGGTCTGGTGACACCCTGTATATATCAAAAACTATAAAATTGCACGAAAACAAGAATAAATTGTCTATAAACTTTCGTAAATTTCATTTTTGTTAGTCTTTTAACATTAACATAGCAGACCTGCAAAGTCAGCTAAGTTCAGAATTTCACGGCTATTGGACCTTAGTAGTTTTCTTGATAAACGAACCTACATAACTTGGTTATGTTAAAGATGAACAGATTATCTCAAAACAAATCCTAACATATTCTAGATACAGATAAGTATAGGATTTTATTATAAAGACGTAAGACCGAATGGCAGTGATGTTACACAGAGGAGGCTTAACGACCCGTTAGCATGTTGTAAGGAGGCCGGTATCACATGTTAACTGCTACTCTTACTGTAATTGCTAGTGTGCGTTGTTAGGTACTATGTATATTTCGGCGCCATGCCACCATCATCAGGACACCCCCAGAGGATCCACAAATGAAAACCACACAAATTTACTGAAAACTGCATTTTAATCTTGAGATGAAGTTCACCATACAATAGTCCGATGAAAAGTGTCATGGCCGCCCGCCGTCGCATCAGCTTACCCGGTATCAAAACATTATACATTTAATTGCAAGATTTATATTATCGTATGTATGAACTTTCAATTAATCTTTATAATTAAGAAACAATATAGAATTCCAGTTAATTTAGCTAAAGCGTCGAAATACGTCTTGATAAATTTAATTGGTTATAATATTAATTACCAAAATGTGTTGGCGGGCGACTAACTATTTAAAGACAATATAAACCAATACAGCGTCAAGAAATATATGTAAATACAGAAATGTAACACAATTTATATAATATTAATTACAAGCAAATGCAATTAATATTTTACTGGTTATTTAGTTAAAATTACATTAAAATAATATTAACTTCCGGGTTAGTTATCATTTAGCCATCTAGATGGCTCTGCTCTACGTTTATGCTTTAACAAACCATCTCAGTGCGCCCATATATACGTTATCAACGCACACATGTGTACAACATGTAATGCGAACAAAGTGTACGTTTTACATGGTTTTGCGTGAAACCGTCAATCTTTATGTAATACTAGCTGGCCCGGTGAACTCTGTATCGCCTTTTTAAGGTATTTTTTTCTTATTCCTTTTTCTCCAAACCACTTTTCCACGAACTTCTGAACAAAGTTACCAAAGCCATCAGTGCTTAATCTAAAATTCCAGAGTTTATAAAGGTATACAAACAAACGAACATTGATTTTTATATATGTATATGTATATATAGATAGATGACCCAGCTAAAAGTTGTTTTACTATATAAATTATTTCTAGAAAAAATAACTAACTTATTGTAAGGATGTGAGGATGTGGTAAAAGAGTGATAGAGGCAGATAACTGATCTAGAGATGTGATACAATTACTAATATTATAGCTATAACAAATCGGGGTTGGTGCTAAAAGGGTGAAAATTAAGGGTTGCATGTATTTTGAATGCAACATCATAAATAATAGAAATAAAAATATGACCAAAATAATAAAACGTATATGTTTGGGTTGGTATGGGTTAGTTAGTCATAAGTGTGGACCCTTAGGACTTAGAGGTTTTTAAAAAATAGATTGCGACTGATTCTCAGACCTAAAGAATATAATTATAAAGATTCATACAACTCGGTCCAACCGTTTCGGAGGAGTTCAGAGACATACACACGGACACAAGATATATAAAGATAATAATAGATTTTGCCTTCGGTGTCGCCCGCATAGGGGTTGGTTACTGGAAAAAATGGGGTCCATGTGCTATTTTGATGTATGAACTATATCACTGCAAAGTTTCATTAAAATAAGTACAGTAGTTTTTGCGTGAAACAATGTCAAACATTCATACATCCATCCTCGAACGTCCACAAACATTCTTGTATAATGATAGATGGAGTGAAACTATATACCTATACATATAAATATTTTTTTATCTTTTTACTCTTAGTGTCTATCTATTAGTTTACTAATATATGGAAATATTGCTGTTGTTGACGAGATCATCTCTACCAGATAGCTGAAGTTTTACGTTATAGGTATTTCACAACGCATCATAAATAATAGGAATTAAAAGTATTTCAAAGATATTTCCTTCTAGATTATAGCTTGTTGAACAGTAAAAAAAACATTATCTTTAAAATAGTGTGAAATAGCGGACATAGCCGCTGGTCAGAACTCTTCATCTCTTTCTTTTAAGCATCCCCTTGCCAGATGTCTTGCTGCTATTGTAATTACGTCGACATATAAACTTAATAAGATTAAATGGCTTACTTGATAGATTCGAAAACTGCTTGTTTGGGGATGTACATTTATTTGCGTTTAGATGAAAGTAAGGCAATGGTACAGAAAGCGTTAAAAGAGTCCGCGTAACTAATGATTTTAAGTAGGTATATTTGTTGTAATTATTTATTTTATTTTATTCTCAACTCCTTTTTGATTGAAAGGTTAGTGGTATATGTTTTTAAACTTTCACCAATAATTAACAAACTAATATTTATGTACCGGTAAATAAATCTACCCAATGCATTAAATTATCTTAAAAATTAAAATTCCGCGGGTGTTACCTGTGAGAATACGTAATTTAAGGAAGAGAAAGGCATTTTATCTACATTTTTAAAATAATTACGCGGTTGATACCATTTTTACATTAATTTTAGTACAATGTTGGTTAGTTTGTAGTCCAAACAGTGACTAAATACCAGTTTCCCACGGAGCGTTTGCTATCAGACTTCCGCAAGCGAAAGGGATAACGATATTCAAAGGTAATTCCTTTTAACCACGTGATCCCATATTGCTGACTCAGAAGGCCCAAATCCTTGTTTACAAAGAAAATATTTCATAACATAAAACTATAATATTGTATTTCGCTTTTGTTGCTCTTTTAAAGTATATTTTGTGAACTAGAAATTTATTCAATTTTTATTTAAAAAGGTATTTTTGCTCAATGTAGGCCAAGGGGTAGGCCATTATTCAATAGTGGACTCTGTCTATGGTCTTTCTGTTCATACGATGATAAAAAGCATTTTCCATTTCGCATGCTGTTGCAACTGTTTTTCTTGAGAAAGGTAGTCTATCTATGGAATTGAATCTTTAACAGACCATGATGATCTTTTATCGGAGGCCACTCACGTTTTACCTAACTCTCGGATATCTGTAAAGTAAGTGATTAAAAATGTAGGAAATAATTTATTCAAATGCACAAATTGTAAGCATATACATTAAAATACTGCCTCCGTGGTCCAGTGGATAGCGTATGCGGCTGCTGACCGGTGGCCCCGGGTTCGATTCCCGGGTCGGGCAAAAGTGTTAGGGTCAGGTGGGGTAAATGCGAGTACCATAACTAGATTGACACATTCCGCTATGTGTCGTTTTGTGGTCTTTTACAATTTACAAATAATTTTTACTTTGAATATTAATCATGTTTTAGGCTTTTGTTTGAAGTAATTACTAATATTTAATTATTGATGACTTCAAATTAATAATTAAATTTATTTACTCTGGCTCGACTATCGCATTTGCCCGGTGTAATGGGGTAAATGTATAAATGACATTTAAAATCCTAATAGTGTAGATAGTTACTAATATGGGGCTATAGCAATAAAGTACGCAAATTGAAATATACTTTGGTTTTTATTTCAACGATATCAGTGAACATCTTACAGAGCTATGAACTTTTTCTTACATACTTATTTATAATTCTGAGATCAATCAATATCAATAGTATCAAATTAGATAGGATATAATCATATTTCTAAATTTGTAATCAAAATATATTATGCCGCGCTTGGTTATTTTAGGATAGGTTAATATTTTGACGATGCAATCGGCAGTAACCTCATCAGTATCTTCTATTATAGGCCATGCAAAGATTGCGCCCTTGCGTTGTACAAATTTTACCTCCCAACGACTGCCTACTTTTTTTTGCACAACACCCACATAATACTTTTTAAGGCATATTTTACAATTAGGTACCCATTTGTTGATATTAATACTTTGTGATTTTGCTTCTTCCACCTCATTTTCTTTATCTTCTTCCCCAGTTGGGCTATCAATTTCAGAGATACTTTTTCGTTATTACTTTCCATTATTAGACTCGTTTTCTTTTTCCATCCACATGTTTAGTTTTTCCTCGGTATATTTGGGTCCTGTATCCTACTTTTTAAAATAATTTCGCACCATCTGGATAAAAAAATGGGGGGTAATAAAACATTTCGGGTAAATGTAATAAAACATTACATTTCCCCCGAGGTATGTTTATACATTTGCCCCAAGATCTTAATTTTACGGGGCAAATGTAATAGTGGCAATATCAGCATGAATTGCATCAAATATGCTCAAATACTTATTCAAATAATTTATTTACACTAAATATTCTCATTTAAATACAAAAAATAATAAAGAACTTACGTTTTGTCCCAAGATGACTCTGGATTAAAATTTAGAATAGCAATTTGTAAAACACGCGGCACGCACGTCACTTGAAAAATGAAATGTCATTCCTACATCTGTCAATCCAACAGATTCAAAAAGTTGTTAGAGTGTAGTGCAAGAAGTACTTTACGCATGTAAGAGATGCCAGCACTAGTTTCTTTTGTGTGTAAACAGTTAAAGTTATGGTATTACATTTGCCCCGTTCATGCATTTACCCCACCTGACCCTACTGGGTTTTTCCGAATTCTCAGTAGCAGCACGGAGTCTGGTGATGTGCCCGATAACGGCAATAGGCTCGCCCCCTATTACGTGGGACCTAAAAAATCATGGTAAAATGTGGGTGTAATATTACACCTCTGCCTACCCCTTCGGGGATAGACGCGTGAGTCTATAAAAAAAATTTAAAAAATATAAATCCATTTCGCATGATGTTGCAATTGTATTTTCTTGAGAAAGGTACTACATCTATGGAATTGAATCTTTAACAGACCATGATGACGTAAGTGTAAGGCAAGTGATTAAAAATTTAGGCAATAATTTCTTCAAATGCACAAATTGTAAGCATATACGTTAAAATACTAATACTATTACGTTATATACTACTGTCCAACAAGTATTATGACTGTATCGAATAAGTCATCATCGGCCCTGTATATATGACTCACTATGAGAAGGGTATATCGAATGGGTACTTGAAAAAAAAATGGTGTCCGGGATTTCATCAGCGATAATGAACAGTGTAAGTTCCCTTAAGTTACGTAGCATAAATTAGAATAATAAGGTTAAATCAGTCATGAATAATTTTGCATAGATATATGACACCATTTTTCAAAATAACACAGTCTATACCTAACTCAAAAGTTATGTTTCGGTCACAATGTAATAGGGGATGAGCCTATTGCCATCTACCGGGCACTTTAAGCGTGCGATAATAATATTTACCATAATAATACGTTCAGAATTGAGCAAGCCTTTTCCGTTGCTCTGACTAAGGTTTAACGTAAGTTCACTTATGCTTTTATTTTCCTGAAGACACGAATTATTCACAAAAATCGAATATAAATATATATATATATATATATATATATATATATATATATATATACATACATTTATACGTGGTTCGGCGATACACCGAAACCGATTAGGGTTCTAGGCGACTTAGGAAGGATTAATGGAATGGACTGTATTAGGGCGAGCTCTGGGTCGCCTAGAAAGAATTAAGGGAAGAGGAGATGGATACGGGAGGAGGTGATTGAGTGGGTATAGGATATTTCCAGGATGGAAGGCACTTACCTTATACAGCCTTCTTCGTTTCTTTTCCTCCTGGTGTTTTCGTGATGCTGCTGCTTGTTTTCACTTCACTCACGAGCGGGTTTTCCTTGGTGGAAGCGGTAAATCACATACAGCGGTGCGGCGCGGAGCGGTATCGAGACGGCGTTCTCAGCGGGAGGAATGTTCTCGACTGTCACTCGCGTTCACGATCGCGTCGACGAATCAGGCGGAAGGCAGTGCCCTTCCAGGGAGTGGGATAGAGCGGGACGGAAATATGGTATCGCTCGCACTAGACGTGGAACGATTGATCTTGATGCGATTAGTTATATATAGGAAGGTAGATGGCGCTACCAATACGTATATCGATAAGTTGACATACAATTTATCTCTTTTTCACAGCCCATATTTGACCCATAATATAATCTAATATAATTGTGCAAAGACCAAAGATCATAGTATCTTAAACTTTTTAATATTAGGACTACAATTTCACCTTTATTTGCAATACTAGATGAGCGGCTCAACCCGCGTTATTTAGGGCTACTGCTCCGCTCCCGTGGCTCATAGCGCGATGTTATATAGTCTATAGCCTTTCTCGATAAATGGACTTTCTAACAATCATTTTTCAAATTGGACTAGTAGTTCCTGAGATTAGCGCGTTCAATCAAAAAAACTCTTCAGCTTTATAATACCAGTAAAGATATTAAATTCCGAGAATTGTTACATGTTGTTGTTTAATTGAAACTAAAGCACTGTACTGAAAACCGATTCCAATACATCATTCGTAAGCTTGTCACAATATATGGTTGAAATCGAATCTTTTAGTACATTTATTGAAATTTGCTGCGGTGTAATACGAATGGTCAAGCATCAGAATAAATTCAATATTGTTCAGCGTGTATTTCATTATGTGTACCTATTGTAATAGTAAAATGTATTTCCTGACATCAAAATGATAAAAACGTACGCCTCTCTGAGCATATTAAGTGAAAACTGAACTATAGATAAGATCGCATGTATTGTCAAATATACCCACATCTCACTTGAGAAACGTTTTGAAAGTTTAATAGACTTAGCATTGAGTTTATGTCCTTTGCAGATTTCCCCTTTATATCTAACTATGTTAGTTCACATAGCGACATTTCTATTAAACGTAGGACATCTAAAGCTAACATTTTTTGCGTATATTTAAACTTTCTATACCAACCAACCGTGTAATGCTTTAGACTTGACATTGAGAATATCGAAGAGAATAAAACTCTAAGAGTACGGCGGAAAGGTTTTCACGTAAGGAACTATATGGATTTCGTTATGATTTTATAATGCCGTCCAATTCTTTATACTTTTTATTTAAATGCTAAAATTGTATAGGGACATTTTCTGAACTCTTTATCAGTTGTGATTATAAGGTCCCAAAGGGTCTTATTAATTTATTGTTGTTAAATTGAAATCAATTTTCCAACAATTTTACTCTCATCTCAGTGTTGTCTCGACTGAAAAAAACAATATAGTCATGCCAAATGTGTCAAACTGAAACAGGAAAAGTTGATAGCACATTAGCAAATAGGTCTAAGAATTATTCATTACAATATCTGGTCAAAAGCTCTCAACAGTCTGAAGCACTAGCCGCTTTCTAAGGAGGGTAGTGGAATATCAAGAAGAAGGTAAGCACCCCCATTTTTGGCAATCTGCCATAAAGTAAGTTATGTAATTCTTGTTTTAACAGAAACTTTTGGCGCTAATTTTAAAGAACAGGTGTGTGATTTTATAACCTTTTACTCACTCAAGTCTTGTCAGGCAATATAAAAATATAACAAAGAACCACATCGTTGACAGCAGGCTATTGACACCGTTAATGCACGTTTAAATTTAACCATTTTATTTTAAGGTATACCGCATCTTCAAAAGCCTACATTAAGGGAGTATTTATATAGGGAATTTATTTCCGAAAGTTATAGTTATTTTATTAATGCAATTTTCCATTATTTTCTGAGGACGAAATTCCCGTTTATGCGGTAATACCGTTGCTATTCATCTACTTTTTATACACTATCATCACATAGGAGATAATTTGAGTAGACTTTTTAATAGGTATGTAGGTAAGGTAGTTCTTTTACACTAAACTATTCAAATAAAATATCATGTGAACTGTGATTGGTAACTCTACCCTTCCTGAGTACCTTTTTTAGAATAGCAAAGCACTCCTCGCGGACGTTGTTACTTTACCGTCTAATTTTAAAGAGTATAGTATTCGTGCATTATACTTTCTAGAACATTTAATCTTTAGCAGTTTCCAATATGGCGAAGTGTTTTTAATAGAAAACTGACTGCAGGGCTGCTATTTTACAACTAAGAATAAAAAATCTATTCGTTAAGGCTGCTTTTTCAGCTATTTGTTAAAGGTGCATAGGGTTCCCACCAAGAACTTTGGGTCCCAAGCCAACCTCACCTGCAAGTGGTGCACCTGCTGATCAACGGACGAGGCTCTGGCAAACAAAATATCCCGATAAGCGGCAATAGGCTCGCCACCTATTACGTGGGATCAAAACACTGGCGAAAAGCGGGCGTTTAATATGCCTCTGCCTACCCCTTCGGGGAAACAGGCGTGAGTCTATGTATGTTGTTAAAGGTAGGTTAAGTAAGTTAAATTTATTTAAAACATTATTTTTTTTATTTTGTGTCTTCGAAAGGAGAATGACCAAAACTGGGCTATTTTGTGGCACGTTTGCTTCTAAACCATTAATGTCTAGAAAATCTTCTTTTATTTTATAAATTTATATCTATTAATTTTAATTTAAAGCGAAACAGGGATTTTTTGTTCAAAATTAAAAGTATCTGCGTTGTTCCGGTCGTGACAACGCCATTTCATATTCAAAACTCATTTTGCATATTTAGACAAATGTTTACAGTTTCTTGCAAACCCCTTTTGACAGGGAAAAATTACATTCATAGTGAAAACAGGGTGACATAACAAAAGTTCTAATAAGCAAAATAACACCAAAATCTTATGATATTTTGAAAAATGTATTGTGGTGAAATATTTTCTATAAATAATATGTTTATCCTTTTTGCAACATATTACCCACGAAATAATGTTTTGTACTTATCGAAAATATGGGAACATATTTTTATTATACTGGCATCTGTAATGTCTTCCGCAAAGAAATATAACTTTATTACTAGTCCAACCTCTCTGGTCTTACGTCAGTTATTTTGACATGAAAACAGTCAAATTGCTTTTTCACTTATGCTCATATGTCTTTATTGGAAAATAAGTAATTTACTGTCGTTTATATTGACTTGAACAATCCTTTGTGGACCAAACAAGTTTATTTCGTGTTATCAAGACTCGTGGGTTAACTAAAGTATGAGACAGTCTTTAGTATAGTAACATTAGTATGTCGTCTGGACTTAGAACAACTAGCCGTGGTGAGGATTGCAGTTATGTTAACTCTTCCTTTGCGGTACCTCGGCAGCAACACGTCCGTTCTTTGGACAAGCTATCTGATTCAGAGCTCAATATTTTGATATCATGGATAGCGCCAGTCTGTGTAAGTGTTGTTTACTTCTCTTCTCAATTCCTACAATTCTCTCGTGCTCTTCTCACCGAATATTCAAACAACTTTAATTGTTTGTTTCAGGAATTGAACGGAGTCTTATGTTTAGAATGCTACACATTAATTGAAGCTGTTGTAACTTCTGAGGTCATACCTGCACCACATTATGGTATACGATATACAAGCTCCTGCTTCATTTTGAGGTGATTTATTTGAAGAAGATTTAGGTATAATAACAAATAAAATGAAGAAGAACATAAAAACTGTGTTTCATTCACCTATTAGGCATAAAACAGTGTTGTTTTAATGCCAACTTTGTAATAAGGTCCAATGGAATGAGCTTATCTTTTGCGAACTAGCCTCACTTAAATTAAATTCTCATTAATTGTACCACATGGTATTGAGAATTCTCAGTAAGAAATATATCAGACTGAAAAAACCGCAAACTTATATAATGTACAAGCGTTTGTTTCGTAGCTTCACTTCTTTTTACAACTATTTTCTATATTGTATAGGTAATATACATAGAGGCTTCTAATAAATTCCGGTAATATGATTAAATCATATCATCACCGTCCTAGAGTTATGTCGGTTGCATCCAAGACTTCAACGCCTAGGAGCCCTGGGTCCGCTTACTAGTCTAACCAGATATGACAGAATATTAGTTTTTCCATAGTCTGACCGCCATAACCCAAAGGGAAAGCGATATTGTATGGTTTAGACCAGTAAGTATCGGTTTATTGGAGGGTACTGACTCCCCGTAACGACGTGCGATGGTGAAAGATCTTCATGACAACTGGGACCGACGGCTTATCGTAAGTACTTTTCAAAGCACGGGCGATAATTAACTAATTTACTACTATTTAAATGATTAAATCATGTAACTATCACAATACTTAGCCTCAAAATATTTGAAATCTTTAATGTCCGATAGCTAAGAACTGCCGCCGAATATCGTATTATTTTTTTTCTAATTTAATAAGGAGTATATTTACTATATTTTACTAGTCAAATCATCGAGAAGCAAACTTAGCCCATCTTCCATACAAATTTGGTCATTCTCCTTTACTTCAATCAAATATTAGTCCCTTATAAAATTATAATTTATGTAATTTACAAAGTATGGCGTCGTTGGCTAGGCTGTATAATGTTACTAGTTTATTGAGGTTCTTTTGAAAGGTAAGCGTCGTTATAGTCGCGCAGTCGTTATAGAGAATAAATGATAATATCAATATTACAACATACGTAAATGCTAACTAGAATTGAGTTCAGCTGTTATCCCTTTATTCATTCCAACAATTGAATGGTCTTTCTAACATTCGATTTCATATAATAGCTGTATCGAAATAAAAAAATACAAGGTACTGTATTCCGGCTAACTCACAGCGGACTAATAAAATTAGCATTTTTAAATCGAAATTTACTATCAGATTTAAAAGTAACATTCCGAAGTATTTAGTGAGACGTTGCAAATATTGTGTATTTGGTTCGGCTGACGTTGTTTTCAATACTTTATATATTTTTATTTTGTTAAGACTTCATGTCATATGTTTAGCGAGGTGTCTAACTTCTCTCGTAATTTATTTTTGTTATGTTTCACTTTACTATAGTGGTACTTTCGATATGCTTAGATATACCTACTCGTTGTCATATTTAACCATGTCAATTCATTGATATCCATTTTGATCATGATATAAGCAAAAATGTACCAATTGTTAACTTCATGTTGACTATTCTTCGATATTTATTTTGAAATCTTGGAATTTGGAGCGTACTTAATAGATTTACGAATTGTTCTAAATCTAAACTTAGGAAAACCTTCTTTAGGAGCGAACTAGCTCCAATGATTCTCCTTGAGCTGTCAGAACCTAGTCGTTATCTGGATATTGGTCTGGTATCTCTACATGGCGTGACATTTACGAATATGTTTGAACAATTAGTCTAAATGGTAATATCAAATATGTATGTGTCATAGTTTATGTAATTACATAGTAAGTTGTGTAATTACTAACACAATTAATCATCATCTGTAACTTTCAAATTAGGCTATGTGAATATAGTCGTCATTGGTACCGCGTAATTTGTTACTTTGTTATCATTTATCAGACTGATAATCGGGTTACCTATTACTCTACTTTTATTACAATATAAGTGAAAACACAACACAAATAAGTATTACAGCCATTTTTATCATACGTCAATAATTGAGCAGAATCAGTACAGTATCACTATATTGTGAGCGGTAAGTTGAGAATTCGGGCGAGTTATAGTTAGTAGTGAGGGTTATATCAGCTGTTGGAAGTGGTGAAGCATCAACTGTCGCGACACCACGGCTCGGCGAGCGAAGCGCGGGTGCGCGCTGTGGTCGCCCTCGCTTCGACGCCGCGCGCTCAGCTTGAATTCCTCACTCGGGGGAACGAACAAAAATAACATAACGAGTCGAGCTTGTAATAACATTTGTCCTAATATATTACTATTGTGACGGCTCACAGCGTGCCGGATTTATATACTGCCGTGCGAACCGTCACCTTATTATTTATTAATATTAATGCCGCCTGTCTACACCCAAATTATTTTTCATTAGATATGCGAGCCGAGACTTTCTTCCCCGTGTTTAACACGTTAATATTGTGTGTAAGCAAATCTTTTGATGCACGGATTTTTCTTCGTTAATTTTGTTGATGTTCTGTGTCCTGATTTGTGTAAAGTTCCCCTTGGTGGGACGCATGGCGATATGTATTAATATAAGAAAATATTCACGCGAGGAGCGCATTATTGTTGATATACAATTGTGAGAGAATAAGTGGTAATAAAAGAG
This sequence comes from Euclidia mi, assembly GCA_944739405.2. Classification (NCBI taxonomy): domain Eukaryota; kingdom Metazoa; phylum Arthropoda; class Insecta; order Lepidoptera; family Erebidae; genus Euclidia; species Euclidia mi. The sequence goes on from OX123183.2 coordinate 45,859,936, forward strand.
CAATTTTATGGTATTGTTTACCTGAATGTTCGGTACACAAATTAAGTAAGGTAGGTACTCGTTTCATACGTTACATAATATGTGGGTGTAGTGGGTTGTTAGTCGGAGCACTAGGCATGTTGTGCGGTTGAAATATGCGGCGGGATTACTCGCGACGTATTAGCTGGTTTATTACGCGAACACTCTGGATAACAAGAGTTTCATGTGAATATACTAATGCTAGAGCTAAGAGATAATTTCATGCTACAATGGGTAGAGTCCTACATTTGGATTGTGTTACATTACGTATGTATGTGTAAGAAAATTATGTTTATTCAGTGGAACTAGTTCAAATTATTTTGTTTGGAATCAGGTTTCGTTACAGGAGTTAATAAATGTAATTTGACGTTACTTTAATCATTTGATTTTAGCCTGTAATGAGAAACAAAAAAAAATATAAATGTGTTGCCCAGTCACCCATTTGGTCTTTCCAATAAAATCCAAATAATGGCAGACAGCCATTTCGACTGGTTTAAGCTATCGCCTCAACGTTGGCTCGTGTCGTGGGTTCTATTCCCATATGAGACAAAATGTTATGTGACATGATGTTGTATGGACTCTGGTTGTACATTGTGTCCGTTGATTTAATGTTTCTAAACTACGACTAGACTAATCCAGTTTCGAACACAGCTTTTAGTAATAATGCGGGTGCTAGTCCTTATTAAAAAAATGTTTGTGGTTTCACATTGCTTTACTAAAAATATAATGACACACATTAACGAATCACAGTTAAAGCTTGCTATATCGTCACGCGTACATATTTCTACCTCAATACAGAAAAAAAAAGTTGGTGTTAACAAAATTATACTCGTATATTTATAAACTGTAAAGTAGACTAAAGAGGCTTTAATTTAGCGGCACAGTTGGTAGTATCAAGCCAACATATCTATGTTGCCAGTGCCTCACAGTTCGCTATAGTGCTTTTTCAACAACTTTGTGAATAATTTTGTTGCACTATATAGCTTTACGTAGCGGACTTTGCTCAAAAATATTGTGATACAGATCGGCACTAGGTGGATTATGTGTGTCTATTTGATTTTAACTTTGACTTAATAGACTGTACCCAAAAAAAGCCTTGTGTGTCTTACAAGCTGTCCAAGGCCTTAGGAAAAATATATTTGTCAGGATGTAGACGAGAGCAGCAATGGCCATCTAGAGACCAACAGACTGCTTCGCATGGAGTTTCAGTTTCAAACTCACGGCGCACACCACAGACTTTTCGAAGTTATATGCGTCTTAAATTGCCAATGATCATGTGCTACACGGAGAAGAAAAGCATCAATCCCTAATAGTCCAAGATCCCAGGGCCGCCTGACCTAATTTATTTTCTCAGAAACGAGATATATAGAATAATGTAGTGTTAGTATAATGTCATGAGTGTACACATACTTGTTAGCTTGGATCGTGGGCTAATTTTTAGGTACGAGGTGCTAAAGTTAGGTAAAAATAGTACTAACTTTTCTTAAATTCTCAGTGCCGATTTTTATGTATGTTTTAGAAAATATTATAAAATATTCATAAGTAACACTGTCGCACTAATCGTCGCCGTAATGCGGCGGCGGAATTTTTTACCAGACTAGACGCTTTAAAGTTTCCAAAATATCGGTAGAGACCACTAGGGGGCGCATTTAGAAAATGTATGGAAATTGTTCCCGTGGATCTTTAGCACCTCATAACTAAAAATTGGCCCACGATCCAGTCTAGCAAGTATGCGTACACTCATAGCAGATACTAACACTACAGTATTCCATACATTTCTTTTCTGAGAAAATAAGTAAGGTCTGGCGGCCCTGGGATGTTACTCTATAAAGACCCACCCATCATCAACATCATCTTTAGCATTATCTCGAATGCCCTTAAGACTTTTTTGTTTGTTGCCTTGTTCCTATATTCTGGTTTCTCGACATAATATAAACTCTTCTGCTAGCTGCGACTACTGTTGACCACAGCAACGGTACCTATATCTATTATTTAGATTAATATTGGAATATTAAGTGCAGTGACTGCGCAAAGCAAAAAATCAGGTTAAGATCTTTCTGACAGTCAGATTCGACGAGTTGGCATGCTTGCCGAGGTACGAAACAAGTGGCAACTAACATTTTAGTACGCATATAACTTCGTAAAGTGTGTGGTGCGTGCCGCAGATTCAAAACCGAAACTTTCTGCGTGGCGCTCACCATAGAGCTTTCTGTGTATCGCTGCTCTTGCTATTATAGTCATTTTAGAATCTATATAATATTCATCTTATACATAATATAATGGCGTGTTATCACATACATGTTAATTTCAGGTAATGTATAACATTTTAGGAGACTTCCTGCTAGTGTCGTTTTATGTCTAAAAGATAAGATGATTTGCTTTATTCTCTCTATGAGAATAAAGGAATCATTAGTGCAACTGGTTAGATCCACGAGTATCAAATTGTTATCCGTGCTGAAGGCCACTGATTTAAAAAGCAACAAAAATTGCAAGACAACTTAAAAGTCGATACAAAGGCAAGCGATAGAATTCAGTTTCAAGAAATTGAACAAAATTAAGCTGATTCTAATAATGAAAAAAAATTGCATGACTTAGCTTGATGTTTTTAGGCAAAGATAAGCATCGCTTGCACAGGTCACCATTTGGACAGTATTTCCATCAGAGCGTTACGGTGCTTCGGAGGGCACGTAAGCTATCGGTCCCAGTTCTTGTTTCAGGACAAGAACGGTTAGGTCATTTCGGATTCATTTGGGGGGTCGAAAATTTCGACACCAGAGTTGGTCGCACACTCAAGAAAATATTTCACATTTATTTTCACATTTACCCGATTGATACCCTTTACATTAATGTTCGTAATCACATTATACTGAAATACGATTTACGCGTGACACTGCATCAACAATGAACATGTTTTAAAGCGTGAGCGTTTAATACAGCGTCACGTTTCTTTACACACAATAAATATGGACGCGAAGTTAATCCGAGCTTAACATTTTGCGGTTGCTGTTGGCAGATTAATTCGAAACTTTAGCTATATAACGTTGACTGCTAATAATTTAATAGCCACAATTATTTTGTGACATAATGAGTAAACCTCTAACGTATCGAATATACAGATTAATATACGTATTGAATATAGATACAGAGTAGTAGGTATATTGATCTCCAATACTATGTGCAAAACAAGGTAATTAAATTTGTTCAAACACATCCACAGTAGTCGGCGCAGTATAGTGACGATGCGACCATTATCCACTATGCCATCTATGCAGTAAATATTGTACTATAGTGCAGAATTTTATATAAAACTTAGTTTGTCTGTGTTTATGTGTAAAATATCATTTAAAAATTGAGCATGTAGTATGTATGAGATATAGTACGGAAAACCGTCAGAAAATACACATATAATTATTTTTCTTCTTAGTCATTTTTCTCATTGCTGAATGTTATAGGTATATCAAGATCATTCGGTTTAAATGTAATGTCTTTAAAACTAATGTATCGCGATACAATTCGAAAGCCGTAGTTTGATTTCGGTTTGATGTCAAAATATTATCATATGCCTGAGGGAATTTCTCGAAAGACATGTGTAGTTTGCCAACCCGCACTTGGCCAGCGTGGTGAACTATGGCCTTACTCTTCTCATACTGAGAAGAGGCCGTGCCCAGCAGTGGGACAGTATTAAGGGATTGATGATTATGATGAGGATGAAGGCATTAAGTCCACCTTTATACGCTATGTCTATAAAAAGTTAATAAATAAATAATTTATCTCTGATCACTCCTTATATTTGATTTTCATAGTCATAGTCATTTATTCACATATTATAGAGTATACAGATGGCATGTTAAAATGTAAGTACTTATGATCTACTAAGCCGATATTTGGCATGTGAATTAATTATGTGGTAGCAAATAATTAAAATAGAGATACAAAATGTCAATAATTCTTTCATAGTGAATAATAAATAACATCAATAACTTAATTAAAAATAACAGCAAAAACCAATATAGTATTACAGGAGCCATCCATTAACAGAGTAAACCATTTTTTCTATTACAAATGATTTTAGTTTTGTTTTAAATCTAAATAATGGAAGATTTTGTAACTGTAATGGCAATTTATAAAAAAAAATTAGCACATTACGTAACAGCTTTTATTGTATAACGTAGTTCTAGGAATAAAATCTAAAACTAGCCGCTCTCCCTGTCTTGTGTTTCGTTGGTAATGTCTTTCGCTTTCACAAATACATTTGGGTTAGTTTTTACTAAATACACATATTTGAAAAATGTACATACTCGGCAGTAGGGAATGCAAATCTCGCGAGATTTGGGCTTAAGCGAGATCTCGCGAGATTGGCAGTTTTGTATGCTTTTTTGTAAATAATCGCAATATTTGAATAAATTAGGACAAAAATAATAACCATTTTAAGTATTATAAGATAAACATAATTTTTCACGAATTTTTCAATAGACTTTTATTCTTCAAACATTGTTTGACGTACCTATCTGTCTATAATTTGTAAATAAACTTTTATGAACTTTTACGGAAAGATCTGTCAAATAAGAAATGAAATAAACAACCAGTCTTCGCTTCTAATATCAAACAAAAATCTTTTAGTAGATAATAAAACATTTCTTTTATAATAAACAAAACAACAAGAGGTCAAAAAAATAAACTTATCATCTATGTTGCTAAACTGAGGTAAGTATTATTATCAATTAGGTAAATATAACTACATCTACTCAGTAGACCTTTTAGATATCACAGATTAATTAACAAAATATACCAATAAGGTAGACTATTAGAAATTACAGACCTAATTAACAAAATATACCAATCAAAGGAAACATTGGTTCAGTTCAAATCACAAGCCATTGTTACGAATTATTTTCAAAGTAGCTCCTTCAGAAGTACAAAATGTCCAAAGAATCGTCTGCTAAACGGATTCCTTTTCTATTGGCCCGATAACCAGCTGCTGAGAAGGCCCTTTTGGATTCAACGCTAATTAAAACCGCAGTTCTCAAGCAGACATCCACGAACTGCAAAAGTTTGCCTTTTGACCCCCCGGACTCGTATAAATTCGTTTAATTTATTATTAATGCCGATATCGACAGATTGCGATCCATCCGTGTCTGTTCGCTTTTCGAAAAAGACGTTCTTATGCTCGAGTGCAATCTCGTAAATCTCGCGAGATCTCGCCCTATTTTCGACCGAGATTAATCTCGCTAAAAAAGGCCGAGATCTCGCGAGATCTCGATCTCGATCGAGATTGCATTCCCTACTCGGTAGTGGTAATATTTTGAACTTTTTAAAATGTGGTTTGCACGATTCAAAGGACGGAATACCAACTATAGCCCTTATGCATCTCTTTTGCGACAAAAACGCTCTTTGTGAATCTGTTGAGTTTCCCCATAGTATTAAACCACATCGTAGGACCGAACTCACATAGCCATGGTATGCTGACAATAAAGTCTGTATATTTGAAGTATTCTTTAGCTTATTTAGGACATACACATAGCTATTAACTTTCTTACAGACGTCATCAACGTGTTTTTTCCAGTCACAGAACTTGTCTAACGTTAGACCCAGAAATTTGGCCCAAGAAACTTCATTTACTTGAATGCCATTGTAAACAATATTTTTCGGGACTGTTTTTGACCGGTGTGCTTGAAATTGGATGAATTGTGTTTTAGTCAAATTTACGTGTAGATTATTTTTACAAAGCCATTGTATAACGGAGTCAATAGTATTAATAATTTCAGTACTTATCATATAGTTCGTCATTTAGGAAATTTTCGCAAGTCACGATAATCGATATGTCATCTGTAAACAATATAGTTTTATGTGAAGTAATGTCAGGAATGTCATTAATATACATAAGAAAATAGAGTTTCCACTTTCTCCTGTATATATAATGCTAAGGTAGCAAATATTATCTAGATTGTAATCTCTAAGTAAAACACACACGTGATCGTCGAAACAAACTTGGTAGAGCGCTACCAATGTCGCTAGCTGATGAGCCGAAGAATAGCAATAATAGCAATAGAAGAGTGTTCTTCTATTATATTTAGTGGGAAAGGGCATCAACAGTGTTGTTGATGCCCTTTCCCCGGGGAATGAAGAAGAAATATTAGCTCTGTATGAACTTATATGTTAATAAACCATATTGGTTAAAAATATTAACATAGGCTCACACATAATTTAGTTTACCGATAACCTAAAAGCATGTCATTCGCGTCTCGCGATCCAGTCACTACCAACTTATAAAATAAAGAGTTTTGCCTGTAGTCACCACGCAAGGCAGGTGGGTTGGCAATCCTAGTGCAAGAGGTTTTTTTTTTAAGTAAGTAACAAAATATCTAGGTCAGTACAGCAATGCATCTTTGGTGTCGCATCTCCATTCTCTGAAAGCATACACATATTGCCGAGCGCCGCCTATTTCCACGTCAGCTCGCCGCATTTATTATTTACGTAAGTAACTGATTATGACGACGAGACGCTGTTTATATTATGACTGAACTATATGGTCGTTTTATTAATATTACTTAGATAATATATAGGGACAGGCAGATTTTACGCAAACATTTTTTTTGCCCTATTACTGCACTTTGTACTTGCGAGTCATAATGTGTAATGTTGTTTTCTTCAGTAGTAAAGGTACGAGTTAGAAGCCAGCCGCAGACGGCAACTGCAAGCGACGTGTCGCCCGGAGGGAAGGTATTTCATAAAAATATATAGAAAACAGTAGTGTCGCGGCTACACATCGCTTGCAGTTGCCGTCTGCGGCCGGCTTCGAACTCGTACCTTGATAGCTTAGTAGGTAGACCTACAGGCTGCTACGCAGAAGGCCTTAGATCGAAAATTACGGCTACAGTGCGGCTCTACAAGACTGTTTAGTAGATGTTTTGTGGTGCACTTGTGGTTGTGTGTTGTCCTGTGCGGTTTCCAACCCACAGTACTCGGCAGTGTTAAGCAGTGAGGCTGCCCCTCAACCACTTCGCTATTTTTGCAGTTTTCATTATATGCCTGATTACCCATACATTTTTGTACCAGAATAAAATGCTCCCATCAGCTTTAAAGCAACAAAAAGAACCGCGTTGTTTTTGCTTGTACTTTTTGCGCAATCTTGTGAAAATTTACAATCTTTGGAGCAAATATCCCGCTATAACTTGGCTCTCATAAAAATATTGGGTTAAGGACGCGTTTACAAAATTAGTAGGTACAAAATCGCGTCACTACAGCGACACGGCGGCAACAGTACGTACTACGTACGGTAACTTGCGGAAATGTAGTTCAACTAAATAACTTTGAGACTTAGAATTTTTGTGATATGTATCTATGTGTTATAGGCCTGTAAATAAGTTTCTTATTTTTATATACCTAAATGGACATTATTACTTTATTTTTTCCATTATGTTGATTCAGGATATATTTCGGTATTTAGATATTATTTTGTTTCTTGCGTTGAAATCTGGTAAGATTATGAGGACTGATGGTATACCATCCCATTCAAGTGTTGCGACTGGAACTCATAAAAGAGTAGACCTAGTTATGCCAGGTTGGGGCTCATTTTATTTGTTTTAGTGAGACCCTACCACTGGTACTAGTGAAGTAACCTTCCAAGGTTATTCGATGAGTCTTACTGGTACTCTTATGTGAGTAGAGCTAGGCATGCCGAGTTTGGGCTCACTCTGTTTGTACATAAGAGACCTTACCACTGGAACTTATGAAGTAACCTTCCAGGGTTATTAGATGACACTTGCTGGTACTCATATGTGAGTAGAGCTAGGCATGCCGAGTTTGGGCTCATTTTGTTTGTACATAAGAGACCCTACCACAGGAACTTATGAAGTAACCTACCAGGGTTATTCAATGACTCTTGCTGGTACTCATGTGTGAGTAGAGCTAGGCATGCCGAGTTTGGGCTCATTTTGTTTGTACATAAGAGACCCTACCACTGGAACTTATGAAGTAACCTTCCAGGGTTATTCGATGACTCTTACTGGTACTCATATGTGAGTAGAGCTAGGCATGCCGAGTTTGGGCTCATTTTGTTTGTACATGAGAGACCCTACCACTGAAACTTATGAAGTAACCTTCCAGGGTTATTCGATGACTCTTACTGGTACTCATGTCAGTAGAGCTAGGCATGCCGAGTTTGGGTTCATTTTGTTTGTACATAAGTAACCCTACCACTGGAACTTATGAAGTAACCTTCCAGGGTTATTCGATGACTCTTGCTGGTACTCATATGTGAGTAGAGCTAGCCATGCCGAGTTTGGGCTCATTTTGTTTGTACATGAGAGACCCTACCACTGAAACTTATGAAGTAACCTTCCAGGGTTTATATTAGATGACTCTTGCTGGTACTCATATGTGAGTAGAGCTAGGCATGCCGAGTTTGGGCTCATTTTGTTTGTACATACGAGACGCAACCACTGCAACTTATGAAGTAACCTTCCAGGGTTATTCGATGACTCTTGCTGGTACTCATATGTGAGTAGAGCTAGGCATGCCGAGTTTGGGCTCATTTTGTTTGTACATAAGAGACCCTACCACTGGAACTTATGAAGTAACCTTCCAGGGTTATTAGATGACTCTTACTGGTACTCATATGTGAGTAGAGCTAGGCATGCCGAGTTTGGGCTCATTTTGTTTGTACATAAGAGACCCTACCACTGCATTTTATAAAGTAACCTTCCAGGGTTATTCAATGACTCTTACTGGTACTCATATGTCAGTACAGCTAGGCATGCCGAGTTTGGGTTCATTTTGTTTGTACATAAGTGACCCTACCACTGGAACTTATAAAGTAACCTTCCAGGGTTATTCGATGACTCTTGCTGGTACTCATATGTGAGTAGAGCTAGGCATGCCGAGTTTGGACTCATTTTGTTTGTACATAAGAGACCCTACCACTGGAACTTATGAAGTAACCTTCCAGGGTTATTCAATGACTCTTACTGGTACTCATATGTCAGTAGAGCTAGGCATGCCGAGTTTGGGTTCATTTTGTTTGTACATAAGTAACCCTACTACTGCAACTTATGAAGTAACCTTTCAGGGTTATTCAATGACTCTTGCTGGTTCTCATATGTGAGTAGAGCTAGGCATGCTGAGTTTGGGCTCATTTTGTTTGTACATAAGTGACCCTGTGATACAAGCGTAAACGCGTCCTTAAGGACGCGTTTACGCTTGTATCAAAAAACCACATATTTCCGGTAAATTTTACGACAATTTTAAATAATAACTAATAAAACTAATGATTACGATAAATTGATTACTTTTTTATCTATAAATCAATTTGAAAATAAATAAAAAATATTTAATTAATATTAATGTAAAATCGATTCGAAACGGCCTCTTAAATCAAAAATAGGCATATACTGCTATTTTTGGGTACAATTTTCTCTCTATTTTAACATTTATTAAGATTTTCAAAGATAGAATAGGGTAGTAAATATAGTCAACTCAAAAACTATTAGATTTTTTTTTTCAAAATATTGTAAATTGACTCAAAAAAATCAAAAAAATCATCTTACATTTTTCTTCTATTTTGCTCGCATACGTGTGTCTTAATGTGTGGCAATAAGGTTCGTTTTATTTAGCCACTTTCTTGATTTATATATCCAAATTCTGCAATTAGATCTCAGTCTGCGCTTGAGCGCCGTCGGGAGTGGACTCTATGTCGCTTGTCGCTGCGGCCCGAAGACGAAAAAAGCAATATACGAATACAAAATATTCGCTAAAATCAATTTGATACTTCTCGTATTCTGTGCGAATTACGTACAAGTAAATTTCTTTTGTATAAATAGACATTATTACTTTATTTTCTCCGTTATGTTGAGTCAGGATATATTTCGGTATTTAGATATTATTTTGTTTCTTGCGTTGAAATCTGGTAAGATTATCTGGACTGATGGTATACCATCCCGTTCAAGTGTTGCGACTGGAACTCATAAAAGAGTAGACCTAGTTATGCCAGGTTGGGGCTCATTTTATTTGTTTTGGTGAGACCCTACCACTGGTACTAGTGAAGTAACCTTCCAAGGTTATTCGATGAGTCTTGCAGTGGTAGGGTCTCTGATGTTCAAACAAAATGAGTCCAAACTCGGTATGCCTAGCTCTACTCACATATGAGTACCAGCAAGAGGGATCGAATAACCCTGGAAGGTTACTTCATAAGTTCCAGTGGAAGGTTCTCTTATGTACAAATAAAATGAGCCCAAACTCGGCATGCCTAGCTTTACTTCCATATGAGTACCAGCAAGAGTCATCGAATAACCCTGGAAGGTTACTTCATAAGTTCCATTGGTAGGGTCACTTATGTACAAACAAAATGAGCCCAAACTCAGCATGCCTAGCTCTACTCACATATGAGAACCAGCAAGAGTCATTGAATAACCCTGAAAGGTTACTTCATAAGTTGCAGTGGTTGGGTCTCGTATGTACAAACAAAATGAGCCCAAACTCGGCATGCCTAGCTCTACTCACATATGAGTACCAGCAAGAGTCATCTAATAACCCTGGAAGGTTACTTCATAAGTTTCATTGGTAGGGTCTCTCATGTACAAACAAAGTGAGCCCAAACTCGGCATGCCTAGCTCTACTCACATATGAGTACCAGCAAGTGTCATTGAATAACCCTGGAAGGTTTCTTCATAAGTTCCAGTGGTAGGGTCTCTTATGTACAAACAAAATGAGCCCAAACTCGGCATGCCTAGCTCTATTCACACATGAGTACTAGCAAGAGTCATTGAATAACCCTGGAAGGTTACTTCATAAGTTCCAGTGGTAGGGTCTCTTATGTACAAACAAAATGAGCCCAAACTCGGCATGCCTAGCTCTACTCACACATGAGTACCAGCAAGAGTCATTGAATAACCTTGGTAGGTTACTTCATAAGTTCCTGTGGTAGGGTCTCTTATGTACAAACAAAATGAGCCTAAACTCGACATGCCTAGCTCTACTCACATATGAGTACCAGCAAGAGTCATCTAATAACCCTGGAAGGTTACTTCATAAGTTTCATTGGTAGGGTCTCTCATGTACAAACAAAGTGAGCCCAAACTTGGCATGCCTAGCTCTACTCACATATGAGTACCAGCAAGTGTCATTGAATAACCCTGGAAGGTTTCTTCATAAGTTCCAGTGGTAGGGTCTCTTATGTACAAACAAAATGAGCCCAAACTCGGCATGCCTAGCTCTATTCACACATGAGTACTAGCAAGAGTCATTGAATAACCCTGGAAGGTTACTTCATAAGTTCCAGTGGTAGGGTCTCTTATGTACAAACAAAATGAGCCCAAACTCGGCATGCCTAGCTCTACTCACATATAAGTACCAGTAAGAGTCATCGAATAACCCTGGAAGGTTACTTCATAAGTTCCAGTGGTAGGGTCTCTTATGTACAAACAAAATGAGCCCAAACTCGGCATGCCTAGCTCTACTCACACATGAGTACCAGCAAGAGTCATTGAATAACCTTGGTAGGTTACTTCATAAGTTCCTGTGGTAGGGTCTCTTATGTACAAATAAAATGAGCCCAAACTCGACATGCCTAGCTCTACTCACATATGAGTACCAGCAAGAGTCATCTAATAACTCTGGAAGGTTACTTCATAAGTTCCAGTGGTAGGGTCTCTTATGTACAAACAAAGTGAGCCCAAACACGGCATGCCTAGCTCTACTCACATAAGAGTACCAGTAAGACTCATCGAATAACCTTGGTAGGTTACTTCACTAGTACCAGTGGTAGGGTCTCACTAAAACAAATAAAATGATCCCCAACCTGGCATAACTAGGTCTACTCTTTTATGAGTTCCAGTCGCAACACTTGAATGGGATGGTATACCATCAGTCCACATAATCTAACCAGATTTCAACGCAAGAAACAAAATAATATCTAAATACCGAAATATATCCTGAATCAACATAATGGAAAAAATTAAGTAATAATGTCCGTTTAGGTATATAAAAATAAGAAACTTATTTGTACGTAATTCGCACAGCCAGGCCTATAACACATAGATACATATCACAAAACATTCTAAGTCTCAAAGTTATTTAGTTGAACTACATTTCCACAAGTTACCGTACGTAGTACGTACTGTTGCCGCCGTGTCGCTGTAGTGACGCGATTTTGTACCTACTAATTTTGTAAACGCGTCCTTAAGTTATTATATTAATATTAGAGCCTGGAACATTGTCTTCAGCTCCTACTATTTAAGCCGTATAGCTTGGCGTAACTTCACGCATGCTTATCTTCGGAAGGTAGGTAGAACTGAACTTAATTTATTCCATGCTTAAATACAACTTAGAAGGGTGACATACTAGCCTAATTTGCATCGCTTTCGACGCGTATTGCCGAGTACTTTGTTGCTAAAACTTTCATGACAGAAATCTCTTAACATTTTACTGGAGCTTAGGATCAAAGCTATGATGCGTAAGCTCTCATGATTTGTCGTGGATACGAGTGGAATTGCCTATCAGGTAAATATAATAATATAATCATTTTAAAGATTGTCTTATTATCCAGCATTATTAACCAGCGCTGGCCATATTCTCACACATAAAGCAAAAATAAAGAAGAACCGGATAATTTCTTTTTTATGGTCTTAACAGATTTCATAAATCAATCTTGGTGTAAAAATGTAGCTGTGTATACATGCATACATAGTCAGTATTCTATAACACAATTTGACCATACCTCTAAAATCATAATCTATTATTACTGACCGCTCATTTGCAATATTTGTCATATCTATTAATTAATAGCTCTGTCGTGCAACATCTGTTGCGCAGATGAATATTTCGATAACGTAGATTCGATTTCTTGTGTCTATAAATTCTATAAATAAGCGAGGATTTGCACAAAATGGATTGCCTTTAAAAATATAAAACATTGAACGATTTAACGAAGTATGGAAGCTAACTGTATGAATAATAATCGTGGTTTCCCGTCGGTATTGATAGGCGTACAAATAGAGATTCAAGTTTAATAGTTGCTGTACGATTTGAATCCTTATTTCCTACGCTATAAGAACGGTACAAAGGTCAAAGTATTTAGCTTGACGAGCAGCCGTGTGTACACCTGAATGTTTGGAACAACACAGCCACTTGTTTTATTAATGTTCATCTTTATAATTGAACATTTTGGAAGCTGCCGCTCAATTGTGTATTAATTTTTATTTAAGTGTGTTTCTTTTATCTCTTTTGTGTGGGATAGTTTGTGCTATTATTTTAAATGCTGCTTTGCGTTGTTTACAATTGTAACATGTATAATATCTTAGCCAGTAAAAGAAGGGGTGTAACTTCTACTAATTGAAACCCGCACTACTTATTTTATATGCAAACTAGAGGACGCCAGCAGCCACGCCTGCATTTTTTTTTAAATTTACCCGTTTTGGCCGATCCCGTGGGAATTTCGGGAAATTCCAGTGCACCCCTACGGTCCCCAAGGAACATACATGCCAAATTTCAGCTTCCTTCGCCCAATAGTTTCGGCTGTAGCGTGTCTGTCAGTCAGTCAGTAACGCAAGGATTTTATATATTAAGATAATACATACACATGTTCATATTTCGACTTATATCAGAGTACGTTAGGATATGACTAGTCTAACCGGTTGCTTTCAAATTAGCCAAACATACACATCAGTTCAGAGTCCTAGACGTGTAAAGTACTTTTCAGCAAAAACATAACTCTTAACCGAACAACGATGTTCAGCTAAGGAAGTGCAAATGTGTCGGTCGTCTTAGACACTTGTAACACAAATAGTGCATCATATCTGGTACGTAAGATATCCGGGTAGGCACTTTTTATTTTAAATAACTAGATGAGTAGCATGATGGATGGCTTCAGAAGCCGCTTCATCTTTTACCTCTGTTCACAGACTAGTGAGTTCGATCAAACATACGGATCAATCCTTTGTGTACCTAAATCATGAATTGTAGTGGTGGCTCTGGATATTCTTTATATTTGATGTTGAAATGTTTGTAGTTCAACATTTTAAACGCCTATATGTGTTATAATATTCATCATATCAGCCAAACGACGTCCACTGCTGGACATAGGCCTCCCCCAAGGTTCTCCACACAGACCGGTCTTGAGCCGCCCGCATCCAACCGCCTCCCGCGATCTTGACGAGGTCGTCGGTCCACCTTGCGGGGGCCTACCTCTGCTGCGTCGTCCGGTACGTGGCCGCCACTCCAGAACCTTTCTGCCCCAACGGCCATCGGTTCTTCGAGCTATGTGCCCTGCCCACTGCCACTTCAGCTTGGCTATCCGGAGAGCTATTTCGGCGACTTTGGTTCTACTGCGGATCTCCTCATTTCTGATTCGATCTCGCAGGGAAACTCCAAGCATAGCTCTCTCCATCGCCCTCTGAGTGACCTTGAGCCTTCTGATAAGGCTCATAGTGAGCGACCACGTCTCTGATCCGTAAGTCATCACTGGCAACACACACTGGTCAAAGACTTTCGTCTTGAGACACTGCGGGATATCGGACGAGAAGATATGTCGTAGCTTCCCGAACGCTGCCCAACCGAGTTGTATTCGATAATTGACCTCCTTCTCGAAGTTGGACCTACCTAATTGGACTACTTGTCCCAGGTAGGTAAACTTGTCGACAACTTCGAGCGTAGAGTTCCCAACCTGAATAGGAGCAGGTACAACATGGACGTTCGACATGATTTTCGTCTTGTCCATGTTCATCTTAAGACCTACTTGTTGAGAGACTCTACAAAGGCCATCGAGCATTGTGCCTAGGTCTTCCATGGTCTCAGCCATGACTACGATATCGTCTGCGAATCGAAGGTGAGTGATGTACTCGCCGTTGATGTTTATGCCGAGCCCATTCCAGTCCAGAAGCTTAAAAACATCCTCCAGCGCAGTGGTAAACAGTTTCGGGGATATGACATCCCCCTGTCTCACCCCTCGCTGGAGTTGAATAGGTTTCGAACTCTGGTCCTGGAGGCGGACTGACATAGTGGCGTTTTCATACAAACACTTCAGCACTTCGATATATCGGTAGTCAATCCGGCACCGTTGGAGAGACTGTAGCACCGCCCAGGTTTCGATCGAATCGAAGGCTTTCTCATAGTCCACAAACGCCAAGCATAGGGGCTGGTTATACTCTTCGGACTTCTGTATAACCTGCCGCAGCGTATGTATGTGGTCTATGGTACTATAGCCTTTACGGAAACCGGCTTGTTCGGGAGGCTGGAAGTCGTCTAGCTTGCTCTCGAGACGATTCGTGATGACCCTCGAAAACAGCTTGTAGACGTGGCTCAGAAGTGTGATGGGTCTGTAGTTCTTTAAGAGGGTTTTATCCCCTTTCTTAAAGAAAAGCACCACCACACCTCTGTGCCACGCCTGTGGCGTTTTACCCTCGAGAATGACGGAATTAAATAGCTTCCGAAGGGCTTCTCTTCTCGGGTGCACCGCCAGCCTTCAGAAGCTCGCTCGTAATTCCGTCATCGCCCGGCGCCCTGTTGTTTTTGAGCTGTTTGAGAGCCACACTAATCTCGTGCATGCTGACGTCCGGGATATCTTCGGTATAGTGTCGGGTCAATCCAGCTCTAGGGTCTGACGCTGGAGTGCTTGCGGGTTGTTGCGTTGTCGTGTATAGCTGTCCATAGAACCTTTCGATCTCCTCCAAGAGCTCTTGCTTGGACGATACAATTCTGCCATCTTCCGTCTTCAGCTTTGTCAGCTGACTCTGCCCAACAGACAGATCCCTCTGGAACACTTTGGAACCCTTATTCTGCTCGATCGCCTCACGAACACGTTTTGTGTTGTATTGGCGGAGATCGCGAGTCAGAGACTTAGAGATCTGTCTGTTGAGGTGCCGATATTTCGGCATGTCGTCGGAGGATAGCAGAACCATCTTGCGCCTTTCCTCTAACAGCTCGAGGGTCGGATCCGAGATCTTGCTGGTTCTCTCGCTTTTCTGGGCCTTAAAGAATTTAGCCCCTGTTTTATGGACAGCATCCACGAACCCGTTACTGTACTCGTCCACATCTACGCATTCGCCCAGGCATTCGAAACGGTTCTTGAGTTCGAGCTGAAAGCTCTCGGGGTTTTGGATATGAACCGGTGCCGGTCGGAGCGTGGACTTTATCAACCTCGACCGTTCGAGGCTTGTACAGATATTCAATGTGCCTCTTACCATTCGGTGATCGCTCCCCACTTTAAGTGAATTGATCACGGAGACATCATTGAATATCTGCCTCTTCGTCGACATGATAAAGTCGATCTCATTTTTGGTGGCACCGTCTGGACTTACCCAGTTCCACTTGCGGCATTTTCGCTTCTTGAAGAAGGAGTTCATCATATAGAGTCCTTCCTTCTCCATAAAGCTAGCCAGCAAGTGACCCCGGGAATTCCGATGCCCATAACCAAATTGCCCCACTCTCAGCTCATCACCGTCGCGTTTGCCCAGTTTCGCGTTAAAATCTCCCATGACCACGGTGTAATGGGTTTTGTAGCCATGTATAGCCCGAGATATATCCTCGTACATGGCTTCCACCTCCTCATCGGGGTGCGACGAGGTCGGAGCGTATACCTGTATGACCTTCAGCGAATATCGCTTGGATATTCTGAGTATAAGGTACGCTACCCTGCTCGACACACTCCCGATATTTACCACGTTGGTCACGAGAGATTTGTGGACGATGAACCCGACACCACCTTGGGACTGTTGGTCGCCCTCCCGGTAGAAGAGCAAGTTACCGGAATTGAGAACTATCGAGTCCTCCCCCTGTCTTCGGACTTCGGATAGGCCTATGATATCCCATCGCAACTTGCTCAATTCGTCTTCCAGCTCGACAATCTTCTCATCAGTCCGCAGTGTGCGCGTGTTCAGTGTTGCCAGGGCCAATTGTCGTTGGTGGTGGTAGCCCGATCTCTTCCGGAGATTCTTCGCACCCCTTGCCCCGCCGTTACCATGGCCGCTACCATAACCAGGACTAGCGGGGCCGCCGGGGACTAGGGGCTGGTTTTTATTGGTGTGGTTCATGATGGGGGGATTTGCCATAATTGCCACGCTTGGCAGGCGTATTGGCGATCGCAGTGGCGGAAGTCTTTAGTGCTGGACGCTGCTGCCCATCTAGCATCTAGGATTTTCTTCCGCCAGGTTCGGATGGTTTGACCGCCATCTTTCGGTTGACTGCTTGCGCTGGGGGAGATACTATGACGAGTATCTACTCGTCAGAGTAACTGCCTCACTGGGCGGTGGGGTCGTCACGTCCCGACGCCGCACGTTATAATATTATATCTTCTATTATGTCTCGTTCGAATCGTATGTATGTACATATAATAGAACGAAAGTTGTATCTTAAGTTTAAGATACAACTTTCGTTCTATGATATGTTCAGGTAGTTACCTGAACCCGCGTTTACACCCACGTTATTTAGAGCTACTGCTCCGTACTCGTGGGTCATAGTGTGATGTTATATAGCCTATAGCCTTTCTCGATAAATGGGCTATCCAACACAAAAATGATTATTCAAACAGAACCAGTAGTGCCTGAGATTAACGCGTTTAACCAACCAAACAAACTTTTCAGCTTTATTATCATCATTAGCCTTTAACAGTCCACTGCTGGACTCGGCCTCTCCTTTGAAAGCAGGAATTGGCCTACTATACCCCGCTGGCCAAACGAGTAGGGTTTTCATCAAGTTTTCCTTTTCTTACAGTGCTGTTCTCTGCATAATATGCTCCCTCTGTCGGCTCTTACGACACCCATGGGATGATATGGGGTGGTAACATTCTGTATTTTTAATCCGTCACCACACGGATAAACAGCTGTATTATATTGGTATAAATAGCCAAACATAGTGCAAAGTAATTTTAATGCAAATTCATAACTGAACAACGGTATTGCAAAGGAAGTGAGGACGTCTTCCACGACACTTGTAACACAAATAGTACGTCGTATCTGACACGTAGGAAGTCGTGCGGAAGCCATGTTTACCGAAGCGACCGCGAAGTCGTAACGTAAGCGCGGCCGCGGCGCATGCCTCTCTTGTTATTATTACTTATTTTTACATACGTATGCCGCAACGTACGCAGTTTTAGACCACCCTACAGTTTCATATAACTGATCAATAGTTTTAAACTTTTTGGTACCCAAGGATATAATATAATACGAGTATAAAGGACAATGGCAGATCTCCATACATCGAAATGTCTGAAATTAAATTGAAGCGCACCGTAATAAAAAATATAATAAAAAATTTGGCGTATGTAACAGAGTCTATAAATGATTCTATTTTCACTCGGGAAACCCGGAAAAATAAGATATCGGTGTTTTAGTTTTTAGTTAAGAATGAACAATGTAGGTACGTTTGAATTATCAAATGAAATTATGTCAGATTGACATCAAAAGGCAGAAGTATTTGTAGCATCTAACTGTCACAGCCAAAGACAAAAGCAGAGCTGCACAATTTAAATCGATTTTATGTGAAATCGATACAACATTAAAACGATGCTGTGACGTTTTTATTTGATTTAAAAGTTGTTTTGCTTCAAAAATTATTAGCTTATTGATATAGTGTCATTAAAGATTAAATAACTGCATTTTAATAATTATATTTTAATAATCGATACGGATAAATAGCACTCTCGTCTATTCCTGTCACACCATTGTCCATGGCAACAATCAAATAATAAAGTAGTTACCTAGTTCGTAATCAATTGGAATGCTTTTTATCATCATAAAATACTCCAGCTTTAACGAGACAAAGTGAAAATATTAAAAATTGTAGAAAAAAAAACAATTTGTTTTGTTCATATGAAGTTTAAGGTCGCCACAACAAACCCAGACCGAATTCTGCCATTGTTCTTTATGAATTTGATCTCTTTGTGTTAACTAATTAATTAGTAGATACTATTTGTTACTCGACATTTTAACTTGATTGAATCTGTCATACCTTTTGCTCTAATCTCGGTAAAGCCACTGAACAGATTTCGATGAAATTTGGAGCGAAGCGAGCATGCAAGACTTTAGTTTCGTAAAATTAAGACAGGATACTCTACAGTAGCGGAGTCACAGCTTCAGATACTAAATTCCAATTCCTGGCAACAAATTCTAATTGAATAGAGCCTGAAATTTCATAAGGTTCTGTGCCACAAATATGCTGATACCTAATCGTGGTTTTCCATCGTCGACAGGGAACATTATAAAATAAGACAATCATAGAATTGTGTTATATCAAAGTAGAAATATTTTCTATACCTTGTCAGTAGGAAACGTTTTATTTTCTTGCTTAATTAGGACCTTTATTTAAAATATACCCCAACAACGGTAATGGTCGGTGTCTATAATTTCTTGGTAATCCAAACAGTAATTTACCATCGAAACGTCAATTAAACGGTGTCAAAGTTTAATGTCCACCTACACACACCATGCCGGCTAATAAACATAATTTCAACGGTTTTGTAGTCTTGTGGTCTGGTTTATAACAACATTTTATAACAGCAATGAGAATTATGAAGTGTGATGTATGCTACTGATAATACAGATGACCGTCATCATCTTCTTGCCCTGCTCCCAATTTATTTGGGGTCGGCGCAGTACGTCCTTCGCTTCCATGCTTCTCTGTCGCCCGTCATCTGATTATTTACCCCTTTCCCTTTCAAATCCATCCTCACACAGTCCATCCATCTTTTCCTTGACCTTCCTCTCCCTTTCCATCCCTCTACATTCAAATTCATCTCTTGCTTACCTACATACAGATGACTGTATGCCCCAAAATTTATTAGAGCGCCCGAACTGGTGCTGTCGGGACTTTATTACTAAGCCTCCGATATTGGTCCGTACTGCCAGACAGACGCCAGGCTGTCAGCAGGTTGTATTTCGTAAACGCTAATAGGTAGAGAGCTGAAATGTTAACAGCATGTATTTCTATTGTTGCTGTACCTATATAATATAATGGAACACGGGCACATGTCAACTCTAGATGTAACAGTATGTACTTACGTTATAAATTATTTTACGATGGCATGGATCATCAGTCATTTCTATTATTGTTGATTTTGATGCCATTAGATTAGGTACGTTGTTTACAAGGATGGTAAGAATGAAGAAGATATTGAAAGAAGAGTTAATGCAGGTAATAGTGTGAATGGAGCTCTGAAGGCGTTTATGTGAACAGTCAAAACGTGTCCAAAAAGGCACGTTTGGCTTTACGTAGAGGGGTGTTAGTGCCTACCCTTATGTATGGAAGTGAAAGTTGAGTATGGCAGAAGAGACTTGAAAGTAGAATAAATGCTGTAGAAATGAGAGCACTGAGAAGTATGTGTGGTGTGTCTTTGACCGACAGAGTAAAGAATTGTGTGATACGAGAGTGGTGTGGGGTAAAAGAAGATGTAGTGACAAGCATAGAAAAAGGCATGTTAAGATGGTTTGGGCACAAGAAGAGGATGGATGACGAAAGACTGACAAATAAGATATATAAGGCAAGTGTGAATGGGACAGGACAAAGGGGAAGACCTAGGCGGACGTTCTCTGACCAGATTGGAGACATCCTAAAAAAAGGATTGGTCAGAAGTACCCTAAACTGAAGAGCATGCATGAGAAACTAGATGGGAGTGAATGAAGCAAGAGAGGTATGTCAGGATCGTAGCAAATGGCGTTCCGTAGTCTCTGCCTACCCCTCCGGGAAACAGGCGTGAGTCTATGTATGTAATGTGATGCCATTAGAGACAGGGCCTGTAGCCAACTGGAATTCGATTTGCGATATCGCTAAGGGCTAAATACAACAATGTAAGGAACTGACAAAGGCTTTAATTCACCACATTGGCTAGGCACTCAGAAGTTCCTAAATGAGGTATCATGTACATGGCCGCTTTCTTACTCCTTCAGAAAACATAACAGAAAGTCATTCGTAATTGTGCCTACCGAGAGAAGCGAAAAAATAACGTGCGATCCAAAGGTGGAAAAGATTTCGATGCTCCCTATCATGAAATATACCGGTCAGTCATGCCGAAAAAAGGCCGAAACCAGTAAGGCACTTCAACTATTCTGCCATAGTCAACACATCATAAAGTATAAAGACTCATCATTTGGAAATAAAGCTAACAGTGATGAAAATGACTCTTGTTTATTGTTATATACAAAAAAATATTATCTTTTTTAGAACGTAAGGATATACCGGGTGGGGCTTGCAGGTGTATATTTTTATTGGTGGTGACTACTTTTGTTGCTGTCTTGAAGAGTATTGCTACGAGATGAGTACGTTTAGTTTTGAGCTTTAAACAAATACTAGTAATTTTGTAGGTGAATAATTGCTAAATAAACTTTAGGAGTATCATCTAGTTAAGACAAAGTGCTGTTGCTAGTTTAAGACTGCGGCGTGTGTCGTGGGTTCGCTTCCCACACACTTTGTGTAATTTACAAATTGTTGTTTCGAGTCTGGAAATACTACTCTGTCTTCTCAAGATCATGGGTACTGGAAAGCTCCTGAAACAATAAAAACAACAAAAATAAGCGAAATAATAAAGTAAACGTGTAAAAAGTGAATACAGGAACGTCCGTATTCAAATTTAATTGTAATGAAATTAAAATATGTGCGGTGAAAGCTGTAAAAAATAACCAATTTTAATATTTAACAGTGATGTTAATATAATTATATATTTTTTACGTTTCTGAAAGCCTTATAAATGAAATAAAATGTTAGGACAGATAGATTTTAATACCTACGTAGAAAAAATCGATATACAATATAAAATATGCCTTCTAAAACCAACAATCCATATTCGCATTCACAAAAGATGACACCTTTGCGAAATTCCGATCAGATAACCTAATGCCTTATTTCCCGAAACACCTGATTCCCAATCGTTCTTCGATATTTAACGAGTGACAATAAATTGGGTGGTGTTTGTAAACCTCTATATTATTGTGATTTTACCTCCGATCGTCTGTTTATCTCGTCCTTAGAAACATTACAATGGGGCCTTTGTAAGGGAAAAGGGAAAAATAAAGATATTTTTCACAATAATTGGTACAGGTGCTAACGTTTATAATGGCTGAGGTAACAGTACTAGTAGATACTTGTGTATACCCACGTATCGCATGATCTTTTGTAAGGAAACCAAATATAAATAGCTCTTGCTCTCTAACCGATAATAGGAATACTTTTGCTCATAATATTTTACATATAAATGGACAAATGATTTTGGAATTAGGATTATAATGATGATTTTTGTCAATAAGTGGTAGCCAGAGCTTTATGGGAATCTGAATAGATGAACGTACTTGGACGCATCTTGTCTATTCTTAGAGGATACGTAGAGACTTCGACTATAGAGAAGTATTTTGATATTTTTTAAAGCAGGCCATTAACAATTATTAATGACGCTAAACGCCGCCATATTTTCGATAATATTAATTCTTCTTCTTCTGCTAGTATCTTGAAGTTCCTTGGGACTCTAGGTATTGGCAAACAGCAACACACAACTCCTCAAATTACGATTGGTTTCGATGATTTAAACAACCATTTCTCATCTTCTTCTCAACTGGATCATCAAACCAGGCGTCAAACAGTTGACTATATTGCTGGACTTCCCCGTCCTAATATTGAAGCTTTTAATTTTTCTCCAGTTGCATCGGGTGAGGTCAAGAAGATTATCTAGTCTATTAAATCCAACGCTGTGGGGTTTGATTCTATCAGCCGCCGCATGATAATCCCTATCCTTGATCATCTCATCCTTCCTGTATCCCACATTGTAAATTTTTCAATTGACAGTGGTTCTTTCCCCTCCCTGTGGCGTAAAGCCTTTGTTATTCCACTCCGAAAGATTACGAACCCTTCTCTCCCTAACCATTTCCGTCCAATCTATATTCTGCCCTTTCTATCGAAAGTGCTTGAAGCCTGTGTACATAAACAGTTGTCTGAATTCGTATATCAAAATAATTTGCTTAGTCATTTGCAATCCGGATTCAGGCCAGGTCACAGCACGACTTCTGCACTCCTCAAAGTGACTGGCGATGTTAGGGCAGGCGTGGAGGACACTAAAGTAACTGTGCTGACTTTGGTTGACTTCTCGAACGCCTTTAACACCGTCAGTCACGATATCCTCCTATCTATCTTCTCCTATATCATGATCTCTCCTGCTGCACTGGAATGGTTCTCATCGTATCTTCAGGAATGCCAGCAGTCTGTTCGCTGTGATGAAATGTCATCTAGTTGGCGAGACATTAGCTCTGGTGTTCCTCAGGGTGACATTCTTTCTCCTTTACTATTCTCTATTCTTATTAACTCCTAATCTTCGATATTCGTATCATCTTTATGCTGATGACTTGCAGTTGTACTCCCAAGCGAGAGTGGAAGATGTAACGGTGGCCATTGATGATATGAATAGGGACCTTGACTCTATGATGGACTGGTGTAATAAATTTGTTTTAGCCGCTAACCCAGCAAAATGCCAGGCCATTATTGTAGGCAGTCGCCGCTCAATACCCAGGATTGACCAAAATACGTTACCACCTGTTATGTTTAATGGTTTGGTTATTCCATAATGTACAACCGTAAAAAATCTCGGCTTGTACATGGATTCCACTCTCATTTGGCAAGCGTAGGTGACTAAAGTTAGTCAGAGGGTCACTGGAACTCTTAGAGCTCTTTACCGGTTCAAGAATATCCTTCCTTCCAAGACCATCATCATATCAGCCAAACGACGTCCACTGCTGGACATAGGCCTCCCCCAAGGTTCTCCAAACAGACCGGTCTTGAGCCGCCCGCATCCAACCGCCTCCCGCGATCTTGACGAGGTCGTCGGTCCACCTTGCGGGGGGCCTACCTCTGCTGCGTCGTCCGGTACGTGGCCGCCACTCCAGAACCTTTCGGCCCCAACGGCCATCGGTTCTTCGAGCTATGTGCCCTGCCCACTGCCACTTCAGCTTGGCTATCCGGAGAGCTATGTCGGCGACTTTAGTTCTACTGCGGATCTCCTCATTTCTGATCCAAGACCAACACAATGCTAAATATTTCCCATAATTGACTATGGTGATCTGTGCTATTATGACCTGAATGCAGAATATCTCACTAAGTACGACCGACTTCTCAATTACTGCATTCGATTCATCTATAATCTTCGTAAGTATGATCACGTCTCTGCTTATCGTTCCAAACTAAGATGGTTACGATTTCGTCAGCGCCGGTGTTTGCGTGCTCTTACTACTCTCTTCTCTGTTCTCAAGTCTCCTTCCCCTCCGACTTATCTCACCCCATACTTCCAATATCTATCTTCAACACATGTGAGAGATCTTCGTTCTTCTCACAATCTTCTTCTTTTTTGTCCCAGTTACTCTACTGGGTTCGTCAAGTCTTCTTTTGTGGTACATTCTGTTCTTTTATGGAATACACTCCCTCCTGAAATCAGATTGTCCACCAACCGTTATGCATTTAAAACGAAGGTACGAGAGCTTCTTTTGTAGAGATTGACGGAATCAGCTCATCACTCTCATCCATTACTTTAAGTAATTATGTATTTGTTAACATAACATAACATATCTTCACGCCTTTTATCCCCGAAGGGGTAGGCAGAGGTGTATTACACACCCACACTTCGCCAGATATGTTTCGGTCCCAATGTAATAGGGGGCGAGCCTATTGCCATCTACCGGGCACATTATTAAGCGAGCGATAATTAACATTTTTTTTTATTTGTTATGTATGTATATTTGGATGTATATATGTATTATATACATGTATGTGTTATGTATGCATATTTGGAAGTATATTTTTTATGTATGAATTCTATCCCCCTTTTGTACTATACACACATCAACAAAGTCTAGGGATATCTTAATCCTAAATTATTTACGAGTTTATAGTTTAGAACCTTGTTAGTTTCCACAAAAAGTTTATATACAGATTAAAACCTCTTTTATTCTATTTTCAAAATTTGAACATGGAAAGAAAAAAAACAAAATAATAAACAAAATATGGCGGCAAATTTGCTAGTAATTCGTTACATTAAAGAAAGTTAAAACTGTTTTATTATAATTATTAATGAAAAGGGTTTTTAATTGTTTTTCTTTTTTAATTTAACGTGACGTACGAACTTTAAAAGTCATGTCACGTCGTCATTTGAGTCGAGATGAAATGTTACGAGCCGTGGGCATGTTAGAAAATGGTGCAATTCAACGCGTCGTTGCTGAGGCCCTACATACCAGTCAAAATGTGATATCAAGGTTGTGGTCACGTTATCGCAGTACTGGAGATGTGGCCGAACAGCACACAGGTAGATATCGTGTTACTACGCAGAGACAGGATCGATTTCTCCAAATGACCGCCAGAAGACAACCCAATATCACAGCGCTGCAACTAGTGCAAAGGCTCCAGGAGGACCACCAGCTGCTGGTAAGCGACCAAACCGTGCGAAGAAGGTTACATGAAGTTGATCTTCATGCTCGAAGACCATTGCGTGTTCCAGCATTGCGACGTGGCAATCGCGGTCGGCGGCTTTCGTGGGCTCGGGAGCATTTACCATGGAGTGACGAACAATGGTCTTTGGTGCTGTTCACCGATGAGTCCCTGTTTGGGTTTCACCCGGATTCACGAAGAACACGCGTTTGGAGAGCTCCAGGGAGAGTTAGCCGTCTACGGCACCCTCAGGAGGTCCACCCATACCAAGGCGGGACAATCATGGTGTGGGCAGGAATTCGTCTTGGCGGACGAACCCAACTCGTTTGGATCCAAGGCAGCATGACTGCACAAAAATACCACGAGGAGGTAGTAGAGCCCGTTATTGTCCCACACAGAACTCAAATAGGCCATGAATTTCTACTCATGCACGATAATGCTCCTTGCCATACGGCGCGGCTGGTATCGACCGCTCTCCGAGAGCACGATATTCAAGTTTTGGATTGGCCTGCACAGTCGCCCGACTTAAATCCTATCGAGCATGCCTGGGACATGTTACAACGAAAAGCTTTGAGAGATTTTCCACCAAATTTGACGACTGAACAACAACTTTACGAACACTTGCAAAGGACATGGGACCTCATACCGCAGCAAGACATTGACAATTTAATTTTAAGTATTAACAATCGATGTCGATGTGTAATCAATGTAAGAGGTGGCAACACTGATTATTAATGATTAGATTTTACAAGATTTTTTCCATTTTTATTAAAATTAATAGTTTTTTAAGAAGAAATGTTTGTTGTTATCATACTAATTTTCCATGATGATTAAAAAAAATATTTTTTTTATTTAAAACAAAAAAAAACACGAAATATTTTTTTTTTTTAAAGACCTTAAAATAATCTATGATTCTTCTATTTACTGTATCAGAAAATTCTTCATAGATTTTTAGATATTTGATGAAATATAAAATATCCCTAGACTTTGTTGATGTGTGTATATTAATTATTACTAGATTTCATGTAGAAAACATTATTTACTCAAAGTTATCGGTAAAATGCATCTACCACTTTTATCTCTGCTCCACCTTAAGGTTGACAGGTAGAAAATGCCTTATGGCATTATGTCCAACCATGTACACCTTGTTTATGCAAAATTTTAATAAATAAATAAATAAAATATGAAATAAAAGACAAGGAACACTCGCAGACACAGAAACATAGAACATCGATTTGCAACCGCTTTTCAATCACAAACTGTCATTTGTTATCATAAAAATCAAGAGATAAAATAATAGTCCATTCGGCAAAGCGCTGATTTATGAGGTAACCACATAATTCACTACTGTATCCGAGCATTCAAGTAAATAAAAAGTGATACACGCATTAGCTTATAAGCTAAGCTGAACCATTCCTGCTGAAACATAGTTCACCAAGCAAGTTTCTGGTACTCAACACATCGAGTTTGTAACCACTCAAGTTTATTAATAGGTTCTTTTTTATGTTTTTATTCATATACTCACGCCTGTATCCCCAAAGGGGTACCAACACACCGATACGCTATTCACTGGACCACGGAGACAGTCTTTTTCTTTTCCCCTAAGTTGTTTCTTTTCTGTAAGCAATTCCAAAACATTTCTTTAGTTGCGGCTCAATGTCATTGGACAAGTTTATTTCAGAAACGAAAGCATCCAAGAAAGCACCCACACCCTCAATTTATTATTGAAATATCATCTACGTGCTAAGAACTTATTCCGTTAGCAGTAAAAGACCGGTATAAAAACAAATCACTACTAATGATATCTACAAAGTTATGGCGGCTAACCCCTGGATTTGGAGCGAAAAAGTAGTAGGTATTTTTATAAAAAAAGTGTGTGAACGAAAATATTGTTCCCTTATAAACAGCGTCAAAATATGGCAGATTGCTTTGTTTTGTATCTCATATGATTACTAATATAAAGAAATTATGAGTGCGAAGACAAACTCAATAATATTGGAACCACGTAACATAAATTAAGTTATGATGTTTTATTTAGTTTAGTAAGTCTAGACATTAGCTATAAATCTATTGAATACACAAATCTATGTAAGATATCTTTAGAAAACAAATTTGGCTCTATATTTATGATAACAAAGCATTCAAGAATCATTAAAAAATGAAAGATTTCATAAAAAAGGGATTTAGAATTGCCATACTTTCCAGTACATTGACTAAAGGGTAATTAAATAGAGAACAACTAACTCATAGATTGAAAAATTGAGGGAAAATTTGTCACTTTCAAAGATTGTTCGTTCGAATCGAACTCGATTCGAACGAACAATAAACCTAATACCAACTGGTAAAAGTTCAGCAATGGAGTACTGCTGAACTTTTTTGTCGACTCACTATGGACTTTGTTGAACACCCTCCGATATCTTCAGAAAGATATATTATCGGACGAACTATTAATATCACCTACCAACAGATATACCACTACTTTATTTGATACTTTACGACTAAAGCCATAAAAAGTACTGATTTAACACTTTTTCGTTTCTCTATCAGTCAAGTTTTTGCGTCGGTTTTGGTAAGATTTAGAAGACAGTTTGACTGGTTATGGTAGTTATCGTTGTAGAATAAAGTAGCTTTGAAATAGATATAGGAGCCGTGAAACAAAGTAATTATAATCCTTCACCTTACCGCCACCGGACTACATCGCGGAGGCTTTACGCTAAAATTTGGCAAGCCCTGTATTAAAACATAAGTAAGTGATTTATGAATAAGGTAAGTGGTAGTAAGTCGGTAAGTAGAAGGTGGGCAAATCCTGGTGTGATGAATGCAGGCGGTGGCGCGACCCGGCGGCCGGCCGTCATCCGTCACGCAGCTATCGCACGTCTCGGCCGATATAAAAATTCTCCCCCCGACGTAACACTTGATTAATGTTTGAAAAAAGCCCAATTAAGCGCACACCCGAACATTTCATTTAACTTTACCCGTATAGTAACAGCTGCTTAGACGAGGGATCGTTTCGATTTTTACCCCATTATCGCAGGTTAAGACCATTATTGAAGTCTTCGTGATGTGCCCAAACTTCGCTCAAATTATGTTAATGTCTTTTTTCTTCAAAAGATTTTGACCATCTGTTGTTTGACGGCTGGTATTGATTGAGAGGCAACTAAAATTGAATGGGCAGCCAGCTAGTCTAATATTGGTTCAATGTTGATTAAACTACCTGATGAATTATTTTATTGAATGGTTCGTGAACGCAAATGCAATGCAAATAGATGCCTAAATTAAGTTAGTTACAAATCAATACATATTGGACATCATGAATGTGAAAGCTGTGTTTATTAAAACAACGAGACTTCATATTTTCTTTTCAAGGTCGTTGAATTTTACGAGCCGTACCTACGTGACATGTAAAACCTTTTATATTTCGGATAGAATAAAAACATCTAATCCTATATGAATTTTCTACTTTTTGATTTTATTAAATTTTTCTATCACTGAATAGAGCACCTATACATAATATTTTAACTTTAATATCACCTTTACAGATATTTCCTTTTTGCAATTACATTATTAAATCAAACAATTTTCAATTAAACTTTCATGACACCGATAACGTAAATTTCAAGGAAATTTCTGTTCGAATAATTAAGACCACGAAGTTGAGAGGTTGATTAAGTATCTAAGTCTCATTCAAGTGAAGCACTAGGAAAATCAAACGTGAGTATTTTATTGCAGGAATAAGTTACCCTCAAACCGTGAACCGAATATAATTTACCCTTAAATATTTAGCATCCTGTACACAAATTTGCTAAAACTGTTACAACGTAAATGAGATTATTTGGAGGCTTAAGGTTTGGGTAAAATGGATACCCATCTAATCACGGTAAGGCGTAACTAAACAGGCCAAGTTTTTCTGTACTCTCGCCGAGAATATTGTACAAGATAAAACGTAATTTTGTTGTATTAAATTAAGTTCATCACCATACATCATCCGCAACGACGTCTCGTCTAATTTATTAACTTGTTTCGTTGAAAGGAACTGACAGCAAATTACATTATTTGCCGTCAGTTCCTTTCAACGAAACAAGTGCAAAATATCCTGTAAACTAAAATCCTGATTAGTCCGGCTACCTGCATGAATAAAAAGTTGTGAAGACTCGGTTGATACTTCGTTGATACGTCTTGTACGCGTAATAAATTAATAATGTTAATCGATTGAAGGTGAAAGGCACAATACCTGAAGACGTCGGAGGTTATGACTCATAAAATGACGACCTCTGAACAAAGTTAATATGAGTTGGGAAATAATTTACGTGAACAAACAAAACAACATATTAAATACAGGATGTAAGTTTGATGAGTATGGTAGTTCCAGTTATTGTTCACAAATCTAAGAGCTCAATACATCTGTAAACTTTTTACCACCATTTGTAGAAATAGATAATTGAGTATGTCTTGACCTTTTTCTATTTTTTTGTGTTTACAGGTCGTCCTTATCTTAATGTCGCTTAAAATTACGAACGTCTTTTTATAAATTAATTTAGTAGGTACCCATTGTCTACCCCAATTAGATTCGAATGAAAGTTCTTTGGTCTAAGACGAGATTTTGGTACATTGCGAGCCTTTCTTGTTGAGTGTGAAACTACCGTCTTCAGTGCGCTGATAAAAACTGACCTGACTGAAATCGAAAAGGCCAACATAAAAACTAAGCAACCGGATTTGGATCCTGAGCTTCAACTTAACCATATAGTATATTTAAAATAACATCATATCAAATTATTTTATTAATAAGTTCATGTGCACTTTTCTGTAGTTACTACAAATCAAAACTTCAGAAGTAAAATTACTATTATTATCCTAGAGTTCATAGCACCTCCCAAGAAATCATTACGCGCATATGTCCACGTCTCAAAGCAAGTAAATGAGCCTTGGGGTTGCACCACGACCTACGTTCAGGATCTTGACAATTAAAAGCCCACGCTTCCGCAGCATGTACATGCTCATTATTTATAATGATATATCGTAGACGGTTAGAAAGAGATGGCACCATGCTACTAGCTAAACGTTACTTAAAAATATCGAGTAGTATAGGATTGATCCCCACAATATGAAATACATAATTATAATACTTATGTATAATTATAAATTGTACTTAGATGTACAGATGGAAGGAATTGTCTCTTAGCTTCACACGTTTAGAATATTTTATATTTCTGAGCTATGTATCATATATACAGATTGTAGAGAAAATATCATGATTGGTATTTAAGTAGTAAAGACATGAATGACTTCGTAACAAAGAATAAAATTTATTATATTACATAACTTCACGCCTTTATCCCCGAAGGGTTAGGCAGAGGTGTATTACACAACCCACACTTTGCCAGTTATGTTTCGGTCTCAATGTAATAGGGCCTATTGCCATCTACCGGGCACATTATTAAGCGAGCGATATAATCATTTTTATTACACACTTAACTTCGAAAAGTTAGAGGTGTGCGCCCGGGGTACCTTTTTTTTTTTTTTTTTTTTTTTTTACGAGGTGGAAAATCCCTTCGGATCTCCGACTCTTGGGGGAAATAAGAGCCGGAGTATGTGGTGTTTCCACTAAAAACCACCTCGACTGCCGCCATGTACCCGTGTGTCGGAGGGTAGGGATTCGCATAAGCATTCATCGCTACCCCCCGACGGGAATTGGCCCGCCAGATGGTCAGGCGGGCCCCGCACAAAACCCCCTTGGCGGCGGATTAAGGTGTTGGGCTCCGCCGCCAAAACACTCAGCGGTCGCAGAGGATAGGGAGGACGGCAACGCAACACCGCATCTCCTCTTCCTCTGCGGCCCCACCGCGACGCATCGAATGGTGCGCCCCCATTTGGTCGCGGGAGATAGGGCGCGCGGCAACGCAACACCGACACGCCTCTCCTCCCGCGACCGCACCCGACTGCGAGGGACAGACACAACTGTCCCCCGCACCCGCACCGTTGGACGCATCCTGCGCAGGCCCCGTCAAGCCCACGCGGAGCGTCCCCTCCTGGATCCCTCTTAGCTTCACCGCGGGTTACCAATCCACGGTTACTGAGCCCCCCCACCACGACAAGGTGGAGATCCCACGGGGGGGGGTGCCCGGGGTACCTGGGGATCGAAGTTCGAACCCGAGACCATCGTCGTGGCAGTCCGTTACGTACACTACTGGGCTATCGCCGCTCGCACAGTAAAATTTATTTAGGATATATTTGAAGAATTCTAAATGTATTACTAATAGGCGTAAGTTGAATGGTCTGACTATTATTAATAGTGCAAAGGTTCAATGTTACAAGACACTTCCTTTAATAACTTTCGGTATAACCGTGACACAGCTTACAGTGGTGAGTTTTATAGTTTCAGTTTATTTAATACTGCCGTCCTTTAACTAGAACCCCGTTAACCCTCAAATGGTCGATTTTGAGTTTTGAATGCAAAGTAATACAGTTTTAAATTCTCTATCTTTCTGTCTAAGAACCATATCTCTATCACTTACGGTTATAGAGATATTAAAAAATGATTTACCGTTAAATGACAAAATATGCAACTAATGCTTGACTAAAAAGTAACTATACCACACTTCTTAGCTTAATGCACGTTAAAGTACCTTAGTTTCAAAATTCACCTAATATTTTTTTCATTTTTTATAAGCTTAAACTACGTTAATTGAATATTCTTGACTACAAATACACTAAGAGCCTATAACTTGTTTATAATTAAGGATCAATTTTGATAAAACAGGAATAAAAACAATGCTATAAACTATTTATGATGTTTTCATCATTATCTTAATTCTGGTTAGACGACCATAA
Source organism: Euclidia mi (assembly GCA_944739405.2). Taxonomy (NCBI): domain Eukaryota; kingdom Metazoa; phylum Arthropoda; class Insecta; order Lepidoptera; family Erebidae; genus Euclidia; species Euclidia mi. Next base: position 45,892,159 of record OX123183.2, read on the forward strand.
CGGTATTTTTGCCAAGTAATCAATATTGCGATTTACTCAAAACAATTCGTTAAAAAAAACCTTATTTACTTCTAACATGGAATTTGTTCAAAAAATATTAGTGATTCTTAACTTAATAACGGCTAGCCTACGTTCCCTAACTAGAATCACGTTATCCGTTTCTCGCGCTTCATTAATTCCGGGAGTGTGCGGGGATGCCATATGCTTGCGAGGATAGGAGATGCGCGCAGGGAGGTTTGCCATTCCGCTCGGAGAGCTTATAGCGTGCAAGCGTACGTCATCGCATCGTGTTCCCGCAAAAACTCAAATATGACGTGGAACATTAAGAGGTAAAATTCGATTTTTTTTGTGTAATACTTTTTAACATTATCTTCCTTAACATCTCCACCAAGTTTGAGGGAAGAAGAACAGGCCAACGAATTAGTCATATTTATAAAATTATTATGACTGCCCTGTTGGTTTGCTATTATCCATCAGACTAACTAGGTGAAGTGACTACCTTTGACGGGCAGGAACTGGATGAGAGTAGCCTCGGATCCACCATTGCAGTCAGTCAACCTGAAGATGGCGGTCAAACCACCCAAAGTAAGGCGAAAGTAAAAGGCAAGATGCTATATAGGCAGCAGCATTAAGTATCAAAGACTTCCACCACTACGATCGCCAATCCATCTGCCAAGCGTGGCGATCAAAGCAAAATCTCCCAAAAATGAGCCACATACGAAAAGAACGACCTCTATTCCCCGGCGGCCCCGCTATTCCTAACTCAGATAGCGGCCATGGTAACAGCGGGGCAAGGGGTGCGATAAACCTCCGGCAGAGATTTGTCGCAATATTTAATTTAGTTCATTTCATTCATCACACTCCGATGAGGATGTAGAAGCTATGTATGAGGACATATCTCGGGCTATACATAGCTTCAAAACTCATTACACCGTTGTCATGGGAGATTTTAACGCGAAACTAGGCAAACGAGCGGTGATGAGCTGAGGGTAGAGCAATTTGGATATGGACATCGGAACTCGTGGGGCCACTTGCTGGCTAGCTTCATGGAGAAGGAAGGACTCTTCATGATGAATTTATTTTACAAAAAGCTAGAATGCCGCAAGTGGACCTGGATAAGTCCAGATGGTGCCAACAAAAATGAGATCGATTTCATCATGTTAATGAATAATAATAATAATAATTTATTTATTTACCAAACAAATTACAGATAAAAACACAGATATGTAAGTACATAAATTCACAGCTTATGACAATGGGGTAGTAGTGGGATTGTGTTGCTGAAATCTGTACAATATTATTAACCCTATCTCTTAAACTAGGTATTCCTGTATCTTAAGAGACAGTGTTTGGCTATCAGTTTTACACTTATTAGATTTATACAACAGGTTGGAAACAATGTTGAGCGGTCCATTACAATAAGATTTAATTTACTTACATTAAAATATAAAATACAGAAAAATATTGAATTATATAACATTAAAATTGTATAACATTATATGTAGCAATAAAGAATTTTCTATCTTCTATCTATCTATCTATATTATATGTTTGTGTGTGTGTGTGTGTGTGTGTGTGTGTGTGTGTGTGTGTGTGTGTGTGTGTGTGTGTGTGTGTGTGTGTGTGTGTGTGTGTGTGTGAGTGTGTGTGTGTTATATTAAGTGATGTAGTTTAGAAGAGACTCTGTTTGTAAATAGTCTTGTTTATGTAACCACTCCGTCACCATATTTTTGGCCTGATATACGTTAAGATCCCTAATACCTAGCTGTTTTGTTTTTTTCTTTGAGTATGGCTCTTTGGGCTCGTTCTACTCGTACAAATTTGGTCTTATTTGCTCCGCCCCATACAGAAATGCAGTAACCTATAATTGATTTGCATAGGGCATTATATACCATATATAAAGTATCACTATTAGCGGACTTTCTGAGTGCCTTAAATATGTGAATGAGTCGCATTACACGAGTGGTAAGTGCATCTAGTTGTTTGTCCCATTTTAGAGCATCGTCAATAAGTATGCCCAGGTATTTGATACTGTCAGTTCTACTGATTTTCGGACAAGAACAAGGTGCGGATTTGTCTAAGCATGAGTGAGCAGTAATAGTAAAGGAGGGGGGTGGCGATGTATTACGTTGGATAGTAAAGGGGATAAAATATGTTTTATTCAAATTTAGGGTCAGGAGGTTTGAGTTAAGCCAGTTCATTACTTTGGCAAGACATATTTCTGCTTCTGTTTGAATTACATCCCAGGTAGGTCCATAAACGATTACTGCTGTGTCGTCGGCATAAGCATATAGCTTGGAGCTTGGAAAGTCCATCCTACAGAGGTCATTAACATAGATTTGGAAGAGAGTTGGACCAAGTATGCTTCCTTGTGGTAAACCATATGTTAAAAGCTCTTCGTCACTCAGGTACATATCAATTTTAACACGTTGGGTGCGATTTGTTAAATAATCTTTGAAGACATCCAGAGCAATGCCTCGCACTCCTAGGCGTTCCATTTTTGTAAGAAGTTTGGGAACAGAAACTGTGTCAAATGCTTTGGAAAGATCCAAAAATATACCCATACATTTTATCCTATTATCTAGCTTTCGAGCTACTAGCTGTGTCAGTTCTAAGACGGCATCTTCAGTCGATATACCTGTCCGAAAGCCGTACTGATTGTAAGCTATTATTTTGTATTTCTCTAAAAAAGATCTTAACCGGTTGTTAAGAATCTTCTCCAAAAGTTTAGAGAGTGTGGGCAGAACAGATATGGGTCTATAGTTGTTGACACAGGTTCTGTCCCCTCCCTTGTGAATTGGATGTATTATAGCTTTTTTGAGTGAGTTTGGGAATATGCCAGTTTGTAAGCAAATATTGCAGAGGTGAGTTATTACCGGCACCAATACAGGACGACTATTTTTTAATATCACAGCCGATATTCCGTCCCATCCTATAGCGCAGTCATTCCGCAATTGTAAAATCAAAGACTCTACTTCGGCCTCATCTACCTCGATTATACCGATTGACTTTACGGGCGAGTGTAACGCGTCATATGTTTGCCGATCCGCAGATTGATGTAAATTATCCCCTGACATAATTTCTTCGGCCATGTTTTTCCCCACCCTACCAAAATAATTACAAACCTCGTTTAGAGAAGTTATGGGGTTGCCCTGTAATTGTAGAAGTTCTACTGGACTATTGCAATTTCTTTGGGCGCTGGTTATTGTTTTAATAGTTTTCCATAATGCCTTAGGATTACTGCTAGCTTTATCAAGTTCATTCTTTTCGTAGCAAGTTTTCAGTCTTCGAAGAAGCGAATTGCAATAATTTCGATAACGGGTGTAGGTTATTTTTAATATTAGATTGTCTGGTGCTTTTTTTGTTTGGGCGTGCAATTTATCCCGATGTCGAGTACATTTTAGTAATCCAGGTGTCATCCACGGTTTTAACGTTCTGTTTCGTCTTGAGATTTTTATTTGTTTTGTATGTGTAGACATAACTGATTTTAATATATATATGAATTTAATCATAGCTAAATATGCATCCGTTATTGTATAAATAGTTGTGAAGTCAGTGTTCTCCAACTCTAGTTTGACTGCTTCATAATCTACTCGGCTATATGTATGGTGTTTATTTCGAGTGGGTTTCACGTTGGCCATAGATAGTAACAGAGGTTTGTGGTCTGTGATGTAAGAATTTATTACAATTGTTGTTGCCTGTAAATTAGTTTTCAAGAGAATGTGATCTAAAATGTTTCCTAGTCGCGTAGGAAATGAATGGGCCGGCAGGAGTCCATGCGAGGCGTTTAAAATGAGATAATCCAAACTCCGATCGCTTATATTATTTTGCCTTATATCTATATTTAAGTCGCCAATAAGGGCTATATTTGGGCTATGGATGTTTTCGTAAACATTATTCAAACTAGTTAGAAAGCTATCAAAATTTTCTCTTGAGTTGTATGAAGGTGATCGGTATACAGCCACTAATGTCAGTTTGTTGTCGACATGACATGCTAGGCAGTTCCCACCCTTAAAATTTGGTTCCCATACCGTGATTGGCAATCCCAGTCTGGAATAAATTATTACGCCATCATTTTGGTTGCAATTATTTCTAGTAGCGTGTGACTGAAAATCCGTTATAATGGGGATGTTTTGGACCTTACTGAGCCAGCATTCCGTGAGGATGATAATGTCAACGTGCATATTTATTGAGTGTAGTAATACTTGTAGTTGCTCGAGATTTTTATTTACGCTGCGTATGTTGAGATGTAATAATTTTAAGTCATAAGCGGTTTGACTGAGATAATTTAAACATTCCTCCAGATTACAATTATATGAGTTGCCTACACTAATTTGCTCAAGGTCATTGTTAATAAAATTTAAATTAGCCATTTAGTATAAGGTAAACTTGGTACATAGTATTAGAACAGCCTTCGTCTAACGGGTGTGGGGTTTTGAAACCGTAGTTATGGTATAACAGATTATATAGGTAATATAACTTTTCAGTATAGAGTGGTACAAATTGTATAGTAAGTGGGTGGAGTTTGATGGTGAGCATGTGTGTTGTGGTTGTTGTGAGTGTTTGTAAATTGAGGTGACATATGAAATATAAAACAGTAATAAAATAATATTTTAGAGTAGAACCATGAGGCAAAGTTAGTTTACATAGTCAGACATCTGTGTTACCTATATCTTGCAGACTCTTATCACAACTAATGAGTATATGTTTTTCACCTTCGCATTTTCGCAAAAAGATATTTCCATTTGAGATCCAACAGTATTTGTAAGCATTGTTTTTGGCAAATTCGCGAGCTTGATAAAATAGCTTCTTCGTGCTACTCGGCAATTGTTCGGTAACATAGACTGGTTTGCCTTCCCCTGGTATACCCATGTCTGATGTGTTAATTTTTCCTTGTTTTGGTTTGTCTGTATTGACAGTCGTTATAGGGCGTCAGTCCCTTCTAAATTAACTGACACTAGTCTAAACTATGGAATATCGCTATCCCTTCGGGTTGCGGAGGTCAGACAGGCAGTCGCTCCGTGCAAAAGCTAATATTCAGCCAAATCCGGTTAGACTAGTAAGCGGACCCCAGATTGAAACTGGGATAACGCTAGGAGGATGATGATTGGTTTGTCTGTATTGTATGATCTCACCGCAGATATCAGGGCTTGTTTTTTCTGTACGGAAGTAAAATCGACAATTATAGGACGTGGGGTGGTAGAGCTGAGTGATTTACCTGGTAGCCGATATATGTCCCGGATCTCACAGTCTGAAACAGGTATTCCAACAACCTCGCCTATTTTACGAACCGTCTTCATTAGGGTTGAACAACATTCCGCGCTATCCTGTGGTATATTTCTAACTTCGACACCGGACGAGCGTGATTTTTGCTGTAGGTCTATTATCTTGCGTTCTAGGTTTTCTATATATCTTTGTTGGTTTTGGCGCTCTTTTCTAAGATCCTCAATTTCCTTTTTCATGTCTTCGAACTGCTTATTGATGAATGACATGGACATTTTCATTTCTTCATTAGACTTGCGAATTTCATCATTTGAAGTCTTAATGTGAGAATTTTGGGTTTTAATTTCTGCTATATCAGCCAAAAGTTTAGTCATTAATGTAGTCTGTTCCGCTTGAATCGAAGATAATTTCGTATCCGAAGACGAATAGTGGCAGAATTAGCATGTCTAGACCTCAGTCTGAACGAGATAATTCTGTCACCATTCGTCTTCAACCTTGTTAGCCCACATGCCCGATAGACAGATCTCTTTTGAACACTTTGGAAGCGTAATCTGCTCGATTGCTTCTTGAACACACTTAGTGTTGTATTGGCGGAGATCGCGAATCTGAGACTTAGAGATCTGTTTATTAAGCTGAGGCGGAGGAGCTGAGGCTCCTGGAAGAGGTCGAACTGGACAGCTATACACGACTACACGACCACCTGTTATTACTCCAGTCACTGACCCTAGAGCTGGATTGACCCGACACTATACGGAAGATATCCCGGACATGACATCCCGTCAGCATGCACGGGATAAGAGTGGCCCTTAATCAACTCAAAACCAACAAGGCACCGGGTGATGAGGGAATTACGTCAGAGCTTTTGAAAGCTGTCAGCGCACCTGCCGTGGAAAAACTTCGAAAGTTATCAAATCCTGTCATACTCGAGGGCAAAACGCCACAGGCATGGCACAGTGTGGTGGTGCTTTTCGTCAAGAAAGGCGATAGAACCCTTTTGAAGAACAACAGACCCATCTCACTCCTGAGTCACGTCTATAAGTTGTTTTTAGGGGTCGTCTTAAATCATCTCGAGACCAGTTTGACGACTTCCAGCCTCCCGAACAAGCCGGTTTCCGTAAAGGCTATAGTATTATAGACCACATACATACGCTACGGCAGGTTAAGTCTGAGGAGTATAACCAGCCTCTATACTTGGCGTTTGTGGACTATGAGCAAGCCTTCGATTCGATCGAAACTTGGGTGGTACTGCAGTCTCGCCAACTGTGCCATCGACGACTATCGATACGTCGAAGTGCCGAAGTGTTTGTTCGAAAACGCCACCATGTCAGTCCGCCTCCAGGACCAGAGTTTAAAACCTATTCAACTATAGCGAGGGGTGAGGCAGGGAGATGTTATATCTCCGAAACGTTCACCGCTGCGCTGGAAGACGTTTTCAAGGTTCTGGACTATGAAGGACTTGGCATCAAATAAACGGCGACTACTTACACCTTCTATTTGCTGATTATATCGTAGTCATGGTTCAGACCATGGAAGACCTCAGCACAATGCTCGATGGCCTCCGTAGAGTCTCCCAGCAGGTCGGTCTTACGATGAACATGGACAAGACGAAAATCACGTCTGACTTCCATGTCGTACCTGCTCCTATTCAGGTTGGGAACTCTACATTCGAAGTTGTCGACAAGTACGTATAACTGGGAAAATGATCCGATTGGGTTGGTCCAACTTCGAGAAAAAGGTCATTCGTCGAATCTAATACGGTAGAGAGGCGTTCGGGAAGTCACGGCTAGGGCTTGTAATTCGAATATTCGAATAATAATAATAATAATAACCTAGCAACAAGTCAACAAGACGACATACAATTTTTCTCGAATATTTATATCTGTATAATTTAACATAGTTTTGGATTCAGATATATATTTTATTACTACAAGAAGGACTTTTTTACCGCATAAACATTTAATTATATCAAGAAACCATTAAATTAATGATGAAAAGTAAATACAAAAACATTATTCAAGATGACGTCTTACGTCAATGACAAATCCCCTACGAGAATGTAAATAAACAAAGATAAACATACAAATACAACGAGAAAATGATATCATAATGAGATGTTGACAAGAGCTAGGGCAGCTGCTGCACGAATAACACCCCCGGACTCGTCGCTCAGCTCCGCCTCGCAGCCGCCGGCACCTACAACAGAGTTGTCGGCAATTGCAGAGGCGTCGAGCTCGTCGAGCGACGAGTACTTCTCGCCACCGACGTCGCCACCACCTGTACGTCGGCGAGGGAGAGGCCGGCCACCGACACGCTTGGGACCCCGAGACCCACCGGTCTCGAACAGGGCCCCCGCTGCCGGTGGTGATGTGCACCGCATGAGATGGACGAGTTCGATGAATGAAAACGTCATGCGGGCATATTTTGTGGCCACAGAGGGAGGAACTAACCTCAGTGCGTACCGTGTTCGAATGCTGCCTTTGTTTCAGGCGCTTGAGCCAGCTGTCGACGTGTCAACACAACGGCTATCGGATCAAGTGCGGGCCATCCAACGGTGTCGCCTGTTGGATGATTCCGTACTTGAGAGACTTCGCTCTGACGTGCAGAGAAGTCTCCCCATCACTTTTGCAACGCAGCCTGACACAGTGGTTGCCCAACAGCAACTGGTAAATCCAGTTGATGAAGAGGTAGATGACGAGACTTCTCATGTAAGTACCCAGTGCAACGATCAGTTAAGGAGTGCTTTGGAATGTGCTATTGCGGAATACCGATCCATGGACCCAAATATTCGGCCTCGTTTGCCTCGTTTGCCCATGCATAAAAGAAACATAGCGCTGGTGAGTGCCCTAGACACATTACTGTCAACTCACTTTGATATTAGTGAAAATCTCAGCGATACACATTCAATCCTGTATTGTGCGGCGGTTGCGGCGTGTCGAGTAGCAGGGGTTAAATTGCCTGTAAATAATACCGCTACTCGACAGACCGCTACTGTGCCAGCTTGGCAACGCAGGATTGAGTGTCGTATTGCTGAGACTAGGGCACTCATTGGCAAGCTCTCCTCTTTCAAGATGGGCAATACCCGACCAAGAGTGATGCGCTTTGTAACTCGAGCCTTTGCGGGAACTGGTATCAGTTCCCAAGATTATTTATCTCGGGTTACAGAGCGCATCGACACCCTAAAACAAAAGCTTTATGCATGGGCAAACCGTATTAGGCGATACAAAAAAAGAGTGGATCGGTATTGCCTGAATCGCACATTCCAGAGAGACGAGAGGTGGGTGTACAGAAGATGGGAGCGACCCGAGTCCACGGCCGGTGACGTTGATGGGGGTCGACCGGATGATGATGCTACTAATACATTCTGGCGCAGCATCTGGTCGACGCCTGTCAACCACACGGAGAGTGACTGGATTGAGACTGTTGAGCGAGTATGCGAACAAATACCAACAATGGAGCCAATATCAATTACAAACGATGATATAGCCAGTGCAGTCCGTTCGTTACCGAACTGGAAATCAGCGGGACCGGACGGGCTGCACAATTTTTGGCTCAAATGGCTCCGTAGTTCGCATACTTGCTTAGCATCTCAATTCCAGGCATCACTGGAATCGGGGTCACTACCAGATTTTTTAACATCCGGTGTCACTCACCTACTCCATAAGTCTGGTAGTGCCACGGACCCCATAAATTACAGGCCGATAACCTGTTTGCCAACAATATATAAACTCCTTACATCCATTTTGAGAACGAAATTAACAAAACATATATTTGATAATTCTATTTTATCTGTTTCTCAAAATGGATGTAGGAGTGGGGCCCGTGGTACTAAAGAACTCCTTCTGATAGACATGGCCATTAGCCAACAGGTGCGCCGTAACCGAAAGAATCTATCGACATGCTGGATAGATTACAAGAAGGCTTACGACTCCGTGCCACATACATGGCTTTTGAGGGTGCTGGAGTTGTATAAAGTAGATGCAACTCTATGCACCTTTTTAAGGTCATGTATGGGGCAGTGGAGGACCGTATTGCGCTATCCAGGATGTCGATCGAGTTTGGGTTGCGGTGCTCCAATAAGGATTGAGCGAGGTATTTTCCAGGGCGATAGTCTGAGTCCTTTGTGGTTTTGTCTGGCCCTGAACCCTCTAAGTACCTTGTTAGAGGCTTCAGGGCTAGGCTATCGGTTGAGGAGAGGAGGTCATGTTACATCTCACCTCCTTTTCATGGATGACCTTAAATTATTTGCCCCCAACAAATTCCAACTGACAGAATTACTTAAGGTAACCGAAACCTTTAGTAATTCTATCAGGATGGAATTTGGTGTGGATAAATGTGCGGTCATGCATGTAAAGAGAGGCAGGATTATGGAATCTGCAGGGATTCAACTCTCAGATTCCATACAACTTAGGTCCCTCTCCCCAACTGAGACCTACAAATACCTGGGTATGTCGCAGTCTTTGAATATTTCTGAGACTGACATGAAACAGACGTTGCAGGCTCGGTTCTTTGGCCGCCTGAGAAAAGTACTTAACAGTCTTTTATCAGGTGGCAACAAGGTGCGAGCCTGCAACGGGTGGGCCATGCCAGTCCTAATGTATTCCTTCGGCATACTCAGGTGGACCCAGACTGAACTAGATGCCCTGGATAGAAAAGTCCGTTCAATGCTGACTGCATATCGAATGCATCATCCACGCTCATCGGTAATGAGGCTGTACATCCCGCGGAAATGTGGGGGTCGAGGCTTTTTATGTGCTAAGACCCTCCACAACCGCGAGGTGTGCAACCTCAGAGATTATTTTCTGCAGATGAGTGTGGATGTGCATCGCGATGTAGTCATAATTGATACCGGACTTACCCCGCTCGCTCTGGCTAAAGAGAACTGGCACAAACCTGCAGTACTTAGTACAGAGGACCGACGGGAAGTATGGAGGGGCAAGGAGCTGCATGGACGATTCTACCGGGCCTTACATGGGCCCGATGTAAATTTTACAGCTTCTATATCCTGGCTGCGATTCGGCGATCTCTTTGGAGAAACCGAAGGTTTTGTCTTTGCAATTATGGACGAAGTTGTCATGACGAACAACTACCGGAAATATATTCTGAGGGATGGGACAATTGACATATGTCGGGCATGTCACCAACCCGGGGAATCTCTCAGGCATATAGTGTCCGGTTGTTCGAGTCTTGCCAACGGTCAGTATTTGCACAGACACAACCAAGTGGCCAGGATAATCCATCAGCAACTAGCCCTTAAATACAATCTCGTTGGTTCAGAGGTACCGTACTACAGATATGTGCCCGACCCAGTTCTCGAGAATGGTCGTGCATTGTTGTACTGGGATCGGTCTATCATTACAGACAGGACTATTGTAGCCAATAAGCCTGATATTGTAGTGATAGACCGAGCAGAGCGACTCGCAATGATAATCGATATCACCATACCGCATGACGGCAATCTCGTGAAGGCAGAAAAAGAGAAGGAGATTAAATATTTGGACCTAGCTCACGAGATTGTTGACATGTGGGATGTGGATTCGGCGATCATTGTGCCGATAGTCGTGTCGGTAAATGGGCTGATCGCCAAGAGCCTCGATCAACACCTAAAGAGGCTCGCACTAGGCAGCTGGATCAAGTCTTTGATTCAGAAGGCAGTTCTTCTCGACACGGCACGCATCGTGAGGAAGTTCCTGTCTCTGAGGCCCTAACCACCGGTGGCTTGGTCCCTGTACCCGACACCGGTGGGTCTCCGTGGTCCCTTTTATATTTTTAAACGTTATTTTTTTTTTTTTTTTAAAGTAGTTTATTAATATAAAATGAACTATGAGAAATAAGATAAATATAGAGAATAATAATAAAAATAACCCCCTAAAACCCAACCATACGTCCGAGTCGAACATCCGACTCACGTAGGGGGCGGACACACGAACATTTTACTGGCGTAGCTAACATGGCAAAGGTAACCCATTCAATATGGAGACCCGCTTAAAAAAGAAACTGAGAGGACCGCTGCCCGGGGGTGATCGCCGGGGCACACCTGGAGCTGACGCTGGGTGTTTCAGCATGCGAACCGTCAGCGGTTGGTTGGAGCTGAACAGGCGGGCTTCCACCACTCAATATGCTACAGCCGAAACCGCAGACAATGACAGTCTGACAGACAGAACAAGTTCCCCCATAGAGCCTTATAGCCCAAGTACCGTGTCTTATACACCATCAAATCCAACATCTCCTTCAATAACTAGTATTTATAACGAAATGATTAATATAGAACCACATAACACAGATAACAATAGAGTCGAATCCCCAGCTGAAGATGTTTCGCAGGGGGCACCAGCCACCTGTCCTGCGACCACTAAAGCTGGCAAACCAAGAGTGCGCATGCAATGGAATGACGAAATCAATACTTTTATCATGCGCACATACTTTTATGTCACTAAAATAGAGACAAATAGGACTATGTACTGCAAAAAACTTCACAATCAATTCGTTTCAAAATTCCCACATTTCAAAGTTTCAGCACAACGCATAGCCGACCAGAGAAGGGCCATTGTCAGAAACAAAATGTTGTCAGACGATATTATCAGTAAATTGAAACAAGAAGTCTCAGAACAACTCAGGGTTGATGAATTAGAAGACACACAACCCATCATTCTACTAGACTCAATATTAACACCTGCATCTACGCCTCAAGAACATAGTTTACAGTTTACACCAGTTACATCAACCAACATCGCCCTTTCACAAGAATCGACGAGCTCGATGAATAATACAAACACGATATCACGTACTCAAACAAACGCTTCTACTCAGACAGGCACACTACCGACTATTTCTCAAGATTCGGTTACACAAATAACAGATGACACAATGACCCCTGAAATAACCCAACAAGATACAATGACACTTGAATTAGTTAACCAGCTGCAGACCACACTTACACAATACACTGGTACAGACCCGGTAGCCCGACCTAAACTACCAAAACTCAGAGAATGCAGAAATCTTTACACTTATATAGATATTTTCAACAGTCAAATACTGAGCAGGTTTTTTTGAATCGATTCAGATCTAATCGATATCCACACGTTGATATACTGTAGCGCACTTGTCATTTCCGAGAAACTGGGATATAAAATTCGAAGCCCTAATACTAACACACCTCATAAAAACAACAAATCTCTAAAACCCGCATGGCAATTAAGGATTGAAACTGACATAAAAAATCTGAGAGCGGACATAGGCAGATTAACTCAATATATTAATAAAAACAGAAGTAGGAAAGTAGTTGCAGCAGTTGAAGTAATTTTTAGAAAAACAAAGATACATACTTTAAAACAAAAACTTACAGTAAAATCACAAAGGTTAGCTAGATATATAAAAGCACTGCAAAGAAAAGAAAACAATAAATTATTTATGTCAAATGAAAAGGGTTTCTACAGGATGTTTAGGCAAGATAATACCCAAGTCTCACGAGAAATGCCTAATTCAGAAGACCTTAAAAGCTACTGGGCCGATCTCTGGAAAAAGCAACACGATCATAATGATACCGCTAGATGGATACAAGATGAAGAATGTAGAATGATGAATGTGGAGAGTATGGAATTAGGTGATATTACAGGAGATGATATAGAGAGAGCAACGAGACGAATAAAAAACTGGAAAGCAGCAGGTACAGATAAATTACATAATTTTTGGTACAAAAAGTTCCATGCCCTACATATTGTTTTAGCTAGGAATATTTCAGATATAATCAATGGTCAACAAGAAATACCTAAATTCATTACAAAAGGCATAACCTACATGTTACCCAAAAGCAGCGACACTCTGAACCCTTCACAATATCGTCCGATTACGTGTCTTCCAACTATTTATAAGCTTATCACATCATTAATTACACACAAAATCAACAAACATTTAGAACACAACAACATTATATCCGAAGAACAAAAAGGCTGCAGGCAGGGACATCGAGGATGTAAAGAACAATTAGTTATTGACTCTACAATTTTAAAACATGCGCATAACAATAAAAGAAACCTACATATTTCATACATTGATTATAAAAAGGCCTTCGACAGTGTGCCTCACTCATGGTTAATCCGAGTCCTTCAGATATACAAAATCAATCCCGTCATAATCAACTTTCTGAAAAATGCTATGTCTGACTGGAGAACTTCATTGCACTTATCCAACGGCATAGATACGATCACCACAGACGAAATAAGCATCGGAAATGGCATTTTCCAGGGAGACTCACTTAGTCCACTGTGGTTCTGCCTCGCTTTGAATCCTTTGTCTAATCTCCTCAACAGTACTACTCATGGGTATAAATTAAATTCTGTGACATCCATTACACACTTAATGTATATGGATGATATTAAATTATTTTCTAAAACTGAAAAATACTTTGATCATCTTATAAATACTACAACCCAATTTAGCAGCGATATAAATATGTCATTTGGTTTAGACAAGTGCCGTACACTACATATACGAAAAGGAAAAATAACTAACACTCAAAATCACACTATCGATACCAACTTGTTTAATACAATGCAACCATCAGATACATATAAATACTTAGGAATACACCAATCCAACATCATAAACCACACTCAGATTAAAGAACAACTAGTATCAGAATACACCAAGAGATTAAATTTAGTATGTAAAAAGCAGCTACACTCAAAAAATTTATTTAAAGCTATAAACACATTTGCCATACCCGTATTAACATACTCATTTGGATTAATAAAATGGACACGAACTGACATAAACAGATTAGAAATTAAGACAAGAACAACACTGACGAAACATAACTATGCTCACCCTAAAGCTGCAATAGAGAGAATTACTGTAAGTAGGCAAAAGGGTGGTAGAGGTCTAATCGACCTCACTATGTTGTGGGAAGGGCAAATACGAAAACTTAGAGATTTTTTTTATCATAAAGCCGACAGTAGTCAAATTCACTCATCAATCATAGAAATAGACACTAACTTTACACCTTTAAACCTAACCAATCGAGACATTACTTTTAAAAGTTTAGATGAGCACAGGCAAGAAAAAATCTGTAGATGGCGAACAAAGGAATTACATGGCAGACATCTACACGATTTGGAACAGCAGCATGTAGATTCAGACAGTTCTAATAAGTGGCTTAAATTAGGATCACTCTTCCCTGAAACGGAAGGGTTTATGTTAGCAATTCAAGATCAGGTTATTAATACTAAAAACTACAGTAAATTTATTCTTAAAGACCCAAATACACAAAACGATAAATGCAGAAAATGCCATCGAGCATCTGAAACAATTCAACATATTACTGGCGCCTGCTCAACCCTGGCTCAAACAGATTACACCCATAGGCACAATCAAATCGCTAATATTGTTCACCAAAAACTAGCCATCAAATTTAAATTTATCACAAAGCCCGTCCCGTACTACCAATACACCCCTAAACCAGTGCTGGAGAACTGCAACCACAAAATATACTTTGATAGAGCAATTCTTACTGACAAAACTATACATTACAATAGACCGGACATAACTGTAATAGATAAACCTAACAAAGTCGTACATTTTATAGACATAGCAGTTCCTAATACCCATAATCTACAGAAAACAATCACCGAAAAAATCCATAAATACACAGAGTTGAAAGAAGAAGTAACTAGAATCTGGCAAATGAACAAAGTATATATTGTGCCACTGGTACTCTCGAGCACTGGTGTCATACCGAAACACCTACTACATTATTTGCGACAAATAGAATTACCCACAAACCTTTACATTACTATGCAGAAAGCAGCCATACTAAACACCTGTCGTATAGTACGTAAGTTTTTGCAGGACGAACCCCTTCTAACATATAATGTCCCAAATGAACTCCACTTGGCCTAGGCCCGTGGTTTTCATTAAATACCGATATTTTCGAGAATAAACAAATTTAAAGAACAAAAATAATAATAATAATAATAATAATATTCTACCACATTCACACAACACCATCTAGTCCCAAACTAAGCAGAGCTTGTACTATATACTTTTTTTTTTTTAAATACATACATATTATACATAGAAACACCCAGACCAAGACAAACATCCATGTTCATGCACACAAATATTTGACTTGAGCGGGAATCGAACCCGCGACCTTCGGCGTAGCAGTCGCTTACACTGCCGCTGCGCCAACCGGTCGTCAATGTTCGAATAATGCGAATATTCGTTCATTTTTACTATTCGAATATTGAGTGGTGTTAAATTCGAATATTCGAATGATTTATAGTTACATTTTTTTTAGATCGCATTACCAAAGTTTACGTCAATCCCACGAATGATTATTGTGATTGCGGTGTGATTTATGATCTCTCATTTATCTTTATTTAATGAAAACTTATCATTGCTTACTATTTCAGCATTCTTCTCATCATTGTTGGCAAATTGTATGCAAAGATACTGATTGAAAGAGTTATGAAAGTAACTGACAAGAAAATATGGGATGTACCAAAGGGATTCGGAAAGGGTATGGGGTGTACGGATCAGGGATTTTTCTTGCGAAGCATAGCCGAAAAGTTTTTGGCCATAGGTTAAAAGGTCTATTGCGCATTTGTGGATTGTGAAAAGGCTTACGATAAAGTGGTGAGGAATGAAATGTGGTCGGTACTGTCAATGTATGGGGTGAACAGCAGCCTCATTCGACCTCTGAAATCTTTTTATGAGAATTCTAGAGCTTGTGTGAGGATAAACAGGGCATACACTGACTGCTTTACCATCGAGACAGGTGTTAGACAGGGATGTGTAGCGTCGCCATGGCCGTTTAAGACAAGCTGTTTGGCAAGATCTAAAGTATAGTGACTGTGGATTAAGGATGAATGGGTTACTTGTCAAATGACTCCTCTATGCCGATGATCAGGTAATACAGTTGCAGGAGATAGTAACAATCATGGATGGTGCTTTAGAGAAAAAGGGAATGTAAGTTAAATGAAAGTTATGGTTTTTGAAAAGGAGGAATCCGTTATGGCTTGTAATGTTATGATTTATGATCGATTGACAACGAGTGGAGCAAGTTAATGAATTTGTGTACTTAGGTACGCTATTTACAAAAGATGGTAAGAATGAACAAGATACTGAAAGAAGGGTTAATGTGGGGAATAGAGTGAATGGAGCTCTGAAAGCATTTATCAACAGCCAAAACGTGTCCACAACGCGCGAATAGAGAGACAGTAGTGAAGGTTGGGTATGGCAAAAGTGATAGAAAGTAGAACAAATGCTGTAGCAATGAGCACTGAGAAGTATGTGTGGTGTATTTTTAATCGACAGGATAAAGAGTTGTGTGATAAGAGAGTGTGGTAGGAAAATGGAGAGGATGGATGACGAAAGACGATATTTAAGGCAAATGTGCATGGGACAGGATGAAAGGGAAGACCTAGGCGGACGTTCAGATACGTTCAGTATAGATTGGAGACATCCTAAAAAAGGACAGGTAATAAGTGCCCTAAGCAGAAGAATTTGATGGGAGTGAATGAAGCAAGAGAGATATGTCAAAAATAACGAACCACGATTTGATCTCCATGATTCTAAAAATCCTAAGAATTTAAGACTAAGGTTTTGTTATGTTAACCCACGCAGCGGGTGTTATTTTTTTTCAAAATATTTTTTTTTGGTTTGGTTTTGAATACAGTTTATTGCTTTTTGTTTAATTAGAATGCCAAAGTATGTATGTTAGTGAAAGGTGATTTAATTTTATATAATAAATGAAAATATTCAACTGTCACTTGTTTATTAAGTGTATATGCATGGTTTTATTAAGGTTTAAAAGAAACAGCTGATATTCGAATAATTCGAATACTTCCTGTAAAAATATCGAATATTCGAATTTCTAAAAACATCGAATAACTACAAGCCCTATTCACGGCATATCTTCACGTCTGATTTCCCGCAGTGTCTCAAAACGGAAGTCCTTGACCAGTGTAATCAGTGTATTTTGCAAGTGATGATCTATGGAGCCGATACATGGTCACTTACTTTGGGCCTTATGCCGAAGGTCCGGGTTACTCAGAGGGCAATGGAAAGAGCTATGCTCGGTGTTTCCTTGCGAGATCGAAAAACAAATGAGGAGATCCGCAGAAAAACCAAAGTCACCGACATAGCTCTCCGAATAGCCAGGCTAAAGTGGCAATGGGCAGGGCACATAGCTCGAAGAACCGATGGCCGTTGGGGCAGGAGGGTTCTGGAGTGGCGATCACGCACCGGACGACGCAGCAGGAGTAGGCCTCCCACAAGGTGGGCCGACGATCTGTATAAGATTGCGGGAAGCGGTTGGATGCGGGCGACTCAAAATTGAGTCTGTGTGGAGAACCTTGGACGAGACTTATATGTCCAGCAGTGGACGTCTCTAGGCTGACATGATGATCATGACTATGTGATTGAAAATATTATTAATGTCTATTATACGCAAATATAATATATTAAAAAGCCACTATGGAAATAGTGCCTAAAAATATACTTTTTAGCTATTAATTGCTTAATAAGATTAGAAAAATAATCAAGACTGTGCATATAAATTTACCAATTGCTGTATACGAGTATGTTGATGATAAGTGAAATATATATCATGTTGATGACAAGGAAATTAGTTTAATTAAAACTTTTAAATTTAATTAATTAAATTTTCATACTGCATTTTATTTAATTATCCAGTTTTTTTATATGTAATGCTTAGCTATAAAGACTTTAGTAACAATTGAAGTAAGAATTACCTGTTTTTAGCTTAGTAAGCAAGCATATATTTTTTCATATCTTTTTTATTTTTCGCTAAAACTTAGCTTAAAAGAGTCATAGGTACTTTAGCCTCTTTTAACGTAAGGTACTAATGTATAAATATTAAGAAAGATCTTAGCTACAAAACAGATAATAGACTTAGCGCGTTTATAGTTAAGCATTTTAGGGTAAATTTATTGAAAATTAGAAACCTCATAAATTTAAAGAAAATGCTTAGCTAAAATATATCTAAGTGTAGGTTAACGAGGCTTTAGTGCGGCAAACAATGTCAAAAAAAATGTGTATTGCTTAACTAAACCAAAAAATTCAGTTTTCTATATAATTTCAAGTGCATTTCTGAGCAGGAAATATCCTAAATAACGCTGGCAAATATTTGTTTTAATAATATTTAACAATCACTGATTTATGTTTAATAGTTTTCTAGAAACAACGATTGCCGCGTTTTTATCGTTTTTCTCCAAAATAACTTTTTGGGGTTAACGTGGTTTTAATTAACGGACGGCAGAATAGTCATTGTTTACTTTGCAAGTTTAATTGCTTTAATCGTTCACACCTTTTTTGTTAGTCTTTTTATTAAAGCAAATAGTCGAATTATTTAATATCATAAAGTGAACATTATAAGAGACTTATTGTACTTATTGCTTA
The DNA here is from genome assembly GCA_944739405.2 of Euclidia mi. Classification (NCBI taxonomy): domain Eukaryota; kingdom Metazoa; phylum Arthropoda; class Insecta; order Lepidoptera; family Erebidae; genus Euclidia; species Euclidia mi. The sequence continues at coordinate 45,910,804 of OX123183.2, forward strand.
TTGTAGTGAGTTTTTCAGTTTATTTAATTGTCATTGTTTACTTTACATTATATTGTTTAGTTACTTAAAATGTTCACACTCTTTTATTAGTCTGATTTTAAATGTAAATAGTGGAATTGTTCATAGTCAGTTAAATATAATTTAACAAATATTGAAACAACTCCACAAAAGACATCTAGATTTCTAACATTCAACTTGATGCAACTTCTTGAAGAAAATGTTTGCTCTATAAATTGCTCTAGGTTACGCTAGCTAGGTATTTATAATGGGCGAACTGTTTGACTGGAGCACGCAGAGGGTTACAAAGGACAAAAGAGGCACAACTTGATACAGAATATTCACGTAACAGTATCTGTACGATTGCGTTTCTTAAATTTCAATTTGAAGTCAATCGCTACGACTGCTCGTGTTTACTTCCTTCTCTTTCCTTCTGTGTATTAGAAAGTAGCAAACTCTATCAGTATATTATCAGAATTAGCTTCCATAGTAGTAGTGAGAAAACATAGCCATATTTGTCAGTCTATAATCCGCAGAATAAGGATGTCTTTGAATCAACTGCCACCAAAGGTGTATGAGTATTATCATCTTCCTGCTGCAGTCCAATGCTGGATATAGGCTTCTCCAAATGGCACGCCACTGAGCTCGATTTCCATTTCGTATCCACCCATTGTGCGAAAATCGTCATTCCACCTAGTCCGAGGTGTTCTACGATGTTTGCTTTTGCCACACTAGTACAGGTACAGTAAACTGAAAATTTTAACTCAAATTCTCATTGTTCCCAGGGTTCATAAGATGAGGCTCGTGCTGGTCCACCGAGGACCGGGCAGCGGTCGCAGGTGTTCGATGCAGTGAGTGACGTCATCTCAGCATGGCACCCGCGCACGCGCACGTCCGACTACTCCTCACTGTCGCCATCCTTCTCATTAGAGGTGAGTTTAGAATAGAACATTGATACAAACATTGTTTGTAATTTCATAGTTGCTACTGTTTTTTTTGTTGTGTTTTTTTTTTTAGTTCCATTGCCGTATCAGACGTATACATGGAGCAAACGTATGCATACGTCTTTTCATAATATTGAATTGTCACACTCGTTATTCAGCATAATTGTTTTTTTATTTTGTAAACCTTAATGATAATAGATATACCACCAGACTCACTTTCTAAAACGGCTCGTCATTAAAAACATGATGTGTACTAGACATATGAGAACACAAATTACTCAACGAAGGTGTAAGGTAGTTAGATAAATCTTTTTATCCTGTTTTATTCTAGCTGAAATCAGCAATTCTAAGTAGATTAACCGTCTTTATATCATCGCTACTTTCACGAACAGCCACCATTTAGAACTCGGCCAACCTAGCTACAATGAGTAGAATACATTATACAGCGCCCCAATCGCAGTGTTGGTTGCATTGGCAATTCCACACTATTTCAACCAGGGTCGGACTAGTATGACGTTGCAACAGAAAGAGACAGCTACGCGTATTCTATAGTTGTATCTCTTTCCTTCACACTGTTACATCATAATAATACTGCAGTGTCAGGATCACGATTAAGATGTATGATTTACCTACTCATAAACACCCGTAGATGTTGATATTCCTGGTATTACCTAGACAGTAATGAATGCCCAGCCCATTAACACCAGTCACTCTGTAAATTCCAGACCACGTATGAAGTAACCAACGCCAACAGGTCTCCCGGTGCAAAAGAAAATATTTCAGAATAGTTGTGCGATTGGGACCCGTTATATAAAAATAGTATGCTCTCAAATGGCGCCAGCTTGTAAGGCTAAAAATATATTAATCTGATACTAAATCAAAATAAAATATATTGTAAAACACTATTCTTGATGGAAATAAAGTGACATTAAAATTCTAGTCGCAGTAGCAAAGTTTGTGCATGTTAAAAATTCGACATAACCGTGGATGATAGGCAGGCGGACATTCGTAATCTCTTTGAATATTCATACAGCTAGTTGAGTTTTAGTTCAGAGCCATACTTAATTAAATAGGTATTCAGTAGAATACACGTAGAAAGCTCAGAAGTCACGCTACCGAGTAACAGTATGTAAATATAAACAAATTACCTTTCCTAATAGCGCACACTGATCGCTTTCTACCGGCTAAAGCGAGGTGGATTCGCTCTAGCTAATTTTCTAAGCAAATTTCTTGGCAGTTCGATTCACACAAATGCGGGTGCACTGGTTGTTAGGCATAACGCTTATTCTCAAGAACTACTTAGAATGCAGCTTGAATTTAAATTTACTGTTGCACATAAAACTGATCTTTTAATAAGTTTGAGTTACTTTAAGGTAACAAAAAGTTACCTATAGTTTACCACAATATTATTTAAATAATTATAAGATAGATATTTGCAATGAATACGAGTGGCTGTTCGTTGGTAAAACTAATATTTCGCGGAATTTGGTTAGATTTAGGTAAGCGTATATTGGATATAATAACTAGATTATTGATGATTTCAATGATATAATTAACTTACACGAATACGTACGTGAAAATTCCCGCAAAAATATAAATTAACATAATGTGTTTTCGTCATTATTATCGAGTTACGAACTGTATTTTCTAAATAATAAGATAATAAAAATTACCACTGGTACTAGTAAAGTACCTTGAGATACGCTTTAGTTATTTTAGGTTTATTTGCTTTACTTTTGTTATTTGAACGCGTTGTAGTCATCCTTCTAGGTATCCTAGGTAACTTTGCCTCCAATCATCCACAATTCCACGTATAACGCCGTTGTGAAGATTTGAGAGGAATATTCGATGACAGAGGATTCAAAGGGCTTCGTGATTCCTAGAAATAAAATAACATGGTATTTTAATATGTTACTGCCCAGCAGTAGATTAGATAACTTTGTTTCCATTATTCCAAACCGATTTTATTTACGGCTAAAATTGTTCTGGTCAGATAAATACATTTTACAAAATTTAATCATCATTTCAAATACTTTCGTCCATGTAAACGCGTAATAAAGTGATAGGTTTTTAATTGTTTATGGTAGTTAACAACTTTTTGATAGGTTAAACTACATATATTTTCAGGGGTTTTAAAAGTACCCTCTGATGTGACATTTGCTATTTTGTGTTTAGTAGCCGGCAGGTTGTTCTAGAGGTTATATTATATTTTTGAAAATGTTTAGTCTGTTAACATGAAAATATAAATAATATTTCAATTATATAATGCGCTTACATAATGAACTTGCTTGAAAATATGATTTTAGTAATATTTACCGATATAATACATAATATTTTAACAGCACATAGAGGACACATGCCAATTTATTCGACTCGTCGTCAAACAAACTATGACCACTACACAGGAATACTGTTGCTTATAATTTTAAACACATTGTAAATACACTGTATTAAATGACTGCACGGTTGGCGTATTGGTTTAAGCGGTCGCCTCGCTGCTAGACACTGCGCGGAGTGTTGTGGGTTCGATCCCCACACGAGGCAACACTTTGTGTAATTCACAAATTGTTGTTTCGAGTCTGGGTGTTCATTGTGTCCGTTAGTTGTATGTTTGTAAAGTCCCCCGCGACACAGGATTTAGTCCTAATGCGGGAGTTGTCTTTAAAAAAAAATCTGTATTGCAATTTAGTACACGGTAGTGGATGTGAGTTATATTCGGCTAGTTTAATTACAGTCTATTCCTGTAATGCCCTGGTCGGTATTGATCGCTCAAAGTGTAATTAACGTGACAGGATGGACGACACAGAAGTGCACTTTACGCCAGAAGAAAATAAGAAATAACGCCACTATATTTTCCCATTTTCCGTCCCACAGACAAAATATCTACTGACTTTGCTTTTATTGAAATTACCCTCTTCGTCGCGGGAAGAACGAATTAAAATCGCATTAGGAAATCCCGTTTCCGCCTAACTTTTCCAGTCTGTGCACAGAGTCCCGGTGTATCGGAATGAATGGCCCAAACTTCGTTTATTTATATAGCCTTGCTGAATATTTATGTTTTCGTTCCTAATTTTGCATTCCCGTCACTTCAAATACACGTTTACCAAGTCGAGAAAAACTCAGCTTTGTATTTCACCAAAAATATACAAGTTAATTTGAATTTTGTTTGTGTCTACATAACTTGACTTTATGACAAGATGAAACTTTGTACATTTTATAATGGTTAAATACACGGAATCGAAACAATGGGGATCGAAAGGACCATGGGCAAAAATGTATGAAGCCTGGGCTCACCCACCAACAGAGATGAGACCACTTTGAATATACTTGTAAACCACTAAATATAAAGATATAAACTCATTTTTGCGAAGAATCCATATTTTTCTCCTACCATAAATAAACAATAATCCTGCAAAGTAATGCTGTTATGGCATTGTAGTTTTTGTTGTTTCACATATTTAACTAGTTTTAATTCCATGTGCAAAGAATACATAAAAAATAAAACAGCTGCTAACAGTTAAAAATATTTTTATTAACATTACAATCAATATCAATAATAATATTTCAATCAATATCAAATACTTCGCACTGTTGTTGAGAACGGACGTGTCGAATCACATGAGTAATTATTAATTAAATATTTTTAAAGCGTGACCTCAATCAACGCGTAGAACGATTTGCGAACGTAACAAAACTGTGTGTTATAAAATGTATCGTGATTGACATTGTAAACAATATATAATGGATCACAGTCCTTTCACTCCGAGTAGGAAGACTGCTCGGAGTCCTCCTCGGACGCCGGCACCTGCACCTGCACCTCAGTGTCCAGCACTTGAAGTCATCCCTACGCCTGAAATTCAGAACTGGATGTCATCCATTAAAGTATACCTCAACGAAGTGTGTTCTATATAGGCATGGGCGTTTTCGGATTTTTCCGCAAACCGATACAAATTCGATTTCAGATACTGAAATCGATTTCAAAAACCGATTTTAGAAATCGATTTCTGTAGCGGATGTCGGAGCGACGAGCGTAGTTACTAGTTGCGTAGACAAACGCAAACAATCGAATTCTTATTGTATTGTCATGTTATGCGTCCATATTTCGCTTGGTTTGCGTGACATATTGAAAAAGAAAACCTACTAACTACCTAAAACTAATTGTTAAAAAACTCAGTCGCCAAACAAACTAAAATATCACAACACGAATTGTTTCTTTTTATTTACACTTTACAATCCTAACCTACTAACTACCTAAAACTAATTGTTAAAAAACTCAGTCGCCAAACAAACTTAAATTACGCAACACCAATTGTTTCTATTTATTTACACTTTACAATCCTAACAACGTAACAATAAAACTTTTTAAATCCTAATAGTATAACTTTCACGAAAACCAAATATAGGTACTTAATTTTATTATTATTACGCGCGCACCGCACTGCACGTGTCACCTAGGTCAAGTGAACAAATAAACATTGATCAAGTCAAAACTCTCCAAACATAAATCCCTAATAACTATTAAAACTATTTGCAATTTTCAAAACAAACATTAAATAGTTGCAATCTGAATTAGATCTTATCGCCTCGATGTTTAGTTTTATTTTTTCTATTCAAATCTGCAATTCATAAAACCGCCAAAATCCATAACGCACTAGGTACTACGACTGGCTTGCTTGGCAGCGATCGATATTCGCTTCATCTCTTTTGCTCTTTAAACGGATCACTAAGTAAGAAAGAAAAGGATATGAAATTTGCTCTCTCTCATTCTAACTAAGTAGTCGTTGGGTAGAGTGAAAGAGAACGAATGAATATGAAAACTATCGAAAACGTAAGCTTTAGATTTACTTTGTAGTTTGGTTGCGCTTGCACAGTTTCCGTTTGGTTTGGATTAGATTGTTTGCGTTATCGTGGTATTGTTTTACGTTTTCTAAAATCGGTTTTCTCATATTGGAATATCGATACGATACGATTTCTGACTGCAATCGGATTTCAGTTTCGTTTTGATATATCGGTCTCATGCCTAGTTCTATAGCACAAGATGGAAAACTAAACTCTGAGCAGAAGATGAGAGTCAGCAATCTCTGTCGAAACGTGGGCACTAAAGTTTCACAGTTGGCAGTTCAGTACCAGTCCCTTAAGACACATGCTATCCAGGCCCATTCTACCATCAAATCCCAGCAAGAACAACTTGATTTGTCTCAGAGCCTTCAAGATCTAAGGCAATCCATACAGGAGTCCTCGAAACCTACTACCTCTGCACCGTCTTGCACTGAGATGGTTAAAAAATCTGCACATAATTTTATTCAGCCCATTAGCGTAAGTTCGGTGGCACTCTATCCAAATGATAAGCTGAAGTCGAGTGACGACACTAAATCATTAGTGCAAAAAATCATCAGGCCTGAACACATGAACCTCCACGTGAGAGCACTGCGCAAGATTAAGAACGGCGGCGTGATCATCAGCACCGAGACCAAAGATGATATTGAGAAAGTAAAACAATCGGTACAACATGCAAACTCAGGCCTTATAGTCAATGAACCCCACAAACGTAAGCCTAAAATTGTGATCATTGGAGTGCCTTCAAATATGAAAGAGACGGGAGTTTTCACGTGCCTGTACCACCAGAATTTAACGGAGAAACTTCAAAGCTGCAACGTAGAGACCTTTCTCAATGAAACCAAGCTGAGTCATAAATCGGAACGTAAAGATGCTGAGACCTGTAACTACGTAATAGAACTATCTGCAGCCATACGTAAAGCACTGATAATCCAAGACAGGATCTTTATAAATTGGTCATCTTGCCCGGTGAAGGATTTCACCTTAGTTACTCGATGTTATAAGTGTCAGCAGTATGGTCATGCGGCTAAGTCTTGCAGAGAGTCTCAATATACATGCGGTCATAGCGGCAACCAAGGACACACGATAAAGGACTGCACTAGGAAATCCGACGACCCAAAATGCGCGACCTGCTTACACTTCAAGGAGCCCAGCAACCATAACACCGGTTCTAATGACTGCCCAGCAAGAACAATGGCGGAGAAGAGATACATAAACTCCGTGGATTATGAAGGCGCCTAGGCGCGACGTAATATCGTATTTTCGACCTTTAATCTACAATTTTCTTTTTCACATTTATTATTTAATTTTAAGACTTGATATTTCATTTTGTGATTCACCTAACACACTTCATTAGAATATTGACCTACTAACATCAAACTTCTGGTTTAATAAAATGCACATACGAGTTATGTACGTCAAACTAAATAATAAAGGCTTAATAACATTGACATCATTTACGATTATGCTGACCCACAGTCTTATAAGTTACGCTCGTGAATTTTCTAAAATGCTCGTCACGCAATTATTTTATATATTACATGATCATCTTAAGTAAATTTATGTAGCTATTAATTATTAACTAAGTTTTATATTGACCACTGTCTTTTGTTTAATTCGTAATATTATTGCTGTATTGTAAAATACAAATCTCACATTTGTAAAGAGAGACCCAACCGCCTGTGATACAGTTTCTTACTAGTACAGGGGTATGGTGTTCTTTCCAATCAATTGAAAATCCACAGCAACCATAGTATTATTATATTAGAACATTTTTGTTTGTATTTTATGCTCTCTGTATTACTGTGAATAAATTATTATTATTATGTTTCTCTTTACTCACGGCTATTCTTCTAACTTTGGTGTCAGAAGAATAACCGGTCCTTTGGGAGGCTTACACGGGGATATGGATCCAACGTGCAGAGGCCCGTAGAGAGTTTTAATCTAAAATGGGATGGGACACATGCCGCGGAGCCTCCACAACTGCACTACTGAGTACAGCTATGGACTAGCCGCAGCAAATGTAGGACTATTGCAATGATGTGGAGTCTAATTTACTAGTTTATGGGGATGGGTGTTAAATGGACTGTTAATAATGATACTATGGATAACAAACGGCACCTGCCAGTGATACTCCTATAGCATCCGTCCGCGTGGCAGGTGGTGACTCGCCAACTCACTAGATGGGCCCTCTCTAAACAGCCACCCAAAGCAAATAAACTCTGCCATAAAGGCAGCCAGAGGGCAACACCGGTGCGAGTGGCTAGGGGTGTCGAGCGGTGCGGCACCGGTTTCGCCATCGCGAGCCTCGTGACAACGGAGGCCCGGAGCGGGTTTCCCCGTAGTTACGCCCTTGAGAATGACACTTCCACCCCCGAGCTAATAGCTCTTGCTGCTTCCCTCTGGCCGGCCGACCAAGGCAAGCCAGAGTTGAGAGTCCTGCGGGCACTCTTGGAAATCCACTCCCGCCAGCCAATAAAGGCAAGCTGGAGACGAGGCCCTGACCGACTCTCTGAAGCATTCGGGACCGCAGTGTCGCCACACACATTCAGCTCGCCACAAAGCTGCCCTGCGGTTGTAAGCTTTCTTTTCATCTTGTAATACATTTTTTGTTTATATTACACGATGAAGGTGATGTTTGAAAGCTGTTACTCTGCCCTCTGAGATTGCGTTAGTCTCATAATGAGATAACGACTGCCCCAGAGGGGTTTATTATTATTATTATTATAATATCGTTTAGGTGACCTGCCGGTGGATTAAATTGTATGTGCCGAGAGGATACACAAAAACACACAGATAAAATACATACATACATAGACTAACCCCTGTTTCCCGGAGGGGTAAGCAGAGACTACGGAACGCCATTTGCAACGATCCTGACATATCTCTCATGCTTCATTCAGATTCCTCATGCATGCTCTTCGGTTCAGGGTACTTCTAACCTGTCCTGTTTTTAGGACACAGAGATAACACTATGAGAATCACGAATCGACTGACTGAGAGTCAACGGACGCCCGGGCCGAGAAGTGTGAGAGGGAAGGAGAGTGTTGTAAATCACACGGGCGCAAGCGCATCTATTGTTTACCATTATTTTAAACAGTGGCGTAGGAAGGGAGAGGAGGCGGCGGGGGCTGTCCGCCCCGGATGTCATCCTTTTTGGGGTGCCACCCCAAACTCGACTTTAAGAACAATGTACAAACATATAAAAAACATAGGCACTAGCTCATCACTACGATTCGGGGACAGTTAGCCCGTAATTGTTAGGTATCGTCTAAAAAAAAAAGAAAAAGGTCGACCGCCAACTTCCGCCCCAGGGCCCCCAGGTGCCACCCAAGCTAGCTACGCCACTGATTTTAATGTATGAATATATTGTTACTATAACAGTTTTATGACTAATAATTGTCTTTTTCTACAAAATCTATTTAAGTGCATATCTTTTTTCTGCAATGGAATTGAAGGTGGTGCTGGTAGTAACAATTTTAGTACGAACGAAATCCTTTAGAATGGCATATTTCATAACTCTGTTGGACACTGAGCCCAATTTGACGCATGGTCCTTTACGTTCATATATCAGTCATTGCTTTTGACGTAAATGGAAGTACTAGCATTTAGTTTAATGGGAAGGGTAAGCGATGTGCGGCCCACAATGATGCTAATGTTTATATTACTTTTACAACATTTTCTTTCGATGAAATGTCCTAAATTCTGTCTGTTGCGTTATAACTTTCTACGTGGAACATTTTTAAGGCGTCAACCACGTGTGAGAATATTCGACTCAATAAAAAAGTTTTGCGTAATATAATGTGGTGAGTAATAATCACTTAGCATTCAAACAAAATCTTAGTTCGCCGGCCATAAAACACGTACGCAAGGTGATCAATAAAGCGAAACAACATCAACCGGCATCCAACACGACATCGTTCCCAAGTTCAGCCTCATAAAAACTGTTAACGCACCAACTCTCGTTAAATTACTACTAAACCTACTTGTAAGAACAAGAATTTAGTGTGGGCCTAATGTGTCCCAGGTTGGTTAATATGAAAAATGCGACTGGAGTCACGCCTGTTCGCTGTTGCGCCCAAATAGGATAATCGCATAGTTATTGCCTATGTCGGAATAGACACTAACCACGCCAACCGCTCGTTTATTTACATGTTATAATCCATGGCATAATTATGTTATGTGGAAATGTCTTAGTGACGGCGCCACGCCGGGTGATCGATACGCCCGCTACTATTCAATGATGGCATTTCATAACAGCTATGACATTATTTACCTTTAGCCGATATGAAAAATGCGACTGGAGTCACGCCTGTTCGCTGTTGCGCCCAAATAGGATAATCGCATAGTTATTGCCTATGTCGGAATAGACACTAACCACGCCAACCGCTCGTTTATTTACATGTTATAATCCATGGCATAATTATGTTATGTGGAAATGTCTTAGTGACGGCGCCACGCCGGGTGATCGATACGCCCGCTACTATTCAATGATGGCATTTCATAACAGCTATGACATTATTTACCTTTAGCCGGTAAAGCTCACGTAAATCCGCGCTATTTACATTTGATAGATGCTATTGCTACCGTTTATTGATAATTACGAATAGTACTGATATTGGGCAAATAAAGCTCCAATTTATTGATATAATTAATTGTGGAAGGCTTAGTTGTGTACTGTTCATTGAGAAAAGGAAGCATATACGTTTTTGTGGCTTAGGTTACAAAAAAACATATAAAAGAAGAAGATTTGTGGATAGAGCTGTCTTCTTGAGTAATACTAACGTGCAAGCAAGAATGATTTAATTACTAGGAAATAAGTATTGGTCAAATGCTTCACAGTCGTATATTATCCGACTTGCAAAATGAAAAACGTTTTAAATCGCCAGATTCCATTCCGTGCCTTTGTTTTAATAAAACCTCCTCCGTATGATTAATATTTACGCAGCTCTCCATCTTCCATAGCAGGCCGTTAACACAGATGTATGATAACAGCTACAATCACCACGACTTACAAGTTATTACGACCCATACAAGCGTACGGAACATCTAAATCTTGTTTTTCGTTTACCCGCGGCTGGGAGCTTCGAGCCTTTTTCTGACATTATTGTGTTATTTACATTTTATATTTTATAAAATCTAATAGCGTCGCTCGTAAAAGGCGACATTTGAGCCAGCAGCAGCAGATGGTGTCAAGGTCTAATATTTCACGGTGAATGCCACGTTATGTTAACTCACTCGCTGCCGACTGGCAATGATGACAACTCAGGGCACGCGTAAATAACATGATGTACATAACATACATATCACGCTAATATATCCCTGAAGAGCAAAATAGATATGTATTGCACCCGAATTTTGTTCAAGACGTCGGCCTCGTCTAATAGGAGACAAAGCTATTTGTGGAGGAACAATATCATGTCTTCTCCCTTTAGCTGACAGGATCCTTTGATCTGGTTGGGTGATTATGTTTGGCACATATTACAAAGGATTGGAGTGTGGATAATTACACCAAGTATTTAAAATATATTCTGCAGTGCGTCTCAGGACAGGTATTGAAAGTAATAAACTACTTCCGATGGCGTTGGCTGAATATCACTAGTTCTTTGCCGCTGTACATGTCAAGCAAAGCAGCGATAGTGGAGATACTAATAGACTGCCATACCGAGGATATTGTGTTCAAACTCTTGACACCCACCATTGACTTTTTATTACACTTCTTATTTCAATAGGTATTTACTTGCTTATAATCAAAGCTTGCCTTTTGCTTGAGCACAAGATGGACCTAGCTGTCATGGACAGTCATTCCCCTTGGACATACTCAAAAAGGTCATTCATGCAGGCACTAAAAATACTTACTTCGAAGCTAAGCGATTATTTCGCGAGACCAGCGCTAGTTTTGACACAAAGTAATAGCACGCGTGTACTCTTAATAGGTTCTTAAGCAACAGTAATTAGAGATTAAGAACGTCGTGCAGCTGAGTGCCACCATTACGGTTGCAATGTAGTTTTGACTTTAAACTTAAGTAAGTTGCGAGTACACCAAATAGCTCACATTTGTAATTAGTGATAAGCCCGTCAAACATTTCGAAACATCAATATAATCTGGGATTGAAAATGGATTTCGAAGTACTCATAATAGTATTAGTTGTGTAGATCTTGAGCTGAAATGCTCTACATCGTCAACAATATAATTTCTGCCGAAATCATACGTTTGAAGTTACGTAGTACGATGATGAAGCCATGATTTGTCTTCAATTGTATGGTGCCTTAATGTCTTAATATACATTATGTGCTTTTGGGCTATGCTTGGCGGCTCTTTGAAGGATAAAATCCGCTACGAAGTTATCCGACAAAAGAACCAACATTACCGACATAGAACACAGAATTATTAAGCTCAAGTGGCAGTGGGCTGGCCATATTTGTAGAAGGACTGATGGGCGATGGAGCATGCGTGTCCTAGAGTGGAGACCACGACTCGGTAAGCGTAAGATAGGGCGGCCCCCGGCTAGATGGACCGACGACCTGAAAAGGCTGGCTGGGACTGACTGGATGCGGAAGGCTGAGGACCGTGTACTGCAACGCGTGTTGAGAGAGGCCTACGTCCAGCAGTGGACTGCGATAGGCTGATTGATTGATTGATTGATACATTATGTAGCTAGACTTTGCCCGCGGCACCGCCCACGTGGGACTATTATACCCTATGGATGGACTTTCCAATAATTCTCTCTTAGTGCTCTCCTACATTTCCCAAGGAACATATTATTATATGCCAAACAGCTTCTTGCGCCTTGTAGTTTCGGTTGTGCGTAGTCTGTCAGTAAAAAAATGCAGACTCGGAACAAAGATTTCTGGATCACGTAGTATTGTTCCGTGAGGAGAACAAACCCATAACGCCAGGAACTAAACGTCGAGATAAGTTCCTCCCCAAAATATAAGTAACGCGTTTTCAGTTGGCTGCCTTATAAATTCCATGTTCTTGATAAGCAAAATATTTCAATTAATAAATATAATGTGATCTAATCTACTAACCCCTTATTACTGAGCAAGTCAACAGGAATGTAACTCGTACTCAAATTAGTCCTCTGTTCATTTGTTTAATAACATCATGTCACGCATCTCGTGAGTTACTTGATAGAGAAATGCATACACCGTAATAATTTCTCTTCATAGAACATTTATTGGCGTTGTTAACAGAAGGCTTGGCAAAATAACTGGTAGTCCATTTAATTGCCACATTGTTTACTAATATTGAAACCTAACATAGAAATTTTTCGATGAAACGTTTAGAAAGAAAGAAAGAATACGTTTATCTTAATATATGAAATCCTTGCGTTACTGACTGACTGACAAACACGCTACAGCCGAAACTATTGGGCGCAGGAAGCTGAAATTTGGCATGTATGTTCCTTGGGGACCGTAGGGGTGCACTAAGAAGGGATTTCCCGAAACTCCCACGAGATCGGGCAAAACGCGAAATTCAAAAATATATGCGTGCGAATGGGTGCATAGGGTTCCCACCAAGAACTTAGGGTCCCAAGCCAACCTCACCTGCAAGTGGTGCACCTGCCGATCAACGGACGAGGCTCTGGCAAACAAAATGTCCCAATAAGCGGCAATAGGCTCGCCACCTATTACGTGGGATCAAAACACTGGCGAAAAGTGGGCGTTTAATATGCCTCTGCCTACCCCTTCGGGGAAACAGGCGTGAGTCTATGTATGTATGTATGTATGTATGCGTGCGAAGGCGCTGGCGTCGACTAGTTTAAAATAAACGTATTCTTTCAACAACTTTAACAGACGAAGGACATGATTTAAACAATGTGAGGAAAAAAGACTACAACTAGGCACAAATCGTACACGCCCGTCATCTGTTTAATTGTGTATGCAGCAATTGTCAAATCGACTCCTTCAATGTAGATTGAATTTTGGGACTCAGGGGATTTTTGTGGTGGGTTTGCACGCTAGCTATTTTACCAACAAAGTAAGCAAGATAATGAAAAAATGTTGCAAAGAAATGGACATAATGCCTTTCATCACCGCGCGTGTCAAGCCGCAGGCGTAGTAATATCATAAATACGAGTTTAACTGTTCTTTTTAACTTTTTAGTGCTAAACTGTTGACACATTCTATCAACTACAATTCATTAATCATAGAACGACACGCCGTTGGACTGTTCCTTGTTTTGGTAAAACGGGTTACGCCTCACTGAAATAAATACTAAATTTGTATTAGAATATTCCTTTATTAAAGTAAGAATATATTTAACATAAGTCTACTCGGTTCCTATTACTTTCGAATATGAACTGCATGTGCAATGAATTTACCTTAATGTTTCAACCTATGATCTCTAGAATGCTTACCAACTTTAGTTAAAATTGTGTGATTTATTTTAAAAATAACTCAAAGGTATGTATGAAATGCTGTGTAAAGCGATGTAATCGCCATGAAGTTCAGAATTGTCTTTGCAGAACCTCATTTAAAACAGAAGCTAAAGGAAACTTGTTGTATGCAATGCAACGTATCATCTAAATACATTACTTGCAGGTATGAGTATATTGTGTATCTATCTCCGAGCGTGCTCTAATTGCAAGTCTAGATCTAACTAGATATCGGCGGTTGCGTACCAAATGAATCAATATAAATGCATGAAGTATAACTGAATAACATTCTCCATTTAGAAATTCTTTAAAACTTTCATTGTTGTATGAAATATTGAGTATTTTGTCTTACTGGGGGTTACATTAGTTCCATCACTTTTATGCCCTTAGCAGCTCCTGTTTAAACCTTGCCTTATATATGTTTAATAATTAAAAATTTGGCATTTTGGCTGCCAGTTTTAAAAATATTTCATAGACTATTTATTTTTCATTTTTATAGATACACATATTGTGAATAAATGACTGATTTTGATTCTGATTATAAACTATAAACTCAATTCCTTCACGATTTACAGTAGCGGTAGCACCATGAACACATGTAAGGTGGTGTAAGAGTGCGCGGTCGGTAAGAGTACGCATTGAACCTCACGCCGACTCTGTGCGAGATTTTTGGCTACCTTCAGTTGTGTTTAGGTTCAACACTGATAACGGTTACGCTGTCAAAAAAACTGGAGTTTTATTAATAAACGGAGACACCAGCTAGGTCGATAGATTTTTGCTCACTTTGATCTAATTTTCCTGCATCTTGCACGGATTTCTGCCCCTAAACTATTATTTGAATAAGAATATTAATTCATTATCGAAGTAACGTACTCACTTGGCTAACCGACTCCTTCGAAAAAAATCACACATCTTTCAATAGATGGGGCAGGTGGTTCAATAGCTTAGTGAAGGGCGAGGTGTATAAGAGTGCGCAAGGTGTGTGTGTATAAGATTGCGCGCGCACTCTTATACGACATTTATTTTTCGCATGTAGATAGTGAGTAAAATAAAGTATAATTTTACAAACTTAATATTTTTCATGTATTTACAGAATGCTTGTCATAAAATGCAGCCCCTTGACTGTGACTTTCACACTGTCCTAAAAATATACTATGCCAATGAGTGTCAAAAATGGTTGCGTACCCATCCTGGCAGCCCCGTCACTGTGTTCCAAATGGTAGGAATTTTTACAACAGCATACTTAAAAGCTGCAACATTATCATGTACAGCACAAAGTTTCAAATTTACTGGCATTGAGCCTTACGAGACCAATGTTTTTACCGATGCTGGTTTTTTAGCAAGTTCAGTAACAGACAGAGATCTAGTGTCGTCTGCACCTGTGGTTGCGGAGCCAGACCCAGAGCCACAACCACCAACAAGTGGCTCAGTTGAAGTAAACTCGCCATTTATTGATTATACCTACAAGATAAACCTATTAATAATGCGCGCACTCTTGTACAACCCGCCACGCACTCTTGTACACCTGGGTGTATAAGAGTGCGCAATTTTCGTTTTTTATATTTCTTCAGTTCATACTTTAATGAATGTCGTTACTGGAATTCGTTGTTCTATAATTTGCTAACAAATAACCAGAGATTATAAATAAATAATGTTGATTTTTCTAAATAATATGATATTTTATTTTTCATGAGGCCTCAAAGTTAAAATGTGCACTCCTACACCACCTCACCCTATATTATGTTCTTGACGTGCAGTAAGTAAACATCATCAGATAATTTTTAATTATTCATACAGATAATCTTGTTTCTTGGATGCAGATAGGTTTGCATCCAAATTACGTATATACCCAAACTAAAACATTGATTATTTTCAGTTTACGGGGCTGAATTTATTTGTATTTGATTGGTATTAATTTGATCGGCACAATGGGAATCTTTATTTTATTTTATTATGAATTCAGTTTTTTTGTGAAGTATAGAGACCCTAATCAGTTTTTCTTCGAATTGTACGTTTATTTTTACGTTTCATAGAAAGTAGGTACCTTTTTCTGTAATCATTCACTTGGAAAATATTTTCTTCTTTAAGCTTATGACTTTTAACGACACAACAGGCATTTATTATTAGAGGTAAGTTAAGGCTCTGCACTCTACTTTACCTTGGCCTAATTTGAGTGATTAGGCCATGAATAATAGTATGTGTGGGATTCACACAATATATTGGCGTGTACTATACGAGTGGGCGTTTAATATGCCTATGCCTACCAATTCGGGGAAACACGCGTGAGTCTATACAACATGTAACAAGTTTAATGCACATTTTGAAAGTACTTTGTTCAGAATCAGCTACTGAATCCATTTCTGACATTTTTAATATCATTTTTTTTTAATCCTAAAATAATTAAAATTACGTAAATTATAGTCACTCATTGCTTTGAATAGGCAAAATATACGAAAATAAACCTTAAGTCAACGTAGAACGGCTTCTTTTTAAATGCATTTGTTTAGTGGTTCCACGTACAGGAACGCACACATTAATACAACATAACAGCCGGTACAAGACAATAACACACAATTGACCACCAAAATATCTATCATCTTTCTTTCGCTTACGTATTAACAGCGGGAAAGAGCGAGACGTAATGTGTCTCACTTGTCACCGTCGCGTCGGTCGCCCGCGCTGGTAGGTAGTAGGTACAGCGCCGGCCGGCCGGCCGGGCGGCCATTGTTGCGCTTAGATAAATAAAATTAGTCATCTACCTGGATTCTCTGTGAGTGTAGTGAAAAAAAATGTTTAACAAGTTTACTTGTTTATTTACAAAATGTGTATTATCAACATGATGGTGCCCCCGCGCGTTTGACGTAGAACGTTCGAGATCATCGTGAAGTCGAATACAAGGAGCGCTGGATCGATCGCGTCGGTCCTGTCCAGTAGCCTCCTAGGTCGCCTGACTTGACGCCCCTGGACTTTTGCTTTATGGGGACATACCTATTAAACCACTAGTTGATTGTGCCGAGACAACAAGTGCCGGGGAGTTAAAAAAGATATCAGCTGCTTTTGAAACAGTGAAAAGAAACATTGTGTGTGTGTGAACTAAAGGAATATTTAAGCCGGGTGGTGGACACCTGATGTCAGCATTTTAAACAGAGGACGCCGAACAAGTGACAATAAGCCTGTGAGTCATTTGGTTATTCTTTTATTGTAAAAAAATTATGATTCTCAACTTTAAACACGCCGTTCTTCTTTAATTCTCTCATTGATACCCTTTTAATACTTTAATTTCTAATGTATCAATAATGCTAACTAGGTATGATTATTATGATTAAATTAAGATAGTCACAATAGCCATTAACGATGTTAAAAAATGATAGACCGTATCGTATTTCGCTGTCGTTTGTTTACCACAGCAAACGTTTCGTGTGATTGTGTGCGTGCGCAGGTTTGTAGTGACCACGCATTTTACTTATAATGAAGTTAATACTTTCGATCAAAAACAATGTTTAGGCTAATAAAAAAATTATTTCAATGCATGCATTATGATAATAACAAGGTTTTCTAATTGGGGTGTCTGAGGATGTGCGTTATTTCCATTACACG
Source organism: Euclidia mi (assembly GCA_944739405.2). NCBI lineage: Eukaryota > Metazoa > Arthropoda > Insecta > Lepidoptera > Erebidae > Euclidia > Euclidia mi. The sequence goes on from OX123183.2 coordinate 45,928,559, forward strand.
TTGTATATGTACGTATGTATGTGAATCCCACAAAGTTAGGTACTTTACTGGACCTTAGAAGCGAAAGAGGCGACTATTCCACGGGGAAGAAGAAAGAAGTTTGTAAATCCAATGTTTCACCTATAAAGCTAGCGTATACGTCCAAAGCATATGAATAAGGCCACACCTCTTCATTAAACCCATAAAAATGAAAAGAAAGCGTATAATTATGCTGTTACAACATTGTTCACAGTTTTTATGTCTTCACTGATTATGGATATAAAGTGTGGATAATTTATCATGTTCATTGTTCAACGGTGTGTAGTGTATCGGAAATAGGGAGGTACTAGGCGCTCGTAACTTGGCGACGATACTACTATTCTCTTTAATTTGTTCGTCTTCGACTTAATCACGCCGCTTTTGTAGCGCTACTCGTTATTGTTTAGTCTTTAACAGACAGATTTTATGTTAGATTTTGTTTTAGCGGATATTTATGGATTCGATTACAGTTTAGACTTTACTTGTTCTTAGGATGGACTATCTACTAGATATAACACAGATTATTTTAAAACAATTTAAAGGCGAATATCTTGCATAGATATTGTTAGCGACTGTATATTAGCGCCGAGTACTATTTATTCACAAGAGAATCAGCGTGTAAAGATTATTCAGTTGATGGCAAAATCTGGTAATGTCAAAGATTATTTTCGTCATCTTAGCGTCATCCCGGTAATATCCAGAACTTTCATATTTATGAATCTTTTTGTCGTAAAATTATATTGAATTGGATCATTTGCACTTATGACTTTTATTGATGAGGTAAGCGGCAAGTAATTGCCTATACAATTTAGTAGGTAATCGGGGATTTGTGCTTTGGCTTTTTCCGACAATAGTCGGAAAAAGCCAAAGCACAAATCCCCGATTATATATACCTATTCACTTATCCGTGATAATAATTTTATCGTTAATATAGCGGGGTATAGGTACAAAAAGATAGAGTAATTAATAAGTACCTTATATCTAGTGCGGTAACTGCCGACAGAAAATCTTCTCGTAAAGAGCTGTCGATAAAATTGAAATGATTACATTTATAGGTTAATAAATTATGATATCAAATAAAATCTCATTCGATAAAAGTGATTCAAGATTATAAAATCTACTCGATAAATACATTTGTCGTTTACCAGATAAAGACTTCAATAGGAACGAAACTCACAACCACAGATCGTTTTAATGATACTGAAGAATCACAATCGCAATAAAACACATTGAATGCGTCAAATATTTTAGCTGAAGCGGCGCATACACTATGTGGTTTACACGGTGGCACATTCGGTACTAAGAACAAATAACTGTAGTCGTTACCATAAAAATATACAACGATATTTTAGAGAAACGTGTATTCCGCATTGGAGCGGTATCTCCATACTTTTCACATTACTTATGCATAGACTACAGATTGAAACGAGTCGTGGAGTTGCTACGTCATCGGTATTCAAAGCAAACCTCGTCCGGCTTAACCGCAACCTGTCTTCTACCCTGATTGTCTACAAACAAAGAATAACAAAAATATATTGTGTCACGTTAACATAGTTTGTTAATAAATAGTGTTGCTCGATTGTGAGTACACAAAAACATATTCAATTCACCATTCGTATTTCTATTGGTAACTTGGAATATTGGAAAACGACAAAGGAAAATTCGGGTTTTCAATTTGATTGTTGAGTGTAATTGAAAGTAACTAATTAAATGTATAATTAGAATAATGTATGAAAAATTCCACCTATGTTGTTATTAACCGAACCTATAGGTAGGTATACATAAAAAAAAAATATTGGTAGTTCGTTGAACTGAGCCGCTTGGGATCGAAACGTTGGTGTCATGGGGTCAAAGTGCGAGATCTTTTTTTAGGGATCTCACAAAGAGACTGGTCAACGGCTCGTGTGACCAGAAGACTGGGGTTTATTTGGTCCTAAAATGTTGGAAAATTGATTAATCTTCGGCTTATTCATAATTTGGATAAAAATAATATAATATCTTCATCGCAATACGGTTTCAGACAGGGAAAGTCCACAGAGGATGCTGCTCTGGCACTTGCTTCTGCTGTTACCGATATAGTTGACAATGGTGATAAGTGTCTGGCTGTCTTCTTGGACCTCAAAAAGGGTTCGACACTGTCCCGATTTCTACTCTTTTGGACCGACTGGAAGGGGAAAGCCTCTTGAACTTTTCAAGGGATATTTGAGCGATCGCAAGCAAAAGGTTAGAATAGGTGATAGAGTAAGTTCCGATGTGACAGTAACTTTCGGCGTGGGGCAAGGTAGCGTTATGGGACCAACTTCGTTCCTTATCTACATAAATTACATTTGTAACATGCAAATAGACGGAGGGAAACTGTTCTCATATACCGATGACACTGCCATAGTCTTTTCTGGGAAGTCCTGGACCGAGGTTCAGTTAATTGCCGAGCGAGGCCTCGCCAAAATAGCAGCATGGCTCGACTCCAGTTTGCTTACTTTAAACACGTATAAAACTAATTTCATTTGTTTCACCAAGTATGAAAATTTTCAACCACCGTCTCATTTATCAATTAAAATCCACACGTGTGCAAACAACTTAAATCAAAACTATTAGTAAAGTAAATAGTGTTAAGTACTTAGGGATAATAGTTGATCAACGGCTCTCTTCGCACCAGCATATTGAACTAATAATGAAAAGGGTCCGGCAACTTATTTCGGTGTTTAATACATAACGACACGTAGCACCTTATACTCTCCTTAAACAAATCTATATATCTCTAGCACAGTCAATGATAACTGATTGTTTGCCGGTGTGGGGCGGAGCTACAAAAATTAAATTCTTGGACCTAGAAAGGGCACAACGTGCAATGCTTAAGGTCACTCTACTGAAGACCTCTATAAAACCGCAGATGTACTTAGTGTAAGGAAGTTTTACTTACTTCACCTGATCCTGAGTAAGCACAAGATCACCCCTCTCGACAGTGAACAGGGAAGCAAACATAAACGAAGAAGAAGGAACTATAATGTAGCTCCAATAGTTTCAGTCAAATCGTCCTTCGCCGAACGACAATTCGAGAGTCAGTCATCCCGTCTTTATAACCTAGTAAACATAAAGTTACCCATCAACGCATTAACATACTTTGAATGTAAAAATCTTTAACGGGATGGCTTAAAACAAAAACTACGATGAGATAGAACTCATTATAAATAGAACAGGAAAATATTAAAACTTAACGTGACTGAAATTAACTTCATACACACTCACACACACAAACACTCTCACAACACATATAACACACGCACACGAAGACACAAACACACATTTTGCATGCGTTCATTAAGTTTCAATTATAGCCTACCTTTTTGTATGTATAAAATAGATAAACTATATTTATGATGTATATTCCAGTTTCAACACTGTATATTCCAATTTCCAAAAACCTTACTACCTGTAAAATTTAAATATCATAACTCTTAACTTTCTGCACTGTAAACCATGGAAGAGCGGAGTTCCTTACCACAAGCAAGTATTTGCTTAAAAAGGGACCCCAAATGATATTGTAATTGTTGATTGTTATGTAATTGAAATAAACCTTTTTTTTTTTTTTAAAGTTGAGTATAGTCATATAACGTGGCAATGCTGCCAGTGTTCTGGGCACGCTCCCTTTCGACGGGGCGATAGGGAGGAGTTTCATGACGCCCTCTAAATTATTTTCTCTTCTGTTTTGTATATTCTGTTTATATTTCTTTGTAGGTATAGTATTTTAAGACTTAGTTAGTTTTTGTTTCTTTAAAAAAATCATTTCCATAATTATGAATAAAAAATTGATAGAACTGAATGATATGAGTGACGAGCTATAAATCTATACTTTTAAACTGATTTGCCCTCTTTGGCTACTTGGCTGTATCATACAATTTTATTAGAAAGTGTCTTGATCGCGATTTTTAATTAATTTAAGGATTTAAAGGTATAAACACCTCTGTATTACCAACTATCTACTCGGCTGTAGTTGATCAAAATTATTTATACACAAGATCTGCCCGAGTCGAAATTAAGACATATACTTACACTGTCCTCGCGATTACACCCTCTTAATAATTATGTATGGCTACTCCTCCGCAGCCATAGCTTATAGCGTAATGGTATAGTCTTCTTCCTTATATGGACTATCCAAAACAAAAATATAGTACCCCTTGAACCGATATTTCCCTAGATAAGTGCATTCAACCAAGCAAACAAACAAAAACTAATTTCAGTGTTATAATACCCAATACATAATTATAGGAAAAATTTCGCGATTTGTATATATTATACCACTGCATAGACGGGAAAAGACCTCCCGCCACCGCAAGCGGTCTAATCCGGTCGAAACCTCGGAGAAACACAGTGGTATTTGTACCTTGAATTAGCTCTGACCCGTTAAATAGCTTGTATAAGAATACGGTAGGAGAGCCTTGCTGATTTCAGCATGAATGGGACGGCTCGATCGGGGAAGTACTACCCTCTCACTGAAAATCGACGTAAAGTAACAGTACCTAAACTGTTGCGTTGCGTTCGGTGAGTGAGAGTGCCGGAGGCCCTATCCTTTATTCCTTCTCCCTCATCCCACTCCTTATCTTATCCCTTTTCCCAACCCAAGGGGTGGCAGCGCACTTGTGACTTCTATGTTGTTGCTTGTGTACGTGGGCGGCGGTAATTGCTTACCATCACGCGATCCGTCTGCTCGTTTGCCACCTATTAAAATAAAAAAGAAATATATATTTGAGAATCGTCGCCACCAGGTGACGTCGCTGCGTCGTGAGGATCAACGAACAATCGTTGATCCTCACATGGGTAGATAAGTCAGCCTGGCTGTCTTAAATAATAAAAATATACTCCGTATGCAACACTACATACCGGATCCGATTGTATCCGTATATCATCCAGAACCTATTAAAATATACACACACAATTTACGAATTATTCTCATACCTTCTAAATAAGTCGTAAGAGGAGTACGACCAAAAACTAGACTCTATATTTTTATGTTCATACTGATCTACGCTACTACCAATTACAAATGCAGTAACTGCTTTAATTTGATTATTTTATGTGTCAAGCGCCTCCTGTCCCGTTGCAAGTTCCCAAACGTGGGGCTAAGAGAGATGAAGGTTTATCTGTGACATCCGCTACACGGCCGCGGGTGTCGACAAGAATCCTCCTGTCTGGACCGTACTGTGAAAAGCGATTTATTATTTCCTTTATTTCGTGATCCCTTAAGCAAATAGCTCTAAGATTACCGACTTTATATGTATTGTTAGTTGAATGTTTATATTCCCTGTTAGTGAATGAGATTCTTCGTATGTCGTGTTTATATAGCTTTGACATCGATGGATTCATGACTGTCGGCTCCGACGGTTTAACTTGCTCTCCGAGACTCCGTGCTAACCACATAACTTCGAAAAGTCAGTGGTGCGCGCCGTGGATTCGAATACGATACCCTCTGCATCGCAGTCTGTTAGCTCCACTCGGCTATCGTTGCCGCAGATAAATACGTAATGTATGTGTGTATTTTTACGTGAAGATACACTTGTAGATCTTACATACATACATAGACTCACACCTGATTCCCCGAAGGGGTAGGCAGATGCATATTAAACGCCCACTTTTCGCTATTGTTTTGATCCCACGGTGGTGAGCCTATTGACGCTTATCGGGATATTTTGATTGCCAGAGCCTCGTCCGTTGATCGGCAGGTGCACCACTTGCAGGTGAGGTTGGCTTGGGACGCTAAGTTCTTGGTGGGAAGCCTATGCACCCTATTCATGACTTGTAGATCTTGGAGCGCCTAAATTACCTAATTGCCATCAAATTGCTACTTGCTGAGCCATCATTATATCTTTAACTACAGTAACAACAAATAAACTCTAAAACTTATTAACAGACTTCTTATCAAGAAAGATCTCTTGATAACACAATAATAATAAACTGGCGTCTTTACCCTAAAACATCCAAAATGTCGGTATATTTTGTATACAAAGCCGTTTTCATGTATTTTGTATACAATTTGATAATAACGCAGCTTTTCTGTGAAATCTCGCCTCGGACGTGACTACTTTACACTCAACTTTGACTAACACGAGAAAGATTCGCCACTTGACTGGTATGCATACATGAGAGAAAATTCGTCTTACGGAACGTAAAAAATTGGCCAAGTGCGAGTCGGACTCGCGCACGAGGGGTTCCGTACCATCATCTATAAAAGAAAATCACGTTCGTTGTATGTATACTTAAATACTTTTTAAGTTTCTACCTGTTTATTAAGATCGAGTAACAAATTGCCTAAAAATTACGTTTGTTGTATGGGAGCCCCCCTTTATTATTAACTTTTTTTTATTTAATAATTTATTTTGAAAGGTAATATAGAACTACATATTCTGTGAAAATTTGAAGCGTTTACCTGTTACAGTTAGTAATTTAGAGCAATAAAGACGAAAAAAAACACGTTTTTTGTATGGGACCCCCCCTTAATATTTTAATTTTTAGTATTTGTTGTTATAGCGGCAACCAAAATACATAATTTGTGAAAATTTCAGCTTTCTAGCTATCACGGTTTATGAGATACAGCCTGGTGACAGACAGACGGACAGACAGACAGACAGACAGCGGAGGCTTAGTAATAGGGTTCCGTTTTTTACCTTTTAGGTACGGAACCCTAAAAAAGGTGAATCGATTTTTAGCGACATTGTGTAGGTAAAGAGTTACTTTTATGTTTTGAACGTTTAAGTATTTTATTTAGTAGTTTGAGTATGCATATTATTTATGTATACTTAAACTACTAAATCTATAATTTTTACCATTTTTTACGATTTATGATTTCATTTTTAAAAGATGATACCTGCATGTGTTATTCGATCTGTATTTTTACGAATATAAAACAGGCGTATAAAATACTCGAAAGAACAATTAGACGATCACAGCAATTAGTGTTGTCCCGTAAGGGATCGAATCTACAGCATCGGTGTAAAGTTAGGCAACGCACCAGCTTAGACTTTTGCAGCAACCTGCACCAATATCAGGTATCCGGGTATATATCGCAGGCTAACGCGTATATAGATACACTTTAGCCTGCGATTTCACTAGATAGTTCAATGTACTCACTGGTAGTATTGGTATTCTCGACAAAGTTTGTGCAAAATCATGCGATTCATTAACTGCTAAAGGCTTGCAAGGGCAAAAAATGAGCTACGATTCGCGATTTAGGTTTTAAGATAGGTCTTGCTAACGTTCTATTTAAGTTCCTTATATCCAAAGAATTTAAAAAAGCCTACGAATAAAGCAAACAAGTTGAGGTCACAAAAGAAACCGGTAAATATCATCAACATTATTTACAATTGTAAAATTGAAACAAATCGACAGTACAACACAAAAGGCACTTTTGTTCTTTATCATTTAGTAACGTAAAGCCGAATAGAAAATAGTGCTATCCACTATCTTCTGATTTTGATGAGAGTCGATTTTGAGTTGGAAACTAAACGATAGAACTAATAAAAGAGTTATAAATAGAAATAGTGGGGTAGTCGGTGCCCCAATAGTCGCAACTGAGAGCCTTGTTATCTCGCCCTTGTTGCCGGGTAATCGCTGCCTCAAATAATTTATGAAATATGACATAATAACCTTTGTAATAAAGGCTAAAGTGGAGCCGCCATGCGGATAAAACTCTTGACGTTTATTTTGTTATCGATGGAAATCTCAAATAAGATACCAATTCAGCCTACATCCCAATTTATATACAGCTCTAGTTCAAAGATATAAAGGGACACTAATTAATATGATACATATTTTTGAAATGTTCCTCTCTAAAACATTTTCGTAATTTGACCATATCTTACAATCGTAATTACAAGGGTTAGATTCAAACGGATAAATATCTGCGTTGCCCTTTGTATTAATGAACATCGCCTTTCTCTAGACAAGGCATAAACGACCTTTTTTAAATTTTAAGTACACAGTTTGTTCATGCTTGAAACGACAGAAGTGCGTACCGTTATTTAGTATGTTTCGTGTAAGTATTTACTTTGTAATTAGTGTGACATGTTACTGGCATTAGGGATCACAATATATTAATGATTAAAATAGGCTCGATGTCTGTGTACGTAGTGAATATGTAATGAAGGTTATAAAGGCGGTGGCGAACTAAATCAAGTGGAAGATCACAGGTTGATTTTTAAATTGAAGTAGCAATTCAATCTCGCGGCTGCGGGTGGGGTTACGTACAGATATGTGTGTCGGAGTGTGTGGGCTCGTTCATGATAATCATTGTTGCTCGTTACCACCAGGTAATGCGGCCCAAATTCCTAATGCTCGGCAATAATTCGATATTTTTGCTCGAGTGCGCTCGGAGGTCGTACCCGGCCCCGCTACATCCAGACATCCACCGCTCTCGCACCCGAATATGTGAAACAATTTTCTCCTTATGAATAAAATTTTAAGGTGCGTATGCAAATTTCCATTACGGAGGGCTGTCTCCTGTAATGGTGTCGTATGGGATGTTATTTTCTTTTCATATAGACTACGTAAGAGCGACGTTTAATACGGCAACTCGGTAACTCTTGTGTTCCGTCTCCTGTAATCGTGACTTTTCTTAAGTGTGTCTTTATTTCAATACCGCTTTGGGAACAATCGTCATATTTATTGTAACTTTTGGCCTTATTTAACAGAATAATAATTTATTTTAAGGCGTTTTATTTGACTACATCATCGGGTAATCACGGTTGCATACAAGATCTTCAGTTTAAAGTTCGATGTGCACTTTCTGGACTAATCTGATTTTCAGAATGATGTTATACTTTTACAGGGCGACTGTAGTCTGCTTTGTACAACTCAAAATAGTTATTTAATGTATAGGGATAATTGAGTCTACTGACTTCTCTGACGACTATTTAAGATGTTCTTGACAGCCGGGACCGACGACATTATGTATCTTTCAAGACATAGAGTTGTGTGACTTTTTGTGACGCCACGAGAATCTTTAGACTAGTCTGGTCGTCTCTTTGCCACGGCTTGCCTGCTGTTTATATTATTAGGTAATGGAGTACAGTAAAATGTAATAATTACTGTTTTAATTTTAACAGTACAAACTTAAAAATTAAAACCCTTTGCCTTTTTAATTACGTTTATACATATGATTTTTAAAATATAAATGGAAGCAAAATTGTTTTAAACTAAAAATAAAAAGCGTACTTAGATTTTAATTAACAAATAGTGGTTGAAGTCTCTTCTGTAATAATATTGTAAAAAATCTTCGTGTAACAAACATTTGAAAAAGTAACTAATTTATATTTAAAAAGTAAATAGGTAGTTAAAAGGTTTTTAACACTGGAGAAATTAATTCTTTCATGTATTATTTTACACTATGCGGCATGTAGATCATGTACGGCTGGTTTAAGTAATACAGTCTCAAACATATCAATTTACTAGCAGTTCATCAAAGCAGACAAAAGACGTCCACTGCTAGACATAGATCTCCCAAGGCTCTCCACATGAGCCGATCTTCGAGTCTTCTGCTAACCGCGATCCACCTTGTTCGATGCCTAGCTCTGATACAAAATCCAGTGCGTGGTCGCCACTCCAGATCCTTTCTGCTCCAACAGCCCTCAGTTCATTTGGCTATGTTCCCTCTGTTAATGTAGGTAACTAAAAGACACGGTTTCGAAATCATGACTAACACGTGTCGACCTAAAACAAATAAATCGAATATGTTGTACAATATCTTTTGTATTCATTGCTGTAATGATTATAAAGTGCTCGACATTCTCAAGCGAGGATTTCCTCTCGAATAAAAAATATCACCTACGTGACTTAGTTGTCTTACCTCAGTATCACGATCAACTTGCTACATATATTTCAATAAGTCCCAGATTGTGTGAAAACATTCACAGTATAGACGTATGAGTAAATAGTCATAGTAATAAAATGTCAACTTTTCCATTTCATGTAACAGATTCGATGTTCAACGTACTCGGTAACTTTTAGGCAGATTTTGCGTAAAAGTATTTATTAAGGTAATTTTGGATCGGTGCACCCTCTCCTTGGATTTCTGTTGGATAAAGGCTGTATGATCTGATATCATTGTTGTATCTTTTACTTGTAAATAAACTGAGCTTTGGTGAACAATTTTGTACACTGACGTCAATGGCACTTGTGGCAACAAAATACCAGCGGATTTAATTCAAAATAATATAATGTACTTAATTTTTTGTATACTGGGTGTAAGGAACGGGCGTACCGAAAACCGATACCAGTGATTCAGTACAGTCATGATACTGAGGACCGATCGAAATTTTCGGAAAAAAATATTTCTTGTCTATGCCTATAAAAATATAATAGAAAAGTAAAATTTTCTCTTGTAATACTGTTTTTATACTCACTAGTCTGTAGTAGTGTCTACGATTAGGTATTTAAAATTTTGAGTAGCAGTAGACTGCCTGTACTCGCTATTCGGTTTTGGCTTTTTGATTGGTATTGAAAACGCGATGCAATATCGACGGAGTTCCTGTTGCTATTCTCCGATGCTGGAAAATAACGGACGTGCTATGAGAACTGCCCTGATCAGACATAGCTATATACTGCTGTCTTACTCTACCATTAAATGTGTATTTTATAAGCAATTCTAATAAATACTAGAAAAATGATAACCTAGATTTTATTCAATGGATTTCCTGTAAAATATATTGTCTTTTACATTTATAATGCAATTGCGTTTGTCCCAAAGGTTTGTTGCTGTACTAGAGTTTTTATATGTAAAGCTAAGTTCTTTAAACAAAGTTTCTGCTTGTGTCAAAATTTTACTATATATTTTCCTATGAAAATAACCATTGTTGAATGGTTTCATTTATTATGCAATAAGCTCTTCATAATCAGTCTGCATACTTACCATCTTTATTACACTCGTAAGGGCGCATCAGAATAGGAGGTGAGAAATAAAACACTACTGGATTTCCACATCTTGACGCTAGAACGAATTTCCGGAGCTCTGGGTGAATGCGTTACGACTTACAAACATTTTGCAGTTCCATCTTTTCAAAACGCAGCACATTCTTTGCACCCTTTGTGAAATGTAGTATCAAGTTTTTAAAGACTTTCTTTGGTTGCGTTAGTTTGCGCTGTCAGTTATAAGCAATTTTGAGATACCTGATGCAAAACTAGACTGAATAATATGTAAAGAATGAAGCACTTACTATGGTGGATTCCTTCCTTCGTTTATTCTATGTATAATATGTATGTATTTACAAAAAAAAACTGTATATATGTATGTATATCCATTGTCTAGTACCCATAGTACAAGTTCTGCTTAGTTTGGGACTAGGTGGTGTTGTGTGAATGTGGTAGAATATTATTATTATTATGTAGTTTCCCACGTCGCCACGTTCATTCAATTTAAAAAAATAATAAATGACATGGATTTTAAAGAGCAAAATTTAGGGCGGACAATAAAGAACTGTGAACTGAAAATCTCATTCTATTTCTAGGTATTTACCTAGTTGTTTTTACTGAAAACATTTAGTTACAAATACTCCAAAGTGCTTTTGTGTACAGCGTATTATTTTTCTATTTAACTATCGCTTCAGTCATCGCGAACAAATATATTTTCTATAATGTCTATATATTGTTGACTGCACTGCGAGTGTTCAATTGTATGGTCCGATGAAGCTGTACAAAATCTATACCGACTGTCAATCCTAACCAATGATAGACTATTTGTTTTATAGCATCCTATTTCCAATATAATTCTTACTATTGTTTTATCATTATAATTCAATGATCAGGTACAAGAGACAGGCGTAACGAAAAACTGTAACAGAACAAGCAAGTTACCTTTCTTGCACGATTATAATATTTAGCCTAGCGTGTGCTTACCAAAGATCATACGAAGCAAGCAAATTACCAAGTAGAGTAGCCCGAATATAATATTAAACCCAGCATGTACCGACCGAAAATTGTGGATAACTGCTCTTATCCACGCCTGCGTCTTGTCAGAGTCACGTCAGTAGTTCAGTACTACGCGTGCGCAGTACAAAAGTCGCGCGCGCGCATCGCTAGCGTGATCACGTGCGGTAGGACGAACTCGCGTCCTTTTATCTTTGTAAACATGACATCGAAAACTGTCAAGTGTATTAGCTGTAATGTAGTAATCGACGAACTATTGGCGTTTATAATGAACAAAATTGATGTGATGGACCAAGAAAGTTTGGTGCGCGTATGTAGTGCAACATTTAATGTGGCTGAGGTGGAGAACTCCAAAAAATTATTGTTTGACTCCATTACGACAGAAATAAGGAATATCAAACGGAAAAAAGGAGATGCTAAATTACAAAGGGACCTAGAAGATATTATTATGGTGATACAAAGTACAGAAAGAGAGAAAATTCCAATTTTTGTGGCCCAAGACCTGCACAAGTTACCACCGGTAACTTTTGATCACATTGACGTTACGGCATTACTAAAAGACATCTTGTTGTTAAAATCACAGTTAAACGAAGTAAAGAATAACTATGTTACGAATGAACAGTTATCTGAATTTGAAAATAAGCTGTGTCATAGAGAAAATATATTGCCTATCAATGGCGGTATTTACGATTTATGTGCCAATAGCGGGTCGCCGAAATCAGCTGTCTCTGAATCAGCTGTGAGCGTGAGACAAGGAAGGAGTGTTTTGTCCTGTTCGCGCGATCGTTCATGCGCTGGAGGTGCGGGTATTTCGCCAGAGACAGAACAAACGTCATCAACTGACATGGACAAGAAAGTAGAAACGCCGCTTAAGAGCGTGAGTGTGAGGGAGAAGGCGAAACACAATAAAGCAGCGAGTGCGAGTGAAACGATATGCAATACATGCAGCATAAGTGACGTTGCTGTGTACGAGGAACTTCGCTCAAACTCAAATGACAATGATAAACAAAACACAATAAGAAATGTAGCTTCGATTGAGGAAAAGTCTTTCGCAAGTGTTGCGATAAGTAGTAAATGCCCCCAACGAGCTAATCAAGATAGTGAGGATTGGATTACAGTGCAGAAGAAAAAACTAAGAAACAAATTTGTAACCAGTAAAGGTAAAGCTTGTTCTGAGGAAAACATAAAGTTCAAGGCAGCTGATATGAAAATACCATTGTTTATTACACATGTGCACAAGGAGGTATCAGAATCAGACATTTCAGAGTATGTGTTTACTAAAACGCAAGAAGAAGTAGCTCCAATACGAATAAAAATGTCAAAGGAACGTAGCTACAGCGCTTTTAAGCTATTCGTAAGTAAGTGTAATCTGGATAAGTATCTTGATGAGAGTTTCTGGCCGAATGGGATATCCTTTAGGCGTTTTGTTAATAATAAAGGATTATCTACTGATTACAAGAGGCAGCCTTTAGAAAAGAGCAATGGATGAAAGGTACAACACTAGATTCATTTCTTACAACTGCAAGTCTCTAAAGCGATCCATGGAAGGAGTTAGGTATCTCTGTAAGAAGGCGGATGTGATTGCCTTACAAGAGACTTGGCTACTGCCACATGACTTGACACTACTAAATGAGGTACACAGTGATTTTGTTGGTGTTGGATGCTCAGCTGTTGACACGGGTGCCGAACTGTTGAGGGGAAGACCATTCGGTGGAACAGCAATCCTATATCGAAAGACTGCTTTTAAGTCGGTGACTGTGATAGACTGTGATGATGTTAGAATATCAGCTTTGAAATTAGAAATTAATGCTAATTATTTTATTGTTTTCAGTATATACATGCCCACTGATTGCATCGACAACCTTCCTGAGTTTACACAGTGCCTAGGTAAAATTAGTTCAATATTGGCTGAGAACCCAGACTGTGTTGTGTCGCTCTTGCTGGGTGATTACAACGCACAACCAGATACTTTGTTTTGTAACCATCTTTTGGATTTCTGTGACGATCAGCAGTGGACTTGTGTGGATCTTCTGGGTAAGCCAGACACTTTTACTTTCATTAGTGAAGCTCATGGATGTGTGAGATGGCTGGACCATTGTGTAGTAACGAATGCAACACTACCTGCAGTCACTAGTGTGTGGGTTGATTATGATGCTCATTGGTCTGACCATTTCCCACTCGTTGTAGAGTGTAGCTTAGGACAGGTACTGTGTAAGGAAATGACAACTATTACACCTATACACAACAATGTTGTATGGGGAGAACGTTCTGCTGAGCTCATTCGGCGTTATCATCAGGTATGTCATAGTATGCTTAGAGATATTGACTTCCCAATTGAGATGTCACAGTGCTGTGATGACATGTGTGACAAGGCCGAACATAAATCTTTAATAGATAGTATGTACAAGCAGCTAGTTACCATTCTTTCGGAGGCCGCGTCCGTCACATATGCGAGAGAGAGACCACAGAGGAGAGGTGGTTACATAGCCGGGTGGAATAAGTATGTCTCGCAATACCACAGGGATGCCAGAAGAAGGTTTTTGGTATGGGTGGAAGCCGGTAAACCAACTTGGGGCCAAACATACTTGGAGATGCGTGAGAGCAGGAATCTGTTTAAGAAAAAACTTAAATGGTGCCAAGATAGGCAAGAACAAATTAAAATGGACATTCTTGCTTCTCACCATTTTAGTAAGGACTTCAAAAAGTTTTGGAAACAGACAGGGAAGCTGTGTGGTAAACCAGGTATCCCTGTTAGTGTAAATGGGTACAGTGACCACAAGGTGATCGCAAATCTATTTAGTGAGCACTTTAGGATGCGACCACCACAAGGATACACGACTTCAGGCAGATGTATGGGTGCTGGGACTGCCATGAGGACTGTTCGATTTACGGCAAGTGATGTGCAAAGAGTTATCAGTGGTATGCGCAAAGGTAAATCTCCTGGACATGACAGTCTCAGCATCGAACATCTGAAACACGCCGGTGTCCATCTGCCGCGCGTCCTCTCCATGTTTTATAACTTGTGTCTTTGTCACAACCATTTGCCCGAGGAGCTAACACGCACCTTGGTGATTCCTATAGTAAAAAATAAGCTGGGAGACATGTCGGACATTAATAACTACCGGCCCATCTCACTAGCCACGGTGATAGCAAAGGTGCTTGACAGCTTGCTTAATGATATCCTAGTGCGACATATTAAACTGCATGACGCTCAGTTTGGTTTTAGGGCTGGGCTTTCTACCGAAAGTGCGATTGTTTGTCTTAAGCAGGCTGTCAGGTACTACGTTGATAGGAAGACGCCGGTATACGCGTGCTTCCTGGACCTGTCAAAGGCATTTGACACCGTAATATATAACAAACTTTGGAACAAACTGGATGGTGCTGGTGTACCGGCTGAAGTCACCTCTCTGTTAAAAAGTTGGTACTTATGCCAAAAAAACCAGGTGAGATGGGCGGGTACTTATTCTGACGAGTATGGCATGGAGTGTGGCGTGCGACAGGGGGGTTTAACCTCTCCTCTGCTGTTCAATCTCTACGTAAACGATCTCATCGGCGAGCTCAGTGGTACACATTCTGGTTGTCACATTGATGGGGTATGCGTAAATAATATAAGTTACGCGGACGATATGGTACTGCTGGGCCCGTCGGTGAGTTCAGTACAAAGGCTCATTGCGATATGTGAGGCCTATGCGGTGGAGCATGGACTTGAATACAACACCAAAAAAAGTGAACTTCTAATTTTTAAAAGTACTGGTAGCACTCTTCCCCATGTTCCACCGATTAAGTTAAATGGTGTGGTTCTGAAGGTGGTGACTAGCTTTAAGTACTTGGGGCATATTGTGACAGACGACTTGAAGGATGACGCCGATTTGGAGCGTGAGCGGAGGGCGTTGGCGGTCCGAGGGAATATGCTTGCTCGTAGATTTGCACGATGCTCTAATGAGGTAAAAATCTCTTTGTTTAAGGCATTCTGCCAATCATTTTACTCGTGCGGTCTATGGGTAAGACATACCCGTCGGGCCGCCAATGTGCTACGTGTACAGTACAACAACATCTTCAGAATGTTGTTGCGACTACCGAGAGACTGCAGCGCGTCCCTTATGTTTGCTGAGGCCCACACTGACGGTTATCACGCAATTATCCGCAAGAGAGTTGCATCCATCTCGAAACGCGTGAGAGGGAGTACCAACGGCATTCTGAAGATGGTTGCAGATAGATTAGATTGTCCGATCCAACACAGGTGGATGCAAATCACGATGGGCATGTAGTTAAATTATTATGATTTGACTGCACAATATGACATACATTTGAATTATTTTTTACAATCTTGTTTTATTATTTTAATTTTATTTTATAATTTGACATTTGACAAAAACTGATGGCATGAGACAATGCCAATGGTAGCAGTACCATGCCTTCTCACCAAATTGTCAATTCCCAAAAACCAAACATTGTATAGGTCGCAAATAGTCGCGTTTCGTTGCCTGTAGATCTGACACGCAGCGATCTGCCGCGACTCAACAATGAATGAGATAATGCTGCGATACGTAGCAAAATGAATGCTGATGATGTGTGTAAAATAATTGTCGAGGAGGTTAGCCGGTAAAGGCAGACTTGCGACAATACACTGGTTCGTGCACTTATGCCAAGATTCCTCGACAATGCTAAGTAATTTAGATTGATTATATGGCAACTAAAATTCTACTTATTGCCTACTATTTCAAATAACCTACTAAAACAGAAATCTAGTGGCTACAATATTAATTAAGAAAAGCAAATAATTTAAACTATCCATATGATATTTTGTTTCGTTCTTTAAAAAGCCCACAACATTTGTTGATATCATATTTGGAATATCCCTACTAATATAATAAATTCGAAAGTGTGTATGTATGCATGTATATCGGGGAAAGGTGTACGAGATGATCCATTGAGGGAAGATGATTCTTTTATAGTGCATCGAAACTAATAGTGTTATCTAATTGTGTATCTTGGTAAAATTTTGTCCCCGATATTCTCACGCCTCAGTTAATCGTAATGGCGTCTTAAGTGACAAACGAATTTTTGAGGAAGAAAACAAAAATGACGTGACTTTTATCTAAGATAAGGTTGACTTTAAGATTATTAAATGTGTGTTTAATGTACTTTATTGTCATGGCTGATGTATTAGTTAGCTTTGTCTATTACTCCATTTTGATTTTTTAACGGCATGGAAACAGTTGAAACCCCCTGTGTTATGTTATCGATAATTGAATAAATAGCTTTATGTTGGGGCAAGATGATTATGTTACCGGTGTATAAGACGAACCATGTGGATCATCTTGTGCAACCCGTTAACATAATCATATCTACTATTAGAGAAAGAGTTTTTTTAACCATATGTGTTATTATGTATTTTATGTTTTTTAGATACCAATGCTCCGGATGAATGCACATGTGATTGGCGTAAAATAATGCCAGGAAAGAGTAGCATAGAACTACCTATAAAATATTATTTTTGAGTTCAATCTATATTTGTTATAATTTATAAAGTGAAGATATTATTATTTTTATTTTCTTAATTATTATTTTGAGTAGTGAGATTTGCTTTACTATATTAGCTGTTTTAGAAGATAAATTATTTATCTACTTTAGAATATTAAATAATTTTGATAAACTTTTACTTCACCACGGATCTCATCCAATGTGATGATTGTTTCCTTCTTTTGAAGACTGATTGACTTAATTAAAGTTAGTAAACCCTGATTATGACTTTATTTAGGTAATTCTACCATAACCCCTATGGTAATCTCAAATTGAGGAGGGGCAACATGATCCCGGGATCATTTTGCCCCTACCGCAGGGACCATCTTGGACACCGATGTGTACAAGTTAATTTTTTCATAACGTTTTAAAAAATGGTCTTTATGATAATAAAACATTACAAAATATATTTTGAGTATGACAACAATTAGATAGATAAATTTACTATAGATAAACGTATTTATAACTGCAATTAGTAGAATATCATTTAAACTACAAGCATTCTCCCTTAAGTGTATCATCTCGTACACCTTTCCCCTATGTATGTTCCGTTTTCACGCTAAAGCGCCTGAACCGATTTTGTTGAAATTTGATATAGAGATATACTGGACCATGGAGACGGACACAGGCTATCTTAAGATGCAAAAATTAAACTGGGTGGGATTGTAGGGAGGCTAGAAGTTTGTTCGGCACAAATTTACCTCTTGGAAGTAAGAACGCATGCGCTATGATAATTTAGTGCGCATGTGCGTCATATTGTGCAGGGTGATTACATTAGAGTAAAAACTATCTAACTAACTAACAACCGGCTACAGTAACTCTAATGGTGATTACATTGTTCGCATATATAAAGTAATAATTATATAGACTACGCTTAAACGGCTGAAACGATTTTCTCTACTAATATTATAAATGCGAAAGTGTTTATAGATATACCTATATTGGTCATGTATTGGAACATGGCTTGGGCATTTGACTGTATGCAAGGGATGTTATTATGCACCTTTCGGTACATAACGGTAGATAATGTCATGGATACTGACCGAGTTACTTTGTACCCTATAGAGTTTGTGAAGTCTTTATAATAATCAGGAATGTCTTCACACAATTTGAGAATGAAAGTAGATTTGTGTTACCCCGAATTTAACACGCGCGAAGCCGCGGCAAAAAGCTAGTTAGATACAAATTCTCGGTATTCTTTACAAGTTTTCTAGGTTAGTTGTAAGCTAACAAAATAAAACGTACGTTCATATAAAAGTATAATTTTAACAAAATTATTTTTCGTTGAAACCTTTTGGAGGCTTCGCAATTACGTCCTGAAATGTTCATACAGTATTATCTTAGGACTATATTAATTAAACTTTTTAATGGGTTAACGGCCTAATAGAGCTAAGTGCTTACCAACGGAGAAATGTTTTTACTCATACACAAAACTTTTTAATTAACATATGAAATATTGACGCAGACTGTATAATTGTTGTTTCAATTAAAAGCTCATAAACAAATCAATACTTTTTATGAGGATAGTTAGATACTTTTTGTAAGAAAGTTTTATTACCTTCTTGTTTCTACCCGCGGCTTCACCCGCATGTGCTCGGTTAAAACGACTCAAGTAGGTAAACCTATGCGGTATTCTAATCAGTAAAAGCTATAACACTGCGAAGTTGTTTCAACATTATGTATCTTCAGTACTTATTACGTGAAGTTAATACAGAACATCCATACATACAACCTCACATAATTTCACGATTATAATAATTATAGTAGCTTTTGGTGCCTGTTCTGCCCGCTTGATATATCTTGATATATACTACTAACACTACTTGTAATATCCGATAACCAATTTGTGTTAGTATAGTACGTACAAAGTTTTTTACAAACTATATCTCCTATATGGACAGCATTTTATTAAATTTCGTTACCTTGACCCCTGTCTGATCTTAAAATGATCTATAAATGAAAAATATCTTAAAATCGGTTCAGTGATTTTTCCGTGCAAACCTAACACACAAACAGCCGGGTTTTTGCATTCACAATGGATACTTTGTCCGTTGTATTTCCTTAGTCTAAGGACATGTGTGGGCGAAGGGGTCATTGACAGTTAATCCATTTGTGAAATAGGTCAAATGTATAAAATAATTAGAACTGTTCCTATAACAATACAGCGGTCGAATGATTTTTGGTAATTAGAAGGACAAATTGGATTTGGGTACATTTTAAGTAATACGGAAATCAAAATGGACTCTACCTACTTCAGTTTCTATGGCTTTATAACGCTGTATTCTATAGTAACTTTATTATGGGTACTAAGTTTAAGTACTACTATCAATAGGTATAGCGTAAAATTAGTAAAAAAATTATGACAGTAATTTTTATTGAAAACTTATTCAAACATATTCAATATTCAGATCCTTAACGAAAATATTATTCAGTACTTAATTCAGTCAGTGTACACAAGCCATTAACGTCGGCCAACTGCCCCGGCATATCATAAACTTCGCAGACCACATCAAAGTTACTCTAATTGTAGTGAAGAAAAACAGAGAACCCGAACGATTTCTTTTATGCGTTCCAGCTAACTCAAATTATTTATAAAATACCTCGCCACACTGTTGGGTATTTCGCAAAAAACTTTATGGAAAAGTTAACATTTTATGAGAATGATTTCAATAAATAACTCTTTTTATGTCCATATTCTCAGAAGAGTTGATTTGATATCCCATGTAGAATATTAACCAACTGCCCATCAATTACCGACAAATAATAATTTTGTATGGACTGAAAATACATAATATTAGGTACAAGTATTTATTTTTGCCTTCTTAATTTTACTAGAAAACTACTTTATTGGTATAGCATACCACTATGGATATTTTTTGCTACTTTTTACTATGGCTATATAGTACCGTTTTGTTGTTGCCACGGCATGGCTTTGCAGCAGATGAAGGATTGGATTACAGAGTCAATTAGTGTTATTTTGCCTTCGCAATTTCACTGCGTAGCAGGCGGGAGAAATTCTGACAATGTGCGTTATGCGTTCACGTTTCACAATGTAGGATTAGCAATTCGGCGAGAGCCATCGGAGTTTCTGGTGATATCTGCATGTCTCTGCTTATACATATCTAGTGTGTGTCGCGCCTTTCTTCCTATATAAGAAGCATTACTTTTATAAGAATACCCTCGATAGCCGAGTGGGTATACCAAAAGACTGCCATGCAGAGGGTATCGGGTTCAAATCCACGGCGCGCACCAATGACTTTTCGGAGTTATGTGCGTATTGAATTGTTAATTATCGCTTGTCCCGTGCCTCGGAGAGCACGTTAAACCGTCGGTCCCGGTTGTCATGAAGATCTTTGACAATCGTTACAGAGCGTCAGTACCTTCTAAATAAAACTGACACTAGTCTAAACCATGGAATATCGCTATCCCTTCGGGTTGCGGAGGTCAGACAGGCAGTCGCTCCGTGGAAAAGCTAATATTCAGTCAAATCCGGTTAGACTAGAAAGCGGACCCTAGATTGAAACTGGGATAACGCTAAGAGAAAGAAGACTTTTATAAGAATACCCATTAAACGATAGTCACTCGTACAACTAACATCTTTCATTTACGAACCAGATCTCAACACTGCATGGCGATCCTGCCAGGATTCGAACCTAGAGGATTGTGTGAGCCACCTGAACATCTATTTAGTTTATTGCAATATGAAACATTCCGTTGTACTTGATATACATATTAAGAATGTCACTTACGGTGTCATAATTATGTACAACACGTAATAATTTCAATATAATTTGCAAATTTTACAAAACATTTCAATAACTATCAACTCATTCATGTCTGTCATAAAAATCTTTCATTAACTATCTTCTAAATATTTATTTTCGTACCTACCGGCAACCATCCGGCAACTTATATACACAGACACATAGTCTACTCTTCAAAACAATAAATTACATATTAATGAATAGGTTAATATGATTTTTACGCATTTAGTTTTGACTGCATTTTGATGCATATGGGGCTTCAAACTTTTTGAAACGTGTAAATGAAAAATTATAAAAATTTTCATTTACTGCAATATGTTTATTTTCCTCCCAATGCTAAGCTAATCCTTTAAACAAGTGTAGTGTTCATATCAAACAAATCCTTAAATAACCTGTAGCCTACACTCGGAATATAAAAAGTCCATGAGAAACACCTGTAAAAGTGCTTTAATAACTGTCTCGCATGGACGTGCCGTAATTGGAACGAATTGCACCGAGTTTGTACACCTCTGCCAATTGCCCGGGGGATTATTGCCAAGTGGCGTGGTGGTTCACGGCCACGCTTTGCACTGCCAATAACGATCACCACAGATGCTAATATGACGTTTGATATTGACATTGGCCTTCGGAACATGTATAATGATGCGACTAGTTATGATGGCTTATTTAAGAATTTCAAGTATACGCCGACTGCTATGGACCTCCATATCATTATTTCGAGTCGGGAGTGTTATTTGTGTCTGTCACATGTATTTCTAAAGTACTCTGCAATACAGGCATATACTGAGACATAAAATACGGAGTGTGAGCGTAGCCATTTAAAAATAAAAGGAAAGATGTCTTACCTACTTTTCTGCCCCTTCATTTAATAACAAAGTTCACTCCAACTATGCCCAAACTGCTTTAAGCCGTAGGGGAAAGTGGGGCAGATTCATACAAGGGGCACCTTCGTACACTAGATACACCTGATGTTAGGCGCACATAAAAAAATACTTATTCGTGTGTGCGTAGCTTATCTATGTGTGTGGTTGCTGACGGAGTTTAACAAGGCTTCAAACGGCCGACGGTGTGATACGAAACGTGATTCGGCCAGGCGTAAGTAATTTTATACCATCACTTTGAACGTCTTTTCTCAATAAAAGCCGCTCTCAAGATTATTTTGTACTATTTTATTTCAAAGATAATAGGGTTAACTTTGTGAAATTAGTCGCAAATTATTCTATATATAGTTGGCTTTTTCTAACAATATTTTCATTTGATTTTCTTGATATGGGGTAGATTCATGCTGTAGTGTACGGGCACATTCATACTGTATCAGTACTGCGCCACATTAGTAGAGTATGGAATGAATGCACAAACATAAATAAATAAGAAGTACATAGGGACGAAGATGTTGATGATGATTAAAGACGAAGACACTTATGGCTAGACTTAAATAGTAATGAGACTGATTAGAAAGACTCATTACATTAGTTTCCTTGGTGCCACAAAAAGCAAAACTATGCCGATTTTTATGTTATTTTCTTTTATAATATGTTTATGAAAACGTTGCACCCCTTTATTTTGATACCGATACTATGATTTTGATAAATAAATAAATATTTCATGCACAACTTGTGTAATTTTTCACTTGTATGAATCTGCCCCATAGCCTGAATGAAAGTGCCCCCCAAGTGGGGCACATTGATACATTTCTTTATTTTATAATTTTATTTTATAAAAAACCGTACAAGTGTATTTATACAAATTTCATGATTTTAATATAAAGTCAGATAGTGAGACTATTGATTTTTGATGAATCGATATAGATATCGATACCAGTGAGAATTCTATAAGACTAAACGTAAAACTGTATGAAGCTGCCCCATCTTCCCCTATTCAGATAAGACGGCAGTGTGCATGAAACATATTTGCGGTGCAGATCTGGACACGGCCTAACACTCATAAACATATCTAAGGCAGGTGGCCCGTTTCCTGATCCCTAACTACACGATAAGGAAACATTCCCCGAAAACGTGAACAAACTGAATCTATAATCAGTACGAATTAAATGGCATGTCAACCAAACGATATTACTTGTAATAACAGGCACAAAAAATATATCAGCAACGTCTATACAAGAACCGAATCACAATGCTTATGATGTTAACATTTATTGACGTTTTACTATATTATTCTTACTATTTATTTCATTCGATACGCTCCGAAAGTATCCTATAATCTTTATTTGTACATGTCTCTTCGTCCGGACAAAACGCGAGGTATTCTGTCGCTAATTGATACTGTCACACCATTAAATGACGACGTAAAAAATGTCGCCGATCAAACTCCATTGTACTTGGTAGCGAAATTATTTCTGAATTGAATATATCTTTTAATAGACGCCTATTTTATATTCAATGGATGAATTAATGTTATGTATGTTCTACTGAATGGCACGGATTTATTTTGGTGGAAATTGACCTAAAATGAATTATTAAATAATCTTTTTATAGTGAAAAGGAAATGCTTTACCTAATGAGCAGCGATAGCCTTGTGGATACCAACAGACTGCCATTCAGAGGGTAGCGGGTTCGAATACTG
The DNA here is from genome assembly GCA_944739405.2 of Euclidia mi. Classification (NCBI taxonomy): domain Eukaryota; kingdom Metazoa; phylum Arthropoda; class Insecta; order Lepidoptera; family Erebidae; genus Euclidia; species Euclidia mi. The sequence continues at coordinate 45,952,357 of OX123183.2, forward strand.
GGCGCGCACTACTCACTTTTCGGAGTGTTAAATAGTTAATTGGCCCTTGCCTTGGAAAAGGACTCTGAGCCATTGGTTCCGGCTGCCATGAAGACCTTTGACAGTCGTTAAAGGTAATCAACATAACATAACATATCTTCACGCCTTTTATCCCCAAAGGGGTAGGCAGAGGTGTAATAATCAGTCCTCTGAAAAATCTGACACTAGTCTAAACCATGGAATATCGCTATCTCTTTGGGTTTCGAAAGTCAGGCAGACAGTGGCTCTGTGGAAAAGCTAATATTCAGTAAAATTCGGTTAGGCTACTACGCGGACCCTGGGTTGCAACTGAGATAACGCTAGGACAATGAGTAAAGCAAATGCTATACGATGAAGCAGAGTGTGGTCCACCGTTACGGGACGTCGACCGACGCCCCGATGGTTTTAGTGGCTAGGTCCCTAAACACCTGTAGGAGAGAGTCACATAATTCACATATATCAACTCTGCCTACGGCGAGACGCCAAGGCCGAGCCCATAGATAAGTTCACCACCGTGAAAACAAGCAAAAATAATAGAGTGAATGCTCGTAAATTATTAATTGCGTCACAAATAAAAACACAGTTTTTTATGTTCTTTCCTATTGTACCAGCATATATTTCTGGCCGAAGATTTGCTTTTCTTTTAAAAGACCACTCCCGCACTAGAAACAAATCCTGTTTAATGGGAGACTTTACAAATAAACAGCTAACGGACTCATTAAACTGTATGCAGAATGGCGGCCGTTTAAACCACTACGCCACTCATGCAGTCAAATAAAATATAATGTTAAAATGTTTAAGTGTTTATTTTAATTAAGTTCCTCTAACTTTATCTTGACATAGTCTTGAGAATAGCTGCATAGTGATTTGTGTTTTATAAAGACCCGCAAAAATAAAACAACGGACAGAAAGAACGAAGTTTTAAGTGCCTTATAAGATTTCACACAGCGTTCCGTCTGATGGAAAACTACTGCTTTTAGTGAAAGAACGACTAACTGAAATACAGTATGTAAGATAAAATTGTGATCATACTGTTATGGGATATCATAGTATTAGCCATGTATATAAATAATAATCTCACTACCGGATACGGGCCTCTTCGCCTCTTCTACTTATGTGAAGGGTTAGATGATAGTCCATCACGCTGGTAAAGTACGGGTTGACAGACTTCACATATCTTTCGAGGACATTAGGCAGACATTTTTTGCACGATATTTTTCACCGTTTAGTACCGAAAAGTTAGTAATGCTCATCGTGGATTTGAATCTGACACCTTCAGAGTAGCAGACTGCTACTCTCGTTTCTGGGCTATTGCTGCTGTGGTATAATATAAAATTCCTTTCGTTTATTACTAACATATTGATTTAATTTGGTGTCGAATTTTTGTTTGTTTTACAGTATGAAAAGCATTGACATATATACCGATGATGAAAAGTAAGTACAATTATTTTGTAGGTATATATGCGGAAAATACACGACAATATAAATGGTGTGTCCCTAAATAACATTTTTGATGTGGCTTCAAATTTTACTTACACGTGTATGAGACACGTGTAAGTTTGAAGCCACCCCATTTATAATGTCGTGTATTTTCCATATTAACAATACTCTCTAAACCTTGAATAAAACACACATTCTAGTGACTAGAATTATAGCCTACTATATTAGCCTACTACGTACAACCCAAATAAAAAGAAGCTGAGTGACTATTAGCCTACTACGTACAGCAAAAATAAAAAAGAAGCCTAGTGACTATTAGCCTACTACGTACAACAAAAATAAAAAAGAAGCCTAGTGACTATTAGCCTACTACGTACAACAAAAATAAAAAAGAAGCCGAAAATAACGTAGCTATTTCTACCCATGTAGTACGGCTACACAAGAAATATAAAGACCTTCTAGCTTTTACATAAACGTACACAAAAGCATGTTATTTGTTCGTGCGAAACTTTAAGTCTTTAAACAGTGTTCCGTGTACTCACATTATTTGTAACAATCTCACCAGTGAATTCTCAATGGACTTCAAGTAGGTTATATAATTCCAAGAAGTCAGTGTAACGTGGGCTCAAATTCTACAACATAATATTAGCTACATGCTTACAGAATGGTAGTTTATTAACTCAGTTGAGAATTAGTGGGGGTTAATAAGCTTACGTATTGCGCGAAGCTATATAACTGCCACCTTGTAAAGGTGCTAAGTGCGAAAACACAATCGCAATGGAGACTTGTGATCGGTGCCTGCATACAGCATCCCTTTTTAGCGACATTCGTCTTATTAAATTACGGCACTTTCATTGCTGCATCGCGGTTTGATGAGTGGCTGCAATCAATCGTAATATCGAAATTGACATTAACAACTTAAAACAAGACTCGATCGTTGTGACTGGCTTATATGTTTAGAAGCGACACAAGCTCCAAAGAGCGACTAAATCGTTGCTACTAAAAGTGGCATGTGTGCTTCGGTCCTAAGTGCGAAATTTACTATCGATTAGCTTATTTAAGTGCTAGTACCTACCAAGAATATTGGAGTCATGAGTTTATTTTGTGTAGACTGTGCTGCTTAAGCTTAACCTCGCCTTAAGTGATGCTTAAGCTGTTTTGTTGCAGTGTATTTCAAGCGTGGAAGACAATTTTGGTACGTTTATTAGAACTGCTCTGTCGACATGTCACGTTAGTAAGTTTTAATGGATACGTAGGTATATAGCACATAGAGACTATTTATTGCACTTGCTATTTTCCTGGCAAGTATATGTATCTAATTCACTTCTATTTCTATTTTTCAGGTACGTACACAGTTTGGGTGCTCTGAACATCGCCTGTTAAAGGTATACATGGGTATTTTCTACTTGTTATACTTTCGTTTACACTTTAATATGTGTAACTAAAACTATAAATAGAAAATATACAGTTTTTAAGACAGTTATTTAAACGATTTTAGATACGGAAGTCGATTTTTCTTTTGTTCTATTTCTTATTGTTTTGTTTTTCGTGTGAGTGTGTGGCGAACTCTGGTGTCGAAGTTTTCAGACCGCCCGAAGGCCTCCGACATGGCCTAACGACCCTTATACTTAGACAAGAGCCGGGACCGACAGCTTTACGTGCCCTCCGAAGCACGGTAGCGCTCAGATGAAAATGCCACAAACGGTCACCCATCCAAGTGGCAACCTGTGCAAGCGTTGCTTAACTTTGCCGATCTGTTAACTTTCTTTTTAGTGACTTGAGATGCTTAGTAATAATATTTGCAGTGGTTCTCGACCACCTTCGAGAGTAGTATCATTCAAATAGAGGCTTCGTACAGAAAAATATAAGTTTAGTTTTATCAGCTTAGGCGAAATACATCTACTGCTGGACACTCTAACGGCCATTTTCAATATTCTATCCACATATGGATTTTGAGATTCGAGATTCGTGCTTGACATATTTTGTATGGAGCTTATGTCAAAAACGAATCTAAAATCTACAGATCTATCTATAGTTCGAATATTGAAAATGGCCGTAAGTCTCTCGTGATACACCGATTTTGAGCCGCCCGCATCAATCAGCTTCCCGCGATCCAAACAAGATCGTCGGCTAACCGTCTACCTTTGCTGCAAAGTGCGGACTCGCTACTCCAGAACTTTTCCGCCCCAATAGCCATCGGCTCTTCTAGCTATGTGTTCTGCTCACTGCTGTTTTAGGATAACTGTTCGGAAAGTCATTCTCTCTTTTTCTTTTTCTTCATTTTTGGGACAAAAACGAACAAGAATACCCCGCTATAACGTGGAGTAATATATATATGTATAGGTATAAATGTAAAATACCCTTGACTACGACTTCACAAAATTCGTTCGCGATTTTGTGTATGCATATATTAATACTGCCATCCAATTTTTGTAGTGAACAATATTTTCAGCTAAAATCTGGTTAAATTGCCTTGTCAGTAGCAAGTGTGTTTCAGTTTGGCTTTATTGAAATAGTATCGTAAAATGGACTTGTGATTTGACTACATTCAGCACCTTCTCTGAAATTGATTGTATATGCAATATACATAATATATGTATTTTGGTTGTATTGGACAATTTGCTGTTACATATATTATGTATTGCTTTTGATGACTGGCTTTATTAGAATATATCGTCAGTAGCCTTCATTTAGTAAATTAGAGAATGATAATAACACACTCAATTTTAAATAATGAAACATTACCAACATAATTATATGAACAACTTATAGCCATCTTGTCTATATAAATTCTTGTTCTACAACCTTTTCTGTTGTTAGATCAATCGCGAACTGAACCTACGACCACTCACAGGTTACAAGACCTATGCGCCATAAGTTATATCTCAGACACAATGAAATAAATAATATGAAACAATGTCTCTTATTACAATTTTTAATACAACAGTTATCTAGGCGAAACGACGACGCGACGGCGACGGTGTAATTTCACTCTTACTCCCTCCATCGTTTAGCAAAATGGTGTACCGAGTTACAGCATAATAAATGTACCTACACTTATTAATATTTCAACGTCCAATTTACCTTTTAAGAATATTCCTCGACGTTTCTTAGAAGCCAGCGCTGACTTATAGTGTTGACACGTGTGTCGTTAGTTTGTGTACTTAACAATACGAACCTTCGGCAATCGCTCCTGTGAACGACGTTTCATGTTAATATTTATCGTTCACTCGATTGTAGACTCCATATTTTCTTCATTACTTATGCATAGAACCCAGATTGGCTACAGTGGAGCACTTTCATCAATATTCAGTCAGCGAGTGCAACTAGGCCGGTGTAACGTCAACCTTTTGATATCTTTATAATTGCTTGGCAAACTTTGTTCGTTATTGTGTGAATTGCAAATTGTGATTGGCCTTTGTACCATATCAAACCTCTACGAGAAAGTTAATTTGTTCACTTTGTGGCTGAAACTGCTTGGTAGTACTTCTAGTCTATACATGATATTGTTAATTTTGATAACACATTGCCAAATTTTAATGCCGATGTTTTTGTGAACATAAGTAGGATATTGCCTTGTGGTTCATTAGTTATGTTTTACTTGGTATTAAACAGACAATGTGTTTATGCTTTTATTTATACATTTTATGGCATAAAACACTTAATGAAATAATTAACAGACTTTCCTTGTGATATTGTTCACTAAACACAGGTTTTGTTCACCAGTTGACTAGAATATAGTAATCATAGCAATTATTTTACACAAAAATATGTCGAATAAATAACCTAATTTTCGGCAGCGGGTATCATTACATAAAATTAAAGTATCTTAAAAGCTTATAGTCTTTTTTTTCAGAAGAGGCAGGAAAGATAAATACGGCAATATTTTAGTAAATGAATTACTGAAACGGTACCCAGTACCATTCCGATCGCGTTTTCCTTTCAAATTGAGGCATTTATATACGTATTATGATACTTGGTTTTGCGAGTGCCTGTGGTAGATACAAAATTTAAAAATTATTTCTTTCTACTAAATAGCAAGTAAGGGTTTGTCTGATGACTCCTAATATAATCAAACATTCGTATAAATAGCATTTAATTTAATTTTCATATGACATATAAGGAGCCACCAGAGTACGTTGGAAATTTGGCACTACAGCTTGACCGGTCGGAGACCTAGAGGAAGACCCAAGGCAAGGTGGAGAGATGTAGTGCTTAGGAACAAGAGGGAATGCAAGGGGGTCATTCTTCGCGCAAGATTCTTCGCATCAAATTCGTGGCATTTTTTTTATTTCATATTTTTACAAAATTGGCTTCTGTTTATCAAACTTCAAAACAATACAAACCAAATGGTGTAATTACACCAAAATCGATCGACAAATAAAGAAAATATTCACTTTTAAAAATGTTGGTGCCACGAATCTGACGTAGCAAACCACGAATCTGACATGATAAAATTTGATGTTAAAATCAACAGCTTAAGCTCGTTTAACAGACTCATAAGCTGTAAGATCAAGCAAGCATCTAAGTTTAGATTTTTATTATGTGATATGCCTATGAAATACACACTTTAGAATAGTTTACACGTTACTGCTTGCATAGCTATTGGTCTAATCGCATCTAAGCGAACATAAAGGATGAAGGTCTATATTATAGTCAACATCCAATGAGATATTAATGTTTGCAGATTTGCAATGTCAATAGGCACACTGATATAACATTTAAGATAGTAAGGTTGTTTGAACATTAATGAAATATCTCAAATACAATCAAAAAGTAATATTTATTTCAATTATTAACATGACTTCACTTTAATTCAATAACTAACACAAATATACTGTTCATTAATTACAATCATACTGACTTATGATGAGCCCAAGTTACAATACAAATGTAACATGTACCTACAGTATAATTACAATCTTGCATAAGCTCACACATCACAGTGTTACTTTATAATTGTCTGATAAAAGTAAATAGCTATTTTATAAATCAGTCTTTATGATTATCGTAACATTAAAAGTAAAAGTCTTATTAATTACAATCACACTGGCATAAAGAAGGATTGAAAAAGAAATTACAACAAGAATATAATGTTGACTCTTCTTTTGATTAATATCTAGCACAGCTTACTAAATCACAGTATTTTTTGCAATTCACTAACAAAAACATTTGATTAAGTCTTTGATTAATGATTATTTAAACATTAATCAAAGATCATATTATCCAATAATTATTTAAATATAATTAGATTAAGTCTTAAAATAATTAAAAAGAACTAATTAATATATTAAAACAAGAGAAAAATCAAAAAATTAAAAATTAAAATTTAGAAGGCGTCATTAAACTCATCGCAGTCAATTGGAAGCCTGCCCAGAAGACTGGCAGCATTGCCTCGTTGTATGGCTATACTTATTTTTTGAGCCAAATACGTGCCAGCCCTCTGGTCACTCGAGGCGTCTATGAGTCTCTTTGCGAGATCTCTAAAAAGTGATCGCGCACTTGGATCCCATGGCCCCAATGTTTCGACCCCAAACGGCTCAAATACATAATCTCCTATTAGATTTACATATTTGCGCCGTTTGGGGGTCTCCGCTGTAGCAGCAGCAACGCCCGGATAACCTGCTGTGCTGGGAAGATGAGATGGCGCAAGGGTATCGATACATGTTTCGTCCCATACCAAAGGCCTAACCAGCTTCCACGGCAGTAACGACATCCCGTCTGGTCTTTTGCCATCGTCGCGTGCCAAGCCTTGAGGTTCAAGTTGGGCTGGAACGCCAGCTGTGGCAAGAGCACGGTGCAGTATGTCATTGAGGTTGGAGTGTCGTGAAATACGACCCGCGCTCCTGCTGCATGACAGGCCATGGTGACCAAGGCTATCGACAGCCTCTCCACAGTGACAACGATGCGGAGAGACACATGACGCACCTAAACGGAGGCAAGTAGCGAAGCGAAAGGTCGTATCATCTAACACGGTACCTATATTGGAGGTACCTACAGTGCCTGGAGCCAGAGGCCCGATTCTCATTCTTCCACAGCCAGCAGGCGAGCACGCTCTGCAGTTTTGGACGATGTATTGAGAAGGTTTTCTTGTACCATGCTGCAAAGCGGCCCATCTCATTGCCTCTGGGAGGATAAGTTTCGGGGTAACTCAGTTCCTGGACAAGCATTTCTCCAAGCGTTCAAGGCATCGGTCTTAAACTGCACCTCAGAATCAACCAGTGTGGGAGCTAAAATTTTCCTAGTCAATTCTGCAGTGCTGTGGACCGATGACAAGAACGCTGGCAGGCTTACGTCGGTAATTTTGCGAACGCCGAGGCCGCCTAAGCGCACAGGTAAGGACGCCTGTAGCCACACCGGGTCGTTCCGGGTCACATTCAAAATTTTACTCAGGGTATTCTGTATAATTTTGTCAATTTGAATGAGTGGAGTTGGATTTTTCCAAAAAGGTGAACACCGTAATGCGTGCGTAAATTTACGGACAAAAAGACAATATCGAATAATAGTGAAAGCCGAATGAAGGTATATTAATTTTGAGTAGCCTGTCAGAAATTCCACTAACATTTTGAATTTTTTGCTGTATAAAGGAATCAAAACCGTCGTCTAAAATTGGGGACCCCAGGAGGCGAAGAGGACTTTTTTCAACTTGAGTGATATTGGGAGCCAAATATTGAAATTTTGAAAGAATAAAGGATTTATCTAAATTGTCATTAATAAAAATTTCGCATTTGTTTGTATTCAGTTCTAAGCCTATGGATAAAAAATTTGATTTCAGAAGTGCTAGATCTTGGTACACAGACTCTACGTCACCGCCTAGGGTTTCATCATCTAGGTACCAGATGTTTAATTTTGAATTTAGTTGGATTATAACTGGATGGATGGCCAAAGAAAGATCTAGTTTCTCCTCTTGGCTACGTCGCGGTATGTTTGACTAGATGTAGATTGATCTGTAATAAAGATAGTTTTATTGATAAGTATAATACATGTTACACAATGCATAATGAGTTACAGATATAAAAACAGCCTGCGTCGTCTATATGTTCCATCTAAACAAAGTATTAACTAAAAGGTCACCAAGACAACAAGAAATCAAATAATACAATCCACCTCCTCCAATATCGTTTTCATTTACGGCGGTAAAAAAATATCGCAAAAATGCTTATTAAATGGCTTTAAGTAGTTTTAAACCGTAAAATAACGTTTAAAATGAAATTACACGGTATTAAAAAGCTGCTAATCAGATTCGTGGTTCAATGAGTCAGATTCATGGTACTGGGAACACGAATCTGATGCCACAAATCTGATGAAATTTTTGTAATTCCTAAATAACTATTTACAGTAAAACATTATCGTAATTCAAGAACTCTTATGGCAATCTTACCTATTCAGACTATTATTACAATAAATAAGAACTGTTGAGAATCCTATGAATCATTAAAACATAGTAGCCACGAATCTTACCTACGCCTACGTAGGTAAAAAAAATATTGACGAAATTATTACGTACCCCTGCTGTCGCGTATGTGCCATCGAGAATCATGTGTGGTTCCCTCAGCCGTCGCTTGCTGACTGGTGATGCGCGTGAATACAAATAAGATGCCGAAAGTCATTCAATAGTCGAATTATTGAGGGTTGAATCACGCGTTCACACGAGTGCCAAAATCGTGTGACCGATACATTTTATATGAAATTTCTTAAATATTATAACATTTATATAAGTCCATATTTATTTCGAAAACTACTACCCGGGACAAATATTTTAAGGTATAATACATAGCAATTCGTAAAGGGAATATAAAATTATACACGATTGTTTGAATTACACAATGAGTGTGACATGCGGAGAACAGCAATATTGTCCCCGTTTTCAGTCTTTGGATTTAGATATCGGCTATTTATTGTTGGTCGATATCAGTAAAACTGTTTTTTTGGTTGCCGTATTACATAAAGAAACATATAAAAAATAGTTTAAAGCCATAACTTCAATAACTATTGACATACTGCCGTGTGACCACCAAAATCGAGGCCTTGAAGAATGACCCAAGGTCACTGACGATGATGTCACGGATAGAGCGAAGTGGAGGAGAAAGATAAAGCTGACCCCACCACCATGTGGGATATATAGCTAGGAAGAGAGAGGGAGAGATGACATTTTCCATATTTCTACAATAAAATTTTATAATTCTAAAAATATTTGAAGCAGCGCACAGCTAAAATCGCCGCGTAATATCCACAGCAAATCTAGGAAAAATAAAATTGTGTGTGTTCCCCTATCGAATGTAACAACGGGGTCTATATCTATATCGCTTTCCATTTTACGAACCCGTTCAATATTCATAACTATAGAGAAGCTTTTTAACAAATTTTCCACACTGCGTACAGTGGTATACCGAATATGTATAAAAATCCATGCAGTATGTACCGCGGTACAGGAATATCTGTAATATAATCACATCTAATAAGACCTCTTGATGCGGGTTCGATGTCTATCGAGTGCCTATTCTTATTAACATAATAATTTGCATCCGATCATACGACTCGATAAAGTAAATACGGTTTAAAATCTTACAAAGAAAGAATCTTTTTTAATGAAATCTTTTTCTTATGTTAGATATTCTTATATTTGCCACTGGTAGTTTACTTAAAGAGGAAGAAAAATATTTCAAGCTATTTAAATAATCGCACAAATTTGATAAAAAGTCGGCCATTCGTGATCCTGTAGTTTTTGTCGACGTGATATAAAAATAAAATCTAACTATGTTTTTGTTAGAATTGTGTTTGGATTGGCTTTTAAGCTAAACAAATACGGCTGACTATCCGCTTTTCAGCGAAACTATTACAATATGGCAATAACTGTGTAAAAAATTGGAATTTGAAAATGTTAGAATTTACGAACAAAATATAGTTGCGCAGTGGGTCATAGATATTTCAGGTAACGAACTGAAGCGGCGTGTTAAAGCTTTTATGATCCTTTTTAATACTTTTTGTAATGTTTTTCGCATTTATGGAATATTATAATACATTTACAGTGTGATTTCTTTTGGTGTATATTATGATGATTAGAGATGATTTTAAATTTGATATAATTTATTTCTACACTCGTGTAGTTTATTGTTATTGAAAATTGTGTAAACATATTTTTGACACAATGTATCATCCTTAAGTCTTATGACTCCTAATAGAGTCGAAGTCAATCGAAGGCGCAGAAAAAATCTTAATCTATTTCTTGAAAACACAGTACGCCTATAAAAACAACCAATACCTCTCTCTCCTAAGCACTTATTATTCCCATCTGATGGGGTCTGCTTTCTTCGTTTTCTCCTTCCACTTTGCTCGGTTGGACGTGTCAGTGACAGAAACAATGCAGCTGGTCTATAAACTACCAATACCTTAAAACCTTAAAAACATTCGTCAGACTAGATCAGTAACCAAACTTTTGTTGCATATGGAACACAACTTTGTATTTTCAACACACGGATCTCAATCGACTTAGTGCCAAACCGAACAAATTACCGCAAACTCTTCGGTATACACAACAAAATATAAGGCACCGGCTAGGACAGTGCATGCAGTTTGCATATTCGTGGTCTGAATCTTAAATCCACCGGTTGGCTGCCAAGACTCATGGTATATTAATCCTAGTATCCTGAATACAGTATTCAGTGCAGCGTGGTATAGAAAAGTGTGTTTTTGTGAAAAAACTTAATCGTACAAGAGCTGTTTTGAAGTTGGGTTGAATTATGGGAGCAAGTCTCATGTTGTCTCTTTTACTCGACTAATAAATCAGTGATATATGTGTCAAGTCAGGACCCTCAATATAGTTTCTTCCACTGAATTATTTATGACACTGATACTTTTCTGTACTTTTTTACCACGATAGTCTGCAATATGTTTTCACGTATAGAATAGTTTTACCTGACGTATTTTAAAGTAATGGCAGCGATAGCCTAGTGCAGAGACCGACAGACTGCTGCGCAGAGGGTCCGAGTTCGAATTCACGGCGCGCACCAATTACTTTTTGTAGTTATGTGCGTATTAATTTGTTAATTATCGCTTGCTAAACGGTGAAGGAAAACATCGTGAGGAAAACAGCATGTCTCAGACATGCTGGTTTCCTAAAGACATGTGAAGTCTGCCAACCCTCACTAGGCCAGCTTGGTGGACTATGGCCTTACCCTTCTAATAGTGAGAAGAGGCCCGTGCCCAGCAGTGGGACAGTTTATATATAGGGCTGATGATGATTTTAAAGTAAAGTGTATAAGAAACTGATATAAACTATTCGAAATTTTAAACACTACTATTATTTACGTAAAGCCTCGAAAAATCCTTCTACAATCCCTTACATTTTTATTGTAGCCTGACAAAAAGTCCTTATAGAACACACACCGTCTACACACAACTATCAAGATTCATCCAGACACCGGACAACCGGCAGGTTAAAAATATTACTACGAAAAGATATAGGTATTCTGTGAATATAAAAAATCCGAAGCTACTTGACATATCGTAAATTGGCTGCCAATTCCTCGATTTTAAATAGATCTACAATACTGTTTATATTTAAACAGCATAAAACATCAAAGACGTCTATTTTCAGTTTTATTTTGTTTTGACATGTTTCCTGAATCTGACTCTTTATTATTTGATGCTGGCATTCAATTTAGAGTGCCGTAGTAAGGTACAAGTAACCTTTATAATTTCGCTATATCCATCTATCTGTCCGCGGTGCAACTCAAAGGTGGTTGGTACTAAATATATACAAATAGGCAAAGTACCTTTTGGTCCCTACAACTTGAAAATAATATTAATTTTTATTGATGGCTCTCACAAAAGTAAATATGAAAGTGTTTTGCATTAGTCTATGTACATATATATTGCATGGCTATCAGTGGATATTTTATCAACATTGTATGGAGTTTGTTCAAATAATTATCTCCTACGGAATATTTAGCATGAATCATCAATCAGAGTTTCAATTGTCATATTACCGTAGTATTTGTGTGTTAGTGCATACATAATAAAATATTTTAAATTATAATAATAAACACTATTTTATGTAAATATGGACATACCATGCATTTATTTTTGCAAACTACATATATAGTACATACATACCTAGTCTCACGCTTATATCCCCTAAGAGGTAAGCAGAGGTATATTGCTTCACCCACTTTTCGCCAGATGTATTTGATTAATATTGTGACTAAGGCCTTATACTTATATGTAACTACGGACCCGAAATAACGCGTGGCTGACATGCACTTGACTGGTTTTTTAAACTTATCTTATTTTATTGGTAAATAATACAATTTTATCTTTGTACTGAAATACCACAGTGGAAGCATGTTACGAGCAAACTTGGTTTGATGGAATTTTAGCAAATTAGACTTTGATCATAGCTACTATAAATAATAATATTATAATGTATAAGAATAATATATTATTTTTCTATTTATTAATATATTCTACCACATTCAGAGAACATTCCCAAACTAAGCAAAGTTTGTACTATGCTATTACTACAAATCCACGTATCGGTTATCCAAATATATTAAATAAGGAATATATTGAACATTTACAATTTACATATTTAGTAATTTAAAAGAAAACGTACAAGTTACTGTTCTAAATGTCGCCAAAAACGTAAACCAACCCATATTTTAAAACATCAATCATCACCCGCACAATAGACTGACAAAACATTCCACGTAATTTTCAGTAACTGGCTCAAACAAAACAGGTGTTTTATTCTAATTTGCATGGCGTCGCCTCTTAGAAACACTCCTGTCACACTGCAGTACCCTGTCAGCCTGGTTATAGCAGAATTATCGCAATTTGAAAGTGGAACATCTTTGGAATCATAAGAAAGAAAGAAATAAAGAAAACACACGTTTACTTCCTTAACAGACGAAAGGACATGAAACACATAATGAATAGCTGACTACAATTACATATAAATCGGTACACGCCTGTCGTCCGAGGTTATTTAATATGTCTTAATCACATTAATTTAAAGTATAAATAATAAGGAATCTCTTTTTGGTATAATTGAACAATGTTCTTCTTAAATCAAGACTAAGTCACCTTAGTATTCCGTGACCACGATTCCTGTAAAGAAATCTTAAAGTCGGATTGTAATAAGTAATGTAGTTTCTGGATCATTCGGTTTAAATGTAATAACTTTAAAACCAATATATCGCGATAGAATCCGTAAACCGTAGTTTAATTTCAGTGTGTAAAATTCGCGCAGGTTAACCCAAGAAAATATTATAATTTGGATTAGATTATTTTGCTGGCTCTACTTTAATTTAAATTAGTAAATTCTCCGCATAAAGGGCGTATGGGCACCAGTATTATTTCATGGAGTGTCTTCTTCTTCTTCTTCTGCCTGCCCTGTTCCCATATTACTTGGGGTCGGCGCAGAATGTCTTTATCTTCCATTCTCTCCTATCAAACGTCATCTCATCATTCACTCCCTTTTCATTCATGTCACCCTTCACACAATCCATCCATCTTTCCTTTGGTTTTCCTCTTGCCTTATATCCCTCAACTCTCATCTTCATTACCTTTCTAGGCGCATAATTTTCATCCCTCCTCATCACATGGGCATACCACGATAGCCGATTTCCTTTCAGCTTTTCTTGCACCGGTGCTACTTTCAGACTTCCCCTAATAGTGTATGGGTACTAATGGCGTATGAGCTCGGAGCCAGTATTTTTGTACCGGGTCTTATTAATTTTTTTATTAGGCACAATGGCAGCGATAGCCTAGTGGAGATACCAACGGATTGCTGTGTAGAGAGTATTAGGTTCGAATCCACGGCGCACACCACTGACATTTCGAAATTAGCTGTGTATTAAATTGGTAATTATCGCTTTCCCCGTGCCTCAAAGAGCAAGTTAAGCCGTCAGTCCCGGCTATCATGAAGACCTTTGCCAGTCGTTTTGAAGAGTCAGTATCTCTGAATCAACTGGTGCTGGTCTATACTAATAAAGTGCTAAACATTCGTGATATATTATGAATGTTAAATACATAAATGCAATGTTGGTATATTTTAACTAAAGTTACTGACTGTTTGTCTCTTAATTGTTTATACATGGCTTAATTAAAAATGAGTAAAAATTTCAACTTGTTTTTGTCACTGTTAAAGTAAAATTTTGTTTAATTTTCCTCTTATGCGTATAACTCTTCTAATTAAGAGCAGCAAGATGTTTATAATAAAGAAAAATAAATCTTTTTGTACATTTTCCGGCCCTATGCATTAAAAAGCTGAATGCACAAGTGCACAACCGAGTACTGAAAGAGGATATTGTTTTGATCCAAACTTTAGTTATTTTAGTTTATTGTAGCGCTCATAGTATAACTTGACTTCCCATTCGTAATAGATCGGCAAAGTCAAGCAACTTTTACAGAGGTCATCACTTGGATATGTGCCCACTTGTGGCATTTCCATCTGAGCGTTACCGAGCTTCGAAGGGCGCATCCATCAGAGCTGTATCTTGTCTCAGGAGAAGAATAGTTATCTCTGCCTCGGAAGTCTTTGAGCAGCCTTTAAACGCCGACACGACAGTTAGCCACACATTTATCTGTTTTGTATATCGAAATGTGGGTGTAATGTAAGGTGTACACCTCTGCCCACCCCTTCGGGGATACATGCGTGAGTCTATAATTTTTTTTTATCTATACGCAAAAAAGAAAGAAAGCAAGTGTGTTTTTGTATGCATATAAAATTTATATTACGAAAATATATGACGACCGGTTGGCGAAGCGAGAGAGTGAGCGACTGCTACGCCGAAGGTCGCGGGTTTGATTCCCACACAAGTCAAACATTTGTGTGCGAGAACATGCATGTTTGTCTTGGTCTGGGTGTTTCTATGGCTAATATGTACGTATTTACAAAAATAATTACTTTATGTGTACATTTATCAAGTGTCTAATTCCCATAGTAGAAGCTCTGCTTAGTTGGATTAGATGGAGTTGTGTGAATGTGGTAGAAAAAAATTAAAATATTTCGTAACATTAAAATACTTAGCCAAAAATATTTTGTAGGTGGAAAATGTCCAACAAAATTACACGTTTTAGTACCATACCTACTCTTTATGTCCACCAGCCCTTCCCATAAAGGCATTGCTGTTGGCCCATACATCTTTGCTATCAGATATCTATCGCGACACACAGTAAATCTTAGATCGCACCCATTTGCGTTTGTAACGAAACCAGGACCGTCCCAGAACTAGTAAACAGTAACCCACATTGAAAATAGTTGCACAATTTATATTTAGGAAGGCTTACAGCCACATCTATAATAATAGCACTATTAAATTAATGCAAGCAAGCATGCAGCATGCAAGCAAGCATGCAGCATGCAAGCAAGCATGCAGCATGCAAGCAAGCATGCATGCAGCATGCAAGCAAGCATGCAGCATACAAGCAAGCATGCAGCATTCAAGCGAGCATGCAACATGCAGCAGGCAGGGTTTCTGTCACGGCTCCGGCGCTGCGGGCCTCCGGCGGCCCCACGCGTGCTAATCGTCGCAGACGGCTTTCGCTCACCACCGCAGCTTCGGCTAGCCTCAGCCACGGCGGCTTGCTCGCAGCCGCCTGCTCCTCAGCCCGCGGGCCGCCTCGCCCCTACGCGCCTACGCGATTTTAAATAACACTCTAGGGGTAGGACAAACAAGACTACGTGGAGTCGGTTTTGCAGCAATTCGGTTCTGTCACTAACTTTTGTTGCACAGCATATACATTTTTTACAAGTTAAATATATAATTATATAAATATTATGCTAATAGTCATTAGGCATACTAACGTTATGCTAATAGTCATTAGGCCTACTAACGTTATGCTAATAGTAATTAGGCCTACTAACGTTATGCTAATAGTAATTAGGCCTACTAACGTTATGCGAATAAAATTTATGCCTAAAAAATATATGGCGAAGTATTATTATGCCAAAACAAATTGTACCAAAATCGTTATGCCGAAGTATATTAGGACAAAGAACATTATGCAAAAAGAAGGGATCCCTCACACAACACCATCTAGTCCCAAACGAAGCAAAGCTAAAAAAAAGTAAATACATACATATTATGCATGGATAGATGCTTGTATGGATGTTTGCTTTTTTACTCTTTTACGCAAATACTACTTAACGCACTGCAGTAATATAACTTATACATTGATATAACACAAATGCTCTTATCCAGATGACTGACCCTAGACGGGCAAAGCCACAAGCAAAAGCTAGTGTTTTATACATAGGTTTTATATATCTAATAAGAACTACAAGTACAAAATAAGTACTCAAAGTAGAATAAAGTGCCGGAGGTATTTTTTGCTTTCTTCTGTGAGTCAACCTTTAATGAGTGGACTGGCGACTAAATGAGTTAGATGTAATTAATTTCAAATAACGTTGAAACTACTACCTTGTAGAGGATATCAAGAATGTAGAATTTAGCAAATTGTTGTATTACTGCCGAATTTATGTAACATACTCCAACACTCTTTTGTAGTGGTTTAAGCGTCGTTCTCTTAGCTATGTAACGCGTGTTATAAGTTCGATTGAGAGGTACCTACATTTTGTGTCATCGCTAATTGATATTTCGAGTCTGAGTACCTATATATTATTTGTGCCCGGTTGTTACATAAAAATACTATGATTCTTTATTAAGTCATGTAATGACGCAGTAATAATTAAAGACAGATCTATCAATGAAGAATACTTACAAACAACTCGATTCGCAAATTACGTAAAATATTCTTTGTCTTGCATGATAATCAAATATGACGAGTATTGAAACCACTGTGGCATCTGATGTTATAACCAAGCTGATAGCCATATCAAGTTCAATTTTATGTCATTAGCTCAAACCACGCGTAAAATTAGCCATATGGTGTACGCAACCACACCATTAATTTTCAGGTAGGTATCGAGCTCATGTTAAATACGTATAATTTATGTGCATGCTACCTGTATTCGTGGCTTCATCTATGTGCTTGGATTGCTTTATAAAAGGGTGAATTTAAATGTATAATATACTTAATAATAGGGCATTGATTACTTTTCAGTTATGGGTAAATAAGATACTCGTAGTCTCGTGCTGCGAAACTGCGCTAGATAGCGTTGTACATCTTTTGACACATTAAAAACGAGCTGGAGGTTCATACCATTCATGTTTCACCTTGCGGATTTAAAAGATATAGCATAGTGGCACAGTGGTTTCTGACTAAATTATTTTTTTGACTCCAAGACAGTGATAAAGGCTAGGTAAATACATATCAAAATACATATACCTTATCAAATTTTGATGCTATGACTTAACAATAAATAGTAAATAATAATATAATATTCATTATATAAATAGTAATATATTGACATACCTAATATTACACTAACAAATAATATAAAAATAAACTGTCATGTATTTCAAAACGGTAGGCAGAGATCACGAATTTTAACTTTCCCATACTTCATTTACTTTCTTTATATTCAACATGCACGCTCGACCTGATATCAACTCGTTTCAATTCCTAACGTGAAATACGATCTCGCAGAAATCCTATAATTTTATTTCGCTTAAAGCTCAAGTACTCGCATTGCGGAGCATTGATTGATAGAGCAAGAACCTTAGAAGTAAAGTTTGCCAACGTTTCTGACACCCTCTCCCCTCGCTTAAATTGTGGGTTAGATAAGTGGGGTACATAAGCTTCCTGCACACATATTCTAGTACTTAAAACTCCTTGGTACTTAAATGTACAAAAAAGGTTTGAAACCTCGGCATTGTTTTTTATGGTACTTTTTCTTTTCGTCTGTATCCACGGGGTAATTAGACGCTCCCATATGCCTCGGAAAGATTTATTACTAGTAGAAACCAAATGTACGGTTTGTTTATGCAATAAATGTAAATTGTTCGTATCGAAGTATATATTTTGTAATAATGTAACTAGCAAGATAACTTTTAATTAATTTAATTAAAACTTCCCATCGCCGTTGTTGCGAACAAAAATGATTACAAGAAAAATATTTTCCATTCGTTGTATTGTTTCTCCTTATGATACAATTATACGACGAAAGTATTTTTGTACACGTTCATGAATAGGTACCGAAATTTTTGCTTTCAAGTGGATTGGAGGACTAAATAAAACATATTTGTGTTATCAGTTATTATTAATATCACTGTTAATCGATTTTACAAATTCTAATATATAATAAGTCTTTCAAGAATAATAAATAATTTTAGCAATGTCTTTGTAATGTTTCTATTATATAAAACGGCGTAATGATATATAACTATTTTGAGTTGTGACGTCGAGCTGCACCGT
The DNA here is from genome assembly GCA_944739405.2 of Euclidia mi. NCBI lineage: Eukaryota > Metazoa > Arthropoda > Insecta > Lepidoptera > Erebidae > Euclidia > Euclidia mi. Next base: position 45,971,137 of record OX123183.2, read on the forward strand.
CCGCCCACTCCTCTTGGCCGGCCGCCTACACCTCCGTCCCTCACCTCAGACACTCCACTTCGGGTCCTTAAATACGGCCGTGCAGCGAAGACCACTCTCTTTTTCATCGGCTGGACAGCGGCGGACAAAGCTAAGTGCATCACTGCTTTCCTGAGCGACACCGGAAACGGATTCCCAAGAAGACTACGCCGAATCACGTGACCCTGGTTCTATCTCTGTAACTGTTCTAGAATTTCCTTAATAATTTTCAATCAAGTGCTTTGCTAAAGGATGTCTTAAATTCTTTCCCGAATTAAACTGATTTTTAATTGTAACAGTAATTACGATTTTCATTTAACCACACCAAAGTAGTAACCAACGTTACAGTGGCGACCCAACGTTAGAGTCGAGAAGGGAAGAAGTGTGTCAAGGCTGCTACACACAGTGCAGGCGGCACAGGCCGCCGGCATTTGCCGCGCGGCTCGTGCCGCCGCCGCCGGCTTTAAGCGGGCATCGGCGCCGCCGGCATCTGCCGCAGAAAGCCGCCCGCCATCATTCTAGTTGTATAGCATGACCATACACAAGTAGCAAGTTGCAACCCGCGTGGCCCGCTGGCCTACCCGGGCAGCCATCCCGGCGGCTCCTTCGTGCGGCAAAGCCGGGGGCCTTGTATGCCGCCGGGTCCACGCGGCGTGGCTGGCGGCAGAAACGGCGGCCTTGCCGCCGGCCGTGCCGCCGGCACTGTGTGTAGAAGCCTAAAAATAAGGCACGACAAGTTTTGTGTAAAGAGCAAGAGCGCTCGAGCCTTATCATCTCTCAACTCATCCCGTCATCTACTAACATCTTTCTCTGTAAGTTTTAATTGGTCAGCATCACAGGTGATGATAGCTTAAGTAAAGCTATCAGGTAAGTTAGTTTACTTGCCGGCAATAAAAATGCTGCATTTCATAAATATTTTAGCAATTTTATGCTTCAATAAGTGATTTTCTCTTTAGAAATATTTTACAACAAATTGCCGTCAAATAATACTCGTAGGTACTTGTTCAATGAACTTTAGATGCTAGGGTAACAAGTGTTTAACAATTTCAATAATAATTATACAAGTTATGACTACTGGTTTAATTAATACGGGCTATTTGCTTTGATTTGTATAACTTTTCCTGGAATAATAGGGTTGTTTCCAACTAGTCAAATCAAACACTTTTAATGAAATGTCAAAAACAACCTTTGCCAAGGCTTTGGTATGAAATATGACGTAGTGACGTCATAGTGTTTTGCTGTCAAGTAGAATACTTATTATCAATAAAGTGACTATAAAAAAAATTTAATAACGTTTTAACATTAATTGATGAATGAAATTACTATTGTTTTGACATGTTTTACTAGCTAAAAATACTTGTATCATATATTTCACTTGCAGGAAACTTTCCTATTATCACTCGTAAGTTCTCTAAATTCGACCATAATTTTAGGTCCTGCTCAAGCATAAACTATGTGAAATATCAAACACAATGTAACTGTGTATAAAGTTTTCTCTTTAGGTATTAATATTTAGATAATATATTGAAATTACATTTTCATACATACATATTATGTAGATTCACGCCTGTTTCCCGAAGGGGTGGGCCGAGACTACGGAACGGCATTTGCGACGATCCTGACATAGTTCTTTTGCTTCATTCGCCCACATCAAGTTTCTTATACACACCCTTCTGAACTACTTATATTGAGGCTATTTAATTTCTTCATAACTTATTTTTTATAGGCTCACGCCTGTCTCCCCGAAGGCAGAGGTGTAATATTACACCCACATTTCGCCATGAATGTTTAGGTCCCACGTAATAGGGGGCGAGCCTATTGCCGTTACCGGGCACATCACCAGACACCGTGATGCTACTGAGAAATCGGAAAAACCCAGTAACACTTTTGCCCGACCCGGGAATCGAACCCGGGACCTCCGATCAGCAGTCGCATACGCTATCCATTGGACCACGGAGACAGTCATTCTTCATAACTGTGTATATTTATAGAACCACTTTCGATTATAAGTCAATAAAACGTGATCAAATGATTCTAGCTGCAACATCCACCATAAGTTTCGCTTGATAAGTGGGAGCGTTGAAGTTTCATAACCACTCAGCCCGGTATCTGCCTGCTTCTTGTGCTTTTCTTGGCTTGAAAGCCTTCTGAGTGTTACCTTGACACTACTTCTGCGACCCAGGGACAAAAGTGGCAAGCAGATTGGACGAAGGAGAAGGATAAAAAGTGGATTAATGATTGCCCAAGTCCTCCAATATACTTCTGGTTTAATTATATGCAGGATTCAAGACAGTTTACCTTTCCCGAGACTTCACAAGTGCCAAAACTCAGTTTCTCCGGACACTGTTGCTAAACCTGGCTACACAGTTACCTCAACAGTGGAATTTAGCGTTCAGCTCAAGTTCGAAAAACAGTTTGTTTGCATCGTTTTGCATCTTTCTGCTTCAACGGTAGTTAGGAATTACTCAAAATGCGCCGTCTCTGCCTTGTTTTAAATCCATGTTTTGTAATCTATTTTGTGTTGTAACTTTTGAATATATCTTATACAATTATTATGTGATAGAAATTGATTTTATATAACATAATAACTACATACGAAAACGTTTCTTTCTGTTTGCTCTGATATTAAAAACATAATCCCTTATCGTTTCTTGAATACAGCTCGTATTGCTGTCCTTTACATTATTATATTTATGTCTTCGTATTAATTGTTTGTACACTGCAAATATTCTGTCTATGTTCTTTTTTCTAATAATGCTGTCTATGTTTTTTCTCAAATATGCCGTATACTTTGGAAGGCTTCAGTAAAAGCAAAGTAACCAACTTTTTTGAAATTACTAGTATCGCTACTTTTTGATCCATAGTTTTTGATGTACAAGATAATCGAACCCCAGCAATAATAGTTACACACGACCACAGTCACTTGATATTAAGTTTAATGTTTGAATCACCAAATGAACCAAACAACTTCTAAATAAACTACGATTTGAACTGCCATTCAACATAACCTTACAATCAACCCAACCTTATATTTAAAAGTTATATTGATATTCAAACTCAAACTGAATACTACCTATTAAAAGATAATCTTATATCTTATAATTCAAAATACAATTCACATTGTGAAGTCAAGTGCTAAAGAGTAAGATACCCGTATACGTACGCCCACAATATCTAACCATCACACTTGATAATTGTCCGCCATCTTCACTTTTGAACAAAAACATTTTTATACACGACCCACACACATTACATAGGTACTCGTATATATATGTAGTGCCAGGGTTGTCTATCAACTGGCCTAGGTAACTCGAGACAAAAATATAACGATATCTAGACGGGGCTAAACGCTACTATAAATGCCATAGGTCAAATAGTATATCCTTTTATCTTCCTAACATTCTCCTCTCGGTAGATGTATAAATAATTCGACACATTCGTCTAAGTTTTTAGGTTCATAAAATTTTGATATGAATGAATCTTTTAAAAGAAACTTCTTGAAAGCCGTGATATAAAAACGTTGGTTGAGAATATTTCTGTAATAAATAATATTTTAATGTATAAAGCTGAAGAGTTTGTTTGTTTGCTTGAACGCGCTAATTTCAGGAACAACTGGTCGGATTTGAAAAATTCTTTCAGTGTTTATTGCGGAAAGCTATAGGTTATATAACATCGCGCTATAAGCCAGGGGAGGTGTGCAGTAGCTTTACATACGCGAGTGGAACCATGGGCTCGTCTAGTAATAATATATTTTCCTTTTTTTAGAGTCACGCCTGTATCCCCGAAGGGATAGGCGCCATAAATTTATAGGTCCCACGTCATAGGGGGCGAGGCTATTGCCGTTACCGGGCACATCACCAGACTCTGGGCTGCTACTGAGAATTCGGATAAACCCAGTAACACTTTTTGCCCGACCTGGGAATCGAACCAGGGACCTCCGATCAGCAGTCGCATACACTATCCACTGGACCACGGATGCAGTTTAACACCTTATCATCATCATACAGCCTTTCGTAGCCCACTGCTAGATATAGCCCTCTCATAATTGGCGTAACGATATTAGTAGTCTATAGGAGAAATTGGCTTACTATACCACACTCTACACACTACTAGCCAAACGGGTTGGGATAAGAGTTGATGTCGAGTTTGCCGTCTCCTAAAGATGCTATTGGCTTTGTGATTTTTGCTTCTTATGACATCTACGGAATGAAATGGGGTACTTCGTATTTCTACCACCATATGAATCAAATTTTTCACAGAACTTTACACACATTACAAATTTCACACATTTTACAAATTTGGCATGATTACGCCTGCAATGCTATTTGAATTACTAATGACACATTATACCGAAATTACTTTGCGTTATAGCGTACAGCGTAACTTCGGTCGAGCGTGAATTCAGCGGCAACTTTTCTAGTAGTAGCGCACTTGCAAGCGTAGTTCGTAGCACGAGCGTAATTTCGGCACTTATGGCGTGTCATATCAGCCGAATACGTCGGAACGTAAAATCCGCCCAACTTCGGTCGCATAACTTCGGCACAGTGTGTTTAGACTCTAATACTTATTTAATTACAATCTATTTTGACATTAACATTTCTAAAATGAGAAACTTGTAACAATTTTCAATGAAGTGCTCTAAAACTTAGGCATGTTTACCTCTTTGGTTTGACGTTTCAACCAGGTTGCAAAGGCTTTCAAGTTGGCTTGATTTGTAGTCACCCAGCTGCGTTTCCAAATGACTCATCGTTTGGGAGTGTGGCACACTCGATCTCCTCGCAAAATGCAGCGTGTGCATTAAGAGTGCGGCGTGGTAAAAAATAAGATGGGGTGATTCAGACCGTGTGGTATTAAATCAGCTTGTATATATTACCTTTTTAGTATTACCTATCCACATCTTAGAAGCATATTAGCACACATTACGTATTTAATTAAAGTACTGCTTTGTTAGAGTATAGTAAAATAAAACCTTCTGTAAAAATGTAATTTGCTTTTTTAAAATACATACGAAAAAGCTGTATGAAATGCCATAGTGCTGCTTCAACCATTTTATTATTTTCGCAATTTGACAAGCCTGACCACCACATACAGCATTCGCACATTAATACTCTCATTCTCCTGACGTATGTGTGTATTTGTTCGTTAAGACGGAGGTAGTTTAAGAGCAAAAAGTTAGCAATATGCGGCCTCTAAACGCTCATTGTTGGCCGTATTTCCACGGAGGTCGGGCGTTTTCATAACTCGCGAACACCACCTCAACGTATAATCCTGTTTACAAACCTGCTGCGAAGATACGTACGATACAGACATAGGCCATAATATGTTAATTTGGCCCATGACTGCTGCGCCAAACCGACCCTATATTGAATATTTTGCTTTTACTGTATAATTTAACATAATGAAACTTCTACCAAATTTAAATTATGTAAATTAATGTTGAAATCAGCTATGTTTTTATATGAGCACTGCTAGTGCGGTAAGGACTTCTGTTGGAGTAAGACGTTGAGGACTTGGTCCGGCTTGTAGATGCGTGCTTAAAGTATGGTTCGTGGCCCGAGTTATACTTAAACGTTGACATTGAATGAAAGCGGTATAAATTTAATACATTATGGAAAATTTGGACAACAGTGGGCAATAGAAATTTTCTGCCGTTCATTTGTCTTACGATGCATAAACGTCTAATCATCACACTTATTAGTATTATGCTGTCTTGTACAGTGATTAACCATTGCATGACAAAAAAAAAAGAGTATAGACCTGCCCGACAAAAAGAGCAAAACCAATACAGCGTTCTAGGAATTCAGTGTATAATTAAAAGCAATCGTGATAGCGAAAAGTCTGTAATATTTTGGTATCCTGTCGCGATGCAACCAAAGAAAGTCGTTGTTATTTAACAACAGTTATGTATTTATAGGTACGAGCTGTTGTCTGAGAAAGATATAGGTAATATGAAAGAAATTGGTTTCAGACGAAGCCTTTTTTTTTTTTTTTGGGACAGAACCCGGGTTACCGACTAAAACCACCACGATAGCCGCCTCAGCGCTCAAAAGAATGGGACACAGGGAACGCGGGTGTGCTGCTCCTGGGTCCCGTTACGCTTGTCCCGTTGTAGGGCTCAGTCTCTGAAAGGGCTAGGTTGTTAGTGCCCTCCCTTCGCTACCTCGTACTGTGCAAGTACAGTGGTCCCTCGGCTATCCGAGACCACTGTCTCCTCGGGGTCGTTTGTGGTCGGGCAGCCAGATTGCCATCTCTGATTGCCCACGGCCCCAAGAGGAGTCAGGCTAGCGGCCATTGCCACCGCCACGACGCCGCCTGCGTCTGCGAGCGGGATCGGCTCTCTCGCGATCCCGCTCGGCGGCCTCTTTCTGGAGCATGACCGCTTCACAGAAGGAGACCACAGCGTCCCACCCGACGTCTTCCGTCAACATGGCCTGAACAATGGCCGGTGGGGAGAGATCCCCTCCGATAACCGAAACTAAGACTCGCCGCTCGGATTCCCATGCAGGGCACTCGGAGATCGTATGCTGGGCAGAGTCCAGTTCCAGGTCACTGCCGCAGTGGTGACATGCCGTCGTCGCCTCGCGGCCGATTCGGTTCAAATACTCACCGAAACATCCGTGTCCGGTGAGTATCTGAGTCAGCCTAAACGTGACGCAGCCGCTTCTCCTCTCGATCCACGCTTCGAAGACAGGGAGTATTGCGCCAACGACGCGTTGGCGCATGCACCGCAACTCTGAGAGTCGCGTGCGCCAATTAATCAGCTCCCGCTGACGCGCATTCCGTCGAAACTCCCCGAGCGTCTGGCTCGGCTCTTCCTCTACGCCGCCTTCCTGGCGTTCAGACGAAGCCTTACTTTCCCGTCCGCCTACCAGCCCGTCTTGAAAGTAATGGATGGATTCTTGGAAATTATTTAGTTTAGTCTAGGTATATAATTAGATACCTGAGATGATTTCGAAGCAGGCATACATTTATTAATTTAAAGCCAAACTATTACTAACTATTCTTATCCGTTATTATAATCAACTTTGTTTAACTATTACGATTTGATTGGCAACACTGACTGATGGAACAATTTTGATAGAACTTGTACAACGACAACCCAACCTACTAGACGGCACACGTAAGGCGAACTCTTTCTGACAACTCATAAGATTTATACGTCTTACACAAGACCAATCCCAACACTAGATATGGATTATGACGTTCCGATTTTTAATTTTTTATTAAACATTTTAATTTGAACCGGCCAATAAGAATGCATTTTTGTAGCCCCGCCTTTCCCCGCATACCAAACAAAAAATTCCGTCAAAGCGGTGGCTTTGACAGAATTTTTTGTTTATAGAAATGAAAACATTAGGTGTCTAGAACTTGTACATACATAATTGTAGGTAACAGACAGACGAGACGATGGTCTCGAGTTCGATTCCCAGGTACCCTGGGCAAACACCTCTGACTTTTCGAAGTTTTGTGTGCATTAAAAATGTTAACCATCGCTTGCTTAACACTTTCACTGTCCGACCGCCAGACACAATAGAATAATGTGGCCAGTAAGATAGCAATAGGCTCGCCCCCATTACATTGGGACCAAAACATAACTGGCAAAGTTTGGGTGTGTAATACACCTCTGCCTACCCCTTCGGAGATAAAATTATATACTTACTTACTTTTTCACATCAAACCAATTAAATAAATTAAATTAATTTTAGGCTATTTAAAAAATACTACTGAGGAGACTGCCTCCGTGGTCCAGTGGATAGCGTATGCGACTGCTAATCGGAGGTCCCGTGTTCGATTCCTGTGTCGGGCAAAAGTATTACTGGGTTTTTCCGAATACTCAGTAGCAGCCCGGAGTGTGGTGATGTGCCCGGTAACGGCAATAGGCTCGCCCCCAATTACGTGGGACTTAAAAATTCATGGCGAAATGTGGGTGTAATATTTACACCTCTCCCTACTCTTTCGGGGATACAGGCGTGAGCCGATAAATAAAAAAAATATATAAAGAAAAACCTACTGCTATTTACGTACTTTAACACCAATTAAACTGCTGTTGATTGTTTGAGCTGGTATAGGGTTACGTTATATTAATCGAGTTTGGATCAATTGATTTAAATGTATGGTGACTTAGACGACTATTGTACATCAGTGGTATAAATTACAACGCCTCTGGCTTTAGGTGTATCGTAATTATAAAATATTTATTTATCGAAAATGCAATGATGTTATACATTATATTTATCTGTGTTCAGAATCAGTTCTACTAGAGCAACGCTTGTTTTATGGTTTTATCTTATTTTTCTTCTGTTTCTGATCGGGTCTCTATAATTTTCTTTACCGAGACAGTCTGACTTCGGTTGTCAGTTGGATATAGGGCAATATTAAAAGCGAGATCTTCACTTCATTTAATAGGCATCTCTATACCAACAAAAAGTGATTCTCAGGTTTCTTTTGAGTCAACCCGGCAGGGGCACTGACCTTAGAAAATAACGTTTTACTGAGACAATGTTAGTTTGTTCCTATAGGTCTTCTTAAATGTTTCGGCTGGTTCGCGATATTCGAACACCTGTGTGTTTAATAACACTCAAGAGAATAATAATTTTCTCACTGTTGTGCTGGATGGCTACTTGTGTTCTTTTGACTCGTCCAATCTAATGCTTCAACTTTTAACGTAAGACTTACGACTTTAAACCAATGCCTTGTGCTCTTCCTATGAATTCATCATAGAACAAAACCTAAGTGTACACAGCACCGGTTACCTGTTTCCTTACGTCCAGTCTTCGTCTTAATTCTGACCTCACATTAATTTATTGTAAATATATCCGCTTTACGCGAATGTTATAGGCAATGAAACATTAATTTGGGCTATAACCATCAGGTTACGAGGGACATAACCGTATCATCGTTAACACTTCGGCCAGAACGACCGTCCGTCCATCAACGCATATGTTTTAGGGACCTTGTGTCATAACCTATGGTCATGTGGTAGGATCAGCCCCACCCTTACTTTCAAGCTCTATGTTATAATTATAACTAGATTCCACACGCAATGCCGCCCGTGGCGGTATCGGTAGAGGATTGCAAAATTTCATTCAGTCAGATAAAGATCAGTAGTTTTGACGTGAAAGAGTAACAAACACTCACAAACATTCGTGTTACATCGAACTAAATTTGCCCGCTTAGAACTATTTTACCTCTTAAGGTAAGAATTTCCTTTCTTCGTATTCACCTACACACGTCAAGAAACATACATGTCAAACAGCTTGCGCCGTGTTCTTTTGGCTGTGCGTTGTCTGTCAGTTTGTTATACATACAAATGACAGATGGATGGATGTAAAATCATCAATAAGTCACATACAGTGCTACTCATGTGCTACTAAAAACTATGAGCAATGGGCTCTCTCAGGTTCATATTTAGCTGGTTCAGCTGGAATTAACAAAATATCTGACCATTATTTAATGGACTATGGTTTCCTTACCAGAGATTTTCTCGGGAGTATATTCTTAACTTTTCTTGCCTGACCACACGAATAAAAAACATAATAGCACTATTCAGTATCAATTTAAGGTCAGGCGAAAGTTATCTATTTAAAATCCTAGCGATAATTAAAAGGTCATCTGAAACTTTATCAAAATCGGCAGCAATTCCTCAACTTAAATACCTATATACGTTTACCGTTTTACCGTTCCTATATAATAAATTCTTCGTTGAATTTTGTAGACCAGCTTAACACTTTCACGGACAGTAAACGAGACACAATTGAAGTTTTATTGTTATCACGCCTATAGGCGTTTACTGTCTGTGAAAGTGTTAAAACTAAGTTTCGCTATGCAACAGACTTAGAGCTAAGCACACATTTAGCCTAGAGCAGGCGTACAACAATAGATAATTTAGCCCCGCTACATAAAGGACAGATGAGCGAACAGTAATACGCTCTCTCAGTTGAACAAGACCGTTGATTGATCAAACATGATCAAAACTTTTGTTAGCACGGCTGATCAGCTGATCAACGTTTCTAAATACTTTCTCGCCAAATCAGTGTGCCCTCATTTTGTATACTTTCATTACTCTTGTGAGGGTGTGAAGTCCACGCTGTCAAAACTATATGCGGAGTAGGTTAATGTGTAGCGAGTCAGAAAAGTTTTGGAGGATGTCTGCTTGTTACAAACTTCCTTATGGATTTCACCTATGATGATTGTGTATCTTACTTGAATGTAGAGTGGGTATATTATACATATATTACTATTATGAGTGATTGAATTTGCCTTTGTGACAAAGTGATGGCTTATGTTCAAACGATCTTTGAGTAGGTTGTAACTAGCAAAGTGCTAAGAATGGTGCTAAGTATCTCGCATACGTGGTAATAGATAACTAAACAAGATCTTCTAAAAACTTGATCTTCTAGACTAGAACTCTTTTGACTTTAAAATGTAAAACAACTTTTCAATAACTGTTTAAAAAACAAATCTGCTTTTAACATACCAATTGGAAGTGTAACGTATTTTATTAAAATAATAGTTTAATAAATTACGATGTTATGTAATTTGTGTTGCCCGTTATAATTTTGTAGCCGTTGTAACGAAACCTTAAACCAGTAAGTTAAAAGTCTCCACGTTTTAAATTATCACAATACTATGTAGAGAAAATTACAAAATATAAAATTTATAATACGTATTCCTCAAGCAATTCGGCATGTGTAACAATTTAAGAAACATTTTAATATCCTCATCAAGGGGTAATTGAGCAAAATTGTTTATATTATGTGGTGTAGCGAGCAATGAACCGGCAACCTATATAATTATGCGCAGCGGAGACCATTAACCGACACATTCTGTTGGAAGTTAAACCGTGATGGTGCCTTTATATTAACTGTGTAAGGAAACGGGAACTCTATAGCTAAATTATTCAACAAATATTGTAATAGAATACGTTATATTAAATTTGGTTTAGTTTTTCAGTACTTGTAGTTAAGCCACTAGGGTCTGCGCTGCAATCCGTGAAAGACTGTAATCGTAAGAAAAAAATACTTAAAATAAGTTCAGGTAGCAGAGGAAGTACATACTACCCTCTCACAAAATATTGAGGTAACGTTACATTATACGGTTGCCTTTCGTTTGGTGAGTGAGAGTGTAGCTGTAGGAGGCCTCAGCCCACTTCTCCTCCTATCCTTTTTTGCATGTCGCACTTGTGACTCCTCTAGTTCTTCTTGCATGGACACAAGGGCGGCAGTGATAACTTACAAGGTAACGATAGTACTGGCCCTGCTTAGTTTAAAATTATATGGCGGGATTGGCGGGGTGTGAACTGTCCTGGAATATTATTACTTTTAATATATAATTTTATGTAATTGGTTCAAGTGTGCCAAAAACCGTACCAAACCTACCCATACCATTTTCTGACCAAAAAAACTAAATGAACACTGCTCATTCAAAGAAAAATGTAATCTACTTAAACAAGAAATTTCACACAAAACTATGTAAAACGGGCACAAAATTATGTGTCACAGTTCTCGAGACCTGTGACGTTTAATTTCTTACCGCTTTGAACAAAATTATTTTACGTCCAGTGTACTTAGTACTTATAATTTTAAAACTAGCTTGTGCTACCGTTCTAAGTTAAAACTTAAGACTTGGAACTAATGTTGGTTCGCAAGTAAATCAATTATTCAGTTAAAAAGTTAAGTCTTTGCCGAGTTTTGGACACTTGTTTGGTTGACGATAATTTGGTTTATACCACGAAAGAATCAAATAGAGTATGGTGAGTGATTATTCCAGCCTCATCTTGGAACAACCAAAAAATCTTCTAACTGTCCCTTTTTATAGACTCACTCCTGTATCCCCGAAGGGGTAGGCAACGGTTTAATGTTACACCCACATATCGCTATAAATTTTTAGGTCCCACGTAATAGAGGGCGAGCATATTGACGTTGCCGGGCACATCACCAGACTCAGTGCTGCTACTGAGAATCCGGCAAAACTCAGTAACACTTTTGACCGACCCGGGCATCGAAATCTAATCGAATCGAAAATCGAATCCAGGACCTCCGATCAGCAGACACATACGCTATTCACTGGACCACGGAGGCAGTCTAAGTGTTCCTGATAGTAAGAAATATAGAGGCTTGTCGTGACGCACAAGCTATGTTGGTGGACCGTGAATGTTGTAGATTTTCTTAGAAGTGCAAAGCCGTACAGAGATTATACCACTGAGCTTGTAGTATAATCTCTGTAAGGATTTCACTCAAAGTAAACGCGTTGTCAAAGGTAGAGATAAGGATATACCTTACTGTACTGTACCCATGATACAGAAAGGTATATCCTTATCTCTACAATTGACAACAAAAGCTAGTGAAGCAAAGGTACGGAGACATCGACTAACGCGTCAAGGTTACGAAGTAGGTGACGTTAACTACAGCGTGAAGTAGATTTACCTATTAGACATCACATAAGATAAGATTAGATTAGATAATGCTTTATTGTACACCATACACAGAAATTTTACAGATACAAGAGAGATAGTGAAGTTTACAATTTAAATGCACAATGTGCGGCCTTATCGCTCAAAGTAATTTCTTACAGGCAACCTTTGGATGGACAGAAATAGACTATAATAATTCAATGGTGTAGTAATAAAGTTACTTGCTTAAATTAACATATACATACGGTGGATAAATACATAATAAAATACATATTAATATACGTGATAATATACATACATACATAATAATATACATACATACATATTACAGTTTAGATATTATAGTAAAATCATGCTATAAACAATGACTTAGTTACTAGCTAGGAAATGTTGTTTTAAAGCCTTTTTAAATATGCCTATTGACTTTGCTTGTCTAATTTCTAATGGCAACGCATTCCACAAGCTCACTGCCTGGACAGCAAAGGATTTACTAAAGAAGTTTGTTGAATGCGTTGGCATGTGCAGTCTCAGATTCTCTGACGACCTCAGGAACTTTGAATGTGTGTCATGGAGGAACTTAAAACGTTCTTTGAGATACAGGGGAGTGCTAGGATCGAATAAAACGTTATACAATAATATAAGAATATGAGTATTCCTGCGAAGACGAATTGGGAGCCTCTTGAGTTTGTTACGAAATTCTGATACATGATCATATTTGCGAAGACCAAATATGAATCTTATACAAAAATTCTGGAGACGCTCAAGTTAGTCAAGTTGCTGCTCAGTGAGATCAAGATAGCATAAGTACAAAACTATTTTGATATAATGTACTGAATGAGACTAACATGAAGTTATTAATATGTGAAAGGAATCTTAATATAGAAAATCCTTGCGTTACTGACTGACTGACAGACAAGCTACGGCCAAAACTATTGGGTGCAGGAAGCTGAAATTTGGCATGTATGTTCCTTGGAGACCGTAGGGATGCACTAAGAAGGGATTTCCCGAAATACCCACGGGATCGGTCAATACAGATAAATTAAAAAAATATGCAGGCGTAGCTGCTGGCGTCCTCTAGTTTAATATAAAACTAGACGTCGCCAGCGGCTTCGCCCAAGTCAATTATACATATTATAAACCTTCCTATTGAATCATTATATCTATTAAAAAAAACGTTGCGTAGTGTTTAAGATTTAAGCATACATAGGGACAGAAGACAGACAGTTGTTTTATACTATGTAGTGATGTCACACAAGTGCCGGTCGGTGCCAAATGCTGTGGCGTGTTTAGCAGCCAGCATAGACATTACCATGGTATTTAGATACGCAATTTAGTGAATAATAATTATGGCCAATTAAAAATAATATGATAATAAAATTACAATAGTTCTAGTATATTTTGCTGTTACTAAAATATTGCCGTTCAATCTAAGCATTCACCTTCTTTGTTAGTAAAGATTGGAGAAAGATTTTAAATTTATCACCTTTTTGATCATATTAACAATTAATAAATGAATTGAAATAATAAATTATGATCTTTGGTCCTGCTTTCAAACACTTTTCTTGTGATGAGTACCTAACTACCATTAAACATCCTCTACCATAGTACATACGGTACAAGGTGATCCTTAAAGCATGCAAAACTTTGATGTCACGAACGAAATGTCAGAGCATAACTAGGTTCGACCTTCTAATGTTCGCTTGATTGATCCCCTAGTTTTATACCACATTAAGTGCATTGCTTTTTTAACACACGTAATTGCAACACCAAATGAAATCGCACCAGAACAACGCCAATATCACGCCATACCCCGCCTGAGTGACTATTGTATAAATATCTTGTCTTTAATATGTCTTGCGCAAAAGTTTGTCGTTCGTACAGAATTTGCACAAGGACGAAGAAGGGGCTTCTAACCAAATAGTTCCGTGAAATAGAGCACTTACGCAGATATAGGATTTCATAATGTTTATGTAAACTATATATATATATACCGCATGCGGTATGATTATAGCTCTTCCAGGTATTAAAATGAATTAATCACTTCTTGAAAGTACCTACCTTTATTTATTCTGTGAGTTGCCCTTGTATTCCCCTTGTATTCAATATGTATTTTATGTTAAAGGTTTTGGAAATAAAATTGAATATAAATCATAAGCACGGATAGACAACTGTATACAAATTAATGAGGCTATTAAATGTGCGCGTACATTCATAATTATGTTTTATTAATTATCGACGTTATTATTGATGCTATTTGTATTCAATACTAAAATGATATTTGAATTTGAATTGTATTGCTCATTTTTTATCGCCAACGCATAATAAAATTGTGAAAATCTGTGATGTTTATTAGTCACAGCATAATCGGGCGCGATTTAAAACTGTTGGTAAGGCCAGCTTAGACAGAGTAATCCTCAATAATACGTGTTTAAATAAAAAACTCGTACAATAGATCATAAACTGCATTGAATGATCAAAATAATGAATAAGAAAATTAAATGTACAAAATAAAAGTAATTAGCAAATATTTCAAATGATATTACGGTCATTCTGTCGTAAAAAGGCAAAAGACTGTATTCAAGAATACAGTGTTTTTGCTAAACAACGCTGATTCTGCTTGGTTTAAGATCTTCTATAGCTTAATATATCGATTTTTACTATACGACGTTTATTTATAGAGATATACTACAATAAAAAACCATGCATTAATAAAAAAACAACCTTAACCTAAGCAAAATACTGTATAGCCTTTTACAGTGTTATTCCATACTAAGCTGGCTAGAGCGCACATTTAACGTATTTTATTACTAGCTCTTTCGCTCTTAGGTCTAGCGCTGACGTTAGATCATCAGTACCACTGCAAAACACGCACTGCTTAATCGGTTTGTTCTGATTCAAATCAGTGCGCTTTAACAAGTGCCATTCTAATGTAATTAACGCATATTTTTTGCATAAAACATATAAATATGAGTGACTTACAGAGCAATTTATTAATTAATGTCTTAAAAAAATTAACAATATCATAACACAAGCTCGTCGTTGTTTAAAACAATGTATTCCGATTTATTTAAAAATCTCTAATTTTTTAGTAATATTTTTAACAAGGCTGTAGTCACCATTAAAATACCTACACAATGATACCAATTTTATATAATTTCATGTTTACTATATTATGTGAAAGATCAAAAACTGTATCAGAACTATTTTAATCATTTTCTCGAAATCGTCTTTATCATAATACAGTCTTTTGCCTTTTCACGACAGCATTGTTATGTTATGATTATTTTTTTAATTAATAAACTCATTTTTAACTTCGATTTCTATTCCTTTAAAATGTAATATTCGTCATGATTTGCAATTTTAATTTGACTCTCACTAAAGCTTTATCCATAAGCTTAGAATCCGTTCGATTTATTGCAAAACATATTTTGTTTTGCCATTTTGCTGTACTAGGAATTTAACGTTAATGGCTAAACAGACACTGCTCACGTCTCTAAAAAGAGTACAAATCGAGCTATATGTGTGCAGTATTTTCTGCTGATATTTTTGTGGAATATACTTTTTCTTTTTATGCATTTTATAAAACTCTCGATTACTTCCAGGCACACAAAATAATTTGTATCATTTTTGAAACACCCTTATCGAAATAAAAACGATTTTGTGGCATTGCGTTTTAATTTTATTTTTTGAAGAGAGTTTCATGCATTCAATCAAACTGGCTCCCATGCTACAATATAATATATTTGCAATTTAAATGAATTCTAATATCTTTTTTCAATTATATTAACTTCTATTCTTTTATAACCTTAAACTGTCAGGCGATGTAAATATGTTCTACTTTAATAGAACATTAACAAAATTGGTAGAACAAAATCTCTTTAAGTTTAGACAGTTCTGAAACTTGAAATGTTCTCAATTAAATAGGCAATTACAGGCACTTTCAAATTATCAGAATCTGCGACTGAATAAGAATATTAAAAAGAGACAAGAAACTTTATTTTAATATTGAGTGTTTAATTCGAAATGATTTTAATGAGTATTTTATTTAAGTAACTTTCTGCCAATATGATTTATGATGATACATATACATATTATACTAATATATAAAGCTGAAGAGTTTGTTTGTTTGTTTGGTTGAACGCGCTAATATCAGGAACTACTGGTCCGATTTTTTAATTCTTTCAGTGTTAGTTAGACCATTTATCGAGGAAGGCTATAGGCTATATATCATTACGCTATGAACCACGGGAGCAGAGTAGTAGCCTTAAATAACGCGGGTGTAACTGCGGGCTCATCTAGTATATAGATATGACAGCAGTTAGGAAAATTGACCCTTTGCTGATGTAAACCCAATTATTACGTATTTTTCGTCAATAATTATAATGATTTCTCTTACATGGATAGTGTTAGTAGAATTATAATTAGTGATAGCCACCATAACTAGGTATTAAATTAGATTCAAAGAGACAATACAAACATATTTACTGCATAAACTGTATAATTTTCAGGAGTAACTTTAGAATTATGAAATACTTACACATCAAGGTTTTAAGTAAATCTAAAACTACACGTTGCATATTTGTTTTCTTAACACACAAGAAGCATGTATACCTAGTGTTTACACTATCATTGCCGAATCCCTAGTACAGCATCGAAATTATGTGATTTACAAGATTTACATTTTTTGTGTTTCGAATTTGGGTGTTCTTTGCATCCGTTGATGGAATGGTTGCAAATTGCACTGTAAAGGCGCGCACAACAGAAGATTTATTTCTAGTGCAGGAATTGAAAAGTCGCGGTCACCGCGTTGTTCGTCGGGTTGTTATGAAAACGTAGTATTCTAAATATTTCGGTTGAATTTACAATCTTTAAAACAACAACTAACCTTGATAATATTCATAGTAAGCACTTAAATTGAAAATAAAAATAGCAAAGAAATATATTTCGGTCTCTTTTTTTAAATACGTGTAATTAAGCACATATGCGTGGGCGTTAGTTTCTATTTTGCCTGTCGTAAACAGTCTAAACAAATGGAGTTATTATTTAATTACAATTGCTAACTAAAATAGAATATAAAAAATAAAAAAATTAAACTAAAATTTGTGTACCAAAGTACACATTACACTTGAAAGTAATATCTCCAGCCATATTGGTTTTCATACAAATATTATATTTGACTAATTCTTATTAGTTGATATATTGCCGACATGGGGCTCAAGTTAAAGCCAATATTAGTATGAAGTATTATAGGCACCTGGTTCTGGTGGTTTACCACTGACAAAAACATAATAATACATATCATATTTCCCTGCTACTCTTAGTAAACAAATGGTATCGATGATATGCTCGACTTGTAGTTTAACACCCTCTATCTGCTTGGCACATTAATAGCCTATTACATAGAGTAATTATTTATATAAGCACAGCCAGATTGCACGCGAGATGTTTCCATGTGACGCTTGAAATATGGGAACGATACATTCGTTGAGCACTTCCTCCAACTTATATGATAACACATACATTATGCCTACGGGGTGTTATTAACGGCGAGTGAAAAAGTAACTCAATTATGGCGTACGAAATCAAACAAAGTTTATTAAATAATATTTAATAAACTCTTTGAAAATTATCGTCCAACATTGTGTATGAAATGAGAAAATAAAGGTCAATTAATTTAATTATATTAAATTGTGGTTTGAGTGGCAGTTTTGTTAGCTAATTGAGTTTGGTCGCTTCTCTGTAGATTATGAGTGTAATAATGAAATTGTAGTTGTTCATATTGTTTTAAATGTTCACTATTAAAATTATAATATCAAAATACTAATGTCAATAGAGAGGTGTTGTGAGTAATTTGGATGATTTGGCGTACTATATCAGGCAGCTTCCCAAAGATATTATATAATTACATTTAGCTTCGTATATTTTCTTTAGTCACCTCTTACGCTACAAACAAATGGAGTAGAGAAATTGACTTATTCCATCCCCACACAAACCTGCAATGTAGAATTTGATTAGTATAAAATCACAATAAATCGATTTTACCTTTCCAACCTCGATGATAACACATTTTACAATGAAGTTAGAGTTTGTAATGACGAAAACATTGAACAATCTTGTTGTCAATACATAAAGACAACCAGCAACTTCTATCTCCCCTAAAATTCAAGGGGGAAAGAAGATATGCAGTATCATAAGTTCATAGTTTCCCGATAACGGCACAAGTACTTGGTTGCAGGGGGAACAAAGTTACTGTCGTATAACCGACGCATTTCAGGCCATTTACACAATTGAATATTTGCACCCAACTAAACCGTAGTATTGTAACGTATTGACATTGCAAAATAATGCTGCTTTAGGTATATGAATTTAAAATTAGTAGTATTGTTTTTTGTTTTTATAAAGTTTGTTGTACGTTGGGCAAGTTTTTGATAGAAATTAGTCATCATAACGATATTAGATAACGGTAGGCCTATTACCGATTTTCAAATGTCCTATGTCGAACTTTGTGTAATGTTCTCCGCCGATTTATATGAAAATTGTTAGATTTAGAGATACTATTTTGATTTCATTTAATAATTTTTTAGCAACGATGTTAACTGTTGCACTTCTTAAGCTCGTAATTTGATGTTATATACCCAACTCGGCTCCAACACATGGACTGCATAATGTAAAAACAATGCTACAAATCGGTTTTGTCTTTTGTCAGAAAAAGTGTTCAAACAAACAAAATACCTTCGTCTATTATATTGTTTATGCAGCTACCTATATAAATTCAACTGCATTGGATTTGGTTACTGAAAAATTGGATTCGAGTTCCAATATTGGCATCGTACATCTAATAAACTTAAATTCTGCAACAACTTGCCATAAATATCTGTAACAGAGTCGCAATGCGGTAAAATGACATTGTCACAAATAAAATAGTTTATAGCGAAAACATGGCGGGCTGGGGTCGAAAATAGTCGAAATATTGTATTAGAATAGTTGCCAACAGTCGTAACCGATGCATTATGTTGTTGGACGGTAACTTATGTTGATGGATTCTGTGAATATTTTAAACATCGAACTTTTCGAAAATATTTTTTTAATATTTTCTGCTTTCCACGTTCTGCATCTTGTTTTATTGGTAACTGAGATCACGGTAGACTGATATGACATTCGTCTTTGAATTGAATGTAGAAGTAAGTTCTACATCCAAGACAAAGACGAATGTCATCTCAATCTTCTGTGACCACCAAAAAAAACATGGATCATTCGGTTTAAATTTTCAGTAGGACAAATACTTCGCGATAAAATGCGTAGGCTGAAGTTTAATTTCAAACTGTCTCACTGTTGGGCACAGCTCTATTCTCACTATGAAAACGGTTAGGTCATAGTCCTCCAAAGAGGCCAAGTACGGGTTGGTAGACTTGTAGCGGGTTCTGGTAATAAAACGCAGAAAAGGTTCTTTGCGTTTATTGCCGAGTATTGTCTCACTTCCCTTGCACGAGTATGACCGACCAACAACACGACACTGGCCTGAACACTAAGGGCTGCAGTCTCCCACGCTGTTCCCTCCGGTAGTGTGCAGGGCAGGCTGCTCGAAGGCTGCGCGTAGCGGTGCAGATCCTCGCTGACGTTGGCTTCAGCTGGCAGGCGCCGGCGGTGTGTGTGCGATGAGCAGGGCAGGCAGGGCAGACTCGTCCGACAGCAGTGTCGTCGAAGACGGTGCAGGGAAGTGTAGCGAGCTAGGGTAGCGTAGCCCGGAGCTTCAAGGTGGACCTGGAACCTGAAGGGAGCAGCATTAGGAAAGCTACAACCAATAGAGTCAGGCAGGCGGCGTCAGCCGGCCTCAGCTAGCAGGTAGAGAGATGGGCAGTACGCTAGTGCAGTAAATGTAGTAACTTACCCACAGCTGCGACCAGGTCCACGTCCGACGTAGGGTCAGTACGGATAGAGTAGCGGTAGTAGATCAGTATAGAGTAGCGGTGGCGGCCTCTCTGTCGGCCCCTGTATATACCGGGCCCTCCATCAGAGTTGGAGTCGCTACGTGACCATATAGAGAGAAGGCCATCGTCCGCGCTCGCGAAGCCTGACCAAGGCTTCGCGAGCGCGGACGATGGCCTTCTCTGATTGGCCGAGCATATGGACGGTATTATGACGCAGACGCGGTAGGTACCGGACATACGTTACAGACTTTACATGTCTTCCGAGCTCATTGTTGCTCTTATATACTTGAGTATTAACTTGTAGCAGAACAGCGAGCACTCGCCGTTTTAATAAACTGAACAATGAACAGAGTCATACATCGCAACGAACATTTTCACTCGTCAGAACACTCGATGAATGCTGGCTAAAATACTCCCATTTGTTTTTCTGTTATGTAACATTCGCAAGAATGCCCGTTTCAGGTGAATGCTCAAGTGTAACAGCACCATTATAGAGGACCCTCACAAAACGTGTTATAACTTCGAAAAGTCAGTGGTGCGCTCCGTGTGTTTGACACTGCGTAGCAATCTGTTTTCTGGCTATTTAACACATATTTTATTACCTGCTAGCTATTTTAGACTAGTCTGACTTAGCTAGCAACATTTTAGCTCTAAAATTCAAATCCAGTAACGTCGATCATTAGGATTACCGCGATAATTGACGGTTCAATGGCTCATACATGCTCTGTTACATAAACCACACACTGCATACGTTATTTGTTAGCCCTAAAACCCAACCGTAATAGTGGTGATATCAAATTAAGTACATATTTATACAGTGTGCGATATATACTGTATAATAAATACGAAAATGTTCCTTCTTTCATATCGCAAGAGAGTGATTTCACAGTGTGATTTTTGGGTGTGAAGCTGGCTAGCAGGCTAGAGAGTAACATAAGGTACTTGTTACCGCGATGAGCGGCTCTCATGCGTCTATCATATTATAAATGTATGGGTCTGTTCTTTCTCTAGTAGCTCCCATCGAAACTAAGCTTTACGATATTTTAAATGCGGTCCAAAAAACTGACAAAGCGGTTATTTTAGCTCACTTTTATCTTTAAGAGATCATAGGTTCACATAGCACTTACATACCTAATTCAGAATAACAGTTAATTATGTTTTATAATGCAGGTTCTCTTAAAAAATAAAAGGTTTTCTTTAATCCTACTACAATGTCATTGTATTTGGCATTACAGATAAATATTTATCATAAAACATTGTTTTAAGTATTACAGATTTTTATGAAACGAAAGACAACGTGACACATTTTCATCATCATATTCCGTTGAGTTAATTTTTTGCCGTGATATAACGCGCGTCCAATCATGAAAAACCATATTGGGTTCTGTCACATTTATTACATGTCTACGCCATGACAGCTACTGGAACAACGAACCAGGCATTGAAATAAATTTAAATGTGTTACTAATATTTTGCTGTTATTATATTCTTAATAGTTTTCTAGAAAATTCTACTAATAAAACAAACTTTGTTAAGTCATTTATGAAAAGTCACAAAGGCAAATTAATTTAGCTTTTTCGGATACCTGTCATGAACAGTTTATGAGGAACTTAAAAAGGGTCCATTTCATTCAACTGGTGGTCTAGAGGTTAGTGAGCCTGACTGCTAAGCGGAAGTCGTGGTTTCGGTTCTCAGGCCAATCTTTGAGCATTATTATTTGTTCTGTATCTGGGTGACTTAAGAATACCTAAGTATGTTTATTATCTTTATGATTGCTGAGTAGTAGTAGTAAACTCTGCGTAGTTTGAAATCAGATAATCGCGTGTGAGTTGTCTATAATATCCATTATATCTATAAACATTTCAGTCAAACAAAAATCTCCATAAAGCCAAAGACCCCGTTCACACTCTGCATACACCAAAACATGTGTTACAGATTCGAACAAATTAATGCACATAAAACATACATTTCCCTATTGCCGAGTAAACGTTCGGAATCCCATCAAAACACCCTTCGTGGTGCGGTGGGCAAAATATATTGAAACTATTCAAAGGGGTTTAACACAGTTCAGGGCCCGAGGATCGTTAATTATCGTAGAGCTATCCTAACTGCAGCCCGAGCCAACTGATTGCTATATATCTGTCTGCTTACCACAACATATTCTAAGAGAAGAAGAAAGGGGCATAGACAGCCTTTGCCTTTTAAAAAGGACGAGCTAGTAGAAACCCATTATACTGTCGCATCTGCCGTTTACGTAAGACTAAACAATGTGATTTATATCGCGACTAGGTTTTATTAAAGCTGTGTCTTTTCGTTTTGCAGGTAAGCCAGCTGATCTTCAAGTAATATAACCTGATGTTGATATGAGTGATCCGATGGACAGGGAACTCAAGGAATGTATTAGGTATGTATGTTTACATAAGGAATCACAATCGCGAAAATATTTTTTTACAGAAGTTTAAATAAGCTTTGCAACGCTGAAGTTTCGCCAGTTTGTTTTTGCGTAGTGACTGATGAAACCCATACCGAACCATCGACGCAATATAGAAAGGATTTATTCTTTTGACCTCAGTCCACGTACCAAGCGATAGTATTTATTACTGTTGCATATATCGACATAAAGCGATAGTAATCGATTTTAAACTTTCGCGATTTGTATACATCATACAAAATAAATTAGCGGGTCTTAATCGCGTACAACTAACTTATTTAAGGTATAAATACCTGGAGCGTGGTCGCGGATTGCCAAAATATTGATATGACACAAAACAGATGCTAACCAACCCCATAAAGTAGTTGCAAAAAAGGGCACAAATTAACAACAACAAGTTTTTTTTAGATCACAACATTACCTACTGGCAGTAAGATTATTATCTACTTTTCTATGAATTTGGAAAATTAACGAACACGGAATGTTATTCAAACAGTTAGATCCACTTCCGAGAAACCAATAACGTTAATACATAAACATGCCTACAATAATTGCTCAATTGTAAAGGTATTTCATACATATATGTACATAGACGAATGATCTAATATTTCAAAGGAAAACATGTAGTTTCACCAAATGACAACATTTATTTCGAATGTTTCACGATTGAATGCTTTCACAAACAGGGAACTAATATAGACTCAACTTATTTTAAGGCTTAAGCAGTTAGAACATAAACACAAGACCCTATTACTAGAAGGCTGGCCCGTAATATTACATCCTTACTGACAATGTTCGCGAGATTGCACCCGCCAAAAGTGTCGTACATCATACACGATGGCACTGTCTAAAGAACAGGCTAATAAAATTGTTCTAACACGAAATCCTGTGAAAAACACAACAAGTTATGATACACAGCTGGCTGTCATCCTAAAATAAGTCCCTTAGATGAAATTTACCTACTCTGATCATGATGTTATTTTTTGACGATGAAATGGGCCGCTCTTATAAAATCCGAAGCCAAAACAAACAATGTCTTTAGAAAAACAAAGATTCCAACTATTTATCGCAACAGAGAATTAAGGCGGGTTAATATTCTAAGAATTTCTCCGTCTGTTATCTAAGACAAGAGAAATACAAGCAATTTTTATAATTTACTTCGTTACTCCCTTGAGTTGACATTTTGTATTTACGCCGTCTTCTGTTTATTGTATTCTAAATGGTAAATTGCTGTAAAAATATTTTTAACCTCTTTTATTTATTTACTGCGATCTAATTTAGTAGGTATAATCCGCTTAAATTAGGCCGTGACATCAAATCGTTTTGCAGATACCTATTAAAGTTATAACAGTGTATATTAAATCGTAATTCATTACATAATGAATGTGAAATGTTGAAAATGGAACCATTTATTTAATTTCTTTTTACATCTCATTATGTTCGCCATTTTATAATATATCTACTCTTTAGCAGCTCAGGCTTTCTATTCTCATCCACAGCTGAAAATGGTAGATAACATTTATATAACTGACTAAAGTAACCTTGTAATATAAAGCGATGATTCTTCTCGAATCATTAACAACGTGTGTATGAACGAGTTGGTAGTAGACAGCTTGAGTGGCGCACGTCGTTATAAGTGCTAGAGTATGGTGTACGCTCGAGCCGCAGGATTAATCATTTAGTGGGGGCCTCATCAGAGTCGGTATGCTTCAATAAACAAGCGGCGCCGTACCAAACAATGCGCGCAGTAATTGAAATGTGTTCAGACCGTGTCGTCCGTCGCGCCGGCAGCTAAACAATCATCCCATTACGATTTTTATAATCCTACGGAGACAATGCTCTCGGTTATGAACTTCTGACTCAGTTAACCAAAGACCTCTTTGTTTGGTTAAGCTCTTGTTTCATTATACTGTTACGAGCTGGGGTTCGTGATAAATTATATACACTATGCCAGAAAAACTGCACTTTATTCACTAACACAATAACACTAGATACACACACTTAATTTTCACTTCACTAATAAAACACACTATTTACACCACTAGAACAACACTAAACACTTCCGACTTATTTCCTTCGCTTCTTGTTGATCGCTTCGATATTCAATTGTAACTGTCCTGACTCGCGCGTCTGCCTGGTATTTATACCGGCCGGACAGGCAACGAGATCTTTCTAGCATATTCCCGAACATTCCCGCTAGGCCGCTACAGACGAAACATTCTAGTAAGTCGGGAACAGTCGACATAGTCCAACGCCATCTAGTACAGAATAGCTGAATTACCTTTAAACCACCGATACATTCAATCTCTTCTAGTACCTCAATTCACCGATAGATGGCGTAACAATAATTTGTAATGTAAACTTGTCATCTTCGAGCGAAATTTTTAACCGTACTCAATGTAAAACCTACTAATGAATACTTAATTAGGAATTTAAAAACTAATTTTGTACCGTTGTAGAAAGCCTTATTTACAAAGCGACAAATAAATACACGTAAATGTTTTTTTAACAAAATAGTTTAGACTTAATGTGGCTTTAAGTATGTGTACGTACGCGCCTACTTCGTTAATGAAAACGTGTTAACATGATATTCAAATGTGTACTATCAGAGCTCATTTAAAATGTAAATGCAGTTTTAAATGGCCATAAGTACAACACAAACAGTGGTGTATGTGTTTAGACGTTTCGTAATCACGGCACTAGCCTCGTCCTATTAGTACGGAACAAGCTCACGTGCTTGATTAAAACCAATGAATCTGTTTTCGACTTTATTCGGCGGATACATTGGAAGTACAATCAACTTTTGAACTATTAGCTGTGGCTGAAAATCGATATACAATTAGACATCATTAATAAAACCAAAATGTTGAGCCCATTTTCAACTTTACAGGTCTATAACTGTAACTATTATATAAAATCTAAGAAGCTGAATTTTGTCCAGTTCCAGCTCTTGTACTATTTATAAAATTTAAAAATTATATACGGTGTAAATGACACTACTGCAACTAATACGGTACTACTAAACTGTTCTGATATGGAGCTTGGAATCAGGTAATGAAATCCTACAATTCCAAAGTAAGAACTGATAGAACCTTTTTTTTCTGGTAACGATTAATGTATTAGAAGTAAGTGAGGTTTGGCATAGTTGGATAGATTTCAAATGCAGAAAGCAATTTCCTAAGTTTGAGTTACAAATGAAATGAAACTTGCATTATCTTAGCCTGCATTTGTGGCTTTCGTGAAGGAACGCAATAAAGCAAAACAAATAGTGAAGGAAAAAGTTAATTTATTTTTATTAGTTACGTCCTTAGTCAGAAATAAAACGAACCATTACAATTTCAACTACGGTATTAATCAAGCAACAGTTTCTGATTTTGATTGACTTAAACTATTCGTAAAGATAATTGGTCCATTGTATGGAACTGCCTCTTAATACAATTAATGAAATTAGTGGCTGACGTCATTAATATTTACGTATGGGACATTGGACAGTCATGTTCTATGAATGTATCTGTAGATATATCATTTTTATAAGCATACTAGAGTTGAGCCGGCCACCGCTGCACCCGCGTGATTGTTCGGATTACAAACAAACCTGGAACCTTTAGAGTGGAATTTCCAAAGATTATTTATTAGATCTGCCCTATACACACCTCATCGTTGGGACTGTATATAAATTGTACCACTGCTGGGCACGGGCGTCTTCTCACCATGAGCAGGGTAAGGCCAAAGTCCACCACGCTGGCCAAGTGCGGGTTGGCAGACTTCACATGTCTTTTGTGAAAATTATAGGAACTCTCAGACATGCAGGTTTCCTCACATTTTTTTCCTTCACCGTTAAGCAAGCGATAATTAACAATTTAATACGCACATAACTTCGAAAAGTCATTGGTGCGCGCCGTGTATTTGAACCCGAGACCCTCTGCGTAGTAGTCAGTCGGTCTCTCCACTAGGCTATCGCTGCCTGCTATACTCACCTACCACTACCCAAGGAACATATATTCCAAAATTCAGCTTCCTGTGCGCAATCGTTATCCTGCTTTCTAATTTCAGAGTATTTGACCAATTTCTTTAAAGTGGAATTTGCTTAGTATTGAGAATGCTAGTAAATTAAAGTCATATGATTTCATAAACGTGAAGTAACTCTGACCGTCTGATACGCTCTTACTCTCTTACCGCTTGCACAGAAACGGTTTTATTGTCCTTTGTAACGTGCTACTTAATAACGTATATAGTATGCACTTCACAAGCCTCCAACCCTGCTTCATCAGAATGAGTCCTGAAGTTATGTATTTTCCAAATGTGCCTGCTAGGTGTGAGAATCTTACTTCCAAAAAGTCAATAACTTTTTGAGGGTCTTGACCCCCCTCTGTTGAATGCGCCCACTTGTCTCCGTTTCTAGGGTTCCGTACCTCGAAAGGAAAAAAACGGAACCCTTATAGGATCACTTTGTTGTCCGTCCGTCTGTCAAGACCCTTTTTCTCAGGAATACGTGGAGGTATAAAACTGAAATTTATACTAAATACTCGAATCTACGGTTCCATAGAGCTGTAAAAAATCAAACTTCTAATGCAACGCAATCAAAAGATAAAGCCGTTTATGCTGCAAATTGCAGCATATTTTCAAACTCGCATTGGAATCAAAACCTACACGGTACTTCCCGTGAACTCAGAATCTTGAAATTTGGTAGGAAGTAACGTCTTATATCACATATAAAGGAAAATTGCGAAAACCGTACATTTTTCGTTACAGCATATAAAAAAAATATTTTTAGTACATTTTATGTTACTACCCCTTTCTCTTGAACGCGTGGAGTTATTAAATTGAAATTCATATCAAATACTCAGGTATATAACACCATTAGGCTGCAACAAAATCAAGCTTCTATGTCAACGCAATCAAAAGAAAGAGCAATATAAGCATATTTTCAAACTCGCGCCTACTCGCAAGTGAATCAAAACCTACAGGGTACTTCCCGTGAACTCAAAATCTTGAAATTTGGTACGAAGCAACGCCTTCAAGCACATATTAAGGAAAAATTGCGAATACCGTAAATTTTTAGTTACATCATAAAAGAAAAATATTTTTTATAAATTTAAAGTTACCACCCCTTTATCTTGAACGCGTGGAGGTATTAAATTGAAATTCATATCAAATACACAAGTATATAACACTGCTGCAACAAAATCAAACTTCTACGTCAACGCAATCAAAAGAAAGAGCAATATAAGCATATTTTCAAACTCACGACTACTCGCAAAGGAAACAAAACCTACAGGGCACTTTCCTTGAACTCAAAATCTTGAAATTTGGTATGAAGCAACGTCTTAAATCACTTATAAAGGAAAAATTGCGAAAACTGTATTTTTTTAGTTACAGCATATAAAAAAATATTTTTAATAAATTTGAAGTTATTAACCCCTTTCTCTTGAACGCGTGGAGGTATTAAATTAAAATTCATATCAAATACTCAGGTATATAACACCGCTAGGCTGTAACAAAATCAAATTTCTATGTCGCAAGGAAATCAAAACCTAATGGGTACTTCCCGTGAAATCAAAATCTTGAAATTTGGTACGAAGTAACGTCTTATAGCCCAGGTAATGGATGCGGAAGGCTGAGGACCGTGTACTGTGGTGCGTGTTGGGAGAGGCCTATGTCCAGCAGTGGACTGCGATAGGCTGATTGAGATTTTAAATAACCCAGACGCTGCAGACGGCCATTGTGAATGCTTGCATTTCGAAATGTTTAATGTCAGAGTGATAACTGTATATAAGTCACCACAGTGTCCAATTAATGTTGCAATAGAATGCATAAATATAACAATATACGGCAGCAACCTCAATATGTATAATTCATGTTCTCGTCTGATTGTCGTGGGAGACTTCAATATTGATTTTAGAATGAATCCCCAAAATGGAATTTTCACATATTTTTCATCTATAAACATGTTTCCGTTAATAAACACCAGCACAACAAGAAGTAGTACATTTATAGATAACGTTTTTACGCACTTCAATGTTCAATGTGGTACTTTACCTTTTTCAGTCTCCATTTACAGATCTGGTTCAAATTTGATACTTAATTCCATACTTTAAAATTTTCGGTGCAAGACGAGCGAAACGTCGTTAACTAATAGGTATTTATACCTTAAATAAGTTAAGTTAACGCGATTAAGGCCCGCTAAATTAATTTCTAAGATTTCTAATAGTCACTAAAACTCTGTAAATCAATAACTTTGATAAAAAATCTTACCATCATTCATCAGCAGACTTTTGCAAGGCTGCTGCAAGGCTGGTATAGGTATTTAAGTTATATTATAAAATAAGTGATAATGTTAATATAAAATAAAGGATGACTGATTACAAACGACAAAGACACCTTTTTCTTTAATTTATGATCCTAGCTTTCCATACTGTAATGTTATGGATTTCATTTTGCAATAAAAATACCATAACTATGACTGGTGAACTTTTACTTATATACCTACAGGTTTGTACGGAACCCTCGGTGCGCGAGTCCGACTCGCACTTGACCGGTTTTTTTAAATATGGTTTACATGATTTATGTTGTCTGTAGCCCAAACATAGCCCTTACGCATCGTTTCTGAGTCTTAAAAACTTTTTCTCTGTCCGTTGAGTTTCCCCAGAAAATTACACCGTACCTAAGAACTGAAACTACTAGTCCATGATAAGCAGTGAGCATTGTTTGTTCATTAGCAATTTTTGACAATTCATGTAGAGCATAAACTGATTTGTTACCATACATATAATTATAACTTCGAAAAGTCAGAGGTGTGAGCCCGGGGTAACTGGACATCGAACCCGAGACCATCGTCTCGATAGTCCGTTACGTACACCACTGGGCTGTCGCCGCAGTATATATATATTTTTAATAATTATGAATACCGACAGGTTTGTACGGAACCCTCGGTGCGCGAGTCCGACTCGCACTTGGCCGGTTTTTTTTCGTATACACATACATAGACTTGCACCACAACCTAACATTAACATTATTGCTCTGAATAATTTGGACCGACGGTTTTATATATTCTCTGAGACACGATAGTGCTCTCACATAAAATGCCGCATCAACCGAACACCCACCTAAGTTGTGACACAGAAAACATTGCTTAACTTCGCCGACACATTAAGAACGGCCAGTCATCTCACTCTATGGGCGCTAAATTTATGTGACAATGTCTTATGATTTTTATTTTCAGTTCTATAAAATGATTATCTTGAAACCTGCAGAAAAAAGTTTCTATGGATTGACTGCTTTTCAAACAAAATGTAGCGACAGAATCCAAAATGAAAGCAATTCTCAAATATTTCGGTCTTAGAATGGTTCAATTGATTTTATCTTTCTTTTAAATGGAAACTGCTCCGTGAATAAGGTGCAGTGATAATGATCGTTTGGCAAGTGACTAACTTTGTATAGGTCACGATATAGAACTTGAACGCTACGTTAAAAGTTGGCGAAAGGGACGCCCAAGCACCTATACAAATTCAAATTCAATTCAAATTCAAAATCTTTATTGCTCTCCATATGTATTACAAGATGTACAAAGGTTAAATATAGACCAAATATGGACCCTGTCGGGCACGGCAAAATATATAGAAGAGGAGAAAAGAGGAAGCCACTGTTATTATTCAGATGTTGTAAAGAGATTGAACATAATATTTTTATATATTTTAATTAAATTTTAATTAGTTAATATTGTAATAATAAATAAAAATTAAATGAATTGGAATAAAATAATTGTGTAAAATTCAATGCAGCCAGTGAATTTATTAATAAAATGTTAGTATGAATTAAAGTTTGTCATTTAGGTACTCGTGTAAATTGTAGTAGCTTTTCTTGAGGAGAAATTGTTTAAGTTTTGTAATAAATCTATTATATTTATTTTCGTCTCTTAAGGTAGCTGCAAGTTTATTGTATACCTATTTTTATAGACATCACATATGTGCTAGTTGAGTGCATGTTTAATCGCGAGATGGGTAGTTTTAATCGGTTTCCGTGTCTTAATTTAATATTTGTTTGTACATCTTCTCTTTTAGTATAAACATTTGGATATTTGCGGACAAATTTACACATCTCAAATATATATAAGCTGAGTAAAGTAAGGGTTTCTAGTGTTTGAAAATGTGGCTTGCAACTGTTTGTTTCGTCTATGTTTACTATTATCCTAATGAGCTTTTTTTGGAGTGTAAATAAGGTAGGTGCGTCTGTACTATTCCCCCATAAAATGATCCCGTATTTTAACCAAGCGTAGGCATACGCGTCATATGTTGCTAACGCAGTTTTAAGATCTGTCGTTTTTTTTATCTCACGGAGTGCATATGAAAATTTCGACAACTTTGCTTTTATTCTTTTAATATTCGATTTCCATTTATGTTTGAGTCTATGTCTAGGCCTAATAGGGTGAAATTATTTACTACTTCTAATTGATGTCCATTGTACGTAAAGTCAACGTCAATTGGTATTTTTTGGTGGGGGTGAAATGTTATTATTTTAGTTTTATTAAAATTGATTTCAAGATTATTTGCTGTCATCCAACTTAATGTACTTAGAATTTAATATGGTGTTTAACGTAGCGTTTAGATTATTGTTAGTGTAAGGCCTTGTATTAATTAGGCAACATTTGTTGATAAACTGTTTATGACGTGTTTATCATCAAGTTTACCGTTAACACTGTTTCTGAAACATGGCCGTCCACACTTATCAGTTGTTGTTAGGATGTCGCCCGAGGAGGTAGTGATGCTCGGTGCTACTTGTGCTGACATAATAATTCATAAAAGTGCTACTAAAAAAAAATTAGAAAAGGTGGTGGATTTGGAATTATCTCTTAAATAAAAAATTACGTACTTCATGAACTTCGTGAATTTGATGGTACACAAGTACAAGTCTTTTTGATTTGGTATACAAGTACAAGTCTTTTTGATGACCTAAGCTTTTTCTTTTCACGGGAAAATTGTGAGCGTAGAGTATGCATCTTCGTTTCCACTTTTTTTTGCGACATATTCAATTTTGCAGCAATATCGGCCCAAGCATCATTTTTTTTTAAATTTATCTTTATCATCTCTATTTGAAGAGTCTCAAAGTTCATGATGCTGTTGATAAAGTTCTATGAGCATCGAAACTTGGTTGTTGGACCACACTACTTCCATGTTAATAAACTCGCGCAACACACGTCCACACCTGTTGACTTTTGCTTATAAACAAAATGTTTCGGCTTGTTCTCCGTTTGATTGGGGAACACGGCAACATGTTTCAGAAACAATGTTTCATCACATTTATTTATGAACTGTTTATAACCTGTATCCAGAGATGACGAAACACTGTTAATAAACTGTTTATAAACAGTGTTTATCAACAAATGTTGCCTAATGAATACAAGGCTTTACAAGAGGTTAGTATGGAGATATCATCTGCGAATAGTACACATGGTTCGTCGATATTATTTGGGAGATCATTTATGTATATCGTGAATAAGAGACATCCTATGACGCTTCCTTGCGGGATGGAGGCATTAATTGCCTTGTTGTCGGATCGTATTAGTTCAATATTTTTTTGTGGCGTGATTGTAATATTCTATTTCTACTAACTGTTCTCTGTTTTGTAAGTAAGATACGAACCAGTCATGACATTTCCCGCGAATTCTTATGTTGTACAGTTTCTCTAATAGTATTTTGAACTGTACTTTATCGTAGGCTTTGGTCGTGTCTAGTAGCAAACCGATTGCGTACTTTTTGGAGTCGATGACAGATAGGGCTTCCTGAATGTATTTATAAACTGCTAATATGATGGAGCGATTTTGGCGAAATCCATTTTGACAATCATTTAGTATGTTGTACTTTTCACAAAATTCGTACACACGGTTGCACATAGCCTTCTCAAATATTTTTGAAGCAGTAGGTAATAAAGCGATGGGACGATAATTACTAGGGTCAGTTTTTGCGTGCTTTTTGTGTATCGGTTTTATGAGGTTTTTTTTTAATAAATCAAGAAAGGTACCTTCTTCAAAGGATTGGTTTAACAAATTGTAGAATGGCAGGGTTAGTTCATCTGCACATTTACGCAGTAAAGTGGGAGGGAGTTCGTCAATGTGGCTCTTTTTGTTTTTTAAGTTTTTTATAATTATATTAACTTCGTACGGCTCTACTGGACTAAAAAACATAGATTTTTCTGTTTTGGAAAATACTGGAGTTGGGTTGTTAGCTGGTGGGTTTGTACGAGTTTCGCCTATTGAGGCAAAGAAGTTATTAAATATGTCTGCAAAGGTTTTGGGATGTGAGGCTAGTTCGTCGTCCATTTGTAGGGTTAAGTTTCTCGTGTCATGTTTTGTTTTTTTATTAGTCTTTCCATTAACAAGTTCAGACTGGCACCTCATGAGTAGGTACTTAATAACTTACGGCACAAATCTTCATGTGGCCACCGGTGGTACATCACCGCCCCATGAACCAAAAGTTATGCCGGGCGGCGTGCGCCGCCGGTGGCCACGGACAGGATTAGACATGATTAATGCTTTCTCTCTTTCTAATAAGCAAGTATTGTAAGGTAAATTGCGAAATAAAATAAAATGCGAAAAAGGGGGTAGATATTTCCGATCAGATGGCGTCGTACTATATCAGCCTTAGAAAAACCCTAACGTGGTACCGCAAACTAATCGTTGAGATTGTCTGTGGCACAATGTTGGTAAATGGCTGGGTTATTCACCAAAAATTTGGAACAGGAAAAAACCATGTATGTTAGAATTTCGCGAACAAATTATAAAAGAGATGATTAGCAAGCCTAGCACTGATAATCAACCCGATGTCACTGCCGAGGACGGTGGCCTACGTGCACAAAGAAAGCCAAAACACAAGTTAGAGAAAACGGAAGGAAAACTCAGAGGTACCCGAAAGAGATGCATGCCTTGTTACGACCATTTTACAACAAACGAATCTGCGGTTGTAGCTAGAAAAAAATCGAAACGCGTATACATCTTGCTCTGTGTGTGAAAAACCAATGTGTTTGGATTGTTTCAATAGGATTCATACAAAATAATTTTGTTTTCTCGCAATACCTTATGGCATTTAATTTAATTTTGACGTGACAACGTCTTATAAATTGGTTTGCCGGGTGACACTTCAAGAAACTGCGTTACGGTCCGCTCACGTTATGCGCTCACAATGAGAGCGAGTGAGAGGCACGCGTCCCGCCTAAGAGCGAGAGAGACAGACATAAAAAGTGAAAGGCACGCGTCTTTCATCCTTCTTCCTACTATACGAATGAATATTCACATTAAAATTATTTTACCACTCAAAGTCGTTGTCACGTAAAACTTTCGCCCGTATACCGACTTTACAGGCAACCAATTTTTTTGATTCAATTTTGATTTATTTTTCTAATGATTACATTTTCTTAACGTACTTGTTATCATGAATAATTTGTATTTCGTACAATTTACTTCGTGATTTTATAATTTTCTTTTATAATAAATAAAATTTTTCAATATTGATTTTTGTTTACTTCTTGAAATAATATCCACTTCCTGAGCTGCACTATGAAAATTGGTCAATTTTACTAGGCGGGGACGGTAAGTATGACACTTTTTCTCAAAGCGGCACGAAATTCTTAGTATATTGAAAGTATAGTGTGACGTGGCCACCGGTGGTATACCTCGCCGTGTCGGCAAAAACTCAGTGCTCCACCGGTGGTACACGCCGGTCTGAACGTGTTAATAATACTCCACATTGTTTGCGGTTTGTTACTTGAATTTATTATTCACTACTACCGTTTCAATAGAGACCATATCCAACAAAATATAACAGAAATCAACTGTTATGAATCATATATGATTAATTGGACAGGGACTGGGGGAAATACTCTTGAGTCACACATATGCACTTTTCGCGGCGATCGATGAAATTTCTTAACGTCATTTCTGCCCTTTCAATGTCAGAGCTCATAGTTATGCTGCGACCTATTCAATTTTTGTCCCTGTACCTATATTTTTACATAAGCGCTATGTTTGTAAAAATAATTAACATTATGTCAGTGACAGCACAGCGACAAATTACCGCAACAAAGGCGAGACAGCCCTTTCACCGAACATTTTTCATACTAAAATTTTTCAGAAAGTATAATGTAAGTCATATTTATAAGAAAAAAATATCTATACGAAACAAAATTTAATACACACTAGGTTCAGAATATGACATCGTCTAATTTAGGAAAGCCTAAACGCACTGCAGATGGCGTTTGACCATCTATGTTCTGTGCCATCTAGCTGCGTTAGATCGCTTTACCAAATTAAGCGTAGGAATAAGCGTTAGCTTATTGGATTCATCGGGTAGTTAGACTTTATGCATTGCGTTATACCAGCTTTAAAAAAACACATACTATTACGAGGCTGCTTTGAATCAATAAGATCGTTGATAGCTGATATCAAGCTGCCTGTCAGTTCCACCTGCTTATGCAGGCTATGCCTATCCACACCTAACGTGTGCCCGGGCCGTGGATGGACAGTGCAGTGCCTTGTCAGGGACTCAAAATATAGTTGTGTATATTTTGTATGAACTTGTTCACACATGGCCTGTGGTATCTGTGAATAGACTTAACGAGTAGCAGAAGAACCAAGCCACTGATACCTTGGTTCGTAGGAAAGTAAATATTTTCAAAGTAGTACAGGTTTTACTTACTGATTTTTGCCAAAGTAAAAACTTAATTAAGCCTTCGTTTATTCTACGAAGTCTATATAATATTCTTAATAAAATATTCTATAAATATCGTCTATAAAATATTTTTCATAATAACATATTGATTTTGCGTAGTTTTGTGGTTTCTCGATACCTGATAGGTACTATCATAATATCTTCCAAATCTCAGAAAACTAGAAACTAGTCTGGCAGTCTAGTTTGGTATCTTGAGAATCTTGCAACACATTGAGAGTTCGATTGTGTGAGAAATTGCTGTCTTAGTCTCTGCAACCTTTATTCGATGTTTATAAAGTAAGTCGCGATTCAGTCTGACATTGTTGTTATCTTGTTTTTATAATATTGTGTGTAAATTGAGTATTTTACTAATTTATCCTTATGTTATGATAAATATAGAAAAGACAAACGATTTCGGATGATAAATACATCAGGGCACTTACTTTCATAACTGCATTAGCTTGTAATTTAGTTATCTATATTTTTAGTCGTCATTACATAGAATAAATACATAGAGAAAAATCTTATAATTTTATATTTTGATAGTAGTCAAATATATTTCTTTACGCCAATAATAACATGAAATCGTGAATGTAGGTTTCATTCAGCTCACCCAATCATAAGACTTACGGGGCCTTGAACTTTGGCTTTCAGCACTTCACTAATGTATCTTCAGCTGATCGGCATAAGTCGACAGTTGATTTCCCGTCCGACTGTGCCGATTAATGGCGAATCGTAGATATGTGTGGGAGCAGCTAGGAACCTTTTTACCGAATGTCTATTTCATGTATGTACTTTTGTATACAGATTGTGTCCTACTGCTTCACGAGAGGTATATAGATAACAAGCTAGTGCAGTTTTATGTAGTGTAGTTAAGTGTAGTTATTTTAAACGTCTGAGATTATAAAGGTGTCTTTTTGAAAATCATAAAAAATCTGTAAACATTTTAGCAACCGTAGGTCAGAATTTTCAGCTGCCACTAAAACTAACAATAAAATTTGTATTTAATTAATTCCGATTGAAAAGCATTGGTCACCATGTTAATTATTTATTGGTCGACATCCTTGTGCATTTAAGTATAAGGTATGTTGGTTTTATTTCTTCTGCTCATCGCATGGGTGATCTGCCACGCTATCTTATTCTTTTCAACTTATCAATTACATATTGACAAACTCATATCATTAACTCTAATTGTAACGAAAATAATAAAATAAATTATCTGTCATCGCAAAGCAACAAACGAACTCACTAAAGATATTAATTATTCTGTCTGTTTCGTTGTGTATTAAGATAGTGTTGTGGGGTAAAAGAAGTTGTAGTGACAAGCATCGAGAAAGGTATGATAATGTGGTTTGGGCACGTGGAGAGGATGGATGACGAAAGATTGACCAAGCAGATATACAAGGCAAGTGTGAATGGGACAGGACGAAGGGGAAGACCTAGGCGGACGTTCTCTGACCAGATTGGAGATATCCTGAAAACAGGACAGGTTAGAAGTACCCTGAACAGAAGAACATCCATGAGGAATCTGATGGGAGTGAATGAAGCAAGAGAGATATGTCAGGATCTTTGCAAATGGCGTTCCGTAGTCTCTGCCTACCCCTCCGGGAAACAGGCGTGAGTCTATGTATGTATGTCTGTTTCGTTTCAATATCATTGTCTGAATCAGTTCACAAATGAGTCGTCTGATGGGCGGTTTAAATATTCGATCTATCCATGGATTTGGGTATTCGAGAAACGTGTTTGACATATTTTTTATGGACCTTCGTCAAATATGAGAAGAGTATAGTATATCATGGTGAGAAGAAGCCCGTGCCCAGCAGTGAGACAGTATAAAGGGCTGATGATAATCATTATAGTTAAACTAATAGCAGGCGCCCAATTAGTGCGAAATGTGTTCCTTAAAAGAGTATCAAAGAAAGGCGTTTCTCACTAAACTATATTTCAAGAAATACATCAATGCGTTCAAAATAGAGGACAACCTCTAGTCGTGTCTCTTTTACACCTACATGATCGAAGAAGGAGGTCACACTCTGCTTTAAAATTTCTATAAACACCAAAAGATCTAGAAGAAGTAGAACAATAATAATATTGGCAAGGATACTGTTTCAAAACTTATCGCTTTCGAAAGAGTTACTAAACTTGCAGTATCGAAGGTCCGAAAACCGAACTTTAAAGTATGTTTAAGCCTTAATAGCAACATGGATAGTTCAGGAGTCCATAAACTTCTAATGGGTATCCGACTTGACTTACAAACTGTTTAAAAATAGCTAAGTTCAGATATGTTCACAGATTATAAATAAAATGATAGCTTATTAAAAGTTCAGTAATATTCACATCACAGAACTAAGCAAGTTAGTTTGGAAGATGTTATGGTCACACTCATGAGTCGTAAAGTGTGAAACATTTACTGATCAAAGATTAATTTGTTAAGATGTGGCACTTGTTTGTGAAATTATACATTCGGTATAATTGTAGAATGTCAAAAAGAATATTTATGGTTTTTGTAATATTTACTTATTTTTAACACTACCATAGTACGTACTATACTACGTACTCATTTGCATCGTTTCAATGTATATGACGGCGCTTTGATGATTTGAGAGTGTCAAGAAACGTCAAGAATGACGTTTCTTGACACTCTCAAATCATGGTCAATTGCTGTTATATATTTTCATCTAATTGATTCCTCTGTCTGTTTGTTTACAATTGACTCACCAACGAAATATTGTATTTATCAGTCAGATATATCAGTCGATCATCAAAATTGCGGTGACGTTTCGTTGTCACTAACGTCAAAGCAAAAGTCTCGACCTAAATAAAGGATCTGTAATGAGATAAATATAATTTGAAATTACTTGCATTACGAGTATGCTGTAAGGAGTACGGCAGCAAGCATATTGACCAACGGTGTTTTTCTGCCCTTGGTGCTCTCCTGTAACATTATAAACAAA
The DNA here is from genome assembly GCA_944739405.2 of Euclidia mi. Taxonomy (NCBI): domain Eukaryota; kingdom Metazoa; phylum Arthropoda; class Insecta; order Lepidoptera; family Erebidae; genus Euclidia; species Euclidia mi. Next base: position 46,009,578 of record OX123183.2, read on the forward strand.
CTTCAATTAAATAACAGTTAGCAATACATTTTTTGCTGATTTAATAAAAGAAAATTGAATTTTATAATATTAGATATAGTTAAGTAACTGTGTTGTTTCATTAAATATAAAATTTACTAGACCCTATACCAGTTTATGTATCTTAAAGAAAAGAAGAAAATTGTGTACGTACATATAAAATAAAAAATAAATAGAAGCTATCTGCTGTAAAAAATTGGTGCCTAAAGCCTCCAAAAAGCGGCCGAGATTCCATAAGGCCTATAAATTATTTATTAGGTGTGTGGAAGAAAACAAATATTGTTCTATTTCAACCCCATTTATGTTACAAATAAAAATGTGATTTACCTACAATAAATTAAGCTGATGTAGAATAACATGTAATTTAACGAAATGTACAGCTACTATTTACCTAGTGTAAATCTAAACCTTTTTACCTAGAGATTTTTTCACCCTTTTTGGGTTAAATGCGTACTCACATTACATTTTAATATTATATGTGGCAATATTTTTGTACGTTGCGGCTGGGTTAGTAATTTAATATACCTAACTTTAATACATTAGTTTAACTCAATTGTATACAAAGCTATTGCTAGACTATTTCTATTTTATATCAATGAGATATTTCTAAAACTTTTATCGATTGAAACAATACTTGTAAGATTCATGTACGCGCAGTTTTAATACTTAGTCTGGCACTGACGGTTTCACCGTATAAGCAGGTAAATCAATAATAAATAAATCAGTTTTGAGTTTTAGCAGTATAATACACCGTTAGGTAAAGGCAAATCAAATCGCACTCCGAATTTTACACTGTCAAATCGTACGGCCGTTGTCCGTGGACCATAAACTTGGCACTAATCCATAAAACTTCCAAAAAACTAGCGAACAAATAAATGTCCGTCGTCTGTTTTGTCAAATCTGCGCAGTACGTGCGCGCTCTTTGGACGGCGCGAGGAGCGAGGAACGGGCGCGAACTGATTTTGTAGCGCCATAAAATCTCGTGAAACGCGCCCTTAAATCACAACGCTGCGTCGTATTTCATCGTTTTGGTTGTCAATGTTTATTTTATATCATATTTTACAGATCCCTCCTGTATAAATCACGCTCGGATTGATAAACATTAAGGTCACGTACTTTTGGCAGAACCGCTTAGTTTGGAGCGCGTCCCCACCCGCCGCGATGCGTTGACGAGTGGTCGCCGTCCGCCCGCTCCGTGCGCCCTCGTGTTACCTCGACACCGCCGCCGCGCCGCTCGCCGCGTGATCTATCGTGCATTGTTTCCTTGTTTGAGCGATAAGTGGAAAATATCGCGCGCCTGCACTTTCAGAATAACCGATAAAGAAGAGGTAAACCGCCGACAAATAATCTTATCCGACCGCCATCCTTTTCGACAATATATTATAATCATTCTCATATGAATGGATATTTAAGTAGTGATCGTACTCCTAAGAAATGGGACTACTTCATAATAATAGGGTTAAGTATCGCTCAATAGTGAGTACCTCATTTCAACGAGGAGGGGATTGTGAAAAAGGTCTTTAATGTGACGTAATCTTGCCAGAGATTGGCCACTTTAGTGCGAGCCGGGAAGCTATTCATTGAATTCAATCCCCATTCACGGGACCGTCACTCGAAATCAGAACTAATCTCGGCAACATTTTTTAATTTGCCGTAACAAAGCCTTGTCTTTGGTAGCGTTGATTTCATCAGCGAACCTTGTTAGAGCCGCATTTTTGTCGACTTAAAAACGTGAAAAATTGTACTCCGTAAAGAAAATACCACACAGTTTAGATGTCGTAAATCGGTGTACCTATATAATTTAGATCTGTATTATGAGCATTCGTAAGTATAATAACAATGGTGATAAAGTCGGTGTTTCGCTATCTAAGCTCATGTTGTTCGCTCGGCGGCGCAGAGCAAGAGTTACACTTCTAGATTTATCAGTAATAAGTATCTCCTTAATTTAAAACTTTGGTGACGGCAAGTGGAACAACAATAGGAATAAATATAGGGCGCTAAGCTCGGTACCCTCAAGTCTCCGTTCTTCCGTACAAGCGTGGTTAATTCCAGCTGTCGGCATGCCCCGTCTGTTTTGTTTTCAAGAAACAATTTCGGAATTTACATAGTTTAGTTAAACAACTACGTATCTCCGTAATTTATATAGTTTGTTAATATACAGTTACAAGAACATGCAGTATTTCTAATAAAATATGTTAGTGACCGCAAAAAAATATAACATACTAACGGATAAAGGACAATGCCCATTCTTGGGGCCAATTCTGCTATTTTTATATGACATTGATATCATATTTTGAATGGATTTAAAAGCGGTATTCTGATAACCTTATATCATTATCGTATAATTTAAAATAAACAGTTCGTCGTTGACACATACGATCTCGTTACAAATTCATTCAAATATCATATAATTTAGAAGAATACGCTTTTTGTGACGTAAGTATGACACTGACATGATATTGCGACTATATTTATTTAGCGGAATTGGGAGTATGGACTGCCGTTGCGTATAATTTATTTTTGTATGATAGTATAAATTGGGTATAAAATAGGGGAGATGTCATACGTTCATAGGACATAAAAATATCCATTTGTGGTCTGGGTTTTTTTGTTAATCTTTGATTTTCTGTACAGTTTTGAGGTTAGTATTGTGACAAACTTGACAAAACAGTACTAAGTTCTTCCAACATTATGATTTGATAGTTGATTTTAGACTTTCGTGATATTTATAGATCTTACAATATTATTAAACTGGTATAGATCTCGTAGCTTTTTATTCGTAGTATTATTTACGAATATCGGTAAATACCAACATCGATCTAGGCGGTTTTAAAACATTGTATATAAATATGGTTTCCTCCTTTTAAGCCAACAGAAAGTAATTATAGGTAGTACAACCGTGCTGATTTCAGCAGGAATGGGCTGGCTCGACAGAGGAAGTACTACTTCAGAATATACGCTGACAGAATATCGACGTAAAATAATAGTATAGAAACTGTTATGTTTTACTAGGTGATTAAGGGTGCTTGACCCTTAATCACCTAGTACACGGTGCATGTATCTGGAGCAAGTAAAGGTGCGGGTTACACGCGTGAGTAATATGCGCAAGCTACTTGTTCAAGTTACTCGCTTGTACTTGTACATGGTGCAAATAACTGGAGCAAGTAAAGACACGGGCTACTTGCGCAAGCTGTATGTACAATTTATTTGTTCGTGGTCAAGAGCTACATGTGCATGCTATTCGCGCTGTAGCTTTATGACTTGAACCGCGTCAAAATGTCTCGACGAACGAAAATTCTTTTAGAATCATTATTATGTACAAAATGTAATTTTGCCGGAATTATTAAATTTGCATAGGGTTCATAGGGTTCCCACCAAGAACTTAGGGTTCCAAGCCAACCTCACCTGCAAGTGGTGCACCTGTCGATCAACGGACGAGGCTCTGGCAAACCAAATATCCCGATAAGCGGCAATAGGCTCGCCACCTATTACGTGGGATCAAAACACTGGCGAAAAGTGGGCGTTTAATTTGCCTCTGCCTACCCCTTCGGGGAAACAGGCGTGAGTCTATGTATGTATGTATGTATGTATGTATGTAATAAATTTGCTAACATTTATTTGTATTTTATTTTTTATTTCATTTTTACCAAAACCTTCAATGCCCATCTCTTTCTCGATTGCTTCAAAAGCATTCTCTCTTAATTGTTTATTTCTGTAGTTTGCCGATCCATATTCCACAGATAATCGTAGGATTTGTACAAAGTACTACTACGTCGTTTGTACCGACGGCGGTTCACGAAGTGGTAGGTATTTATCGCGCGAAATTGAACCAGTGACAACTAATTCGCGTGCCCGCGCGCGCCGCAGAGCACGCGAATTAGTTGCGCGGGTGGCTCGCTTTGGAACATGCTCGAGTCGCTTGACCTGCACATTTTTTTGAACGATATGTTTACGGTGCATATAACCCGCGCACGTGCCTCAACATGCACAAGTAGTAGTGTAGTCCCATTCCCTTCCCCTTTTCCTCCAGCTACTTCTTTTCCCATACTCTCGATTGGCAGCGGTTTGGTTGCGTTTTTTTTTTTATTAAAATAAAACCTGTCAAATTGACTTCACGCTGCCTGATGGTAAGCTGACAGTGAAATCCTATTGGGAAGGCCACCATCCACAATTGCTGGTTAAGCAATGTGACACGACGGCCCGCACTTTGACGGCCTTGAGAGATGCTTTTTCACGCCCCGCTTAAAAGACCCAGGATCAAGGGAGGAAGGAAACACGTGTGCTGGCAGTGAGTTCCACATCTTTATGGTACGGCAAAGATAAGATGACACACAAAACCATATCGGCCTGATTACAAAAGACGGTTTAAGGCTAATACCAAGCTTAAAGCAGCAAAAACGATAGTTTAGACCACAATGTTATTACAAAATGAGGTTTATCGCAAAACTATGGATCACTATACGATATAAACCTAAACTATCGCGACCCCTAGTTTATTACGATAAACCAATGTTGCTAATATCACTAATGACAAATATTTTGTTTATATTGTAACTGTTTTCGGTGAAATAGCTTGCTGAAATCGACATAGATATGATTGACTCAGTCGTTATCGAAGATATTGAAGATTTGGAGCTATTTTGGCAAAATAGATTCACAAAAACTTTTGCAATGAAAATTGTCGACATGTCTGAACCTGCCTTTTTTTGTTTTTGTTCTTCCATCGTAGCAGTACTTCAACATACATACATACATACATATCATCACGCCTTTTATCCCCGAAGGGGTAGGCAGAGGTGTATTTCTACACCCACTTTTCACCAGATATACTTTAGTCCCACGTAATAAGGGGCGAGCCTATTGCCGTACCGGGCACATTTCCAGACTCCGTGCTGCTACTGAGAATTTCGTGACAGAAAAACCCAATAACACTGCCCGACCCAGGAATCGAACCCGGGACGTCCCGATCCCACGCGTACATTTATGCCGCGAGACCAACGAGGCAGTCGTATAGGATTTGATGTCGAGTTTTCCGTCTCTACGCAAATATGGTACTTGCATCGTGTTATCCCTTAGTCGCCTCTTACGACACCCACGGGAAGATCGGGGGTGGTGACACTTGTATTCTATGCCGTCAACCTCACGGCATTACTTCTACATAGTACTTCAACAAAATATTTTTTAATATTTTTTATATTTAAATAGAAGTTTCACGTCAATGCAAACTAAACTTTGATCTAGCGTAAGTACTTTCGCGAGAGTGAACTCTGTTTCGTTACGCGCTCTTAGCAGTTGTTTAGGTGACATTACAAAATATAAGCCTCGAAAAAAAATTGGCACCAAGAGAGTAGTGATCATTAATATTTATTGGAAATAATCAAATTTCTAGGGCTTTTGTACCCTCTATATAATTCCTAATCATTATCAATTAAAGTAAACATATTTTATTATAAAAATACGGAACGTAAAGAGTGAATGATGTCATGACGAACGAATAAGAATTGTTTTTATCTGTGGTTGATATTTTGAGCTAAGTTTATAACGAGGTATCATAAAAGCCGAGGCTCAAATATGTTTTGTAATAAGAACAAGTTTACACCATTGCTCAGCTATAAAACTTGGCCTTTATAGTGCTGGTTCAAGCTAAGGTTTATTCAGTTTTTTGTAATAAGGCTGTATATGTCTATGAGCCGGGGTTACCACTCACTGTCAGGTAGCCATTGGCACGTTCGTCTATTGCTAGCAATAAAGAAAGAAAGATCATGCTAAATGTGGCTATAGGAACTGTAGGAAGCAGAAAATTAAAATTCTTGGTTATAGGAAATAAATAGTTTTATTGTTCTATCACTTGTTGATATCCATAATCTCGTTCAAACTGTTGAGCCACTTGACAAGTTTAGAGATGCTAGAAAGTATAATATACCATTCTTAACAAAGGATATCCTTCGGTGACACCTAAAAATAAATATAAAAAATAAAATATAGGTGTATTCTGTTAAGACGTGATCTTAGTATTAGTTTAAAGAATCGATAGGTACTCTGATCATTTTAACAAACTAGGTAAAAAAATACCTGAAAAATCAAATCAGTATATTTTCTCACATTGTTATAGAGTTCAGCCATAAAAGGAAAATAAAAGGGCCTTTACAAGAAATAGGTACAAATACCTAGAGCTAAAATACTTGGACCATAGTTTCTGAGTACATATTATTTATAATATCAATATTACAGTAACAATATACCAATTTACCATTGCAAAAACGTTTAAAAAGTGTCTAAATACATTATAACTTAATTCTATAAATAAAAGATACTAACCATTGCCATCCTTTTCAAAAACCATAACTTTCGTTTTACTTACATTCACTTTCATTCCTTTCCCCTCTAACGCACCATGCTTGATCGTTACCATCTCCTGCAATTCCTCCGCTGAAGACGCAAGTATAACCTGATCATCAGCATAAAGGAGGCATTTGACAAGTAACTCATTCATCCTTAATCCACAATCACTATGTTTCATGTCTTGCAAACAACTGTCCATGAAGAGGTTGAACAGCCACGGCGACGCTACACATCCCTGTCTAACACCTGTGTTGATGGTAAACCAGTCAGTGTATGCCCCGTTTATCCTCACACAAGCTCTAGAATCATCATAAAGGGATTTCAGAGCTTGATGAGGCTGCTGTTCACCCCAGACATCGACAGTACCGACCACATTTCATTCCTCACCACTTTATCGTAAGCCTTTTCCAAATCCACGAATGCGCAGTAGACCTTTCGACCTTTGGCCAAAAATTTCTCGGCTATGCATCGCGAGGAAAAGACTTGATCCGTACACCCCATACCCTTTCGGAATCCCGCTTGTACATCCCATATTTTCTTGTCGGTTACTTTCATAACTCTTTCAATCAGTACCTTCGCATATAATTTGCCAACAATGCTGAGAAGGCTAATACCTCTATAGTTTTTGCAGTCTTGTTGCGAGCCTTTTCCTTTATAAAGAGGCACAACTACTGCTGTGGCCCATTCATCAGGTACTCGGCCGGTGCTCCAGCACAAGTTGAATAAACGCTGCAGCTGACTAACTATGATGCCCTGTCCAGCCTTCAGCATTTCGACTGTAATCCTGTCATACCCTGCAGCCTTACCTAATTTCATACTGGCCAGTGCCTTCAAAATCTCATCCACGCCAATATCGCTTTCATCATTGCTATCATTACCATTCATTTCACCTGTTGATGTCTCTGTCGTCGTTCTTTCAAATACATACATACATACATGTATTCTGAGGATTGAGTTTTTCCTCGAACTGCACGAACGGACTTCCAGAAAAACTTAATGTTTCTCCAAAAGTCGTCAGATAATCTACTATCAAGCTCATCTTTCTTTTCCTCTTTTTTCCTTTTAACCATTTCTTTCACTATTCTTATAGACCTAACAAACTCCTTTCTTGCTTCATATATGTCATCACTCGTTGCCTTTCCCATTCATTCATTTGCTCTGGCAGCCAACCAATCTAACCACGCTTTCTTCTTCTCTGATACTGCTGATTGTACATCCTTGTCCCACCATGTATTCTTAACCTTTCGTATTTTCCTTCTCTTGATCACACCACATACTTCAGACGCTACACATACTACCTCTTGTTTAAAGGATTGCCATAATTCTTCCATATCATTTATGTCATCGAACCTCTCAAATCTTGCTATCAATCTTCGTTTATAGTCATCTTTCACATCTTTTTCTTGCAGATTTTCTACTTTTATTCTTTCCAAGACCCTTTCTTGATTATTTTCTCGGTGTCGCCATCCTTTAAAGAGCCCACTTATCCGGCTTAACACCAAAAAGTGGTCTGTATGGATGCCGATCCCTCGAAAAACTCTCGTATCCAACACATTCTTTCTCAGTAGTTCATCTACTATTACAAAATCAATCATACTTCTTCTAACATTTTTCGTCTCACGTGTATACAAATGTATCCTTTTGTGATCAAACATGGTGTTTGTCACACAAAGGCTCCACTCCAAACAAACCTCAAGCAGTGCTTTTCCATTTTCGTTCACACTCTTATCACCGAATCCACCTAAAACCCTTTCAAATCCATCTCGCTTTACTCCCACCCAGCCATTGAAAACACCTGACAAAATCAATCTTTCGTTATCCTTACAGGTTCTCAGAATCTCTCTTAAACTCTACCAAAACTCCTGCCTTTCGTCTTTTTCTTGTTGTGACATACCCGTTACTATATTGACCGGGGCGTAAACCCCTACAATAAGAAGACGAGTAAGTCCTACTTTCATTCTCATCCATAGTAGCCTTGCATTTAAACATTCAAACTCTTTTACGCACTCATTCATTCGCGCAGACAGTATTAAACCAACTCCCTTGCAGGCTCTGGTGGTACTATCTACTCCGGACCAATACGCCGTGTAGCTGCCATGCTTGGTAGTAAACATTATCATAGAAAACATGATACACATATATAAATGACTATACATTAATAATTAAAATACATAAATAATTAAATAATACATAAATACTAATAATATTAATACTTATACATAAATTAGTGCATAAATAGGAATAAGGAATTAAATAACAAGAGTAGGTAATACTACAGTAGCACGGTTAAATATATAGATAGTAGTCTTTGCCGAGTTTTTTAAAGGAAGTCAGTGATTGAGCTTGTTTGATAGACAACGGTAATGCATTCCACAAGCGTGCAGCTTGAACAGTGAATGAGCGATCGTTAAAACTGCTTGAATGCATTGGAATTGCTAGTCTAAAATTTACCGATGACCTCAGAGACCTAGAATGAGTGTCCGTAAGGAACTCGAAGCGTTCTTTTAGATAAAGGGGAGTAGAAGGATTGAAGAGGATGGCATAAAGTAAAGAAAGTATGTGAGTATTCCGTCGAAGGCGAATTGGGAGCCACTTGAGCAAATTGCGGCAATTGGAAATGTGATCATATTTGCGCAGTCCAAATATAAATCTTATACATAAGTTCTGAAGACGCTCAAGCTTATCAAGTTGCTCCTCTGTGAGATCTAGATAGCTGACATCAGCATAGTCAAGGATAGGTAAGAGAAGAGAATTTGCAAGCGCAACCTTGGTGGCAGTAGGCAGAAAGTTTCGCAGTCTTCGAAAGGTCCCAGCAGCAGAAAATAATTTTCGACTAACTTCCCTAATTTGAGGACCCCAGGATAAAATATAAAGAATATAAACTCCCAAATCCTTCACGCAGTCACTAACAGGAATAGGTATGCCATTAAAGTAAATTTGTGGTAAACAAGTGAAGTCAACACGCGAAATCATTCGAGGACTTCCCACAACGATGACCTGCGTCTTAGTAGGGTTGACCTGTAGACCAAACTTTGGCTCCATGCAGCTATTCCCTCAAGGTCTGAATTTATGATTCGAAATGCTTTAAACAACTCATGTACTGGGCCTTGGGTGTAAATTTGAAGATCATCTGCATAAAGGTGGTAGGATGACTGAAGTTGATAAGAGATAGAATTTATAAAAATTGAGAAAAGTAAGGGAGATAGAACGCCACCCTGCGGAACGCCGACTGTAGTCCTGCACCACGAAGAGAACGAGTCTTCAATTCGTATACGTTGTCGGCGACCAAACAGGTAACTGTGAAACCAATCAATCACTGGTGGAGATATGTTAATTGAGCGGAGTATGCCAAGAAGTGTACGGAAATCGACGTTATTAAAGGCGTTACTGAAATCTAGTAAGCAAAGTGTAGTCAGGTTACCATTTTCCATACCAAGCCTGATATCGTCGGTAATGTTGATCAATGCCGTAACAGTGCTGTGACCAGGGCGAAAACCGGATTGGAGTGGATTGAGGAGAAAGTTCTGATTAAGGAATGTATTAAGTTGGTCATGAACGAGGCGTTCGAGTACTTTCGACAGGAATGGTAGTACGGCGATAGGACGATACTTGGAAAAAGATGTAGGATTAGATTTTTTGAGTAAGGGAATAATTAGTGCTTCTTTCCATAAAGCAGGAAAACGCCCCCATGCTTGGCGACAAGAGAAGGTGTGGAAACAAAAATGAGATCAAGAAGAGAAGGAGTAGAATTTGGAAAATTATGTGTAGCACTTAGAGGGAGGATGGATAGATTACAGGATTCAACAATACTACGCAAAGAAGAGGAGCGCGAATCCTTTTTTAACAGACAAGTGTTGAAATCGCCCATGACTATGGCGTGACTGTAAGAAGGAGATAGATTTTCTAGGATACGTTCAAAAGAAGAGAAATAATTAACGCGACAGTTAGGAGAATAAAAAACACCAAGAAGCACCTTGGTATAAGCGAGATTTAACTCCAGAAAGAGATGCTCGCCGGCGTTGAGCGGTGGTGTTTGTGATGACATAGAAACGACATTAAAAGGAATGTGATCCCGTAGATAAATGGCAACCCCTCCACCACCACTCCCGGTACGATCATTTCTTATAAGGCGGAAATTGGGAAGAGAGTAAGACACAGACGACAGGCATGGTTTTAACCACGATTCGGAATTAATATAGACAACATTCAAGTTACCGGGTACATCGGCAAACTCGCACTGGATAGTATCATCAAGAGATGTAATGCTTGAAAAACTATTGTTATTGCTACTTGCAGAACAAAAGCTGTCATTGTCACTACTTTGCAGTTGATCTAACATAACATAAAAATAATAAGAACTATAATATATAAAAAAATTAAAATAAAATAATATATGAAAAGATATATATATATATATATATATATATATATATATATATATATATATATATATATATATATATATATATATATATATATATATATATATATTATTAAAAAATTAAAAAATAGTTAAACGGTGCTAAAAGTCTTTTCCACCCGCCAGTTGAGTGCTAAGACCTCGTCCCGTGGGATCTCCACCTTGTCGTACCTTACCCGTTGGCGGCGGAGCCCAACACCTTCATCCGCCGCCAAGGGGGTTTTGTTCGGGGCCTGCTTGACCATCTGGCGGGCCAATACCCGTCGGGGCGTAGCGAGGAATGCTTCAGCGATACCCGACCCTCCGACACACGGGTACGTGAGGGGAAAAAAAAAGAGTGCTAAGACCTAAAGAACAAAAATTGGTAATACATATTGCACATAAAATTCAAAAGATTTCTAAAATAATAAAACAAAACGTAAAAATAATCTAACGTGAAAAAAAAAAAGAAAAGTTAATACCTATAACGGGGAGGTTCTTAAAGTTAGCAACACTGCTTTCACTAAAGTACTCCATTTAAGAAAAAAATGCATTTAATCAAATAAATAACTAATTACTAACAAAATATTGACACATACGATTTTGATCAATTTAACTAAGTAGAGCTAAAAAATATTTTATGATTTATGAGTATATAATTATTTGTGGCTATACTCATTTATTTTATAGCGGTACTGGTTTTGAGCATTGTCCTTTGGTTTTTGTACGGAGAATAGACATTCTCACAACCAATTATCCGAATTAATCGAAAAATAACAACATAATACGCAATAAAGTGAAATTGTTTCTTCGTGTCCAATGCTAATATAAATTAATTTTCCTGTAACTTTCCAAATGAACTTTCCAAAAATGCTAAGCTAATTCTGTAAAAAGATGTAAATATCTTTTCTGTACACATTAAAAAAGCATGAACTGGTACAAAACGTTTAAACATAGAAAACATTACATCTATTTATGCAAATGAAAAGTAAATTGACGGACATCAAAGTTTATTCCAGTTTCGCAGTGTCAAAGCCGTAACATAAAAACGGCTGTTGTATCGATAGTGCTCTGTATAAAGAAGTAGTACCGTAATCATCGAAGACAAAACAATGCCATGAGAGGATCAGCGATTACTGAGCTGAGACGGAAACTATTGAATAAACAAGTGAGTGGCGATCCGTCACCGGGCCCGCTTTATGTCGCTTCACGGTGACACACAACACACATCTGACAGCAGTCTAACTCCGATGAGAACGAACATATTTTTGTCTTTCTTATTTCTTTAGTTCTGATATTTTCATATTGTATGTACAAAGTGATTTCAATCCTATATCATCATCGTCCTAGCGTAATATCGGTAACATCCTAGATCTTTTGCCTGGAGCCTTCGGAGTAGGTTGGAGGCTCCGTTTACGAGTCTTATCAGATTCAATCAATTATGATATATATAAAAAAAAACTATTATAATTAAAGGAAAAGACACAGGTCAGAATATCAGCTCACCCTTTGTTAAATGTAAATTGCTGAAGAAACTTAAACAAAATGGATTAACAGTTATTGATTTTTCATAAATAGCAAAAGCCATACTTTTACTATGGACCAACTTAGAACACGCTAGGCACAGTTATTGTCGAAAGAATTTAAATTCACTAAAAAACAGTATTACATTTTGCCCAGTCGTATTGGTATTTAGTAATGCGACTACACGATCCGTGCTGTTATCCTAAAAGCTGTATAAACAAGTAACCAGTTCATATATGTATTGAGTAAAACAACGCTAAATACTAATGAAATGATTGTATCACTGTTTAAACCATTGGAAGGTTTCCAACAAAATACGGCATCCACAGAATGGAACATAGTGGATTGCTACTATTTAGTAAGTGCGTACACATGGTATCGTTATGAACAACGAGTGAGCAAAACGATATTGCGATCGACAAACTTGTTTTCTCAGCGGAGCGACATTCATTTCATGTGGTTTCATATCGTTCGTTCGTTCGCTGCGTTATCGTGCCGCGCGTAAGCAATGGTGACAATTTGTCCGCTGGAAATAGCTTACGAAATTATGGCGCTGATAATGTTATGTTACAATAGCTTCATTATGTTGGCTCTAGTTCTTATCGAATTACAACTGAAAGTCAGTTTTTAATTCGACAAGACATGAAAAATAACTGCATTTCTTTTGCTTAACATTTGTGCTCTTTGAAGAGCGATTATGGTTTCAGCTAGCAACACGCCACGCATGAAAGTAACCTTATACAATCTTTCTATTCAGAAAATATGTTTGTGGTCACGAGCTAGTAAATTATGCAAAATAGCTCGAGCTAGGCGAAATTAATCTTGTCCCTAGCCACCCAAGTAATGAAAGGTACCGTTAGTGTTCAAATATTTTTATGTGGAACTACTGCGTGTACTGCACAGCGTCGCGTCACTGCGGGCCATGAGTAATCCACTTAGGATTTGCCATAAACAAGAAGGGCCATTGTCGCGACGCGAGCGATCTGTTAGCGTCTAAGTGTAACTGATAAAGGGCGTCGACAGTATTGTTCGCAGCGGTATTAGGCTTTAATCCGGTGTCGCAAGCGAGGCTCGTTAGCTTGATTGTTCGGTGTCGCCGGCAGATGGCCAACGTAATCCAAGCACGCTCCCGCTGCCCTCCGCACCTCCCTACGCGAAAATATAACCTCTTTGTGTTTGCATCTGCAGGTAAATTGTACACCGAAATTGGACCTTACTACGTGCCCGTTTTGAATGCAGCCGGTACATATGAATTTTATTATTCTCTTGAAAACTTATTGTTATCAGAGCAGCTGAATGTATTGTTTATGTACAAGGATATGCGTCGGGCTATTTTATAAACATGAATGAAAAAAGATTCATATAAATGTAAAACTTGTTGGTTTGGCGTTACACTGAAACCGAAGGTTCCTAGGCGATTTGGGAAAAATGGACTGTATCTAAAGGATGGCGAGTTCTGGTCGCCTAAGGATTGGATAAGGGAAGAGGATTGTGAGTGGGTATAGGATATTCTAAGGATGCTGAAGGATGAGGGGCACCTACCTTGTACGTCAGTCCTCTTTCCTTGCAAATGGCAGCCTCCTGGTTTCTTCGAGAATCCTGAAGCTGTTTGAATCACTCCACTACACAAATCACTTTCACTCGCGGGCGGTTTGTTGAGTTTTGTATAAGCGGTAATAATTATAGCGGTCCGGTACAGTTCGTCGCGGCGCGGATTATTCTAGACTGTCTCTCGCGTCGATGATCGCGGCGACCAATCCGCGAAAGGCGTGCCCCTTCCAGGGAATGGGATAGACAGGGACGGAAACAAAAGGCATCGCTCGCATTGGCCAAGCAGCGACGAGCCATTGACCTTGATGTGATTAGTTTTCGATGGAAAGGTAGATGGCGCTACCATATCCCCCCGGCCCTAAAGGGTTGCCTTTAAAAGAAATAGAATTGAACTTAGCTATGTTGGGTGTACTACCGCATAACCCATCAATAGGCTAAGACAGTGATATGATAATAAAATTAATCTAAATTAACTTTAGCAAAAAATACAAACGCAATAATAGCGAAAACTACAAACTAAATACTTAAACTAAGAGGTAGATCCAACTTCAGGCTAGATCTCACTGAGTTGGAAGCGGACAGAGACGTACAACAAGGCGCACGTAGCTCCCCTTCGCGGTTTTCACGGTAACAACGCGGGTTGTACCGTCCTTGGAAGTATGCAGTTTCTCTACGATGGCTAATGGACATGAAAGCGGCGGAGCATTATCATGTATTATGACGACCAACATACCCTCCTGTATAGGGGATGCAGGACTATTCCACTTGGATCTAGCCTGAAGCTGGTGTAGATATTCCGCACGCCAGCGCCGCCAGAACGACTGCACAAGTTTATCCAGCAGAATATGTCTCTGGAGCAAGCTTAAAGAGTCTGCTTCAGGAGCCAGAAATGACGATAATGGCACTGTATTCAGAAAAATGTGCAGGGCTTAACGCGGATGGTTCTGCAGGGTCACTACTCAATGCCGTGAGCGGACGCGAGTTGATCAGTGCCTCGACTTGTGCAAGGACAGTTAAAAGCTCTTCGTAAGAGAGGATCTGTTGACCTATAACTTTGAAGAGATGCGTTTTAATTGCTTTGACCATGCTTTCCCAACATCCACCGAAATGAGGTGATGCTGGTGGAATAAACTTCCAGTCAATATGATCTATGGAAAGTTCTTCCTGAAGACGAGTACGATAACCCGCGACGAGATTGAAACAAGTAGCGGGAACAAGTTCAATCAATTTGCTAACGCGGTTGGCGACAAAAGTCTGTCGACGGTGAGGAGAAGAATGAATCTAAGCGAGCACTACTTTAGAGTCGGAAAATGCGTATATTTTATTAATAGGGTAGAGGGGCAAAACTGTGTCTTGAACCCTGCGGAGCAACTGAGACAGCAGAAGGGCCGCGCACAACTCCAGTCTCGCAACTGAAATGGTTTAAACAGGCGAGACCTTAGACTTGGCACAAATTAACTGCACCGAGTAGTTAGAACCAATGCGGACTTGCAGATATACGACTCCGCCGTAAGCACGCTCGCTGGCGTCAGCGAAACCTATTAAGTCGATGGAACATCCATCTACCAACCCAAGATGACGCGGAATAGTAATTTGATTGAGCGCGGTAAGCTCAATACAAAACTGGCCCCAAGCGGCGACAATATGGTCAGGGTGTGTTTCATCCCACTCACTCTTTGATAGCCAAAGTTCCTTGATCAAGAGCTTGGCGTATAAAATTGTGGGAGCCACAAAACCCATTATGTCCCATAGTCGAGCCACTGTGGAGAGCATAGTGCGTTTGGTGCACTTATCATCTGCTGGTGAGACGTCAAACAGCATAGCGTTGCATAGCGTAGCATAGCATAGCATGGCATAGCATAGCATGGCGTAGCATAGCATAGCACAGCATAGCATAGCTAATTAGTGCTTTATCTTACACACAGTTTTAGCACCCACCTTGATCTCTTGAAGAACAGAACAACAACAAGACGTAATACAATGAGAAGTATGTAACGTAGGTACGGTACCCATAATCACATACCCAAATACCGTCTCAATAGCGGGCGGTAAATCATATCGCTCACTACGTACTATTTTAGTTAGTAGCAAGTGCGGAAATACTGAAGCTCCGATCAAAAGATCAATGCCTGCCGGATTCGCAAACTCCGCGTCTGCCAGCGGCAATGACTCGAGGTGAGTGAGTGATGCTACGTCTACATTAGCGTTCGGCAATGCGTCCGTGATACGCTCCACGATAAGCAAAGAAATGTTAAAATTAATATCCCTATCAAAACGCGAATGTATTTTAATATCTACGGAACCCTTGCAAAGTTTTTCTGAACCGCCGATCCCTTTGACCACTGAACTAGTATTTCTAAAGTTATTCCACAATCCGAGGCGTTTGAAGCATTCCAATGTTATTAGATTGGTCTGAGACGCGCTATCGAGTAGACAACGTACCATGTGCGGCGACCCATTAACATCATAAACGATAACTTGCGCTGTCGCTAACAGTACCGTCTTAGACGCCGTATACTGCGTTTTGGACCCTGCGCGGATCATTATAGATGCGCGGGTGCCTTACTCGCGTGCGCGTCGCCCGCGCAATGGACGTCGTACACAACGATACTTCGCCCTGAGACGTGGAGGGGGAAGTCACCATGGCCTGCACCTGCAACGTAAGTGTGTCAAGGTTAGCGGCTTGGCTTGACAACGGGCTACCTTTATCGAAATGTAACAGTGAATGGTGTCGTTGATTACATGATCGGCATCTCGTTCTACAAGAACAATCACTCGTTTTATGCTTTATACTTAAGCAATTAATGCATGCTTTGTTATCTTTTACACATTTGTAACGAGCGGTTGGATTTAAATTATTAAAACAGGACATTTATAGAAATGGTCGTGCACTATATTACTGCACAGACACTTCTGTGAATTAATTTTATTAGATTCCGAGCATGTTACGTAAGATTGTGGATTAGGGACTGAGTTATTATTACTATTTCGCGCTTTATTCGACCTTTGTTTGCCGCTGTTAGTGTTAGACGGGCCAGGTGAACCAGACTGCGTATTATGAAATATTCGACACTGATCTTTGATGAACGAAATAAAACTATCTAGTGTAGGTATTTTATTATTGCGTTCCGTCATCTCGAAAGCACGAATTGTATCAGTGTCAAACTTTTTTAAAGCGTGTTGAAGCAACATAAAGTCGGAAAGATCTTCTAATTTTAAGTTCCTAAGAGAATTAACCGCGGTTACGAAGTTATCAATAAACAGCTGGAAATTCGAGACAGATGCGGCACTGGACAGTTTAAAATTTAAAGCTTGGTCAAAGTAGGTAGACGCTAGGACGCGCGTGTCTTGATATCTATCAAGTAGTGACTGAAATATTACCTGATAATTCTCAGCACTGGGTGTGACACCTGCAAATACGGACTGGGGCTTCGGTGACAGTTTACCTATTAAATAGTACAACCTGTCAGCATCTGTCAGAGAACCATTATCGTGCACTGTAGACTTAAAACTCGCATAGAATAACGGCCAGTTTCGTATATCGCCATCAAACGACATAATCTCGATTGGCGGTAATCTCGGCGTGCGGGCCGCGGCAACGGGCTGTGCCGAACATTTACCCTTCAATTGCGATTGTATACGCTTAATAATACAATAAAGATCTTTGAATGAGGTGTACGCCTGATAATTCGGTTTTTCATCAGGATTGATAGAAAGTAATCTTGTGTTATAATCGTCTAACAACTTATGAAAATCTGTTCGAATATTATCTACTGTCATACAATAACTAAGGAATGATTCTCTGTTACTGTCGGAAATAGCGGCGATTTTTGAGCGCTCATAGATGTTTTGAATACGCTCAAATAAAATATTGCGTGTTGCTTCTAAGATTGTCATCTTTTTGTCTTACGACACGCGTGACTTCTTTTGTTGTGACATGCTTACGTAAGTATAAGCTAATGAGACCGAAACAAAATGAGAATATCTAATGTACCTATTATTTTACCTAAGTAGGCTAAGTAGGCAACACTTTAGAGCTGTGGAATTAAAAGTTGCTTGAAATATGAGATTTACAAGACAACTATGATAGTTCCAGAAATAATAATTGAGTAAGTAGGTAGCTACATAAAAGTATATTACCTACTGAAGCGTGCGAAAACAACCATGTGACGGTTATGTGAATGGACTAGGAGAGCTATAACTGCCTAGGTATATAGAATATAACGAGGTTTTACGTATAAAACGTAAATGAATCCGACTCATATGGATCAAAAAAATGGTTCGGCGTTACACCGAAACCTAAGGTTCCTAGGCGATTTGGGAAAAAATGGACTGTATCTAAAGGATGGCGAGTTCTGGTCGCCTAAGGATTGGACATGGGAAGAGGATTGTGAGTGGGTATAGGATATTATAAGGATGCTGAAGGATGAGGGGCACCTACCTTGTACGTCAGTCCTCTTTCCTTGCAAATGGCAGCCTCCTGGTGTCTTCGAGAATCCTGAAGCTGTTTGAATCACTCCACTACACAAATCACTTTCACTCGCGGGCGGTTTGTTGAGTTTTGTATAAGCGGTAATAATTATAGCGGTGTGGTACAGTTCGTCGCGACGCGGATTATTCTAGACTGTCTCTCTCGTCGATGATCGCGGCGACCAATCCGCGAAAGGCGTGCCCCTTCCAGGGAATGGGATAGACAGGGACGGAAACAAAAGGCATCGCTCGCATTGGCCAAGCAGCGACGAGCCATTGACCTTGATGTGATTAGTTTTCGATGGAAAGGTAGATGGCGCTACCACTAGTTGTATTACGTAGGGTTAATAAAAATGCATTTATTCGTTTGTTATTCTGAATTGACTTAAGCACGTGGTTTGGATTTATACTTGTAATTTTCTTTCAATTTCTGCGGTTCTTTGACTCTTTTTATTTTAAGCTCATTACATAATTGTAGAGTAGGTATGTAGGTACATATTGAACAATATCTGCTATGTTGGCAATTAGGTATTTATTTTACAATTGATGTAAGGGTTACTTTTTGATTGACAAACATATTCTTACACACATTGCATTAAAATGTAGGGCATTTTCCGTTGGTAATGTTGGTATACAGAAGGTCATTCAATCATTTATAATTTCTTTAAGGACTAACTAAGCTACTTAGGACTGCCTCCGTGGTCTAGTGGATAGCGTGTGCGACTGCTGATCGGAGGCCCCGGGTACAATTCCCGGGTCGGGCAAAAGTGTTACTGGGGTTTTCCGAATTCTCAAAAGCAGCACGGAGTGTGGTGATGTGCTCGATAACGGCAAAAGGCTCGCCCCCTATTACGTGGGACCTAAAAATTCATGGTGAAATGTGGGTGTAATATTACACCTCTGCCTACCCCTTCGGGGATACAGGCGTGAGTCTATAAAAAAAATGAGACTAACTAAGCATAGCTGTATAGGTGAAATAATATCAATTATTGTGCTGTTCGCAATAAAAATAATAGGTACCTAATTGTAGAAAACAAAAGTTTACTATTCTGCTGAGCACACCATGATTTCAAAATCGTGAGGGTTTTTCTATATCATTATACCCAGAATTTGATATAATTACTTTGTTAAAAATAAAACATGGAGTCTTATGCTTGTGATAGACGCTGTTATGGTTTTGCTTCTAAAGGATAAGTAGGTACCTAATTATGCAAAAAAAAACAATTATTTTAATCATAGGTACTCTTGAAAACATATGGGTCGATGGAAGTGGACTAATAGGGTATTTGACTAAAAAAATCGAATTAGTCCGTCAGTTAGATTATCGAAAAATATTGGACACGTATTTTTTGTTTTATCAAATCAGTAAAAAATTCCGAAGATAAAACGCATCAAAGATGGAGAAACGTCTAGGAGTGAGGCTTGTAACGTCACTTGCCAGTAAAAAGTGTACGGGCAAGTGACGTCACACGAGTTTTCAGCGAAGTTTGTAGTCTTCAGTTTTTGTTTACGTGACTAAAGAAAAAATACGTGTCCAATATTTTTCGGTAATCTAACTGACGGACTAATTAGATTTTTTTAGTCAAATACCCTATTGGCTTAATTATCTTTTATCAGTCTACCGTATAGCTAAAGCCATCTGTCCCTGGTGTCATGAAGATCTTTGACAGTCGTTATATTGAGTCAGTACGTCATGTCAGATTAAACTGACACTAGTGGCAATGAATACAGATTTACATAATAAAAGCGCGTTTCTTAAGGATTTCGTGTGCCGATTCCAATTGGCGAGTTGGCGGGTGTCGTCAGTTCGTCTCTCTTGCACTCATAGAGACAGCTGTCACAGCGCGACTGCCACGCCGCCAAGCGGCAATTTGGGTCACAGAAAGTTTGTCTACAGAGCGCTCATAATAAATGCGCCTTTATATAAATATCTATGCTCTATGCTAGTGGGGAAAAAGTCTACCACGCTGTAAAATATTCGGAGCGCATTAAACAAATTATGTCTCTTCATCACTTTAGAGGAACTGACTGTTATAATAAAAAAATGCCAATGCCATTAAGTTTTTCTCGGTACATAATGTTCAATCTGTGCAAAAATAAATACATAAACAAACTTGCACGAATCATCAAACGGTTATCACTTTACGAACGCTCAACGTCACAGCCACAACTAAATTCCTTACAAACCGTAGCACCGGTCATCATTTGATATGTACACACAGCATGCACACTAAAACAATAAAGCAACTGTATTAATGTGTTACTTCCTTCAATAGAAAGTGTATATGCAATCAGAACATTTGAAAGTAGCAAGCTAACGGACCACACACTGACCGTATATGTACTATTTGCGTTTGTGTATTTATTTGTATGCGTGTGTGTATGTATGTTTATATTCGACCATGACTAGTTAGTAAGCATAACTGCACTATTTAACGGGCTATGACGAGAGAGGTTGATACTTTGTGTGATTTAAACATCGTGACGGTCATGGTTAAACTTTGTCAGCCTTATAAAATTTGTACTAAATATATCTTAAAATTTGGTCCAGGCCTTATGTTATATGAAAGTAAATAGCCATACATAGGTTAATGCAATATGTCTCTATTTTGTAGCAAAATATAATTGAATACGCGCATTATATGACCTTGCGAATGATCGTCACTGTTGCTAGTAAGCGACCGTCAGTATCGACACCACAGAAATAAATAGTTACTATAGTTAGCTTATATACTATAGTTAGCCGTGAATGTGTCGATCACAGAAATAAATAGAAACTATTTATTTCTGTGATCGACACATTCACGGCTTACGATGCTGATGTGGACGAACTTTTAGACATTTCGATAAAGAAATAGGGCAGAAAAGTTTATCAGACTGTAAACAAGAAGACATCTTTGACAAAACTTCATAAAATAGGCCTTATCTATAAGATCTTTCATACAGATGATTGAGAAGACACTTCAATTTTAGGGTTCTGTTCTATTGTAAACTAGGAACCTTCGCTATGTCGGTCTACCCGTCTGTCCGGCCGCACTTTACGCAAAAACGATGAGCATTAGAGATACACGGACAAAACTACGAAAACATTTTGTTACGCCTATCGTTCACCAAAAAGAGAAAGAGGTTTATTTTTATTTTTCTGAAATATTGTTTCGGGTATCGTTTACACTTACTTATGGGATAGTTTGTATGTTAGTAGCTATGGTATTTTATTAACATATCCAAGTTTAATTGCTTAGTTAACTAATACAAATAACATAACACCGTTACCAAAGCAAACTACCACTACTTGGAACCGGCGACAGAGTACCAAGGATCACATTTACGGCCCTGTCACGACCTTGCCGCTCTGAGCGGCGACTTAGCGCGGGGTGGCTAGCGGCAAGATCAAATGTATGAAGACGTTCGAAGCACGCCACGAGCCGCCGCGCACAGCGATAACGCGCGCGTTTTTTTTGGCGCGAATGGCTGCGCGGCGAGCGGCGCGGCGTGCGGTGCGGCGAGCGGCGGGAACAAATGTACTGCGACCGAGTCCGACGCCACGACTCCGAGCGGCACAGACAGCGTTACGCGAGGGACGAACTAGGCGGTTAAACTATTTGTTAAATATTTTGAGGCGGTAATGAATACGGAGACATTTAAAGTCGAAATTTTTAAACGGTCGCGTGTGTGGATAGCAACACATCCGCTGTATAAATACAAAAATGTTAGTAAAACGTTGCGAGATGTAATGAAACAATATTTTACAGAATGTAATGGTAGGTTTTAATATAAATCGCAAACATTAAAACATTGTGTAATGTACATATGTACCTATTTAGGTACAGACACAGCTACTATGAAAGTTAAAAGGCGATTTACCTACCTACTTAACGTAGGTAATCTACGTTGTGTAGGTATTCAACGCCTCATTAATTGCGAATATACATTATTCGTTTGATATAAAATACTTGTAAGAAATGAAGATCCAATGACGACAATTTTGTAGGTAAGTATACCGTATAGTTACACAAAGATATTTTGGTTATCGCCATATTTATGGGTAACTCCGTCGGCCCAAATACGTCCACATTTGCCGCTGCGTTTACCGCTGCTGTAGGGTCGTGGCGTGCACGACGCTCTGCCGCGCCGCCCGCCGCGACGCGCGCCGCTTAGACCGATCTCGTGAACAGGCCCTTAAGCGTCTGTAATATTGTTGTGGCTACATTCTGACTTTGAGCTGGCGACTACACTGAGTATTGCGGATTGAATGATATTTTGGTACCACCTTATTTTCAGCATAGTTAAATGTATTGGTCCGCGAGCTGAAAATATACCTCATACCTCTCTTATTATACCCCAACACGGAACTGCAGACCTGACTGACTAACGGGGCTATAGAAAATTATGTTTATTTTTTTTCTAGAAATGTATTTGAGGCAACTTTACAAAGGCAGCGATAGCCGAGTGGATATACCAACAGACTGCCATGCAGAGGGTATCAGGTTCAAATCCACGGCGCGCACCAATGACTTTTCGGAGTTATGTGCGTATTGAATTGTTAATTATCGCTTGTCCCGTGCCTCGGAGAGCACGTTAAGCCGTCGGTCCCGGTTGTCATGAAGATCTTTGACAATCGTTACAGGGCGTCAGTACCTTCTAAATAAACTAACACTAGTCTAAACCACGGAATATCGCTATCCCTTCGGGTTGCGGAGGTCAGACAGGCAGTCGCTCCGTGGAAAAGCTAATATTCAGCCAAATCCGGTTAAACTAGAAAGCGGACCCCAGACTGAAACTGGGATAACGCTAAGAGAAAGTATTTGAGGCAACGTGCGTTTTTTCAATGTTGTAGTTTTGTGTTTAGACAATTAAAAAAAAAATAAGCGAGAAGATTTAGTCGGGGCTTTAACATTGCCAGGCGTTTTTATATTGGTTTGCAAAATATTTTTGTCTTGTTTTGCTCTTTATATAACGTGTGATTCCGTGTCTCTAGTTGAGAAAATTAATTATTATTGAGATGTTTTTCTTTATCAATCAACTCATTTCTTTACATAGATTTTGGCTCATCGGAGTATACTGAAGTAAATAATATATGTATATCTTTAAGGTTCTTTTTTCTGTTTTGACCACAAACTCTCCAGAGTCCTCATTCGAAAAATTACATGTGACTATAGGTATTTTTTTAGTCAGTCGAGTTCCTTAATTAGAAGAAGCTACGATTTAGCTCTCCAGAATATGTGTAAGTCAATGGTTATTTATGTAGAACATAACTATGTGAGCCTGAGAATATATTCGGTACGTTAAACCCCATGGTTAACTCTTCCGCTGCTGGGATTGTTTAGGCAAACACATGTGAACGTGATCAAACTGACGTAAATACTTGTGTGAGTGCCTACGGGTCAAATTTTCCCAGAACGCTACTATGCTTAAGTATACTATAAGAACAGTGGAAATCGATGGCTTTAAAATTAACAACTAAAAGAATTTAATTTAGTGGGTCGCGCGAATAAATCGCTTCAAATAATGGACTTACTTATGTGTACTACCAGGCTTATATATGAGCAAAATAGAATATAATAAAATAACTGCCCTGTAGAAAAGCTGTACGTAAAGTACTATTTGAAACGTGCTTATCAGGGCATTTAATGTAATATCTAAATTTTGTTGTATTATTGAGAAAACGTTTTCACATTCGAAATTCGAAAGTTGTACACTACGGCCGTCACATTAATCTTTAATGACAATTTTAGAACCTATCGAGTGACGATCCATACATCCAAATCTGTTTAGATATTTAGAAGCTATGTTGGAAAAAAGCAACTTGTATATACTCGAACATAAATGAGCTTTACAAACATTACAATACTCTTTTTTACACTTGTGTAATAACTCATCGATTGACGTGCTATGCTTAGAGTCTTGGCGGTCGACGATGAGTTTTCGGAACCGCATTGACAAGTCATAGGGGCTTGATGGGTTTTGTGTTTAAAACTGCAAGCCATCGTTTAGAATTCTGTCACTAGTTCAAGAAAAACTGTGCAACCACTCTGACACCGCAAATGCCATTTGCACATGTTGGTTTACTGCTGTAGTATCAATCTTAAATCCATACAAAAATTATAAAGCTGAAGAGTTTGTTTGTTTGCAGGTTTAGTTTGAACACGCTAATATCAGGAAAAACTGATATGATTTGAATAATTCTAATTGGGTTGTGTCATGTTGTATGGCCCATTTATCGAGGAAGAATATATGTATGCTAAGTTACATCACGCTACGACCCACAGGTGCAGAGCAAAAGCCTTGAATAACGCGGGTGTAACCGCGGGTTTAGCTATCTATACATATAAATAAAATTGGAGTGTCTGTTTGTAATATTAAAATAACCGCTTTTTACTAAATGCATATGGATGTATACACGGTACCTACATAATAATATAACGAAATGACATGTTTTACAATTTTTGTATGTCTGTCTGTCTGTTTGTTTGTTTTCGCTGATCTCTGGAACGGCTGGACCGATTTTGACGGGACGTTCACTGGCGGATAGCTGATGTACCAAGGAGTAACTTAGGCTATAAATTAACCGGGTACGCGAAGTAGTTCCCGCAGGACGCGGGTGAAACCGCGAGAAACAGCTAGTAATTATACAAGTTCCGAAATTTTATACTAATATATAAAGCTGAAGAGTTTGTTTGTTTGTTTGGTTGATCGCGCCAATCTCAGGAACTACAGTCCGATTTGAAAAATTCTTTCAGTGTTAGATAGCCCATTTATCGAGGAAGGCTATAGGCTATATAACATAACGCTGTGAGCGACGGAAGCTGAGCAGTAGCCTTAAATAACGCGTGTGTAACCGCGGGCATCATCTAGTAAGGTTTATATAATTATATCCTTATTTGGCACGACGGTTGAACGACTTTTATTTTTCAAAGTCGTACTTTCTAAATGATGATTCCCACGTGCGTCTCGAGAAAGATTGATGAATGACACAGAAGGCTATGTCATTGGAAAAGGTTCCAGATAACTTTTTCAAGGTATCCTCGAAATAGGACTCTCTAATGATAATGAATTATTGAATAATAACATTTCAATACAATATTATCATACGTAGGTAGCGGTTTTTAACCCTAGAAGGCTAACCTCCGTCGATTCGACGGGTACAATATTTATATATTACTCTCTCTTTATAATGGCGCATTCTAACGACATGACCCGATAAATGACCTCAGTGCCCGCCTTACTCGTCCCATCGGCGCACGCGGCACTAAGGTAAGTGTTTTAGTTTTCGATATACACGTGTTCTGCCCGTCGTTTCGACGGGTGGTTAGCTTTAACGTAACTTTTATGAATTGAAGTGAGCATTGATTTTCTCTTATAATTTGTTTTATTTGTAGTTTTCGTTATGTCATGGAATAGAATACCGCTGGATGATACTGAAATATCAGCTTTGATAGACGGAGAGTTACATTTAGAATTTTAGACGATTTTGAAGACGATTCTGCGAGCGAAACCGAAGATTGTTTTGAGGAAGATCTCAGGAAGATGAAAACTACGAGCCATCAGATTCTGAAAATATCCTGGCTGAAGAACAAGAACCTCCATCCAACTCTTTTGCAAGTGTCCTTGAAACACCTACATGTTCGCGAATTATACAGTTGTCACAAACGAACGTTAGAGGTAAAAACCGGCATGTATGGGCGACCTCAAAAGGACAAACTTCTTCCAGAACTTCGCTAAGAAATATAGTTCGTACTTCGAGAGGACCAACTTGATCTTGCAGAGTAATTAAGTACAGGTGAACTGCATTGCTTAGATAAATTTTTCACAAATGAAATTTTTGAGAAAATTGTAAAATAGACAAACGTGAGATCAGTGTAAAAGGATCATGTTACGCAAATATTACAGCTACAGAAAAGGAAACTAATGTTCTCAAAATAAGTGCTCTAGTGGGTGTGCTCATTTTGTCAGCGGCCTTGAAGGATAAGCATCTGACCACTGAAGAGATTTTTAGTAAAATTTTGCGAATGACAAAAACCATTTGTCATAATATGTGGCGAACACAAGGTGGATTTTTGTATTATTTGTGCCAAAGACAAATGACTTAATTGCTAGTATTTTATTTTTTTACTTTTATATTACTATAAAAATGTCAATTAATGACATTATTTATATTTTTATTGTTGATTTTGCATGCCAAAAAGTTTAAGAACAAATTGATCTCATTTTTCATAGTACCTTATAAATGTATAAGTAAAATAAAAAATAAAACGTATATCGTTAATTCTAATACTTTTTTTATTTCTAACCCTTGCAGCTATCCCAGATATAAAAAAACGGTTTCATTTATTGAATTTATACATACAAAAAACTAGTTTTAAATAATGCCCGTCGTTTCGACGGATGGTTAGCTTTAAAGGGTCAAGAAATAAGGTTAGCTTTCTAGGGTTAAGTAGAATTATGTTTGGCAATAACGGATTCATTCACAGCCTCTTGTGGTGGATAAAGAAAGTGTGTCTTTTTCATACAGGCGGTATGGGCCTAGCCACTTAAACCATTGCGGTGTCCATCGACGTCTCGCAGCGACGGGTCAAGCGAAATTTGCTTAGCATAAGCCTTGCCACGATTCCATCACTTTTGCGGCAAAGGACAATTATGTAATATAATATACAGAGTTCTAAAGGTTAACCTACGACCTCCGGTTAAGCAGTCAAAGTCTCCAAGCATGTCTTGACAATTCTGGATACTTCATATTTCAAAATATATTCTCAAAAAACTCACAAGTATTTACATACAGTATATTTTCAAATAAGTTTGTACAGAAAGATGTATTCTCTTCGACAAGCGTAAGTATCGTATGTTTATTGAACATGAGTTATCAGGAGTTCGCCGGCGGCGTTGTTAATTAGAACGAACACAACATGATATGTTTGTATGTATAGTAACTAACAACCTGATCGAAATAGACTGACCTAAACTTTATGTTTAAAATGAATATTCAGGTTTTTAAATACATGCCATTTATTTTTTAACTATACCTATCAGGCAGCGATAGCTTAGTGGAGATACTAACAGACTGCCATGCAGAGGGTATCGGGTTCGAATCCACGGCGCGCACCAATGACTTTTCGGAGTTATGTGTGTATTGAATTGTTAATTATCGCTTGTCCCATTCCCATGCCTCGGTGAGCACGTTAAGCCGTCGGTCCCGGTTGTCATGAAGATCTTTGACAGTCGTTATAGGGCGTCAGTAGGTACCTCTTTATAAAACAGACACTAGTCTAAACCATGGAATATCGCTATCCCTTCGGGTTGCGGAGGTCAGACAGGCAGTCGCTCTGTGGAAAAGCTAATATTCAGCCAAATTTGGTTAGACTAGTAAGCCGACCCCAGGCTGAAACTGGGATAGCGCTAGGAGGATGATATAATTACGTTCATTAAGACTAGACTATTGAAATTGAAAATACGGATAAAAAAACAAAGGCGAAGAAAAGCAATTACAAAATATGAAAGAAAAGAATTAACGCCTACGATGTGTCAATAATTGCCTCCGCTACGCCCCGTCGACTGGTAGCGTGCTAGAAGACTTGAGAGACTTCTTGCAATGCTTATTATTTCCGTGAAATATAATCCAGCCTTCTAATCATAGGAAACATCAATCAGCCTTCTTGTGATTTCTTTATATAGAGAGCGAGCTCCTCATGGCTCCAGCATTTCTACCCTAAACGGCGGAAAAACGTAATTGCTTACTAGGTACCGTATTTGCGCCGTTTGAGACCCACATTTGTATTGGCGGCTCCACATTAGTGCCGTGAAGCTCCGTGAACAGGCGTGAACGGGAATGTGGATGGTTTTCGCGTTGTTCATGCGCGTTCGCGCCTGTTCCCCGACCAGAGTCGGTATTTTGTCCCGCGACAAAGGATTCGCGCCCCCTTCGCGCGGCGTTCACGCGTACATATCCACATTCACGGACCCGTGCCAGTTTCCTCCGGACTACACAGGCGTACGGACGTGTGCAGTGCGCTAATAAAATGGAGTCGCGTGTGAACATTTGGGACAATGACACTGAAATGCGTTTTTTAGAACATTACCATATGGAGAGTGTACTGTGGGATGCAAAAAACCCGCATTATAAGGACAAAAAAGAGTGTTATGATGCCTGGACGCGGCTCAGTACTGAAATGGGTACCTATTGAAATAAAATAATTAAAAAAGAAAAAAAGACTCTTTGCTGTCCAGTTATTTCTAATAACTCTCTAGTTTTGTACGTGTAAATAGTAATATGTTGCCACAGCAAACATAGTAACGGTCATAGTGGAATAGGGTAGTTTCCAGGGTCAAAATAATTATATTTTATTTAGTCCGTATTTTAGATTATAAAAAAATATTGGACACGTATTTTTTCTTTTTTCGATTAAATAAAAAATAACAAAGATATAGCCCATTAAAGTTACGTGTGACGTCACCTAGTGCGAAAAAACGCAGCAGGGCGTGACGTTATACGTAACTTTAATGAGCTATATCTTGGTCATTTTTGGTTTAATTTACAAATAAAAAAATACGTATCGCTTATTTTTTAATAATCTAAAGGACGGACTTATAAAATATTTTTCGTCAACCAGCCTATTGGCTTGCTATTCGTAGTAGATCGGCAAAGTTAATCAACGTTTGCACAGGTTGCTACTAGGATGGGTGACCACATATGGCATTTGTATCAGAGCATTACCGTGCTCCGGTGGGCACGTTAAGCTGTCGGTCCCGGTTCTTGTCTCAGGACAAGGATTCTTAGGCCAACTCGGAGGCCTTTGGGCAGACTAAAAACTCCGACACCGGAGTTGGCCACACACTCACACCAAACAGAGGAAAGAAAGAACAGCAAACATAGTTATTGCGGCAGCAGCTTCTACGTCCATTTCGCGGCGAGTCTCACGAAAGACTGCGAACATCCCATGAATGTGGACGACACAACTTATGCCGTGAATTCACGGCACTAATGTGGAGTCGCCATTTGATACAACGTAGATACATTAAAACAGTAGCTATACCCAAAATAGGCTCAGTCCCTATTAGACACCTTACCGAGTTCTTTTTCTATATATATATAATCTCATAGAAACTGTGTAAATCTGAAAAAGTTCAAAGTTATATTTACTTTTATCGAGCCTATTATCGACTGCTGGAATGAAGACGTACTCATTCCAGTAGTCGATAATAGGCTCGTCTCATATTACTCGGTTCATAAGTATGACTGACTCGTTTAAAAATAAATACTTTTAGAGATAAATACTTTTATTCGCGCACAGTTTAAGTAATAACAGTAGGCAATTAATGAAGTTGAAAAGAAAGATCAAGTAAAAAAACAACGAAATCAAATAATAAAATAAAAGTGTCAATGAATATTTAGAGCTAGTGTAACTACAGTTAAACTATAAAAAACGATAATATTTTTTAAAGCCGTTTAATTATATTCAAACCTTGTCGTCATATCAAATAATTATTGCATGTCAGCTAACAATGCTGTGTTATTAATTTACCTATCGGCAATTCGTGCAGCGATGAAAAATGTGCAACACACTGCTAGTTTTTAGTACTTTATATTTTAAGCTACTGGACATCTGTAACTTTATCAATTGAGGGGGTACGTGGGCAAAATATACATGCAGGTAGAACAAACATGATTGCAGCAGATAGGTACGTATAATTTATTAAAACGGGTTTTGAATTGTTTGTACCAGCCATTTGTTTATTTGTATATGTCATATTAGTAGTAAGAAAAATATGGTAGTAGGAAGAATCATCTCGGTTAGACTTTCGTCTTGGAGTCCAATGCCGATACTAGTAAGCGGTCGCCGGTCTTTAAGGTTAAAGTCTTGGAAGCATCTGTGATTTAACTGGGACGATGATATAAATATAGAGAATATTATTTTTGTACACAATAATTCTACACGTAGAAATAAAAAGACGACGTGCATTTTTCACTTTGAAAGCTTACGATATTCGTTACATAAATCTGATTCGGATTATGCTGTCAAATTGTTCGTCTTGCCACTGACAAAGTGCAGGAGCTAGTAGGTTCGATTTCCACTCAAGGTACTTAAATGTTTAGAAAGCACTGTAACCATTGCGAACCTTTATAGTGTTAAATCTAATAGCCAAGCTAGAAAAGTAACTGTAAATTACAAAGGGGTTTGGGTAAAGTTGGCGTCATTCTGAACTTTTGCGGCCATCAATGAAATTTATATATTATGAAACATCAGGATGAAACGATCTAAAGTTATTATGGCCACATTTCTCTAAACCATATCGAATCTGAGATATTCGGCTTTACATTTCTTAGTAAAATCGAATAAGTTATCACACTTAACTGCACTATTTTAGATTCTCTTTCGTAATCATAGAAAAATTACTTTTAAATAGTTTAAGTTTAATAGTATAATTACGTTCGTATACCTAATTATAGCAGTGAAAACCATTAAGGTGAATATGTTATTGAGAATAATCCAAATAGAAGAAGAGTTGATTTTAAAATAATGAATAAGGGAAGTGCCTGGCCTATATGAATTTCCCACTTCTGTGATTTCCGATGATTTGGTATTATACGCACTTGAACAAGTACGTAGAACAAGCGACAAAAAGCGACGGTTCGTATCTGATCGAAGTATACAATGTTTTTTTTTTGTTTTACGAGGTGGAAAATCCCTTCGGATCTCCGACTCGTAGGGAAATGAGGGCCGGAGTATGTGGTGTTACCACTAAAAACAAACTCGACTGCCAACCAAAGACGCCTTACGGGAGAAACACTGGGTACAGACTAGAAGACTAGACAGCTGTCTAGTCGTCCACCTATGGCGTCATGTTCAATGGAACCCGTTCTTAGGGAAGGCTAAACGCCCTCTATTACCCTTACTGGCAGCTTCCCGGAGCAACGAATCTTAATCAGCGACCCGCCCCATTGGCGGCTCTCTACGACGCCGCCCTTGTCGTCGGGCAGGATCGGCCCTCTCCCGATCCTGATCCCGCTCTGCAGCCTCCTTTTGGAGCATAACAGCTTCACAAAAGGAGGCCACTGCTTGCCAGCCTTCCTCGCTCGCCAGCATGGCAGCAACAACTGCTGCTGGGGACAGATCGTGTCCGATCTGGTCGACAAGGACTTCACACCCATGCCGGGCAATCCTCCGACGTATGCTGGGCGGAGTCTAGGTTGCCTGCACAGTGGTGATATTGTGCCGTTATTTCGCATCCGATTCCAATCAGATACCCACCGCAGTACCCGTGCCCGGTGGGTATCTGAGTCAATCAGTAGGTGATGCGGCTGCGTTTCCATTCAACCTGCGCTTCAAAGCTTAGCAGAATGGCACTGACAGCGCTTTGCCATTGCTGCAGAGCCTGTCGGTGAGCATTGCGCCGCATTTTAAGCGCGTCCTGGACATCCCCGTTCGCTTCCCGGTGAACTGCGCGAGCCTAGTCATAGACCTTCGCGTCCATGTTCACCAGGATATCGAAGGGCGGGAAACGAGCCAGAACTGTCGCCCTTTCGGATGAAATTGTGCGGTATCCTCGTACGATCCAAATGGCCGCCACCCGTCGCACGCTATTGAGCTTGGCTGTACAGCGTGAGGTGGCCGCTAGACGTGTGGCCCATATAGGGGTTCGGTAAAGGGCCATGGATCGTACGACCGCACAATAGAGACGGCGAACTTCTTCTCAGGGACCTCTGAGGTTTCAGAAGCAGCCTTTGAAGGGCTCCTGCTGATCCGCAAACTCAAGGGACCATATGCTCGAAATGCTCCTTGAAGCTCCAGCGGCTGTCGAGGGTGAGCCCGAGGTACTTAATGTACCGGTCTACTCGGACCTCCACACCATCCACTCTAATAAGCGAGCTAAATGGAACCACACTCTGTCGTTTCTTGTGGAACCACAGCGCCTCGGTCTTATGATGCGCTACCTGTAGGCCCAGCCCGCTTATCTGTCGGACGACACAAGCCACTCCCAATTTCGCGAGCTGAATTACTTCAGGGAAGCCATACCCTCTTGCTAACACCAGAGTGTCGTTCGCATAGCAGACGACACGAGACGAGGGTCCTAACACTGATCCCTGGGGAACCTCACACGTGACCTCCCTCCGGTGTTCAAAGCCGTCCCGACCCATACTAGTATACGTAATGGACCTGTCGCGCAGATACGTCCCGACGATTTTACGCACATGTGGAGGCATGTTGTGATGTAATAGTGCCTCCCTAATTGCTAGCCACGGAAGGGAGTTGAAGGCGTTGACTATGTCAATACTGACAGCCAAAGCCACTCCCTTCCGACGAACGAAGTATACAAAGAACCTAACACAGATTTTTTAGAAACGATGACGAGCTTCAGTTGGATTGATCCGTGGCTTCTTACTACGGAATTCAATATTCGATCTATAGATAGATC
Source organism: Euclidia mi (assembly GCA_944739405.2). NCBI lineage: Eukaryota > Metazoa > Arthropoda > Insecta > Lepidoptera > Erebidae > Euclidia > Euclidia mi. The sequence goes on from OX123183.2 coordinate 46,042,291, forward strand.
TGTAGATTTTAGATTCGTTTTTGACATAAGCTCCATACAAAATATGTCAAACACGAATCTCGAATCTCAAAATCCATGTATGGATCGAATACTGAAAATGGCCGTTAGAGGTAGAATCCAATCGCGGCTATGTATGTATATACTCATCGAGAGAGCTGTGCAAGAGTTAAATGCGCTGTTAGGGCATTATTGTTCATGCGTGGTTGCGAAACGGACCTTGGGCTGTTGTTCCCATGTAATATCAATTATATGGTACGTGGGATGGGGCAGGTATCAAAATAGCCTATCTCCACCGGCGCAATTCTTAGATACAATTATAAGACATGATATTGAGAATGAAATGTACGAAGAATACAAACTGTGTAATATAATATTTTAAAGCATGAACATATGGTTTTATAATTTCGTTTATGTCCTATTACATTGATGTTATGTCAGTGAACGATCTTAAAACGTAAATAATCTTAAGTAAAACACTAAGCGCATCTCTATATTATTTTATATTGACGACATTCTGAAAATCTTCAAATGCTAAAATCTCAGCTCCGATATTACTTAGGACAAAAACAATTGAAGTTATGTATATATTTAATATAGTACTACAAAGTATTATTAAAATTATTCGGGGCCGCTGGAAAAAAAATTACGCCACGGGTCCATACAATGTTACCCAAACCCCTTTTGATTCATAGTTGCAACTCAATACGTACGAACGCTATATTGCAATAATAGGTAGATACACATACTGCTGAAACATTATTACATAAATTTTTTAACATTGATTTATGTAACTATATTAACAGCAATAGTTGTCGAAAAGGCCCGAAATATTTAAAATGGCGCTTTCCCCCAAATTTGAAAAAAACCAGACAGTTATTAAATAAGATGCATACTTATAGTTTCAATTTTTAAAAGATACTGAATCGGAATCTTCCAATATAACAGCGTACAATATGATTTTAACGTCGAAGACTTTTAACGTTTACATATATCTATCTATCTATAACGTCACGCCTGTCTCCCATTGGGGTAGGCAGAGACTATGGAACGCCACATGCTTCGGTTCAAACATACCTCTTTCGCTTCATCGACATTCATTAACCTCGTCATGCATGCGCGTCGGTTATAGGTACTTTTTATTTTGCCCTTTATCAGTAGATCACCTATTTGGTCGGCGTACGTCCGCCTAGGGCGTCCCCTACCGACATTTCCATTTATTCTCGCACGATACACTCCTTTCGTATTTCTTCTTTCATCCATACGCTCCAGATGTCCAAACCAACGTAACATTCCTTTTTCAATTTTTGTCACTACATCTTCTTTTAGACCACACTTTTCCCGTATCACACTGTTACGCACTTTATCTTTCAAACTTATTCCGCACATACTCCTTAAAGCTCTCATCTCCACAGCATTGATTCTACTTTCATGCTTCGTCTGCCATACCCACGTACATACGTTTACATATATTAAACTACATTTTCAAGTATTTTCACTGTTCCGTTTTTTTGTTTTTCGCTGACAATTACACAGTAATAAGGCGATTTTAATGGCAGATTTATTTGTAGTACTGCTATGAAAATGAATTATGTTTTTTTCAGTTACAGGCATGAAAAGTACAAATGTTTTTGTACATTGTTATTCGCAAAATGGTAGAATTACTTGTAGTCTTACTAAGTAGGCAGGATTATATTGAATTGTATATTTATATGTACCAACTTGAACAAGAAACACAGAAGTTAATAAAATAAAATAAAAAACATTTTTATGTTTAACGGTTTTATTACAACAAAAAATATGTAGTTAGGTTATGTACTAAAAGCTAAAAAAATATGCGGTAAATCCTATCTACCAGATCGCACCAATCTTCTCATCAATCTGGGGTATTGATCAGACAAATATAAAATCGTTGGGCGTAGCGTATCCAAAGCAAACATTTTGATAGAAATTTCACGCGCCCAACGATTTTATATTTGTCTGATCAATACCATATTTTATTTATTTTTACTAAACATTACAAAACATTTTTATTTAACATAAAAATGTTTTTTATTTTATTTTATTTTCAAGTGTTTTGTTGTTAGTTCATAGTGAGCCCTATTCTACCAATGAAGCCCTTTCATTCGGTAACCATATTGAGGTATTTGTGAAAAATATGTAAGTCGCCAATTAGCGGCAGTAGCCATCTTGGATTTTTCATAGTGAGCTCTATTCTACCAATCAAGCCATTTCATTTGATATCCATATTGAGGTATTTGTGAATAAATATGTATGTCGAGTAATATTGAGGTTGTTGTGAAGTAATATGTGATCCACCATTTTGTATCGGCGGCCATCTTGGATTTACAATCATTAGGAATATTTTATGTTGTATTGTCATCAAGATTAAGAGTGTGTACCAAATATCAGATCAATCTGTCATCAGGGAAAGGGGTAAAATTCAAATTACTAAATTTGACCCAAACAAACAAATAAACAGGTCAAGCTAAATATAAACCCGTTTAATATAAACCCGTTTAATAATAATATAAATTATTTAAAATAAGCAATTAACTTATTTGACGGATTAAGGTTATGTTTATTTATGATATAGCATTGTAGCGGCGATAGCCCAGTGGTGTACGTAACGGACTGCGAGACAATGAACTCGGGTTCGAACCACGGGCACACACCTCTGACTTTTCGATGTTATGTGTGCATTATAAATGAATTATGGCTCGCTTAATAATGTGCCCGGTAGATGGCAATAGGCTCGCCCCCTATTACACTGGGACCGAAACATAACTGGCGAAGTGTGGTTGTGTAATACACCTAATTATGTGTTATTTGTGGTAGGTGTTCGAAATTAAATAGATTAGTTACATGTCTTTATTCACTAGACTATTTACTTAGGTAAACTAACTACATCAATACAAATTAATATTTTTCTTAGAGGTTCATTATAATTTAAACAAATAAACAAAAGTAGGTACTCAAAATCTTGTCATAATATTCGCGTATAAGTACTCGACATGCGAATATCAAAACGAAGTTTTAGTATTCTATTTAACACACATGAACTATAATGACAGTGAATAAATCAAAAGGGACACATCATACTCGTTAATGCGCCACAGTACGTACTTACAGAAAACAGCAATATATTTGCGCAGCTTTCATAAAGGCCAGACAAACGGCAGCAGTGAGCGGCGGCGGCAGCGATTTTGACGTACATACACGTCGCGCTCAGCTCCACCGCAGCCGATGTCGCGTCAGTGTGGAACGCGTCATGGATATGGAAAACGCAGTCGCTGTCCCCTGCCGTTGCTGTTGGTGAACAGGCTGTAAGGATCTAGTGAAATGCTGCTGTCAGCGTATCGCTCAATCCGCTCATGACAGTTTCGCTCAGTAGCGGTGCACTACACATAGCCACGCTACATTGCCGTGCTATTCATTTATATTCGCTTTGTTAGACTGTTATTGGGCTATAGATATGTACATTTAATACACGTATTTGTGAACCGAGGTGTTAGTAATGAAGTCGGTGATTTGGGTAATGTTGTAGGCAGTGCATTTATAAAATTAAAAAAAATGAGTCGTCTATACAGCAAAAATATAGAAATAATAATTTATATCAATTAAATAATAGTGAATCCCATATAATGATTTATTTTCTTTACACGAGTTTCTTTGAATGTAGTGCACGGCTCTTATTTTGATGGGGATGATTGTTAGCAAGTTTTCTTCGTGGATAGTTCTGAAATCGCGAAAAAAAATCTGCCATTTCATAAATATCAAGGTGAAACAAAACTATGCCAAATACAATGTTGTGTATTATTGTTTGTTTATGCAGACATCACGAAGAAAACCGTGAATGCATCATGATTAAAATAATTTAGTTTCCAATGTGATATTCTGGGTATACCGTACATGAGGGGTGGCGGCTATAAGTTGGTAGTGTAGATAGTGTAAGACAATATTTTTTATCAACTGCTTAAAATTATTTTTCAGTCACCATTAGAATATTGATTTTCTCTCATTTTTTTATAAAATATGAAATTAATAGGTAGGTAGGTACCTAAACAGTTTAATTTAAAGTTTAAAGATGTATGGACTTGGACTAGATCACACGGTTTCGATGGTAAAAATAGAACTTGGCTCTAATCAAGTTGGCCACCCCTGCCGTACATAATATATCAATTTCATAAGCGTTGGACAAATGAAACTCAAAATATAGCTTGATCTCATGTTTGGCAGCTATCTTTTACATTCTAGAGTTCAAGCATAATGGTTACTTAAGGCGCTGACAACCGCTATTGAGTTGAGCTGTTGCTGTCCCTGTCGGATTGTAGGTATACATAAGAAAGAGAAGCGCGACGACGACGGGACGTTCAGAACTTTTGACAAACCATAAAATAAATTAATTACAGAAAATGTACTGATTGGATAAAAAAATAAAACAGTATTTCGTTAGTATGTTGACTTGACTTAAGGTCCTATGTCCCCTAGATGGGGCAGAGGGCATCCACAGTGCTCCGCCATTCCGTTCGGTCTTGAGCTTCTCGCTTTATTTCGCTCCAGGTCTTGCCTATGCTTTGCGCTTCTGCGATGATTGAACGCCGCCAGGTCTGTTTAGGGCGGCCACGTTTTCGCTTTCCTTGGGGATTCCATAAGATTCGTAAGTATGTTGCTTGTTGAATAATTTGTCAAAAAATCAGAAAGATTGTATGTATTTTAATATGGTTTTTATTAGTTAAAATATTTTTTTAAAGGTATCTTTCTGATTTTTTCTATCGTTTAAAGTTAGTTGTATAATGTTTTCAACACACTACTCAACTAGATTATATCCTAAAGAATATTATATATTTTTCTGATTGTGTTAACTGCATTGAATCATATGCTTTAAAGCATTATAAAAATCGCGTTTAGCTCTTGTATTCCCCTTAAGACATATCATGTGCAAGCCGCAGGAAACTAGAAACTTCTAATTTTGCACACAGGTATCTTGCAACGTAGGATGCATGCATCAAAATTCCACCTCAAAGCAGGTATACTCTATGAAAACTTTAAGACCCTACGTCTTAAAGTTTTCATAGAGAAAATTATGTATAGGTGCTTTATTCAAAGCATAAGTATTCGTGGGCGAATGTAAATTTAATGATTACTACTCATTGTCGAAAAATTTACTTAAATTAATAAATTTTCACATAGGAAATCGAAGAATCGCCTTTTAAGTTATGTGTTACTTATTTAGTTTTATACAACTTTACGTCATAAAAATAAACTGAATAGTAAAGTATCTTTCTTTTCCTAGCAATTTTATTGTCATTTTTCATTCTCAGTTTCAGATGCTTCTTTACGCATACTCTATAAAACTAGCAATATCCGGGTAGTCGTAATTCCAACGCATAGAAAAACAGCTTAATTACCATTATATTTATAATAGCCCAGTAATATATGTCCCTTGTTTTTAATTATTTATTTATACATAAATCCATATTTAATTGTTCACATCCAACATTATTCATAAGAACAGTTTTAAAACCATTTCAAGAAAACACGGTCTCGATTTTTCCTTATCAGGTCAATGCCGTATCTAATATTCTTGCGGATTTACACAAATATTTAGTTTACAACAGGCATTTGTCTTCACGACAAACGGAGCGGGTTCGATTCGATTCGATTTTTTTTATTTTCCGTAATCCGATTGTGACTAGGACAAATATTTACCCAACATTTTTTCAACAAGAGTCAGTTTCAAACAAAGTGAATTTAGCGGAATCGGTTCGGCACAGCTTTGACCGGCATCCAGGGCTTTGTTGAGCTCTGTTATTCACCGATAGTCATATAGGATTGAAATATAAACAATACGTCACAGTCAGGCCTAAATAAAACCTAATTTGTGGCTTCAGGGACTATAATATTGTTCATGAAGAACGAAAGAAGTTTCACAATCTGTTGTAGGTACGAGATCTAAGAGCGATTTCGCAAAAAAGGAATCCTAGGTTACAAGCCCAAACGAATCTAATTTAAATGGCATATGGCATAATGGTATTTGTAGAAGCCGCAAATAAGTATCTTTTTACTAAATTCTGAAGGATTCGCCGCTTACATTGTACATACGTAACTAACAACAAAGTACAACAACAAGTGTTTTATTTTCTTTCTACCTAAAAATTTATTATTGCAGTCCACTGCTGTACATAGACCTCTCCCAACATGTGACACAATGACGGGTCCTCTGCCTTCCGCATCTTAAATGTTTATTCGATTGTAAAAAAATCTGGAGAACGTCCACTATGAAGCAAAACTTTAAATCGCTTTAAATCAAGGTAAACGTTGTCGTCGTTTTATCAACGAAATTATTCATGCCCTTACTTTTCTTTCAGTCTTTACAAATGTCGAATTCTTCCAGTTGCTCCTGTTTGCTTAGTTAATAAAGCAACGACACGGTTTTTGAGGGCACGGATTCGAGTTTTGCTCCGTGATATTGAGGTATCATTATATTCGGTATTCTTTCACAAAGCATGAAAAGTGTTCATAATATATCATAAAATAATGTTTATTAAACATTGTAATTCAGACATATTATTGTACTACACTAGTCTAGATGAGAAAGCGGAAGATACCTGTGACTACAAAGATTTCTACAACTAGGTGTAGGTAAATGGTGTACATTTGATTACAAACTTAAAGCTCATCTCTCATTAGACGTTGGAAAATATCGAAAAAATCTAACGTATTTAACAACGTTAACAAAAGTTTTTTTTAATGTAGTTCACTCTAATGGTTCATTACTGTATACAATACAAACTAACTTAATGTACAGTCAATTACAAAAGTCGCTTCACGCCTCAAAATCTTTGCCGAGACTTTTATGAATTAGAAGATTTGATTATCTAAGCTTTCTGCGTCTAAAAATCCTCAAACATAATATTGAGACATTCTTGATTATTGTAATTGGTTATTCTTAACCGATTTAATCATATAAATTTAAATTAATAATTGATAATCATAATTAGTAGAGAAAATACAACCATTCAAAATCACGTTAATGTGTATGGACTTATGTAGCTGGCTGTACTTTACTTTTATAAGAGATCATCAAGCCATAAGATCATGGGAGACCATAAAAAATGATTATCAACAAGACTTGCATTACCATCGTGTATGCGTGAAAATAGCAGCAGTCACGGTACTTATGGCACCATAACTGTGGATCCCTTCATCGCACAGTAGGGAGACAACCGTTAAAAACAGGCATACGAGTAAATGCCGCACCTCTTCTAAAGGAGCATTAACACTTAGCTCGTTGGTATGTTTTCGTTTAGGTTAACTATGAGGTTTGGAAATTCAAGATGAATAAAAGCTTACAAGAACATCAGAATGTTTGTAGGTGAAATGTTGCAAGCCAAATTAAAAATAACTTCCACTCATCCTATGGAGTTGTAATTTCCTCATTTTACGAGCTTCAATTGTTTGCTTGTTGGTAATATGTAATAAATAAGGTTAAATGTAAGAATCTTACACGTTGAACTAGAAAAACATTTGTAGTAGCTCAGGGACTAATTATATCCACGGTTAAAAAAGAAATGCTACGACACTTCAGTCTTACACCTTACAACAAAGTATACTACGAAATAATTTGAATAATTATTATCGTCTACGTGGTATTTATAACCTGAAGCATATAAGAAAATCCTTATAAAAGTACTAGAACACGACTACGAGTCGGTCCGCGTGAATTAAGTATACACCTATAACTTACCTGCCTCAAGAACAATACTATTTATTGAAAAGCGTACAAAAACTTGTTGAACCTGAAATGTGTCAGTGTGCTGAGCACATCCTAGGTGACTTATAAATGTGAAAGATTATTCGATATGAGAACGAAATGGCTCAACTTCCATTAATTGATAGCTGTGGGCAGTCAAAGTGAGATAGCTATTTTCAAGTTTTGAAAAAGATCTATAGGACCGTTTTCCATAGTAGGTACCTATCTAAAGATGTCACCTTCGTATTATAAAATAGCAGTAAATTGCAATTTGCTATCAAATGCATAGATGTTTGATATCATGCACTATACATAAATGCTTAAGGTTTATTAGGAGACCAACATTTGATAGATGTAAACTTGCAATTTGCCATTCTTATGGGATCAGGAATATAACTCTCTAGATACAACATTTTTTTATGAATACAGAATGTTTCCAAATGAATTTATATTAAACTAGACTTCACCGTGGTTCCACGCGCGTGAAGGAACACTGGAACCTTCGTCAGGATTCACACTATCTATTACTAAAAACCGTACAAAAACAAACAAAACGTTTTTACATACATATATGTAATTTCCTGATCAATGTTTCATGAAAAACGCAATCAAAAGCCTTAGATAAGTCACAAAAGACTCCTAGAGCATCATGCGACTCCTCCCAGGCATCAAAAATACTATCTAAAAGCTCAACTCCAGCATCGGTAGTTGAGCGACCCCTAGTAAAACCAAATTGTTTTTCATGTAACAGCTTATTGTTATTAAAATGAGTTTGAAGCTGGCCTAGAATTAATTTTTCAAAAATTTTACTAAACGTGGGTAGCACAGATATTGGCCTATAATTTGTGGGGTCAGATGTGCTACCTGATTTAAATAACGGAATTACTTTACTACTTTTCATTTGATCAGGAAACACACCACAGTCAATGCATCTATTGAAAATCATTGGCAGTTCAGGTGCTACTGTGTTGATTATAGATTTCGTAATCACAACAGAATTGCCCCAAAGATCACTAGTCTTCTTCAAATTAAGGGTATTAAAAGTTTTTACAATATCTTTGTCAGTGACATAACTAAATCTAAATTCAATGTTACACCTATTGACATTTTTTTTTTAATAGAGATTCGGCGTCATTGGGGGATGAGTTCAGGGATTTAGTGGTTGAGACTGGAATGTCTGTGAACAAATTTTCAAATGCTGTGGCAACCTCAAAATCTGATTTTAATATCTTTTTATTTACTTGAAGCGTGTAATCGTTACTTTTAATCTTGACCCTTCCAGTCTCATTGTTTATAATATCCCAGGTTGCTTTTATTTTATTGTCACTGTTTTTAATTTATGATTTTAAATAAAGTGTCTTAGCTTCACGACAAATCTTTTTAAATAACTTAGAATAATTTCTTACGTATTGACAAAATTTTTCATCATTTTTATTAATTACCTTCTGTTCATATAATTCGTAAAGCTTATTTCTACTTTTATAAATTCCAGTGGTTGCCCATTCACTGAAGGATGCAGTACTAGCAACTGAGATCCTCTTAGGGACAAAGATAGAACTGAATATAGTACAGTACATGTCAAAGAAAGAATTGTACAACTTATTGGGATCGTTATCATAGCATAAGTATGGTAGTGTACTTGTGAGTTTATCCTTAAGTCCCTCCAGACGACGCAAAGTTTTTGGCACCACACTCAATTCCTTTCTACCTACTTTTTTAGACTGCATAGCAAATGTTATAGATTGTCCACAATGATCTGATGTTAATTTGTTAATTATTTGCTTTCTAACTGGTACAATATCTGTAAATATATTGTATCGGGTATAAACAATCCGTTCCTTGAATAATGTGTAACAAATACTTCGCATCGTATTCTAAGAACTTAAACGAACAAACCAGAACCTAAGTACACTTCACCTTTTGATTCAAGATGTTACATTTCCAAGAATTTGTAATTCTGAACCTTTATTTACACATACCAGTTTTAGAATAGCGATAACAAAAGCTGTACATTTTTTGGAAAAATAAGCTGGAATTATTAAAACTAGAGCAAGGTTGGTATTAAGTTTATTTACTACGTTCAGTTAGACTGTGTTTTCTGTTTTTTTTTGTGAGTGCCTGTAATCGCTCCAGGACTTTTTCAGTAGTAAAACATACAAAGGCTTAATATTCTGCAGATTGTCGATACTACTGTCCAAATCTATTTCTCAGTTAGGACAGCCCGAAATTGAAAAAGCAGCAGCATAGATGAATATTTCTTTCATAGATGTAAACCTTCTGTTTTTGTCGTTTGTATGACAAATATGCCATAGGTATTTATTCAATAGTCACTTTCCTTACCTTTCTATTTTGATGATTGGCACCCCGGAAGGTATGCCGGAAGTATAAAGACACCGCTATATTAGGTGTATAAAATAAATGAAAAAGTAGAAAAAAGTATATAAGTAATATAGAAATGCCAGACGTAATTTACGACAATCACGATCCAATTCAAACTTTTCGGCACCCTAGGCAGCCTTTCTGAACAGGTTTGTGTACTTTTAAATCCTTCTCAGGAAGATTTTTGTTTCTACCCATCGAGGTCTCTAAAGAGACTTAGGTTTGCTCCCTCCTATGAGCACACAGAGTGCTTGATATCTACGCGTCCCTTAAATTGGTATTGTATTCAACAAAAGATAATTATCATTCGGTCTATATAGATAAGGTCTCAATGCCCGCCGTACAGTATCGATGCAAATGAATTTTGTGACAAAAAATATAACTTTATAGTATAAGAACTTAATTTGAAACAAATTTTTATGATGACAATTATATAGTATGTCAAGAAGGCAAATATATGTCCCAGTCTAATAAGGTAAGTTTATTTTTGTTTGCCGCAAAACACATTCAATGGGAGCGGCGCACATACAGGTATTTTCACGATCTACGCGGCCAAAATTATTTTAATGCTTAATTGGTATCTAAACACTGTAAATAAACAAACAAACTATTTTTTTTTAACTTTTTACTATTATTTTCAAAAACAAAAAAAAATATAAACATAAAAAACATAATAATAATTCTAAGTTTTTTGGCTTTCTTCGTCATTGTCGTTCGTCGTCATTCATAAGTGGGTAACATTTCTTCTTGGCTTTCTGTAAGGCACTATAGCACGGAAAAAACTTCTTATGACTCGTTCTTATAATTTCGTACTGTCCTTGTGTCCAATCGGCATCTACAAACATTTCCAAAGCTTGCATTGGTGTCAAGGAGGGCTGCCCTTTTTCTGATTTCAAATGATAAAATGCCTTTTTATATTTAGTTGCTCGTGTTGGAGAACTAGTAATATCTCTTAGGACATTTGATGCATCCTTTTTACCAGATTCAAAATTAGAACGAAGTTCTTCAGTCTTTCGCCTCTTGCTCCTTTCACTTGCGTCTTCGAACAACTTGGATGGTCGCCCTGGCCGTTTTTGTGTATCAACAACAGGTATTTCAAAAGTACCATCCAACCAACACTGCTTGTTTTTTATAAATTTATCTTTTTGATTATGAGCTTTCGTCCACCTTTGCCACAAGAACAGCAATTTGGTCATCATTGTAACCTTCACATGACAAAATATGATCCTTTATATATTTTAATTTGGTATCTAAATTAGGCAAACTTTCGTTCATCATGAGGTCAAATAAGTATTGTGGTGTCACAATCCTTACTTCTGATGCTGCCTGTGAACCTTAATCAAACATAAACTGTGTTAAAAGTCGCTGAAAACATTTTCAATTTTAGACGAAATTTCGCTAAATATCTTTGATCCCTCAAAAATGTATCTAACCGGACATATGCGGACACGATTTTGATAGTACTTATAAGGAAAAGGATCAAATAATAACCTATTTTAAAAAGAATAGCCCGAACTACCCAGATACATAAACAAAAACACTAGCAAATAAAAAATATTGCAGAAAATCACAGTATTAAAATGGGTTTTTTATTTATAAAAAAAAAAATACTATTTTTTTTTTTTTATAAATAAAAAGCCCATGTGATAGTTGATTATGACTTTATTTATGTAATGTGTAAGTCTCTTACCTTGTCCATCAGAATCCATTACTTTCAGTTCGTAAAAGAACTTGATAACATAAAAAATCACTTTGTAAGTTTAATGTTTAGAAAAGCGCCGAGAATAGATACGTACACTAGGTAACACGGTCAACTTCGGACTGACCCCACGGGTGCGGGGTGTGGGTTAGCAGGTAGATAAACCTTGGATATTGTTCCCGGGTTCGTAATCTAATCGTGGAACTCGGTTTAAGAATGATATTGTTATTTTGACATTTTGGACTTTTGGCCGTGTAGATCGTGCAAATACCTGTATGTGCGGCGTGTAAGACCTCTTTACACGTCTCTGTATAAGAACAAATCTTTATATGGATAATTAATAAATATACCTACATGTGCTTGTAAAATATTGGAACACCGATAATATCGATGTTAGCTAATTAGAGTTGAGAACCGTTCATTAGTGACATGAAAGATATACTCGTAATTCTGTTAAATTATAGAGGTGCGTGAGGTATTTGTTGAAACCCTCATTGCTACCGAAAGATTATTTTATATTATACGCATTTAATATTTGTATTTTATTAGAACTGTTACTTTGTGTCAATTAGTTCGAACCGCGGTCAGATGGTTCCAGCTTTAAAATTTCGCTGATACTATTTTTCCTTTATTTAATTGGTGTTGTATGTATGGCGTAGTAACTTAAACACTATTGTTTCAGACCTGGGTGTTACTTGTGTACTTGAAATGTTTATAAATTGCCCTGTGCCATATGCTGTCCTCGGAAAAGTACATAGTACGAGCGCTGTTTAAAAAAATATATATATCCTTACAAAGCGGTTACAAGTCCAATTTGTATATCAGCACGAGTTTGATTTTCTTTATAAATATCAAAAATTAAAAGGCCATGATATGGATAATTCCATTGCTTGTTTTTAAGGGACACTCACCTTAAGAAGTCTATTGCACTGTATTTTTGAAAGTAGGTACGTATACAATACCAGCCAGAATGTAGACTTGTGCAAGCCGTGTCTCAGCAAACCACTCGACGCTTCAATGACCGAACCAGTGTGATGAAAACGGGCCTCAATGATCCAGTTAGAGGGAACTAGCGCACTCATTACCATCTCATTACTATATACAAATATTAGTCACACATCGGAAAGGCTTAGAGAGCCCGCTGTGCCATAGTAAAAACAGAATAGTAAGCTAGCTAAGGCCGCTCGGCGAGGTAATTGCCTACTCCGCACGGGTTGTCACGTGTTTACACCGCGGCGCCGGCTTTGTCGGCGCGCGCGCTTTTTCGCCGTTTTTTTAAGTGATTGCGCTGAATACTACAGAATTTAAGCTTGCATATATTCTTTTTCAAATACCTACTGACTAGCTAAGCGTTATATAACTATCTAAATGCCCTTTATAGCGAGAAAAATGTAACAAGTTTAATTTACTGTCGTTTAACACATTGTATAATATTAATAGCGTTTATTACAAAACTGAATGTACATAAACAATTCGAGCGGGCGACCAGTGTAGTACCTACATGAATGCGCGCGGTCAGACGCGCGGCGCATCCCTTCGCCGAGCTTGCCGCGCTCGTGAGATTGTGTGCGTGAAAAGTGCGTGCGTACACGGCGCCCCGGCGACTCACGCATACATTCAAACCAGCGCGGCGGCGGCGGCCGATTTGTATGAAGCTATCCTACTATTCTGTTTTTACTATGGCTGTGCCAACAAGGCACGGTTCTCCCGGCCACTTCATGCACAATTATTGTACTTAGCTATTATCTGCCAAACACACCATGTTTGTGGAACAAACGTAACCGAGTAAGTTACCAGATTAGCCCTTGTTTATAATCTTACTTACAACTTTCTGACTCATACTCCTTTGTTCTGCTAACAAGAAAAGTAACTTCTATAAAATTAAATAAACAAATTTTGTAATATCCCGAATTTATAAAGACAAGCTTTAAAGTTGTTTGGTTTACCGTAGTTACAGTATACAAGGTTACATGAGTTTTACAGCCAGTCTACGTCGAATCTTTAAAATATTTACATTCTTTTACAATTTCAGTAGAAAAATAATATGTTCAAACGAAAACACAGTTCCAGGATTTAGATGTGTTACTTTGGGCGTAGAAGGAGGGATGTCGTATTGTAACAGATTGATCCCGGTGTTTGCTTTACGGTATTCCATATCTGCTGACTGTATGTGGGTTGTGCTGTTAAAATTTAAATTATGAATATTCATATGAAACCAGTTCACTCATAAACCGTTTGAAACATTTGTTGGCATGCGGAACGTATTTATACGAACATCCTCACCTATACGCCGCGAAGTCTGATATTTCTTGAAGTATAAAATGAATATAAGCACCAATTTGATGGGACGTGTAATCTAAAAAAACCCTCGTAAATTCGCTTTAGCCTGAGGGCCAGAAATCCTAATTTGAATGTCAATCGATTTTCACGTACAAAAATCTGTTTCTCACCAAATTCCAATTTGTAAGATTTAAGTGTTTAGCTTCAGCGCGTGGAAGGAAATAATGTCAGTGTTGTGTCGATAGCTAATTATAATATCGTGGCTCAGTGGCTCTGTTGTGGATGCTCTCGAGCTGTCTAGCAAATCAAAATTATGTCTCAATCAAAGTCAACACAAACTTAGAATTTGCGTTTTGATATCCAAACTGTACCTACACGTGAACTATTGGGGAGCATCGCAAATAATTCGAGAGATCAAACAATTTTATAGATCACGGAATTTCGGGGCGATAAAATTAATGGATTCAGCATAACGTACAGATGGTGCGAGGACCGGCAACATTGTTAAACACAACAAATTCCTGTTATTATTAACGGCGCGGCGTAAATAATTCATGATATTATTGAAGTTAGAAAGTACACAATACGAAATCTGGTTATAATTGAAAACGGACCGAGTTCGGCTTATTCTTTGTGAATTTATCACTAGGGCCGAGGTGGCAGAGCAACGACGACGCGTTGTTCAGATAAACTTTATTTTATGACTTAAGCGAGAACATTAATATTCATTACTGGCGCGAAATGAACTAACTTTATTATATAATAAAGATCAAAGAATTAAATGGTTCACGGCTATCCGAGAATTTTATTATTATTTTTAACCCCAATATTGCAGCCCAATTTGGTGAGCCCTCTTAATCTGCGAGAGGCACTATTATGTATGTACATATCATATATATTTTATTCAATCCTTTCGTTCCCTTGCGACTGTGGCGGGAACGGTCCGCGATGAGACTACAGTGTACCGCGATTTAATAAAATCTGCCGATGTAACGCAATATTGTAACAATGTTATATACATAATACGCCATTTTTTGAATTATAAAGTCTAAATTCAATTTATGAAACTCAAACTGAATGTTATATCTACAGCGGCTAAAGTCGACTAAAATTAACTTCATAGAAGTTTTTCTGTACATTTAAAGCTTGTTGAACAATTTATTGCGCGTTATTAAACAATTATAAAGTTGTATAATAAAATGAGACCGCTTCATTGATGTAATGACGTAAATGCCGGCGCTGATGGTAGGACAAGTAAAAACTGAAACTGGAAAGGTGGCCATTATGCTTTGCAGCTTTTATGTTTAATTTTCTATTGGACTATCGTTTGGCCGTGATCTCGATGGAGGATGTTTGCCTAGAAGATCTAACCTAACCTATTCATTAATGATTTCTAAACGTCCACTTAATAAGTACTAACTAAATGATTGCTATTGCAATTTGGCATCTGGGTTCTGGCTGAGAAAGTCATAGACATTTTTTCTGACAGGTCGGTTTTCAGTAACAGCACTATAAATAGTGTCAGGAACTGGGAGAGAGGAGAAAATTCAGTAAGTACCTAATAAATACTCGAGGCATACTGAATTATTGACTGGTTTAGTGGTTAGTGCCACGACTGTTAAGCAGGAGGTCATGGGATCGGATCCCACGCAGGATAATTTGACCTGTGCCCGAGTGTCAATTATCTGTAATATGTAATTCATTGAAGGATATATGAGTATGTTTAACAGTTATCTAGTCGCCATACTAAAAGCTCTATTAGAATTCACATGACCGTATGTGACTTGTTGTAGGATATAATTACGCTGAAATATTTAGTATATAGGTAAACGCAACATATTATAAATAATAAAACAGCTCGTTTATCCCGCTACCGGCAAGCACTTAAGGCGATGATTTAAGACGTGTTAAAGTAGTTTAAAGTGCTTAAGTAAGATACATGGACCGTAGTCCACACACATAAATCACATTATCTCCACAGCACCGATTTAGCAGTCTGTGGTTTCTCATTAATGTTATAGGCATAGATAGGAGCCTAGTATTATTTACTTTCTTAGGGATGGAACATAGTTGATCACTATTTAAATTAGGAATTTAAACTTTCGTGGTCATTTAAACTTAATTTAAATTGTTTTTCGGGATATATACCAGTGGTAGGTACGTCTATGTAAAACCCGTGAAAAGAACAAAATCAAACCGCGAGCTGACGTAGTGAGTGTGATATGTCGTGATCGGGTACAATGTGATAGTGATAACAGTGCTAGTGGTGTTGAACGCAAAAAACGAGTAAGAAAGCGGGTAGACCGTTATACTTGCTCGTAACATTCATCCACCCGCAATACCATCAGTACATCTGTGAACATGGCGCTTGCAACAGTGCCGAAATATCGGTTACTCCAAACAAAGGTACGTGGTATATATCCCGAAAAACAATTTAAATTAACTATTTAAATTTTTTGCAAATAATATAAAATTTGCTTTTATTTAAAAAAAATCCCAGTTTCTGCCCAAAATCCTTCTTACTTAACGTTTTTCACTCTTAAGGACGAAGCAATATTAATCGAAGCTTAATTTTACAATATGGAAAGTATAACCTCGTAGAATAACCACTCTAGTGTAGTAAGTAGTAGGTACTTTATTTATCTGTAATACGAAATATTAAAAAAGAAATGAATACGGCAGCAAATATCTGACAGACCTGAAATGTTATTTGTAAATTCCTCAACCTATTATTTTAGTTAACTACAAGTATATAAACATTTATAAGACACCCTAGGATTCATTGTCTGTCGCACGTTTTCTACGCTCTTGTATTGCAAACGTTGCACAGTAAAAGTGGAAACATTACATAATTGATCATCATCGTCCTCCCAGCGTCATCTCAGTTGCAAGTCATGGTCCCTTTACTAGCCTAAACGAATTTAGCTGAAAAGCTTTTCAACAAACATGAATTTTAGAAACGTTACATAATTAATCTCTAAATTTGACGTTCATGATTCTTTTATGCCGTAGGTACATTTTTCATTTATATTTCAATAAATATCAATTACAGACTAATAACGTCTGCTCACACGAGTATCGATTATCGCGAAAACAGGCAGCCTATGCGCCTCTCTATATGGAAGCAATATTACTGCAAAGTTTCACTAAGAGCTGTTTAGAAGTTTTAGCATCACGCCATCCATCCATCCCCAAAAAAGTTTACCTTTGTAATACCTAGTAGTAAGATATAGTTGTCAATAAATAAGTACTCACTACCTAGAATTATATAATTGTCGAGTGTGCTCTCGTACGATTCTCAGATCTAAGTGTTATTGAATTATTCTCGGTAGTAGCACAACATCTTTAAAGTGCCTAGCAATAATTTGTAATAAGCTCTCCAAAAAATACAGAGAAATTAGAATATTGCTCGAAATATTTAGCAAAAATATAAACTTTGATTGTAATTTTATATATAATTTTGTTACATCTCTATTAAAGGCAAATTTTAGTCATTATTATGAATCGAGCATGACCTTTCCATATCATGTGTCGATACGAACAGTTAATCTATTTAAAGAATTACAATCAATTTACTTTCTAGACTACAGACTGGCTTACAGAGATACAGAGACACAGAAATTTGGAAGCAATAGGATTTCTAAATATAATGATTTGAGTTCAGCTTGTTCAACTCGCAAATTCTGTAATTGGTCAACATGTTTTACAGAAGATAGATAGCAAAGTATTATTAAAAAATAAATTAAAACCTACTTACCCTACTGACATCAAACTCTGGTATTCTGTAAAACAATATAATTGAAACTGTAGGGTCTCCCTTGTTTGACTGAAAGGAATTTGACAAATTTTCACTTCCCAAAAATATTTTCACATAATTTCATTTGCCAAATTATTACTTAGCAAATAATCTATTCACAAAAAATTGTAACACAAACCTAATGTTTGGGAAATTAACGTTTAAACTATAACTTGTTTACCAACTAGTACTTTTAACATCTTTTATTTACATAGTCAAATATTTCAGTTGGAATAACGGTTTTTACGCAAAATCAATAATTATCCTAATCTAAATAGTTCAGTTCCGGGTAACCTACTAAAACAATATCTTTTTTCTTTTAATGCAAGTCGTTTCTGGCACTCGCCGGCCGCTGCCGCGGCACCGCTCGCTACGCTCGCTCGGCTTGTGCGTAGGAGGTCACAGTTCTAACCTAACCTAACATTTTTTTAATAATTAACCTACTCTAACTACTTCCATAAATAAACTAATATCACTAAACGTTTATTGTCTGAAGATTGTTTGCTGTAATAAATCATTTGATTAAATACCAAATGCCACGATGACATTATACTTGGTAATATTTTGCAAATAAAAAAATTTGACTAAATAAAAATATGCGTACTAAAATCATTCGAAATATTGCAATGGTATAAAAAAAGGTTGCTAAAATTTGTTTGGGTAATGAAATTTTGTCACAATCTTTTCGGTCAACGGCAGAATCCCCAAACTTTAGTTGACCTGGCTAAGCACGGCTTGAAAAATTTCACACATTTCAGAGAATATATTGCACCCGTAGGTTTTCGTATTTTTACATCACAGTAAAAACTAGTAGGTACTTAATTAAACATTAAAAACGGAGAAGACATAATTTTATTATTTTCTTTCATAGGTATACTTCCTGTGTTGTCGAATTTCTTTTACACGTAACTAAAGATTATTAAACTCGACGCCTCTTATCCACGAAGGGGTAGGCAGAGGTGTAATATTACACCCACATTTTGCCATGAATTTTTAGGTCCCACGTAATAGGGGGCGAGCCTATTGCCACTACCGGGCACATCACCAGACTTCGTGCTGCTACTGAAAGTTTGGAAAAACCCAGTAACACTTTTGCCCAACCCGGAAATCGAACCCGGGACCTCCGCTGAGCAGACGCATACGCTATCCACTGGACCACGCAAAGATTATTAAAATTTAAATACCTAATTCGAATTTAAATCATTTATTTCTTCAGGATAACTTAGAAATTTCAGAGTAACACTTATGACACATAAAAACTCGTTTCCAAGTGCTGATGAACGCTAAGAAGACCCTAGAATATATTCATGGTGCTATTTTTATGTTGCCAAATTGTAACAATTATCTTAAATAAGTAGTACAAATAAGTAAATAATTATTCAACCAAATGTTTTGAATGAATATAAATAACTTAAGTCTTTAAAAAGACAAAGAGCGCTTCCAGTAGGAATTTTACACCGGAATATTTTTCTGTTAAAGTTAAAAAAGAAAAGCAAATGCTATTGCGAGCAAATGGTCTAAAGATTCAAATGGATGCAGATAACGACGAGTTTAATCTTTGTAATTTACAATATAGCTTTCTTTAAGGAAATAATATTTGGTACTTTTTGTATTGAGTTCATTTAGATTATCGGCAATCTTTTTAACATTAATAAGAATCAATCAAGCATTGTGTTCAACACAACACTAGGCATTGAATAGTGGAATTTTAATCTTATATTGATAATTTATTTATCGGGTGATTTGAAAATAAGAATGTAAAAATCAAAGCAATAAAAAAGATTATGCGCACGTTCAACTGGTTAAATAATGGTTATTTTTTTCAATTTGATTCTTCTTAGCTAGTTTGTAAATTTGCCACCTTTTTTTAAAAATAGGTTTAATTTATTAACACGCTTTTTGATGTACGTTATACGTAACAAATTTCTCGAAGTTTAATACACGATGTATGAAGAAAAGATATATTTATACTCCATTCATATTTTATTCAGTTCCTTCTTCATACTCATCACGACGTTTTAACATTTTCAGCTGTGCCCATTAATATTTCATACTAGAGATCTTCTTTTAGTAAAATAATATTTTTGTCTTCCATATGTAAAGGCACTTTATCTGTATTAAAAAGATACAATAATAGCCGACATTTAGACATGTGAATTTCTCTCCACATTTAAATAAAAATATAATATATATTTGTCAAAATATGTATAAAAATAAACGTAGGACTCAAGTCGAAATATCTTCGTGACTTCCCGTTAAGTCTTCGTGGCGTTTCTAGATCTGCAATTCTTCATGCGCCATATCTAAACGAGCATCGTAACGACACACTGGTAATCTCACAATGTTATGGCAACGCTCCAACTCGCCGCAAAGCAAACTAAACCTTAGCTTTACACGTTTAAGACCCATTTTTAAAATCACACCCTTACAGAAGCATGAAATGAATTTTTTTTCCCTTTGAATAATAACTGCATTTAAAAGTTTTAAATATTTTTTTCACGGTGCCGACTTTTGAGAATGGAATGATGTTGCAAATGTAACAAATATAAATTAATTACGACCATGTGAAATGAAACCTACGTTGTTACACGCGATGTACGAGATAAACATTATAGAAAGGATACCGTTTCAATAAAATGATATCGTTATTATAAGTTATGTTTCAACGAAATTTATAAGCATACTCATCATTTTATTGGTATACATTATCAATTATATGATGAATAGATAATGAAAGCACAAAGATATTGAACAATCATTATACATTTAAATGTAGGTACTAGGTAACCAGCAATGAGTTGTTGCCGCCAACACGATTTGCTAATCACGTAGAAGCGTAACAGAAAGTATTCATAAAAAAATAAATGTAAATGAAAACCCATTATGTGTGGAGTGCGCATCGTTGGTTCTCGTCACGAGTTCGCGGCGACCTTACACGTCGTCTGCGAGATGGCGTGAATTATGCTCACTTAGTTACTGTTCTGCGCTTAATTTCACATAATCCATCTGAGTGTCGCGTATCCCACATAATTGCGGTGTGGAATTTTGCTATGCGTCGGTCGGATTTGTGGCGGAGTGGAGCGAGAGCGCGGGCGCGGGCGTCGCGTGGTAGGCGCCCGTCACAGATTTAATAAACAAGAACCAGATGTAGCGCATTCGTCCAACTAAGTGAGGCACGTTGACAGCTATGTGTGCGTGACATTTGGCGGCTGGCACTGTACGGACACGCGCGTCTATGTGTGTGTAAAGTTGCCAGATTATGAATAATCTCCCGCTATTTTACATATAGTTTTTGCAAACGAATATAAAAATATTACATAGGTAATATTTCATATTCGTTTGCGGTTTTGAAGAATTTACCATGGATTTAATTAATGCTTTTAATATGTAATGCTGTTGTGAAAATTATTCAAATAAAAGATACCATTAAAGTATGCTTTTATAAATACATTTCTTAAATGAAGGTACCGAGTTAAGTTTTAACTAATTTTATTCGTAAATTGAGAAATAAATAGATTATGTTTTGTGATTCATAGCCTCGATCCAGAAGAAATACTTATATAATACCAACTACATATATTTACGAATACCAATCATGAGGTTCAGATCTTAGTTCGGAGAATATGTTGTTTATTTTTTGTTTAAAAATTCTCAGTATAGTATCTGGAAATGTTTGGTTAATTGCAATAGGCTTGCGTCCTAAATATTAATGAGCTAAAAACATTTTGTCATGCACACAACAAATTATGAATATTATGATTCATAAATCATAACCAAAAAAAATGCAACTAAAAATTAATAATGGCTGCAATCAATAATTTCTGTTTCTGTACGTAATGTACACACGGCGCCAAGTCAAGCTAACAGTTGCAGTACGATTTTGATACTTATTCCCTACGCCATAAGAACGGTACAAAGGTTTATTCTGTGACAAAGGTCAAAGTGTATAGTATATGGGGATCGAACTCAAAACAATGTATATTCTAATGGAAATTCTATTACTATATTTATAAGAAAAAAGATAATCTACAATATACTTTTACAATATGTTAATGTATTTTTCATTAACATGACAATAATTATTACCTACATAATCAATTGACAAGTGCATTTTCCCTAATTCAGGGAAAACGGTGTCGACGTAAACTGGCAACACTTACATATTTTCTGCAGAAATACGAATTTTATCGAAATAATATTATAAAACAGTCAAATAATCCATAGTTATCTGTAAAAATATATTCAATCTTCCCGTTTTTGCTTTTGGAAACAACTTTTACAATGTTTAAAAACGCAAGACGGCATTTTATGAATTTTAAAGCTGGATTGATCGTGGCGTGTGAACTGTGCGATGCTTCGCAGCGCACTGAGCCGAGTTTGTATTCGCTTTTCAAAATTGTATTTGCTTTAGTGGCCTCACGCAAGTGTTCCGCGCGCTCCGTCTGCCTTTTATACTGTAGTCTTAGGCGCCCGTGATCCCGCATCAAGTTGCGAATAATTGAGTGGCACCCTCGCCCGCCTTCACTCTAAGTGTAACACTTAATTAGACCACGTGAGAAGTACTTAATGCCACTCACTCGAGCTTTGAGCACATTGTTGCATTAAGCGTAAACAATCAACGGTAATTACATTATGTTTGTTTATACATAATATGTCGCCTGTCGTACATCATCTCTCTTTATTATTCAGTCTTGCCGACACAAAAGGCTCTTTGCTTACATTCATTGAGCAATTGAACAAGAATTGTAGAGCCACTCGTATTATTCTAACGACGCTATTAAATTAACATTGATGTGGCTGTTAACTGAAAAGGTGACCAATTACGTCGTGTCCCTTCGTTTATCGTGTTTATGTGATTACACATTCGTGTTAGCGGAGGGTAAAGGGATGCGAGCTCTGATTTCAGACGGAGGTACCGCACGCGGGAAGATCAACAAGGTTAATACAAAATATTTGAGTTTTATTGTGATGGTGCAGTAAAATGTATCGTCGGAAATGTTTATTATCGCTGAATAAAGGAGCGAGCAGTTGTTCAAATGTATTCCGATCCCGATGTAATTCTATCGGCAGGAAGACCCTCGTGGCCGGCGACGGCGGCTTCACTTTCAGGATTAAGAAATTTGTTCCTTAATATACGTACGTACACACGCCACCCGCGTGTGGCGCGTCGCCTCGCGCCTCTCTCGTTATCCCAACTTCAACGAGACTGTTTACACCGTAAGATATTTTTATGAGATATTATGGGAACAATAGGAGCGTATATCCTAGTATATTAGAAACTTTAGCAATTGTACGTGAACCCCTTATGTTTCGCTGAAGCTATTTCAACACAAAGTTTCGACTTTTACGATAATGTCAGCCATTGCCATTCAAACGCGCTAAAACTTTATCAATGTGTGCGAAAGGATAAGCGTTTGGCTCGTATGTTACACACGTACGTATAGCATATCACTATATCAGATACATTGGGGGCAGCTTAATATTAGAATAGATGTGGCTCTGTATTCTGTTGGTTGCGCTGGGTGCTTAATTTCAGCTCGGTTGTGACCTCAGGATTCAAGAGAGCGGTTGCAATGCACGTCGATAATGCAGCTATTCTGCTTTCCCATGGGAACAATAAGTTTTGCGAGGATGTTGCACAATATACACCCGTTCTGCACAAGTCTCTGTTGCACTTCTGTTTGTAAGGAGCGAAATCAACAAACACTGAGATTATTATATTTTAAATGAAGGGGATTGTTGGAATTGTTATAGAATACAAGAGGACGCCAGCAGCTACGACTGCATTTTTTTTTAATTTACCTGTTTTGGCTGATCCCGTGGAAATTTAGGGAAATCCCTTCTTAGTGCACCCCTACGGTCTCCAAGGAACATACATGTCAAATTTCAGCTTCTTGCACCCAATAGTTTCGGCTGTAGCGTGTCTGTCAGTCAGTAAGTAACGCAAGGATTTTATATATTAAGATTTTGGAACTAAGTGGTATATCGTCTTTAAAATAGATATATCCATTATATGAATGCCTCTGCCTTTTTAATAATATACCAAAGGGTTGCTAGAGACATGTCACACAGAAACTCACGTCTCACGTCTCGTAGCACATCATATCTGTTTTTGGATTGTGTATGGTTTAGTTGTAAGTAGTTTTATCTGTATTATATCTGTTTGTTTCCCAAATAAAATAAAATAAAAATAAAATAAAATTGTACGGTGCTGTAACTTTTTTTTTATATATTTTAAATATTGAATATTGAACTATTAAATATTGAACATTAAAATGAAACAAAAAGCAAGCCTGGCGTGACTACGACAAGAATCGTTAAGCTATAATAATATCGGACAAGTTTTCGCTATAAATACCGAGTTGTCCATACAATCATAGGGAAAAATTAGAAGATAATTCAAATTAACTACCTATTTTAATCGCTCATCAACTCTTAATTTCAATATAAATGTTAATGAAAAAATGTTAATTATCGCTCGCTTAATAATATGCCCGGTAGTTGGCAATAGGCTCGCCACCTATTACGATGGAAATGGGACTGAAACATAACTGGCGAAGTGTGGGTGTGTGCAATACACCTATGCCTACCCCTTCCGAAATAAAAGCGTATGTATGTTAAATAATTATGAAGTAATATCTTAATATATAAAATCCTTGCGTTACTGACTGACTGACAGACACGCTACGGCCGAAACTATTGGGCGCAGGAAGCTGAAATTTGGCATGTATGTTCCTTGGGGACCGTAGGGGTGCACTAAGAAGGGATTTCCCGAAATTCCCACGGGATCGGCCAAAACGGGTAAATAAAAAAAAATGCAGGCGTCGCTGCTGGCGTCCTCTAGTTAGCAATAATTAAAAATAGTACTACACGGAAAGAGGTGCCCATCCCTTTCCCCGATTTGCTGACAAATTATTCTGTGTTCCATTGTAGCGCGTTGTACAAAACATATGTGTTGAAGCCTAAATTGGAACGTATTGTTTGTGTTCGAAGCTTTTGGTTGGATTACACTCGTATCAAATGACGCAAAGGCTTTCGTTTCTGTCAACCTTCCTAATTTAGCAGTTGGTACTAGATCTCTCTCCGTCTCTCTCTAACTTATTCTATTCGGCCCGTTTCTTTGTAAGGTAATTTAAGAAAGTATTTTCACTAGAGTCATTACTGTCTAGAGTGATGACGCTACATATCCCAATAAAAAACAGAACAGAATGTTAGAACATAGCAGATGCTAACATTTGACACATTGATTAAGTACTATGTATGTTCATAGGAGCCGAAACGAATAGGTATAATAATAATAATAATAATCTTTATTGTACACCAAATGAATTTAAGACAGAAATTATAGCAGATTAATACATGTTGCACAAACGGCGGCCTTATCGCTAAAAAGCAATCTCTTACAGACAACCCTCATGGAAAAGAGAAGTAACGAGCCAGACATAGGGCAGTTTTGGCGTAGTAGGATACTAATGAAACAATATACGAATACACACTATACTACAATGTATGGTATGTTACAATTTAAACGATATAAAGATGACTGATATTAAAAAGTAACTGACATAGCAGTGCTGTTTATGTACCTGAAAAGCTGTACCAGTAAGTAAGTAATTTATTATTTTCCGGTTCCTTCCAACGCAAGCTAATCCAATTCATTAGACGAGTAAAACATTAAATTCTCTTACGATGGTCACAAGCTAAACACATAGCAGATCTAGTTAAAACCTCGTTTAAGTAATACAGTTAGTAAAGTCAACAATTACGTAACAGTTATTAGTCCATGCCTAGACCGTTGTCAAGGGCTTTATGGCCACTAATTATCACTAGTTATAACAAAAATATTTCAGATCCCTCGCCCAACTAGTTTGGAACTCAAATAGAACGCCGAACAGTCGTTTTCACAATTAATAGAGCCTTTAGAGATTAAATGCGGCCTTCTTTGTGCTAGGTATTTTAAATTATTTTTTTTACTTACTTTGTAAACCGTTTTGTCGCTGTTAGATATAAACTGATTAAGAGTTTTTATCTTATGTAAAACATTTTCAAGCAAGGTAAGCAAAACGAAAGCGTGTTTAATTTTAAATGTGAACTTAATGTAATATTCAAATTTAAGATTCCTCATTTCTGAGGGTCGCGACCTCCCTTCAGGATGTTGTCTTTTATGATGGTCTTCCACTTATTGCGGTCCTGAGCAGCTTGGATAGCATTATGGATGCCGCTCTCTAGGGTGGTGCGAATTTGATCGGTCCATTGTGTGGGGCTGCGTCCTCTAGGTCTTCGTCCTTCGATTTTGCCAGTTATTGTAAGTCTCTCTAGGTTGTCAGGATTACGCCTTGCAATATGCCCGAAGTATTCCAGATTGCGGCGGAGGCATATGGTTGAGAGTCTGATGGTGATCCTGAGCTGATTAAGTATTGAGACGTTTGTCCTGCGCGCAGTCCATGGTATCCGTAGCATTTTGCGCCAACACCACATCTCGAAGGCGTCAATACGTCTGCGGTCAGCTGCTTTTAGGGTCCACGTTTCAGCGCCATTTCAAGAAATATAGGGAAGACGAGTGTGTGTACTAGTTTCATTTTAGTTGTCGTAGTGATGCTTCTGTCATTCCAGATCTTTAGGAACCGTGTCATAGCTGTTTTAGCCATGCCGATTCTGCGCCGCACTTCTTTCTCCGATGAGCCGTCACAGCTTATACATGAACCCAAGTAGGTGAACTCATCGACGATGTCTAGTTGCAGGCTTCCTGTGGGTTTCAGTTGTTTGGATCGATTTGCGATCATCACCTTCGGCTTAGTTTTGTTCATACAGAGGCCTACTTGTTGACTCACTCGCTCCACTCTATCAATGAGCTCGGCCATCTCGCATTCATTCGCAGCAAACAGCGTAGTATCATCAGCGTAGCTGAGGTTTGTGATTTTCATGCCTCCTATGCTAATACCACCCTCCCATCCCTCGCAAGCTCGTCTCATAATATGTTCGCCGTAAATATTAAACAAAATCGGGGATAGAATGCAGCCCTGTCTGACTCCTTTTCCGAACTTGCAAGGCTCCGACAAGGTTTGATCAATTCTAACTACCCCACGGCTATTCGTATATAGGGAGCTGATGAGAGCGATTAAGTGGTTCTGTCACTGAACCTGCCACAAGCAAGACCATCTGACACAGTCGAAGGCCTTACTGTAGTCTATGAAGCACATGATAACAGGCGTGTTGAACACGTAGCACTTTTCAACGATCTGGCGGATGTTAAGAATTTGCTCGCGGGTACCTCTTCCCCTGACAAAATCCTGCTCCTGAGGGATTTGCCAGTCCAAAAAGTGACGTAATCTGGCATTAATTATGTGAAGCATAACCTTACTGGCATGGGAGATGATAGCGAGAGTGCGATCGTTGCCGCACTTCCTCGTGGAGCCTTTTTTGTGGAGTGGTAAGATTACGGATACTGACCAGTCTTGAGGCCACTTGCCGGTTTGCCAAACCAAGTCACAGATACGATGTAGTACGTCAACAGCTGTGTCCCCGAGTGCTTTCTAAACCTCGGCTGTAATTATGTCAGGACCCGATGCCTTTTTGGGTTTCAGACGCTTTATGGCAGCGTCGATTTCGCTTCTGAGTATCGCCGGTTCCTGACCTGAGCCAACTGGGTGACATGCGTAATCCGAGTTATTGGCCAGTGGATCTTTGTACAGTTCCTCGCAATATTCACGCCATCTATGGGCTACGTGGTCCATCTCTAATGTAATATTATACGTTACTGTAAAAAGAATATTACATCAGTGAAATTGATTACAGTGGGAATGGAAATTAAAATATTAATTTGTGCCTGAGGGAGTTTGGCGCATCGCATCGTCTGGCATTTTAGTGAAATGCTTGTGAGTATTTTTTGGTAGACACCAAATACTAGATAGACTTTGTCCGCGGCTACATCCGTATGAATTATCCATCTAAACCTTCATTAGAAATTCTACTCATCATCATCATCCTAGCGCAGGCTCGGTTGCGTTCCAAAATTAGGAATTCTACTATCTATAACCAAACGAATATCCATCCAGTAATTTTAGAGTTGATCGCGTTCTTACAGACATATAGGACGCGACAGGGCCTTCATTTTATAGTATGGATAGATCATAGTTCTATGAATACCAAAAAACTAGTCTTTAATTGAACCTGAGACTGCTTCCGTGGCACGTGGTCCAGTGGAAAGCGTATGCGACTGCTGATCGGAGGTCCGGGGTTCGATTCCCGGGTCGGGCAAAAGTGTTACTGGGTTTTTCCGAATACTCAGTAGCAGCACGGAATCTGGTGATGTGCTCGGTAGCGGCAATAGGCTCGCCCCCTATTGCGTGGGACCTAAAAAAATCATGGCGAAATGTGGGTGTAATATTTACACCTCTGCCTACCCCTTCGGCGATGCAGGCTATATCGACTATCGACTATAATTAAATAAAAAAAAATATTGAACCTAATCATGAACCGCGCAGTATTTATGTAACAGTCACTCAAGCACCTTTAACACACATCTGTGCGGAGAGAAATAAATCATTCCTTTTTATAAAATGAGTGAACTTTATACATTTTATAACTGCCGCTTACATATTTAATGCTTCTGCATAACTTGCTTATAGAATTATTCCGTCAAGGCAGTCAAGGGTCATCATTTGCTGCTGAGCTAGGTTACACATAAAGCGAAACCTACATGAACAAATTACGGTTGGATAACTGGCTGACGACAAAAATACACAATATAAAAAGTAGTGCCGTCATGGTCCCTTGCGACAAGTGCCCCGTTCCATGTTCGATTAAAATTCTCTAAAGGCCTTTGAACTCATGTCCTTGTGTATGCTTTCCCAAAAAGCTGGCTGATATGGCACCACGAAATCAGAAAATCAGACATGTAAATGGAAGGGAAGTAAATTATCGCTACATTCTAATTCTTCGTAATGCTATGAGTCTTCACCTATCTTTGAGAAGGACAAGGAATTAGATTAGATTTGATAAGATTATACTTTATTGCACACCAAAAGAAATGTTTACAATACATTAGGCTTAAAAACTACGAGTAATGTACAATCGGCGGCCTTATCGCTAAGTGCGATCTCTTCCAGGCAACCTTTGGATGGACAGGAATGATGTTAGCAGTTTTATGAGACGATGGTGGTGTTATTAGGATGGATACGCAATAATAAAGACTTAAATAAAATACATACATACAAATACTTACACATACATAGAATAGATATATACATACATACATTTGTACAATATGAATACATAAAAACATAAAAAAACATAAATAGATACATTGAAATACCTAGAACTCGCGTAGACAGGAAACTATTTAATTACATTACGAATTTAAGTAGTGTTTTTTTAGAGAATCTTTAAAAATATTCAATGATGTTGCTCTTCGGATTTGTAATGGCAAAGCATTCCACAGACGCACTGCCTGCGCAGTAAAGGATTTATTAAAATAATTTGTGGAATGCTTTGGCATCTCCAGTGTCAGATCCACAGACGACCTCAAGGACCTTATATGTGTGTCATGAAGGAACTTGAAAAGTTCTTTTGAGATATGAGGGAGTACAAGGATTAAATAGAACATTATATAATAATGTGAGAATGTGAGTATTCCTGCGAAGACGAATTGGGAGCCACTTGAGTTTGTTGCGAAAATCTGAAACGTGATTATATTTGCGCAGACCAAATATAAATCTTATGCAAAAGTTCGACATCCAAATGTCATTATTATGTTTCTATTTAAAGTTCATAATAATCATTGTTCTAGCATAGCGCTAAACAACCAAAAAATAGGAGGCCTGCGAAGCAGGGCTCCGTAAACTTACTTTTGCTTTCATTAAAAAATTCGGACATTTACCAACTCATGCTGGTAAGTCTTAAGATTTACCGTACTTCGGGCTTTTACAGTACACATACATATCCCAAATGACAAAACAAAGATTGCAATTTGACTACGATATGAGCACTTTTGTTGAGGACATAACCATACAGAACATTTGATCTCTCAAATAAGCAAACTTCAGAAATACAGCAAGGAACTGAACCCAGACTTTGTGCTTGAACGTGAAAGGAAGTAAGTATTACTTAAATCTTCTTCAGCTTACCCAGTTCTCTTGTATTACTCAACAATAATAATTAATAAACTATACCGATTTGTGTCCACATATACTTTATATGTAATGAGTTTGAGACCAGTCAATAAAATATTTCAAAAATACCTAAATATGTAATATGTACCCTATTTTTCTCCAATGCTTCGGCATGGATTCACCAGCCAATCACGGGATGGTCAATCGATTGATGCCTGGTACATTAATATTAGTTAAATAATAAACTATCTCTCCTTTTTTTATTCATGCTATTTTCTTACCATATGGTCCCTTCCAGCATTCTCCTAACAAGTACTGCTACTTTATTCCTCTTACGGAGGTACTATTACATGTGGATCGTGAGTATAGCCTATATAAGCATAAAAGGAAACCTTATCTTTAATTGCCCTCAAGCCTTATCTACTTAATGTTTCGAATACCATGGGCACGGATGACCGCAGACTAAACAATTTCTATTGTGCTTGCTTTGTAATGAATTCAAATATCTGAATAAACATAATAATTATATAAACTTCGAATAAAAATAAAGTATATTCCAATTATCTGCAAGGTTTTATCTGATGTATAAAAATATTGCGTTTATTATCGAAGTTCTCCGAAACGGCTTGATAGATTTTAATGTTTTTTTGTGAATTTGATAGGTTTTATTATTTAACGTAAAGAAATACTGTAATGTCAAATGGTAAAACATTGGTTACCCGGTCGCTTAGTAAAAGGCATTATGAAAGTCATACCACCGTTGAGCTCTTGGTCAAAAGTGTAAGCGCTGCACATATACATAGACTATTTTATTATACTCCTAAAGACAATATTTTCAAAATAATATTACTCCAAAACTAAATAGCTAATCATTTAAATCATTAAGCAATACATATTACCTTCTCTACACATTTAAACCACCTGTTCAGATAGGTGCCCTCTAGCTACCATTATCATTACACTATATTTCTAAGAAAGGATAGCCTAGTTCCTAATGAGGACATCGTTGGACCGAGACGCAGAGGTCTCAAGTTTGGTCCCACGACACGCACCGGTGGCTTTTAGAAGTCAGGGGCGTGTTAAATAGTTAATTATAATATTATCATCGTTTTAACATTAAAGGGAAATATAATTATTATAAGAGAAATTACCACGTTATTTTGCTATCTCTTTGGTTTATGAAGTCAGACGGCAGTCACTTTTTGGCAAAGTCGATATTCTGTAAAATCTGGTCAGTTTAGTAAGCGGACCCCAAGCTCCAAGGCTAAAAAACTTTCTTAATGCAACTGAAATAGCGCTAGGACAACGATTATTATGAACTTTAAATAGAAACATAATAATGACATTTGGATGTCGAACTTTTGCATAAGATTTATATTTGGTCTGCGCAAATATAATCACGTTTCAGATTTTCGCAACAAACTCAAGTGGCTCCCAATTCGTCTTCGCAGGAATACTCACATTCTCACATTATTATATAATGTTCTATTTAATCCTTGTACTCCCTCATATCTCAAAAGAACTTTTCAAGTTCCTTCATGACACACATATAAGGTCCTTGAGGTCGTCTGTGGATCTGACACTGGAGATGCCAAAGCATTCCACAAATTATTTTAATAAATCCTTTACTGCGCAGGCAGTGCGTCTGTGGAATGCTTTGCCATTACAAATCCGAAGAGCAACATCATTGAATATTTTTAAAGATTCTCTAAAAAAACACTACTTAAATTCGTAATGTAATTAAATAGTTTCCTGTCTACGCGAGTTCTAGGTATTTCAATGTATCTATTTATGTTTTTTTATGTTTTTATGTATTCATATTGTACAAATGTATGTATGTATATATCTATTCTATGTATGTGTAAGTATTTGTATGTATGTATTTTATTTAAGTCTTTATTATTGCGTATCCATCCTAATAACACCACCATCGTCTCATAAAACTGCTAACATCATTCCTGTCCATCCAAAGGTTGCCTGGAAGAGATCGCACTTAGCGATAAGGCCGCCGATTGTACATTACTCGTAGTTTTTAAGCCTAATGTATTGTAAACATTTCTTTTGGTGTGCAATAAAGTATAATCTTATCAAATCTAATCTAATTCCTTGTCCTTCTCAAAGATAGGTGAAGACTCATAGCATTACGAAGAATTAGAATGTAGCGATAATTTACTTCCCTTCCATTTACATGTCTGATTTTCTGATTTCGTGGTGCCATATCAGCCAGCTTTTTGGGAAAGCATACACGAGGACATGAGTTCAAAGGCCTTTAGAGAATTTTAATCGAACATGGAACGGGGCACTTGTCGCAAGGGACCATGACGGCACTACTTTTTATATTGTGTATTTTTGTCGTCAGCCAGTTATCCAACCGTAATTTGTTCATGTAGGTTTCGCTTTATGTGTAACCTAGCTCAGCAGCAAATGATGACCCTTGACTGCCTTGACGGAATAATTCTATAAGCAAGTTATGCAGAAGCATTAAATATGTAAGCGGCAGTTATAAAATGTATAAAGTTCACTCATTTTATAAAAAGGAATGATTTATTTCTCTCCGCACAGATGTGTGTTAAAGGTGCTTGAGTGACTGTTACATAAATACTGCGCGGTTCATGATTAGGTTCAATAATTTTTTTTATTTAATTATAGTCGATAGTCGATATAGCCTGCATCGCCGAAGGGGTAGGCAGAGGTGTAAATATTACACCCACATTTCGCCATGATTTTTTTAGGTCCCACGCAATAGGGGGCGAGCCTATTGCCGCTACCGAGCACATCACCAGATTCCGTGCTGCTACTGAGTATTCGGAAAAACCCAGTAACACTTTTGCCCGACCCGGGAATCGAACCCCGGACCTCCGATCAGCAGTCGCATACGCTTTCCACTGGACCACGTGCCACGGAAGCAGTCTCAGGTTCAATTAAAGACTAGTTTTTTGGTATTCATAGAACTATGATCTATCCATACTATAAAATGAAGGCCCTGTCGCGTCCTATATGTCTGTAAGAACGCGATCAACTCTAAAATTACTGGATGGATATTCGTTTGGTTATAGATAGTAGAATTCCTAATTTTGGAACGCAACCGAGCCTGCGCTAGGATGATGATGATGAGTAGAATTTCTAATGAAGGCTTAGATGGATAATTCATACGGATGTAGCCGCGGACAAAGTCTATCTAGTATTTGGTGTCTACCAAAAAATACTCACAAGCATTTCACTAAAATGCCAGACGATGCGATGCGCCAAACTCCCTCAGGCACAAATTAATATTTTAATTTCCATTCCCACTGTAATCAATTTCACTGATGTAATATTCTTTTTACAGTAACGTATAATATTACATTAGAGATGGACCACGTAGCCCATAGATGGCGTGAATATTGCGAGGAACTGTACAAAGATCTACTGGCCAATAACTCGGATTACGCATGTCACCCAGTTGGCTCAGGTCAGGAACCGGCGATACTCAGAAGCGAAATCGACGCTGCCATAAAGCGTCTGAAACCCAAAAAGGCATCGGGTCCTGACATAATTACAGCCGAGGTTTAGAAAGCACTCGGGGACACAGCTGTTGACGTACTACATCGTATCTGTGACTTGGTTTGGCAAACCGGCAAGTGGCCTCAAGACTGGTCAGTATCCGTAATCTTACCACTCCACAAAAAAGGCTCCACGAGGAAGTGCGGCAACGATCGCACTCTCGCTATCATCTCCATTTAAAAATTCGGACATTTACCAACTCATGCTGGTATATCTTAAGATTTACCGTACTTCGGGCTTTTACAGTAACATGTACACACATTATGCACTTGCGTTTGTTTTGAGTATCTGATATTTCGGCATTTTTGCAAGAGCATTATCACGGGTGCATTCTACAAAACGTATCTTTGTTAATGACTAAAAATTAATGTTAATAACCACGAATGGTCAAATTCCTATATCAAAATATAACCACTTTTATAATTCAGTAACCTATAGTTGGTGCCACGAGAAGAAAGACTTTTTGTAAACAAACCTTCAGGGCTTCACAACCTTTTTTCAAACAGTTGTGTTTTAGATTTTATACTCATTGAACAGTCTTTTTTTTTCAATTAATTATGCCTTTATGTTATTAAATTTATATTGTAAAATTTTACTGAAATATTTGATTTTGTGTTCGTATGGTCGAATGTTCATAAAGTTGCCGATTTTTTGTCGTTTTACAAATAATTTATATTACTGTAAATTAAGGAAAAATTGAGTACCTACCTTATATGTTAATGATAGAGTACATACCTACATGTTACTCTATTATTCACATGATTTGTTTTATCATAGACAATAAATAATTTGCTCAAAGTAGCCTGCCTATCCTAAAATATTAAATTATTGAGCAACAATGACTATTATTACAGATAACTAGCTAGAACATTGCATTAAAAATCTAGGCATGGAGATTTCACGTTGTCTGTGAATGAAATCGTCAGAATTAACTTAAACTAAATCCATTAAAAGTTACAGTAGTCTGAAAACGCAATTTCTTTTTAGGTACCTATCAATAATTTTCTGCGCGACTAAAGTTTGCCATCTGCTATTCTGCACCCGCATTTTCGAGATGCTGGCAGCGGGAGGAGCGTTGCGATCCTATAAACTTGTATTTAACTTTACATTTACCTGCCCCTTCTTGACAACTTAAAATTTTTATTTTGTCCTCTAATAAATGCATGTTAAGCCCAAGCATGTAACATTTCAATGAACTAACTCCAAATGTTGTCATTCTAGGCGCCAGTACCTCAAAACATTAAAAGATCCTGTTGACAGCGCATAATATCGATAAAAACCCGATCCATTGACATATTAGTTTCCAATGACAAAACACGTATCTATGTACCGTTGCGCTCATTGGATTTGACATTATTTGTTTTTGACAGAACTATCGCTAAGTCACTTAGTAGAAATTCTTTGTTTACATAAAGTCTATGTTCTCGTGGCACGGACTTTAGTAAATTTTAATTAATCAGCCCAAAACTTAGCTACGTCACAACCATCGTCCTAGCGTTGGCCTGTTTCAAGACCTGCGGCTCAGCGCTTGGGGTACTTTCTAGTTTATCCAGTCAAATCTGGTTAGACTATAGCGGATGCCCCGTTGAACGACTTTTTATTAAAGCTATTGTCCTCTGACTCCCGCAACCTAAAGGCAGCGATTAGAGAGTTCTAACGCACCGTAAACACGGTCAGAGATTTTCACGACAGCGGACTTCAAACGTACTAGCCAAAGCACGGGTCAAGGGATAAATAACAATTGAAGGCAGATAACTTCGAAAAATCATGTGTGCGCCGTGAGTTTGATCTCAATACTTTTTACATAGCATTCTGTAGGTACCTCCACTAGACTATCGCTGCTTCTGTTGAATGTTTAAACGCCTGCATCAGACTATAATCGCGTTTATAATTCACGAAACAGTAAATTTTAATGATTTATAAATACCATTTTAGATGTACTTGGTTATAAATACCATTGTAGAGTCCTCTTACATTCTGTTTAATTATTCACATGGCGCAGACGCAGACACTGCACACAATCTACTCATATACATTTGCTTCAGTGGTTATAACTCATTGCTGGTTTACGGGTGTATGAAAATAATCTGTGTACCTATATGAAGTTACTGTAAGGATAATATGTAGACTTATAGTAATGGTTTTAAACAATTGGATAGTGCAGAATATCTTAGAGTTCTGTAATTCGTGAGGCACTCATAGGGAATGCCTCACAAATTTTAATCATTATGGATTTGGACTGACTGCACAGACGTTGTGTGATACATTAATTCCAGTCTAGGTCTCTTTTGTCCATTGCTCCATATTTGTTAAATTTACCACGACACAGGAATTATTCCCCGTGCTTTAACTTTTTAGATTTTTTTTTTATCTTCATCATACTCATCTCTTTTACATACATTTGAAATGCGGTATCTAACATATTGAAGTTTTCACTAGGCATTTGAAAACATGCGGCAAATAGAAAATAGACACAAAAGATTAAAAAGTGTATCCACGCCATGTAGGTCTGTAATTTTAAGACTTGACTTTGAGTGCAAAGAGCCTCCATATGAACTGAGTTCCCCTTAGTTATCCTAGTTATCTGTAAATGCAGGTAACAGGTAGGTACTCAGTACAACGCAATATTAAAGAACTTACAGACTTCTAAATTGTCACAATTATCCCGCTCCCTGTATCGACAGTATGATTAACTTATGAAACCTTTACCACTCGAAAGGTTTCAAGTACGCGCCACTGGATCAAGCTAAATAAATAAATTTGTCATCGTAGTTCAACAATTAACACTGAACAGTATCGGCAAAGGCCCCTCCCTATACACATGCAGGGGATTTATGGGCCAGCTCTAGCAAAATTCTGAGGCTAAGCCTGAGGCATTACAAGTGGCTTCTGTGTTGCGAAAGCATTTAAATGGTAAAGCATAACAACAACGAATTATAAGATTCTCAAATTCCGAAATTTATAGATCTCACTTTTTAGGGTTCCGTAGTCCACAAGGAACCCTTATAGTTTCGTCATGTCCGTCCGTCTGTCCGTCCGCAGCCTGGTGCTAGAAAGCTGATATTTGACATGAATATAGACATAAGATATTGCAACAAAACTGTAGAATAAAATTTAGGAAAATATTTTTTTAAGGGTATCTCCCCTACATAAATAGTGGGGCTGATTTTTTTTGGTTGAGTACCCCATCATGTGGGATATCATTGGATAGGTTTTAAAAAAATATTATTAGTTTGCTCAAATCATTTTTCGATCAAGTGATTGGTTTGTCAAATATCAAGCTTTGAAGTGAAAAATATTGTTAGACTCAAGGGTCCCCCCGCTCTGCCGGCTAAACTATTAATTTGGAAGAGGTAAAAAAATCACAAATTTAGTACATATAGCGAATTTAAAAGGAAAACTATCACGGCTAAGTAGATATCACTAGTTTACGAGTAATCGTCGGTTAACTTATAAATACCTATTTCTATGAGTTTACATTGGGCGCGCTGGCTTAATCTTAAAGATATACGTACTTTGGTATGTAATGTACTACGGTACTACGTATGTATAGTAGTTGTATATCTTGGAAATCACATTTTATGTTTACAATACATAACTGGATACATACCTAGTATTTTTCTAAACAAAACTTAGGTTCTTATAATAGTGTTATTAAAGTTATTTTTTCAGCAAAATAAACAGTCGGATTTGTTGTACATTAATACCCTTTGCAGCAAGTAATTATGGGAAACTACGGAACCCTACATTGCGCGTGGCCCGACACGCACTTGGCCGGTTTTAACTTCTATCCTTTGTGCCGGTCACAACAGTCGAAAACTTAAGGGCGACTGATTAGCCTTAGAAAATGATATTAAACCGAGTAAATGAGAGTTTGCACGTATGGGTGTCCACGAAGCGTTAAAGGCAGATAAGATAAGATATTTTTATTTGTTTGTTGTATTTTTATTACGCACTTCGTGACTTTTGTACAGCCGTGTGTTCATAACCACCTGATATGCACCACGGCACCGCCCATAGAAACGACGTTCTTAGCGGCATGTGTATAAGAGCCTTAATTCAAAACTACATAAATACAATAAGGCACTAAGTTTTCAGCTACAAATAACTGTTCTCATTAAATATTTATGTTCTGCGTTCTGTAGTCGTCGGTACTCCCGGTATTTTTCTTCGTATCGTTCAAATTAGATATTGTTGTTGTAAACTCGCAATTCAATAATACAATTATTTTTTTAGGTCGTTCGGTGAAGACTACATGTTTACCACAGTATTTGCTCACTGGTTTTTCATTTAAGTTTAAGTAAATAAAGTTGTTTGGCTTTCCTAGCTGTTTTTGGTTTTAGGGACTTCTTATAAGGGATATTAAATAATCAAACTAGATGCGAGACTGTAAAAACAGAATTAATGTGTTTCGTGCAATATTAACACTATAAATAATTTGTATTATATCATGTTTAATTAAATAGCCCCATTTATTATCAATGGTTAAAGTAATAAAAAAATAATCGGCCCTGTATATAAACTGCTCCACTGCTGAGCACGGGCCTCTTCTCACCATGAGAAGGGTAAGGCCCATAGTCTACCCCGCTGGCCAAGTGCGGGTTGGCAGGCTTCAGATGTCTTTCGAGAACATTATGGAGAACTCTCCGACATGCAAGTTTCTTTCCCCACGATTTATTGAAAATGATCAAATAATAATTAATTAATTTTTTTATTAAAACACATATATTGTAAAAAAAATATTGTCAATTTATATTTCACCGGCCACTTTCACACACACCAGATGATTAATGACATCAATCAAAATGTAATTGGTAATTTATTAATTATCTACAAAGAGAATATTTACTAATAAAGTAAACAAATAATTACTAAAATAATAAATATTTATTACATCTTTATTAAACATTATTTTCAAAATAACCTTATACTAATATATAAAGAGAAGAATCTGAAGAGTTTGTTTGTTTGGTTGAACGCGCTAATCTCAAGAACTACTCGTCCGATTTGAAAAATCTTTCAGTTTTAGATAGCCCATTTATCGAGGAAGGCTATAGCCTTCCTCGATAAATGGGCTATCTACTAGCCTATAGACTATATAACATCGCGCTATGAGCGACGGTGGCGGAGCAGTAGCCTTAAATAACGCGGGTGTAACCGCGAGCATGCTCTAGTAATTAATATAAGAATATCGTGAAGTGACGCAAATAAGACAACAAAATGGACTTTGACTTCAGCAGTATACAGGGTGTTGATATGCATTTGCAAAATATTTTCAGGCGTGAATATATTACAAATACATGAAAAATAATGCACTAAAACTTAAAAAACGTTTTTTGTAATCATACATCCGCCGCTCAGCTGATCGCCGCCAGCTCGCATTGCAGGACGATCACACACAAGCACACGTACTTACCGTGCAGTCTTATTCTGTACTAGTCAACAGTCTATGCCCCCCCCCCCCCTCCGTGGGATCTCCACCTTGTCGTGGTGGGGGAGCCCCCTCACCACCGTAGACCAATAACCGTGGCTTGGACACCCGCGGTGAAGCTAAGAGAGATCATGGGGCTTGGAGGGGGCCAGCGCAGGTTGCGTCCAAAGGTGCGGGGGACAGTTCTGTCTGTCCCTCGCAGTCGGGCGCGGTCGCGGGAGGAGAGACGTGTCGCTATCTCCCGCGACCAAATGGGGGCGCACCGTTGTTGTGTCCCGGTGGGGCCGCAGAGGAAGAGGAGATGCGGTGTTGTCAGGTTGCCGTTCTCCCTATCCTCTGCGGCCGCTGTGCGTTTTGTCGGCGGAGCCCAACACCTTCATCCGCCGCCAAGGAGATTGTGCCCTTTGGGCTATCCGCCAGGGTGTCAGGGTAGAATGCTAACGCGACCCCCTGGCGCCCCCAATATGGCGTTGAGGTATGCGCTGTGGTTTTAGTGGGTATTACGGCCTTGCACTCCAGCCGTCGAGTCCCACATACGTGCGTAAATGCATTGCCACAGCAAAGAGAAATAAAAGTCAACAGTTTATTCCCATTGACTATCTAAATAATATTTAATGAAAATAGGGTCTTAATGTAAGAGTGTAAGTCTTTTACTTCTTCTGTAAGAGGCAATATATAAACCTTTTAATATTAAACATAGGCATCTTATTCAATTACTTTAATACTTCTTAGCATAAGGGTAAGGCTAATTATTTAAGAAAGTATTCCGACATCGCACGCACCTACTTTAGAATACTTGCGGCCTAGAATACGACCACTGCCGTTTCAAATGCAATTACTTCTTGCTTTCACCTTTAAAAAATACATAATTGCACTGTTTAGTTCTATTATTATAGGGGTAAACAATGCAAAGAAAATTACAACTTAGTAAACAGTTAGCGTAAGGCAGATCCGATAATATCTGGCACATGCAAATAATAATATAGCAGTCAGCTGTAAACTAAAACAATGCATATCCAGAAATATAAATGATAAATCGACCCAATTCCAGTGCAAGCTATTTATCCTCCGGTTACAATAAACTTATCGTGTAGCAGATCTAAATATCGAGTTGAAAGCGTATTTATTTGGCGTACCTTACCCAA
The DNA here is from genome assembly GCA_944739405.2 of Euclidia mi. Taxonomy (NCBI): domain Eukaryota; kingdom Metazoa; phylum Arthropoda; class Insecta; order Lepidoptera; family Erebidae; genus Euclidia; species Euclidia mi. The sequence continues at coordinate 46,082,427 of OX123183.2, forward strand.
TCGTAATCAATGTAAGTGGGCCACGATTAAAAGGCACTCAATTCAATGCCCATGTGCGAAGTGTACTGTAGCCAAAGCGACCGGCACTTGTGTTAGATATTAAACAGATGCCACACAGTATCCAATGCAACTTTTTATACAATTTGTTAAGAATCTCGTATAGACGTATTACAATATTTGCTCGTTTCGCGCCTCGCGTGGATACATTGGCTCCTGCTTACGTGTTGTGTGTTATTTTCAGAAACAGCTGCATGCATTAAGGGCTTTGGAAGTAATGTATGTCTTGAGTTACATTGTATGTGTAAAGTTTGTGGGTTTCAATGGACAGTCATTAACTGCCAGAAGGAACGCGAATGGCAGCATGGTTGAGCTGCTCGTTATATCACGACGTTGCTCCCAGCATTATTTATTCAAATCCCTTGTAGCTCTCCGTTAGATTTTTGTTAAGTCTGACCTCCTCATACTAAATGAATACAAACCTGTGTGGTTGCAACGTGAACCAACGAGCTTATTGGCATCGCCAGAAGCGGTAGGATGCGAGCGGCTCAAGATCGGCTTATATGGAAGGAGAGGCTTATGTTCAGCACTGAACTTCTTTAGACTGAAATGATGATGAGTATCATTTTTATTATTATAATTACCTAAATTTAATCTTCCCGCATTTCTATAAAATAAAAAAAAACGTACCTGTAATATAATACACTCGTTAAACGTAAAATTTATTATTACGTTCAAGGTTGACTTTCAAACTTAATTACATCTTATAGATTAATAATAATGTCAAAATTAACGCAAGTAATAATTTATTAATAATTATTCGTTTGATTTAACTTTCAATCAATTCAACCCTTGCAAAACTCGAAGTTCCGAACTACAAATACAAATGTCAAGTTTCTGCCAGAGTGATTGACACTCGATTAAATATCCACTTACAGGAACCTGATTGCGATAAACAACTTAAACAAGCCATTTCATAACATTTTACTCATAATTAGTTTGGTATTTAGAACAGATTTCCTTGGCGATTAAATAATAGAAGTATACGTACACAATTTTCTAAGATCCCTGAATTTTTGTAAATCGCTGAAAATAATATGGGTGTATAACTGTGTAATAATATTCTATAATAATATTATACGACATACACACCACATCATCTAGTCTCAAACTAAGCATAGCTTGTACTATGGGTACTAGACAATGGATAAACATACATAATTATGTATATACCTACTTTTTCTGTAAATACATACATATTTTACATAGAAATGCTCAGACCCATACAAATATCAATGTTCATGCACACAAATGTTTGTCTCGAGCGGGAATTGAACTCGCGGTCATCGGTGTAGCGTTTGCACTTCCACTACGCCATCGGGTCGTCGTTGTATCTACTAGATTTGTATACTGTATCTGGAACAGATCCCATGGGAAGATATGGAGTCATACTCTAGTCGATTAGTGACGTAAACCTTGACCTCGCCTCAAAGAATTTTACAAAGGTTTGCAATCGGTTTGTACCATAACATACTTTGTAATATGTAAAAACGTTCCTAATGTTTGGAAAAGATCTCTCAAACTTCTATTTAAATCTCGTAGTCTGGTGGAATCTTCACTAGCCGCATAGAATGCAGAAGTATACCTATAAACGGAAATATACTTACCTTAGTTTATTCATTTAAACTAAATCAGTTGATATCATTTATAGGTAACATAAAATCGACACAAGACCTTTGTGCCTAACCTTGGCGTCATACCGCATGCGCTGTTACGATGTACCGAAATTTCCCTTCCTTCATAAAAACCGGGTTTCTTTCAAGTAACGTAGCCTTTACCAGCAATTTGGCGACGTCAAAATTCCGTTTCAGGGCAGGTTAAGCTCGGGTACGGAGTACTAATATCAATTCTGTGGCTTAAGACCGTAGCGCTCGGGATCTAATTGGTTAAAAAACTCCGCTCGCTTTGCTTAAGACCGACCCCAAATGTTATTAAATTGAGGAATCATTCATTCTTAGTTACTTCCAACGTTCCATAGGCAATTGAATAAATGAATTCATTTATGTCGTCGCTTGTTTTTTCCTTTGTTATATACGCCCGTCAATCAATCCGATATGCATTGTAAAGAGTCATTCTCTAATAGCCCAATTCCATGATCAAGACTTTCGTATGTTCGGAATTACGTACGAAATTATGCAAAATTACGCTTATTTATGTAGTATGCAGCTACTAAATATAAACCAAGCTGATGACATCTTAGGTACCGTCGTAAAGTTATAAAATCACGCTTCAGAAGACGCTTAAGTACATTTAATCAAAGCAATATACTAAGACTGCCTCCGTGGCCCAATGGATAGCGTATGCGTCTGCTGATCGGAAGTCCGGGGTTCGAGTCCCGGGTCGGCCAAAAAGTGTAACTCAGTTTTTCTGAATTCTCAGTAGTAGCATAGGGTCTGGTGATGGGGACCCGTAATGGCAATAGGCTCGCCCCCCCTATTACGTGGGACCTAAAAATCGTGGCGAAATGTGGGAGTAATATTACACCTCTGCCTACGCCTTCGTGGATACAGGCGTGAGTCTATAAATAAATAAATAAAAACAATATTAAAATTTACGAAAAAAATTACCATTACAATATATAATCGATATTACCTACTTATCAATTTCTGTAACAATTTGTCTGGTAGACAGCAAACCCTTTAATTACGTGTGACTAAAGCATAATGACTCTATAAGTCTATATTATCGTATCAGTAGGTAATATGGATGCAATGTACGAATCTACATATCCATACAAGAACATATGTGTACGTGAGCTCCGAATAATGAAAAATGAAACAATCCACAACAGCCGCGATACATATTTTTTACCTTCACCCAAAAGGCCGGAGATTTCCAAAACACAATGGTTTATTTCCGATCCACAAACCTGTTTATTATTTCTTCGAAACAACAACATATTGTTGGAAATACGAGTACACGTTGTATCACGCAAGGAGAAGGTTTTGTACAGTGGATTGTGTCTGTAATTTTAGTGACAGCTGTCAATTCATTAGAACAGGATTATCGCGTGACTGGTGGCTGACGCGTCATGCGCGGGAACGCTAAGGTTTCTGCTACGGAACAATTTCACGTCCGCGTACATAAATGTCAAAGGTGTAAGCAGTAATGTGGGTAATTGACGAGTCGTTTTAATTTTTGATCGGTTTGGTACCGTCGTCAGGTTGGCAGGAATAACTGTATCAATATGGATAGGTTTAGTAACCTAATTGAAGTATTTTTATTTATCGCTCTGGATTTGTTATAAAATATATTTTTAAGTTTGATTCTAGTCTCATCTGTGCAAAAATTATTAAACATTTAGACTGATGCTAAACTTTACTAAGCTTAATTAGTGAGCCAACAATTAGAAGCGAAACAATTAATTAAAGAAAAATACTCTTGAAACACAATTGATTCAGAATAGTTAGCACCCAACGAAAACTGTAAAGCTTCAATTGATATAACTCTAAACAGCGCCAAAAAAAAACTATTTACACAAGTGAAATGTTTGTACAAAAATAAAAAAGTATTGCCTCGATACGGCTCGCTGTATAATAAAAGATGCAAACCGACGACGTTTGCGAGCCGTTTTTTGATAACACATATTGAAACCATACATTACTTCAGTCCCGTATTACCGCTACACCTGATACCAACATGGCTTGTTAGTATTCACGGGATCGCATTCTCTCCTTTACTATCTCATGTTTTAGAGATGATTAAAAAGAGACAGTGAATTACACGTTTTCGTTTATTCTTGAATGAGTTGATTATTTTTCTACGCAAATGTAAATATCAGATTTTACGTTATGATTATATTTTATTGTTTTATATACATTTGAGTACCTTATTAAGACAAAAATCTGTCCTAATACCTACTATTCATAAACGCAAAGGTTTGTGAGGTACAATGTAATAAAAACTCAGCCACCGTGTTTCTTATTTTAATTAGACGTGCAATTTTAGTATTGCAAAAACGCATTAGAAAACGATGGATGGATGTTTGTTAATCTATAGAGCTAACTATATACTACTAAAAGGCTTTTGACGAAACTTTGCAAAAACATTGACTATACATAAACAGTGCAAATAGGCCTTCCTTTGTCGTGACAAAGGAAGGCCTATTTGCACGGCTATTTCCACGGCTTCACTCACGTGGTTGGTCAGTTCTCGTGAGAATTGACCAACCACGTGAGTGAAGCCGTGGATAGAAACTAGTGTTTTAACATGCAATAAAACATACAGGGTATTACCAATGCTAGACTAGATGTGCCTTGTGTGTAGGTTTAATAAGGTATTTATGGCTGCTTGAATGATGTAGTGCCTTAAATGGTGTCCACTACTCGGTGATTTATACGGCAGGTGGAAAGCGGGCGTTTTCTGTTATTTCGATGTTTGTAAGCTGCGCGGGGTAGAAATGATGTTGTTTTTTGTTGTCCCACCTATGTTAAAGTTCTCTTAAATTGACTGTTATTTCCATTGGGGCAACATAAAAATCAGTGGCTCATCAATATCATCTTCCTTAGGATCTTTACCCATTTAGGAGTGGAATATTAAAAATCCTTCGTTGGTTAGCGCCTACGTATATTAGGAAATCAGAGTCCAAATTTCATGTGTCTGACTTTAACTTATGTGGTACGACCTCTGCAGTAATATGCCTGTCGGGGTAAGTAGATGTTTATGAATGATAGCGATAGGATGATAAATAGAAACCTCATGAATGAAAATCAATACAGTTAGCCACTAAGTAAGATGTTGTAATTATCTTAATTTGCGTAAGGAGAAGTACCTAATGCTTAGCGACGAAAATTATTGTCAAAGTACCACACCAGATTTTCTTTCCTACTAACTTGTCGTTCAGTCCATCTTTAGATTAAAACGTTTATCAACATGAGTTGCTGCTGATTGGAAGGTCCCGGGTTGGATGCCCGGATCGGGCAAAAGTATAACTGAGTTTTGCCGCATTCTCAGTAACAGCACGGAGTCTGGCAAAAGACTCGGTAACGGCAATAGGCTCGCCGCCCATTACGAGGGACTTAAAATTCATAACTTGGCCCCTTACCCCTTCGCGATACAGGCGTGAGCGATAGTAAAGTTTCATTAGCTTCGACCTTTTCTAAAAATGACATAATATACGGAATTACTGAAAAGTATTGGTTTCATTCTCTAGTTTGCTCAAGAGGTATCTTGAGCAAACTAGAAATGTAGGTCACCAGCAAACAATAAAGACTTAAAGATTAGTAATATACTATTGTTGTAAAAGAGTATAATGTTAAAGAAGAAGTCTATACAACATAAGACATGAAAATATATTAAAGTCGTAAAAGTATTTTAAACCGCCATCTTACATAAATTTTGCTAATATGTCTAGTAGTCTATTTATGAAACAAAAATTAATCCTCTTTGACACTAAAGTAACATATTTTAAAACCTAACCTGTAACGCGATTGAACCATCCATTTACTAAAAACAAACTAATAACTGTTAACAATTCTTCAGAGATTATGTCAAATACTTAAATTTTAAATGGCACAATTTGAAGTAATACTGTTCATGTCAAAAGTTTGCGGTATTTAAAAAAACAAATAACAATATAATGAGTCGCTTGCGTGACCATTGTTAATGGTATTAAAGTGCTTCATAATAATATTATTCTTACCAATATGCGTGAAAATTCTTTCCTTCACAACGGGTAGGTACTTTTTATGATAGAAACACATGGTTACTATCACTTTGACCTTTGTACCGTTCTTATGGTGTAAGAAATAAGTATCAAAATCGTATGTCAACTGATAAACTTGACATGGCGCTGTGTTCACTAACATAGTGTCTTGAAGAACATCCGCTTAAGATAAGTATTTTTTTTTTAATTATTTTATAATTAATTCTTAACTGCCAGACTGCATTTCTGCATCTCGATACTGGACAAACGTTCGAATTGTTCACAAAATGATAATTTTGGTGCGTTAATAAAACATGCTGCCTTGTTTAACATTGATCCCTCAATGGCATTAACTGCATTCCACGCTATTGAACACGTATACGGGCTCAACCAGAAATACAAAAAATAGTACACACATAAACGGTTCATATAACTGATTCCCTACTGGTTTTCCGGCCTTAAAACTTTACTTTTGCTGATTCATCGCGCCAATATCTTCATGATGAAGATGTGCTATTGCTTTCAAAATGTTTGTCCAAACCAATAACATAATACGACAGTTCAATCTTCTTATGTTAATAATTACATTTCTCCTCTAACAATATTTCACATTTAATTAATAAAACCTTCGTTACAGCGTAGCCAAAATAAAAACAAAATTTGAATATTTTAAAGGGAAAATGGTTTTCATAACAAAAAGTATTTATAGTATTAATCGGAATCTGCTGTATCGAGTAATTAAAATATTTAACATCTATTTTCAGCTAGGTGTAATTAAAATGTAATAAATTTGATGTCTGATGTACAGACGAGTATAAAATACCTAATAAGAGCTCGGTACATAATTGTCCAAGGAAATATAGAGCGGCTCTCTTGAGGATTTTAAACTGATGACGCAATCATTAATTATTTAATTATACGTTTGATATATTATTATGTACAATTTACTGCTTAGTGTTGCCGAGCTGTTTGTAAGCATGTGTCGATTTGTAATCGCTAGACTGGCTGTAGTCTGTAAAAAATATGGAGTCATATGTTTGGTATGGTTTGAACAGCAATTTGAACTGAAAGAAGAAAGAAACGTTTGTTACATAGGTACATTAAATTAATCACGTGTAGACATAACAGGTACAAAATCAAAATCAAAATCTTTTATTCAAAATTGGCTGCTAAACAGCTCTTTCTGAACGTTAAATTTTACAATAGACAGTCCCCCAAAAAGCCCAACCCTTCACTGCTTCCTATGTGTTTTCGCTAGGAAGAAGAAGCAGCGCAACAAACTCCCTAGCAACACAGTACTGTCTGCGTATTTAAATAAGAAGTTATACATTATAATCAAAAAATAATAATATCACATTTCAGTTAACATGATAGCTATCACACAACCTATTGCCATTTATTTAGTTACGTACCTACTTAAGACTTGAAAATTGAGAATAATGACTAACACTTAGCCTCCAAAACAAAATGACAAGTAGGGTGTAACCGCACACATGTTAAATATCATGTTGTTATGTAATCACTGCTCAGTCAAATCACGTTACAATGCATTAATTAGGTAGGTACGAATTGATAAACAAATTTTTTATCGTTTTAAAAGGTTCTTAGTTTTGGATGAATAAATTTAACTCAGGGGCCCAATTCTGCTAAATAAATATAGTCTCGATATCATGTCAGTGTCATACTTACGTTACATAAAGAGTATTCTTCTAAATTATCTGATATTTGAATGAAATTGTAACGAGATCGTATGTGTCAACGACGAACTGTTTATTTTAAATGATACGATAATGACATTAAGTTATCAGAATACCGCTTTTAAATCCATTCAAAATATAATATCAATGTCATATAAAAATAGCAGAATTGGCCCCCAGATCTTCACACCAAAAACGTTATTGGCAGCGACTTTGACTTTGACATTATTATTTTGTACACTACGGTCGACGAATCATGGCGGGTCTGAAGCTAGCCTTTGCAAAATACCGCGCATGTATACTCGTGTAGAAAATTGTTATTGCCAGACTTTATATAATTTATATACATGTAGTATTTTATGATGAATGCACCTTACCTGACAATAGTGGCAGATATTTTAAACGGAACATAAACAATATTAAACTAAGGTTTAATAACAGTACTGGATACGATGGTGTATCAACCAGGAAACTAAAAACCGTGTCTAATAAAATATCAAATCCAATGAGTCACATAATTTTCGGTATTATGCAGGGAGTAGTTCCCACGGAATTAAAAAGGACCATAATAAAACGGCTCTTTAAGAAACACGATAAACATAGTATGATTTACTCGTTACAGACCTATAGCATTGATTTCAGTCATATAAAAAATATTTAAGAAGGTTCTCCATAATTTTATTATGCCTGTTGAACAATCGGAAACAAAAGAAACATACCTGAATGCTGCAGATTTTTTTTTTTGAAATTCGCTTTGACAAACATAGATCGAACGGATTTTTCTTTAGGTAGACACATCTTTTAAGCCGCAATTAAGAATGCGCTCGTCTTGTATTCCAAATAAGTAGGTATTTGGAATGTGGCACGCATGTTATGCACTATGCACCCATGAATAAGTATCCATGGGTGCATAGGACCTCTATAGATCATTATCTAAAGATATATGTTTTATATATTTGCATTATGATAAATGTTTTATGACTAAAGTTGTAGAGAATTTAATTTGCAACAAAAATCTCGTTCACATATTCTTTGTGCGGCCAATAGTTTACCAGATAATCAAGAAAAACTATCTGCATCTGCACTCTTTCCAAGATGGCGGCTGAGGAACAAGAGTCCCCATAAATGTGAATCAAGCTTTACAATAGCCCTTCTTACACATCTGTAAAATAAAATTGCATCGTCTGATAAATGCAACCCCAAATGCAACTTGTCAATGGACTATAAATACTTTTGTCATCGTCTGTACTCAAGACAGAGATAGTAAAACGAATACTAAGGTGTGACAGAGACACATTATATCGCATCGAAAATTTCAAAAGTAAAAAAGAGATGTCCAATGTACGTGTTTGACGCTCAATTTAATTGATTTTTATTGATATCGATTAAAACTAATTAGAAAAAATATACGTGTATTCGATTACATAAAAAGATTGAAAATATGTTCCAACTCTTTTCATTTATGTAATCGTTAATAGATAACTGATATAAGTAAATCTGGTCTGTAAACCGAGAAAATAAATTTTATTAGATTTGTTTTTTACTAAAAACAAAATCTCACCATATTGCTTGGTTTAATAAATCTATTTCATTTTATATCTTATAGTACTTTTATTATTATAACAAAAATTAACGAATTCAAAATCAATTATAAAACCAATCGATTAAAATTTTTGATTGAATAAACTATTAATTTGTATTTACATAAGGTGCATCACTAGCCTAGACTACCGCCCCGCGCACCCCGCTTCATGTCACCGCGTTGTTCCTAAAAAGGATTACTGCGCAGCCTTCTGTGCGAAGTTCAGACTCGCCATCGTTAAACGGCCGTACTGTAAATGGAAGTAATTCTCAACATTACATACTACAATCCATTGATTTTAATACCTAAATATGCTTTATAGTCTTTATTATTGTACAACTTAAAACAACAAACTCGTCTTTTATTCCTTTTGTCTACCTTTATATCCTGTTATCTACCTTTCTGATGTCAACAGTAACAACACAATTATACGCAATCCACTTGAAGTATTCCATAGATACTTATTCAATTGGATATTTGCACAGCAACTAGCCAAGCAACATCGTTAGATTTATCGAGCCGTACTATTGGCTCTCAATTGTACTGGATAAGAGTAAGGTTTGACGCACAGTGACAGCGCGGAACGTCGAGGGATTTTTTACAAAAATAATAATACAGAAGTTATATAAGTTAAAACTTCTGTATTATTATTTTGTCAAATGTCTAAATAATCTAAAATCAGAGTCTACATCATAGATATAGGATGCACAAGATACACATAGGCGGGTTGGAGACATGACAAAAATAAATATGTACATGTGTTGGTAAATCTCTATGTGTGAGTTAAAAATAGTGTTGTCCATGATAAAATTTCACGTTATCGATTCTTTCAGTCTGTAGGCCTTTTTGTACAGAAAGCAATAACGTCAATCGTGCTGTGTTATGCAGAACTTATGTATCCGGATGATAATATATATGACCGAGGACGACGGACGCCGGGCGACGACGAGTGACGAGCGACTATCGACGACCAACGGGCGACGAATAATGGGCGACGACGACGACGACGGACGACGATGGGTGGCGGACGATGGACGACGGGCAACAGTGATGACGGGTGACAACGACGACGACGGACAGCGGACGGCGGACGATGACGGGCGAACGGACAATGGGCGACGGCCGAACCCAACGTCGATAGGTGACGGGCGACGACGATGATGCCGGGCGACGACGACGTACGACGATGTCCGATAGACGATGGACCGGGCAATAACGACAATGACGGGAGACGGACGACGGTTTTTAAGAATTGAAATTTTATTTTTAGACTGATACAAGAATACCAAAAAATAATACAGTGTAACAAGAAGTTTACATCATGACTCGATAGATGGCGTTGTGCCATTATCCTGAATCGCGCTATGGTTTCGTTACACGCACTACTATATAAGGTCGAGTAAAAAATAGTTTACCACGGCGCTCGATAGATGGCGTTGTGCCATTATCCTGAATCGCGCTATGGTTTCGTTACCCGAGAACCTTTATAAGGTCGACGAATATTTTGTTTTGTATTCCTTCTTGGTAGGAATATTGCGAAGTATACGAATAGTATCCACCATTGGATCTCTTTGGATCTTCGCGATATTAACTAGGGCTTTAGGATTATTATTAATAAGTAGTTCAACTTGTTAAATAGTGTTGTAAGTTGTTAATAAGATTTGTTACGTCTCATTAAGGACGCGTTTACGCTTGTATCAAAAAACCACATATTTCCGGTACATTTTACAACAATTTTAGATAATAACTAATCAAACTAATGATTACGATAAATTGATTACATTTTTATCTATAAATCAATTTGAAAATAAATAAAAATATTTAATTAATATTAATGTAAAATCGATTCGAAACGGCCTCTTAAATCAAAAATAGGCATATACTGCTATTTTTGGGTACAATTTTCTCTCTATTTTTACATTTATTTAGATTTTCAAAGATAGAATAGGGTAGTAAATATAGTCAACTCAAAAACAATTTGATTATTTTTTTTCAAAATATTGTAAATTGACTCAAAAAAAGCAAAAAATCATCTTACATTTTTCTTCTATTTTGCTCGCATACGTGTGTCTTAATGTGTGGCAATAAGGTTCGTTTTATTTAGCCACTTTCTTGATTTATATATCCAAATTCTGCAATGAGATCTCAGTCTGCGCTTGAGCGCCGTCGGGAGTGGACTCTATGTCGCTTGTCGCTGCAGCCCGAAGACGAAAAAAGCAATATACGAATACAAAATATTCGCTAAAATCAATTTGATACTTCTCGTATTCTGTGCGAATTACGTACAAGCAGAGACGAGCTAGAATATTATTACTTTATTTTCTCCGTTATGTTGAGTCAGGATATATTTCGGTATTTAGATATTATTTTGTTTCTTGCGTTGAAATCTGGTAAGATTATCTGGACTGATGGTATACCATCCCGTTCAAGTGTTGCGACTGGAACTCATAAAAGAGTAGACCTAGTTATGCCAGGTTGGGGCTCATTTTATTTGTTTTGGTGAGACCCTATCACTGGTACTAGTAAAGTAACCTTCCAAGGTTATTCGATGAGTCGTGCTGGTACTCATATGTGAGTAGAGCTAGGCATGCCGAGTTTGGGCTTATTTTGTTTGTACATAAGAGACCCTACCACTGGAACTTATGAAGTAACCTTCCAGGGTTATTCAATGACTCTTGCTGGTACTCATTGGTGAGTAGAGCTAGGCATGCCGAGTTTGGGCTCATTTTGTTTGTACATAAGAGACCCTACCACTGCATTTTATGAAGTAACCTTCCAGGGTTATTCAATGACTCTTACTGGTACTCATATGTCAGTACAGCTAGGCATGCCGAGTTTGGGTTCATTTTGTTTGTACATAAGTGACCCTACCACTGGAACTTATGAAGTAACCTTCCAGGGTTATTCGATGACTCTTGCTGGTACTCATATGTGAGTAGAGTTAGGCATGCCGAGTTTGGGCTCATTTTGTTTGTACATAAAAGACCCTACCACTGGAACTTATGAAGTAACCTTCCAGGGTTATTCAATGACTCTTGCTGGTACTCATGTGTGAGTAGAGCTAGGCATGCCGAGTTTGGGCTCATTTTGTTTGTACATAAGAGACCCTACCACTGGAACTTATGAGGTAACCTTCCAGGGTTATTCAATGACTCTTGCTGGTACTCATGTGTGAGTAGAGCTAGGCATGCCCAGTTTGGGCTCATTTTGTTTGTACATAAGAGACCCTACCACTGGAACTTATGAAGTAACCTTCCATGGTCATTCGATGACTCTTGCTGGTACTCATGTGTGAGTAGAGCTAGGCATACCGAGTTTGGGCTCATTTTGTTTGTACATAAGAGACCCTACCACTGCATTTTATGATGTAACCTTCCAGGGTTATTCAATGACTCTTACTGGTACTCATATGTCAGTAGAGCTAGGCATGCCGAGTTTGGATTCATTTTGTTTGTACATAAGTGACCCTACCACTGGAACTTATGAAGTAACCTTCCAGGGTTATTCGATGACTCTTGCTGGTACTCATATGTGAGTAGAGCTAGGCATGCCGAGTTTGGGCTCATTTTGTTTGTACATAAGAGACCTTACCACTGGAACTTATGAAGTAACCTTTCAGGTTTGTCAGGTTTATTCGAAGACTCTTAGTGGTACTCATATGTGAGTAGAGCTAGGTATGTTCCAGTGGTAGGGTCTCTGATGTTCATACAAAATGAGCCCAAACGCGGCATGCCTAGCTCTACTCACATATAAGAACCAGCAAGAGTTATCGAATAACCCTGGAAGGTTACTTCATAAGTTTCAGTGGTAGGGTATCTCATGTACAAACAAAATGAGCCCAAACTCGGCATGCCGAGCTCTACTCACATATGAGTACCAGCAAGTGTCATCTAATAACCCTGGAAGTTTACTTCATAAGTTTCAGTGGTAGGGTATCTCATGTACAAACAAAATGAGCCCAAACTCGGCATGCCGAGCTCTACTCACATATCCGCTTGCTTGCTCCGCGCCGCAACCCACGCCGGCCCCTCTGCCCGGCCACTTGAAAGCGATAACTATCAAATGCCCGCGCGTTTTTATCGCCTCGGCGCGCGGGTTGGGTTCCACACAATCGGTCCTTGTGACTTAATTTGTTTTGAAAGGTTGTCAAGTGTTATATTATTTATGTTTGTTATGACACTAACTATACAATGTTATCTTTGTTTATTTAGATTACGATTCTGGTGTCGAGTGATGCTCGTTTGAAATTGAGATAGCGCGTTTTAGAGTTCGCTTTGTATTTATAAGTTCATAACTCAAAACTTAAAGCGATGACATATCGTTTTTAATATTTAATTACGTTACTTGTATATTAGATAATAAGATAAAAATAAAAAAGTTCACTTGTTTATACATATTTATGAATTACAGGCCTCTGATTCCAAACCATTATCTGGCGCCGCGCGGCGTAATTTATATTAAATTTGATAAGGCCATATAATGCACAAATAACAGTTTTAAACATACAAATAAATAAACACTAAATAAGTAGTCTCATATTCTTTTAAAACAAAAAGAAATCATACGGATAGCATTCACCACTTCTGAGTAATATGAACATTTCTGAAACAGTTCCCATACTCTCAGTAAAATCACTGTCGCCCGCCAAAATCTACTTAAGGTCTCGAAAAAAGTCAAATCTTATATTTCATGCTGGAATTATTATATATACGTGTTAGTTATTTACAGACCTTGATAAACACAATAGATCTTAAAGAATAAAACTAAATTTAACAGAAAAAACAGCACAAATACACTCACACATTCCGCACATTCCGCACCGACTCAACACTCAATGACAACATTGACAACGAACGTTTTAGTTTTTAATTTCTCTATGGAGTCGAAACTCGACTGGGATTAGTATGACGGGAAATTTAACGTAGAAACGAGATACATAATACAAACTAGGCCATAGAGCGACAGAGACGAGTATATTTCACTCTTTCGACCGCGGGAGCCATGTCATATACAGTATGACACGGGCAAAGTAGACTGAGATGCGATGTTATATGCCATATAACACGGGCAATTTAGTGTTTGAATTTTGTTATATGCCATATAACACGGGCAAGCAAGCGGATATGAGTACCAGCAAGTGTCATCTAATAACCCTGGAAGTTTACTTCATAAGTTTCAGTGGTAGGGTCTCTTATGTATAAACAAAATTAGCCCAAACTCGGCATGCCTAGCTCTACTCACATATGAGTACCAGCAAGAGTCATTGAATAACCCTGGAAGGTTACTTCATAAGTTGCAGTGGTTGGGTCTCTTATGTACAAACAAAATGAGCCCAAACTCGGCATGCCTAGCTCTACTCACATATAAGAACCAGTAAGACTCATCGAATAACCTTGGAAGGTTACTTCACTAGTACCAGTGGTAGGGTCTCACTAAAACAAATAAAATGAGCCCCAACCTGGTATAACTAGGTCTACTCTTTTATGAGTTCCAGTCGCAACACTTGAATGGGATGGTATACCATCAGTCCACATAATCTTACCAGATTTCAACGCAAGAAACAAAATAATATCTAAATACCGAAATATATCCTGAATCAACATAGTGGAAAAAATAAAGTAATAATGTCCATTTAGGTATATAAAAATAACAAACTTATTTGTACGTAATTTGCACAGCCAGGCCTATAACACATAGATACATATCACAAAACATTCTAAGTCTCAAAGTTATTTAGTTGAACTACATTTCCGCAAATTACCGTACGTAGTACGTACTGTTGCCGCCGTGTCGCTGTAGTGACGTGATTTTGTACCTACTAATTTTGTAAACGCGTCCTTAAAGCCAGTCTCTCCCGTCATTTCAAGCAACGTGTCTCATTTCCCCCCTGAGAAGACCTCACACTGCTACAGTGGCGCCCAACGTGGGGCCTGTGACACGGATCCCGCACTAGGACGTTGCTTATAAATGAAGGAAGAGTCTGAAGACACGTGTGGAAAAAGCTTTTCAACTAGACGTCGAAGTTTTGGGCCTTCTTATAAAACCAAGAAAGAACCTAAGCCGACAAGAACAAAAGCGCAAACGAAGATGGCCATCTCTTGTTCAGAGGATCAGATGCGTCAGCTGATTACAGCCATTAACAGCAAAGGTAGTAGCTCTTTTGCCTCCTGTTCAACTGTCTACGATGGAACAAGGACTTCGGAAGCAGTGGAAACGTTCTTGGCGGCCGTAAGCGTTTACAAACGCATCAAAAATATTTCTGACCTAGACGCCCTTACTGGCCTTCCCCTATTATTAAAGAAGAATGCTGGTATCTGGTGGCAAGGCGTTAAAGACGGTGTCAAGACCTGGACGGAGTTTGAGGATCGTCTTCGCGAAGCGTTCGCGCCCAAAAAGCCTGCATATATCATATATCAGGACATCATGGGCACTAAGCAAACACCTGACATGTTGACAGAGGAGTTTGTTACCACCAAACGATTCCTCTTCGCACAACTTCCGAAGCCTGAACCGAGTGAGACGCAGCAACTAGATATGCTTTTCGGCCTCCTCCACATCAATATCAGGGAGAAGATACCGTGCGAAACAATAAATGGTTTCGACGAATTGTTGAAGGTAGCACGGGGTGTGGAAAGAACTCTTGCTGAAAGGAAAGCAGCTTCTGTCACCTGTGCTGATAAGCCTGCTTTTTTAGAGCCAGGTCAAACTAAAAAAGATCAAAAGAAAAGTAGGTGCAGGTACTGCAGATTAATTGGCCACACTATTGATACCTGCTTTAAAAAGAATAGGAAAATGGAAAACTCGAGCGAAACTAGAGAAACCAGCGCCGTGGAAACATTGAAACTCGCACCATCAACGGCAGCACACTCAGCACCCAAGTTTACTTGTTACGGATGTGGAGCACCAGGTGTAGTCCGCAGCAATTGCCCGACTTGTCATAAGTCGAAACTGCCTCCATCCAATGTCAACATCGGATTTTGTGCACTTAACGTCAAGATCGACGCACGTGCGAGGCCGGTTGTCTTTGTTGACATGGCAGGCATTCAAGGCGCAGCGTATGTCGATACTTGCGCTAAATCTAGTGTCGCTTCATACCAACTTTATTTGAAACTAAAACAAAAAGGTTTTATTTTTCATCAAGAGATGGCGTTCATCACCTTGGCTGATGGACATAAAAAACGCCAATGCGTTCTTACTGCGGAAATTCCAGTAATTCTATGTAATCGTACGATTCCGACAAAATTTTTGGTCTTGCCAGAAGCGCCTAATAACCGCACGTTACTAGGCATAGGATTCATCCAGGACGCCGGTATGGTGTTAAATCTACCCCAATTCACCTGGCATTTTGTGGGTCACGAAGAGGATGTCTACGAGCTGTACGATGAGAATTTCACCACATTTAATGAGGATTCCGTTGCTCTTTCTCCAGTCTGGCACGCAACTGATTATCCGGATTTACCTCAAGCATCTGCCACAGAAATGAGCCTACATCGCCCGTATGGACCGCTGATACCACTAGAACTCTCCACCCCTCCTAAGAGAGCTAGATATCTTTTTGATGGATATTCACCAGTAGTAGATGCACTATACAGAGATGCTGAGCAAGCCATAGCAGAAGCGGAAGTAGAACTCTCACCAGAATTGGCTAATCGGTTTCCATCTACTGACATACTTAGCCTAGAAGTTTCAACTCTAAGTGATGAAGAAGTTAAGTCGTTAGATAAACTTTTAAGACTGAATGAAGCAGTGTTTATTCCAAACGGAAAACCGACGACCCAGAAAAAGTTAGCCCTATAACCAAGATGGCTACACCTAAAAATTTAAAACATCTACTGTCGTTTCTCCAAATGTGTTCATGGTACCGTAGATTTATGCCCAACTTTTCGAAAGTGTCTGAACCTCTTACACGACTCACCAAAAAGAGAATTACTTGGACTTGGCAAGAAGAGCAGAAAACGGCATTCGACACTCTTCGACAGCTACTTGTTACTGCTCCAGTTTTGACTCAAGCAGATGATACACAGCCGTTTATTTTAAAAACCGATGCCAGTTCATATGCCATCGGAGCTGTTTTAGTCCAGGGGGAGAAGGAGCAAGAACACCCCGTAGAGACGGACCATATCTTATAAAACGGAAACATGGACCCTCGTCTTACGAAATAGCCAATCCTGGAGCTCCTGATGTACCAGTAGGTATTTATCATGCCTCCGCACTACAACTATATCGAGGACGGGAAACTGAAACCGTGCCTGTCCCCGTACAAACGATTCGCAAAAGGGGACGTCCACGTAAATACCTGGCTTGAAAATATCGTCAACCTTATTTTAGAAACAAATGTACTTAATCTGTCTTCCTCGTCGGGACGACTTCAGAGACAGAGGGGGAGACTGTAACAAGAAGTTTACATCATGACTCGATAGATGGCGTTGTGCCATTATCCTGAATCGCGCTATGGTTTCGTTACACGCACTACTATATAAGGTCGAGTAAAAAATAGTTTACCACGGCGCTCGATAGATGGCGTTGTGCCATTATCCTGAATCGCGCTATGGTTTCGTTACCCGAGAACCTTTATAAGGTCGACGAATATTTTGTTTTGTATTCCTTCTTGGTAGGAATATTGCGAAGTATACGAATAGTATCCACCATCGGATCTCTTTGGATCTTCGCGATATTAACTAGGGCTTTAGGATTATTATTAATAAGTAGTTCAACTTGTTAAATAGTGTTGTAAGTTGTTTATAAGATTTGTTACGTCTCATTAAAGCCAGTCTCTCCCGTCATTTCAAGCAACGTGTCTCATTTCCCCCCTGAGAAGACCTCACACTGCTACAACAGTTAATTAAAACATTTTATATATTAAGATTTTTTTTTATTGCTCTCGGAATATTACAGTTTTGTTCAAGTGTGTTCGTAATGTTTCCCTATCTAATTTTAACAATTTGCTCTCATGCTTTAATCTGAGATCAAAATAAGTTTCAATTACAGTTTTCATAAGAAGATATCTATGACTGTCTAAGGGGTCTTGATCTAAAACATGATTTTGTAAGTTTTGAAACAGCGATTGCACGTTATGTAGAACTTTTAACACACATTTTGCAAAAATGAAATGCGTCCATATTTTATTCTTCATATTTTCTCTGAAAATTTTCTCAGCATTACAACATAACGTAATAACGTCATTAGATGGATATGTGCGATAGCCTTTATTTGTTTTTATATAATAGTCTTTCTTGACTATCAATGAATTGTACAATGTATCAGAAGACGTTGACATTAAACTTTGTACGCAAACATCACATTTTATATTTTTTGTTATTCTTCTTACCACAAATTCTGACACGTATGACACAATCATCATTGAAATTTGAGAAAATGAAGCAGTATTGTCTATTAACACTATTTCCTCGTCGAAATCTGTTTCTTCATTTTGAGCATAGTCATCATTACTGTCCTGCAACAATTCTTTGAAAATTTCATTATAATTTGATGAACTATTAATTTTATCTATTGTAGACATGGCGCTAGTTGACAATACTGCATTTTTTTCTAATTCTAAGCAATAACCACTCTCGTTTATTTTTATTTATGTATGGCATAACAATCTTTTATACGCTGAAATAAAGTTTTTTACGGTTGGGTTGTTATTAAATCCCCCTTTAGACCTGATGGCGCTGAAAAACGATTCTAAGTGGTCTTGAGACAATTTATATACAGGAAGGAATTTTAAGTGGTCTTTTTCTATGTAATTGACGTACAACCATTTCAGGGAAATAATGTTGTTTAAAAAACCCATATCTTCGTATTTATTACAAATCTACCATCTTCACATTTGAGTGATTGAAAATATGCGTAAACTTCGTCTATTTTGCAAAAGGCATCCGTTTTATTACTCAGACAAAGAGGCTTTTTAAGCCCGTAGTTGTTCAAATTTCTTGAATTGAATATATCAAAAATAACATTGACATGGTGAAGAAACTGCACCGGTGCCTCAGAATCCTGAAATTCACCAATACAAAGATCCTTATTACAAACATCAATGGCAACACCTACTGACCTGCTTAGCATATGGGCAGCTAGTCTGACTTTCATCTTTTGAGTTCGGAAATCAATGTGTCGTGCTGAAAGTCGATTTGCGAGATGAAGACCTTCGCTTTTTTGTACAGACTGCAAATGTTCCACGAATTTGAAATCAATTTTACGCCCCAAATTGTCATAAAATATTTTGTGGTCAGCAAAACCATTCCTAATTAGTTTAATTAAGTGACATGGATCAAGCAAAATGTTTTACTTTCTTTCATTGTAGATAAAATATGGTTTATAAGGTGGTTTAAGTAAAGATGCACCAAGTGATTGAGCCATAGTAAGATTAGATGCGATACCATCAAATGTTATAGCACAAACTTCACAATTTGTATCTTTTAATAAGTCGAGACATTTTTAATAATCTTGATTTTTCACTAGCTGTGAAGCTTTTAGCCGGAAAAAAACCAACAGGCAATTTCCAGTAGCCATTTACAGCGACTACCATAAAAACAAGGACTTCTTTAGCTACTTCTATCTCGTCACCACACAAATCGTTTCCTACATTTACGTACCCATAGTGTTTTTTACCTACAAATTCTGTCGCTTCTCTTATTTTGATTTCATCAAAAGTAAAGTTAACGTATATCGGTTTGTTTTTAGCAATTTCTGATATCGTGTTGAGTGATTCTTTTGTAAACCCTGGCTCGCAATTTAAACGGGAATACCATTTTTGCAGAGAATTAACATGTGGTAAACATAAGTCAAATTTATCTCTAATGTAAACATAACTCCTAGGACTGTAAAAATGTATAGTTAAAGCCAATTTCTTAACCTCTTCATCGTACTCAGCCGTGCGACAGATTTTCCCTGTGGCTCTTCCATTTACCCTATTTACTAATCTTTGCAGTAAATTGTTGCGGCATGCGACTACAACATCATTGCGATGATTTTCAAGCCTTGGCCTGTCATTTAATTCTTTGACAACCTCTTGTAAAGGAAGAATTCGTTTAGTCATCTTCTAGCTTTTTCCTTTAAATTTCTTAAAACCCTATTTTTTCTGCAATTTTTCGTTTCAGACGTGAATTACGGTCCATCAATTTTTTTCCTTGGATTCAGGACTAGGTTTGAGGGCCCAGGCGTCGCCATCGGTTCAGCAGGCGCGGATGGAGTCACTATAATAATAATAAATGTATTTATTCTCTTTCACAAACGATATGTACTTACACTAAAATGTATACAAAAATAGATACAGTTTGCACCTTTGTGAGAGACTGGTATCTGAACTAGGATAGTCCTGTCAGACAGAATACCAGGCCCCCAAAACAATGAATCAAAGTAAATATTGTGTATCAATATTAACGAGGTTGTAAAGAGAAATGTACAAAATATTTTTTATGTGTGTGTGTGTGTGTGTGTGTGTGTGCGCGCGCGTGCGTGTGTGTGTGTGAATTTCATAATAGATCATTAAATTACAATCCTGTTTTAAGAAGTTCTTCGGTATTTTCGTATGTGAGTGTGTGCAACCATTGAGTTAGTTTCATTTTACATTTGATTTTAGTAAGGGCGTTTAGTGACAGAATTGAGTTTAACTTATTGTAGAGGTGGCTACCCAAGAAGCAGAACATTTTATGTGACAGACTATTTTTATATAAAATGGGTGGAAATATTCTATAATTGCGACGTCTACCCGTCGACTTGAATGTGGAACAATACATTTCTAAGTGCTTCTTTAATACTGTGCAAAGGATGTATAGTTGGCGCACTGTCAGTATCTTACATTCATTATAGAGGTCTGTAGTGGGATAATAAAAAGGTAAAAAGTGTGCGACTTTTAGTACCGCTCTTTGAGCACGTTCAAGAGGCAGGATGATTGTTTTGCTGCACCACCCCATACTGTTATGCAGTACGTCAGGAGGGACTGACACAAAGCGACATAAGTATTTTTAACGATATTTTTGTCAGCCACATGTCTAAGGTTTTTGAAAATATATATAATTTTGCGAATTCTCGATGTTAAAAGATTAATATGAGGTTTAAAGTTTAGATGCTCGTCTATTATTATTCCTAGATATTTTATGCAATTTTGTGATTATAATTTGGGGCAGTTGCAAGAGACTTTAGTATCGCAATGATATTGGTGGGCAATTATATTTTGATGAGTTTCATTGGGGTGAAACTATCTCTGGAGAAAGTGTTATGTCCCTGTTGACATACGAAGACACCGTTCTTCTTCGTGGCAGTTGAATCTATAAACAATTAGTGTGAATTGTGCACCACATACTATAATTACACGCTCTCATTCATTTAATATTGGCTAGCGAGTCAGATTCCACGAATAATACTTACAGGTACAAATAATGTAGGTATCGTGTCTTTCTTTAGTACACGGCGATGTTTTCTTTGTATGAAACATTTACCGTCAAAATGTTTGCTACAGACAGTGGAGTTCGTACAAGTAGTCCAATCTGGTCTGTTTATAGTCCGCATCCATTTATCAAACAATGCCGAATTGAGTGGAAATCTAGAAAAAATATCACATACTCTATTACCAAAGTTTTAATACTTTTAGGTACTTAAATAACGACTACCTAATGTGAACAATATGTTATTTTAACATAACTTGACTAAATAATTTGTATTTGTGTCATGATGTGATGTAACTAAAAAAAAATTCAAGTTTTTATCGATAACTACTCGTGGCATCATCGCTATGTCAAGCACTAGCGTAACCAAACGACTAACAATTTTACACATTTTTTCCGCAAATTCTATTTAAAATAACGAAATATACTTAGATATATGAATGGTAAACAAGATACTATTAAAAAACTCTCTTTCTGAGCCGATTACTAGCCGAAAGTACGCATAATAAGATTTGAAAAATTCCAATGACAAAATCGTATTTACCTGTGAAAAGTGTATTGATTCGGATTATTTCCTCTTGTAACTTCACAAACAGGTACACAACACGACACCATAATTGTAAAATATAATATTCTCAATTATAATCGAAGATTTAGCATAAAAATACACAAAATTCACCGACTCTTAAAACACACTAGGACGCTATCGCCTCTTACTCGCAAAAACATTGACATATCGGTACTTCATGCACTGTCTCTTTTTCTTTCAGGCGGTTTGAACTTGATTAGGAGTTCTCGCTCCCACGCTTCGTGTATCTTTTAGCGCAGCGAAAAAAATCCTAAATCTATGGTCTACATGGTAACCAGGATAACAATATAATGGAAATAACAATAAGAAAGTATAGTTGAAATGTCCCATCTCACAAAATATGTGTAACCTGTCAATATCTCAAAGCATATTGAATTGCCGAGATCTTGAATTTATGAAGCTCTGAGAATTATTTGAATTTCTTTGCAACATGAAAAATTAATTCATTTTTATCCTTAAAGTTTTAGGTTGTTTGTAGATTTGTTTATAACTAAGAAGAATTTAATACCGTACTGACATTAGAACTCGGACTAAAGGCTCAGATTATTTCAGCTCGGAGAAAGGTCGTCTCCGTATTGCCTCTCACCTCGCCGTCAACATAACGTAAGCACGTAACCAAAGTGGATCACCAGCTCCGATACGTATACTCAGCTATGGTTAGGTGTCACCACACTCGCGTCTCTCCGATCGCTTGTTGAGCTAGCTGGATATGTGGTACGCAGAAACGTAAGCGCGGAGACGACGAGCTGTACGTAGCTATAGAACACCCATAGGAACGCATCTCGCAGTTCGTGAGCTTTATTAGAAGACAGACGATCACATTACATTCCCACACGTGTGCGTTATAGGAGAGGTTTTCATACAAAAGACTCGAAGGGCTAGACTTGATATGGTGACGATCCCTTTCCAACTTGATATGTGTACAATGTCCCTTAAACGGCTCCGAGACGATTTCCTACTACTTGAAATAATGTACACTCAGCCACATTGTTGCTAAGGCTTATCTGAAATGAGAATTTGTGGATGAACACGACGAATTTTGTTTTTGACTGTACTGGGTACTGGTAGCCAGTTTATAATTCGGTAGAATGTAAAATCTGAGTATACTTTTGTTTTCTACAGAAATATATATTATTCGGTTATTTCTGTTCTGTGATTTGAACTGTGTTCACTAATATAAAAAACTCATGATATCAATAGAAACGTACGGAAAAATAAAAATGAAGAAATCTTTAATTGACTAAGTGACAATAAAGAAAGTGAGAATAATTATAATAATTATTAGTTTAATTTATGTGAATTATGTTTTCAAATATGAGATAAGATATCCATCGAAATTATTTAAGAAAATCGTCAGTAGTTTCAAAACTGCGACAAGTCCTTTGTGCTCCTGATTAAATTAGTCCGTATGTTCTCTTAAAGTATGTGAAATTCTTAGCAGTAAAAGTCATATTAGGTACATCCAATATTTCGTAAAATAAAGTAAGGAGTTTTAAGCGTCGACGACAGCAAGAAAAAGGAGTCGGCATACCTCATATTTGTAGTGTCACATAAATATATGTAGGTATGTTGGTACATATGTAAGTGACGTTGTCTGTATAACTTGTATTACTTCTACATGCCTAAACAAATTTGAATGTACGAACTATCGTTAGAATCCTTATATTATCCTGAGAGAAGGAAATATATATGTATTTTGATGAAAATCAGGATATTTTACCTTTTATTTCTAAATGTAAGTATTGAGACTACCAGAAAGAATTCATTTTATTAAGATTTTTTAATTTCTTACTACTATCATACGAAAGAGTTTTGGGATGGATGGATGGTATTGATTTGTTACTTTTTCACGCTAGATCTGCAGAACAGATTTTAATTTCACGATTAACATAGCTTATAGCTACACAAACTACACTATAAAGCAACCTACGATACAAATCATTGAGCAACTGTACATTATACATGATTTCGCGATCTACCGATAACACGATAAAGCGTTTGAACAACAAATACAAACGCCATACAGTCATTTTAAACCAAGTCACTACAGTAAATTGTCCGAAATGTATCTAACGTACTGGGCGTTGTAAGTGCAGTTTCATCCGTGCACTATCGCTCGCCACCCGGCGTCGTCTACTGACACATCACTTAGCAGCGTTTCCGGCTTCACACGAGGGCACTACACCAACGGCCCCTCTGAATGCGTGCTCAGATAAATCAATATCACAGGCATAACATGCTCTTTTGTAAAATACCTTTAGTAACAAAAGCGATAGTAACTTAGAATATAGAGTTACATAAAGGTGTTATTGTAACACCTTTATGTAACTTATGGAGTGCAATAAAGGATTGAGCGTTCACAATACATAAGTGATATTACATAAACACATTATAGTGCTATATTTACTGATTAAAAACGTTATGAATTTTCTATAAAAATAACTACGTTAAAAACAACCGACTTCAAAAACGAAAAAGTGAAAAATAAAAAAGATGTAACATTAATTAAATACTACCTATTATTTATATGTGCTATTTACTAATAGGTTTGAAGTCGGTGCCAAGCCTTAAAACAAATAATAATATTTTAATCACTTAAATGAATACGAGCAAATTAATACAAAGGAATGACTACGATAAAGATAAATATGCATAAATAAACCTAATAAAGAGCAATTTGATCTTAATATTATAAGCAGCTTCAGTTAATACGAAGAATAATGAAAAAATGAATACGAAAATGTATTGAACAAAATGTGAATTCATGTGAATTATGAAATGCCTTCTTTAATTTAAAGGCTTTTGAAATTTGATTTGGCACCGACTTCAACCCAATTAGTAAATAGCACATATACATAATAGGTAGTGTTTAATTAATGTTAAATCTTTATTATTTTTCACTTTTTCGTTTTTGAAGTCGGTTGTTTTTAACGTAGTTATTTTTATTTAATACTTTTTAGTGAACCTATTGTTGTATTGTCAACTAGTTATAGGTAGACCTACAAAAGGTGCTGCGCGCTTTAAAATACAGATCTCAAGAAACGGGAACGGATAAAAGTAGTCTTCTCTGTAAAAATGCTCTTCGGGACACAGTTTTACGTTCTTGTGAGACTATTAAAGATCCTGAAAAACGTTTGTTGGCCAGGAAAGCATATATTATATGAAATCACGTTAACGTCAAGAAACTCTTAAACAGTATAATTCTAGACTCGGTAAGATCCAAGAGCGTCTAGCGAATGAGCCTTTTGAGCAGAGAGCTAATAGACTTGGTCTCATTAAAAATCGACAAATCATGGCATTACCGCATGATTTACGCCCATGGACACCCGCAACACCAGAGGAGTCACAAGTGCGTTGCCGGCCTTTTAAAAAGGAATACGCTCTTTTTTTGAAGGTTTGAAGGTCGTATTGGTTCGAAAAAACCGCAGGCGACAGATCATTCCACAGTTTACAGGTGCGAGGCAGAAAGTTTCTAGAAAAGCGCACCGTTGTGGCTTGCCAACCATCTAAATGATGGGGATGGAAATTCTGTCGCGTAGAACGATGGCGGAAAGAGGCGGCAGGGATTAATCCGAACAACTCTTCGGAGCACTCCCCATAGTAATAGCGATAAAAGATGCATAGCGAGGCTACATCTCTACGCAGCGCCAAGGGGTCTAACTGATTGCAAATATCTTGGCAGTCGACAATTCGAGCGGCTCTCCGTTGGATGCGGTCTAGAGGGAGAAGCTGGTACTGGGGTGCCCCTGCCCAAAGATGAGAACAGTATTCCATATGCGGCCGGACCTGCGCCTTATAAAGGAGCAAGCGGTGGGCCGGAGTGAAATACCGTCTAGATCTATTTAGCACGCCAAGCTTCTTCGAGGCTAACTTAGCCTTACCCTCTAAGTGACCGCGGAACTGGACTTCGCTCGATATGTCGACACCAAGTATTCCAATACTGGAGGAGGCAGTCAAAGGGGTGATCTCAAAAAGAGGACATACGACCATTGGCAGTTTTTTTGCGGTGAAAACGCAGACTTGTGTCTTTGTGGGGTTAAATTGGACCAAATTAAGTCTTCCCCAATCTGAGACCATCTCCAAGGAGGTCTCAATTTCAGACACAAGTTTATGTCGGCTCTCGATGACTTTTGCCCGAGAAATGTTGGCGTGGCCGGTATATAAAGCATCACCTGTGCTGTCATCTGCATAACAATGAATGCCGCTATCTAGCAGCATATCATTGATATGCAGGAGGAACAGAGTAGGCGATAGCACGCAGCCTTGAGGAACACCAGCATTTACAGACAAGGCGTCAGAACATTCACCGTCAACTACGACCTTTATGCTTCTGTCTGTAAGAAAGCTGGTGACCCATTCGCATAATTTCTCGGGCAGCCCATAGGAAGGGAGCTTCGAAAGAAGCGCTTTGTGCCAGACCCGATCGAAGGCCTTCGCTATGTCCAAACTGACCGCCAAAGCCTCCCCCTTTGTCTCGATCGCCTGTGCCCAACGATGTGTCAGGTATACTAGAAGATCACCAGCCGACCGACCCTTACGAAAGCCGTATTGCTGGTCACTAAGCAGCTGATAATCCTCTAGAAACCGAAGGAGCTGGCAGTTAATAATGAATTCCATTATCTTCGAGAAGAGGGAGGTTATGGCTATGGGTCTGTAGTTGGACGGATTAGAGCGATCGCCTTTTTTAGGGATCGGGTGGACCAATGCTGTCTTCCACGATGTTGGGACTACGCCAAATGAGTAGGAGAGACGAAAAAGGCGTGTCAAAACTGGTGCCAACTCTGGAGCGCAGATCTTCAACACAATAGGGGGAATTCCATCAGGCCCACTCGACTTATGGATATCGAGGGACAGAAGTGCCATACGGACTGCGCGTTGGTGGAACCGAATATCCGGCATACAACCCTTCAACAGCGGTATAGTAGGCGGTTCCTGTCCCCCGTCATGCAAGGTCGAGTTGGACGCAAAGAGTTTGCCCAGAAGATCGGCTTTCTGCTTTGCGTCGTGGGCCAAGGAGTCATTTCGCATGTGTAGCGGTGGAAAGGATGGCTTACAGAAGTTCCCTTCGGTAGCTTTGGCAAGAGACCAGAATGCGCGAGTTCCCGATGGAAGGCGCTCAAGCCTCTCGCCAATTCTACCGATGTGCTTCGTCTTCGCACTAGCAATGTCTCTTTTGAAGGACCTGGAGGCAAAGTTATACTCCTTTTTTAATGCGCTGGTATTTTCATCCCCCGCCGCCACCGCAACAGCCCAGGCTTGGTAAGCTTCCTGCTTCCTGCGAGAAGCCTTTTTGGAAGATGAACCAAACCAAGGTCGAAATTTGCCACCAATGGGGACCACAGAGGATGGAATGAAAAGTTCCATACCCTGTAGCACCACATCAGCAACAGAATCAGCAGCGGCGTTGGGATCATCCGGCGAGAAGCATATTTGTCCCCAAGGATAGGACGCAAAGAAGTTCCGCATCCCATCCCAATCTGCTGACTTGTAGTGCCACACATGGCGATTGCGTGTAGCCCGCGATTGCAGCGAGCACGTGAGAGGCACCACACTCCGTACAAGGCAGTGGTCTGAGGAGCCAAGTGGGGCGCCTACGGATACCTTGTAGCCGTCCGGATGAGAAGTCAGCAGAAGGTCCAACAGTGAAGGATTCTGGCTTTCAACGTCTGGGATTCGCATGGGCGTGGTAACCAGTTGTGTCAGGCCATAAGCCAGTGCGAAGTCGTGAACAGATCTCCCCGCATGATCTGTTTTACTGGAACTGAGCCAGTCGGCGTGATGGGCGTTAAAATCGCCAAGAAAGATGATCTCTGCTGACGGGATCTGCTGCTGCACAAAGTCTGAAGCCATTTGGATGCACTCAATGAGTTGGTCAGTTTCGGTATCACCGCTATGGGACCTATAAAGGCAAGCATAGACGCGAGGGTGGTCGTCGCTATCTATACGTAGCCATAAGGTGGAAAGGTCCCTACCCTCAAGATTTCTAAGTCGACGAGAACTGATATCGTCTCTAACTTACACGCACACTCCGGCCTTGGACACTTGGACAGAAAGGAGTGTTCAAGTCCATACCCAGGGTAAGTAAGGTAGGAAGTGTCTGCTGGAGGCGATATCTGCGTCTCAGTTAAGAAGAGCAAGGCTGGCTTTGTTGTCTCGAGGTGGTGGTGGACAGCATTAAGGTTGGTGTGTAATCCCTGATATTGCAGAAGTCCACAGCCAGTGTGGCAGGGGGTGCCAGGATATTTTTGCTCCTTTTTAGGGACTTTTCGAGCGCAGTTTTGCCCCCCCCCCCAGAGTACGAGGGGCGGCCTGGGCGTCCACGCTCAGATGCGTTGTGTGCTGAACGCGGACGTCCAGAGAGGGATTCTCCAACGCTAGCGCAGTTGGTACCCTCCTGGGGTAGCAAAAAGTTTTTCAACTGCACCATCATAGGGGGGGGGGGGTTGGGGGAATGGGCCTCCGGTATCCTCACTCACTCGGCGAAACACAACGCAAGCGTTGTTTCACGCCGGTATTCTGTGAGGCCGTGGTATCACTCCGGTCGAGCCTGACCCATTCGTGCCGAAGCATGGCTCTCCCACGGTGTCATCATTGTGCAATTCAAATAGTTTTTTGTAATTACTGAGTTCGTATCGCCACCTTCTGACTCCTTCATCGGACGAAAACGAGCCCAAACTCTACAAAATTTTGTCAATTAATTACTGAGTTCCTATATTATTCCTATGGCCACCTTTCGATTCCATCATCAGAGCAGCTCTATGTCATAATAACTTTTCATTCCCATCCAATTTAAATACGTATACAAAACCCAACTCCCGATGTCTGACATATTTTTTTTATAGACTCACGCCTGTATCCCCAAAGGGGTAGGCAGAGGTGTAATATTACACCCACATTTCCCAAAGAAAGAAATCGCCAGAAGGCTGATCGATGCTTCCCGTGACCAGAGGGCTGGTTTATATCTCGCTGAGAGAATAAGCATTGCCATTCAACGTGGCAATGCTGCCAGCCTTCTGGGCACGCTACCGCTCGACAGCGTTGCGGAGGAATTAAATTTTTTATTATATTTTATTTACTTTTATTTTCATACTTTTGCTTTTTTATAGTTTAGGATAGTTTAGTTATATAATTCGTTTTATTTTATTGTACATTATAATGTAAATCCTACTTATAGACCAATTATACTTTAGTTTATTTAATGTCTACCTAAGATAAAAAAAATATTTGCCAAATATTCATAAACATTTTCCAAATTTCATAAAAACCAATATCGATTAACTGTTTTGATTGGGATTTGATCCCATTCCTTCAGAACGTAAAGCGGATGTATTATCAGCACGTCCATCGCCTTGTTTTCAATTAGTGGCGAATTTTGCGAACACTTGACAGAGTGCTTACGTCATCTAACTGTCATTTCCAAATAATGAAATAGTCTTCAAACCTTTTTGCTAATTATTATGTTTGAGTATTGGCCAGTTTGTCGTGTCGACGCATAAAGTGTAGACGACAGTAGTCCTTAGTAACCGCCAGAGAGTTTGGACGTGACTTAAGGTTATATTTGACTTAAGGCTAGGATGATGATTCTTGGTCCTAGACTTAAGGTTATATTTCTTTGGTAACCGTAGTGATGACAATTTGATATGACACCAGCCGTCACAATTATTATTCATAGGAATTTCAGCCTTAAGGATAGGTGAAAATAAGTAAAAATATGCTCATAAAATAAAAACTACTAAAATAGTTTCGAATTGGTCCCATAAAAATTTTATTCATGTAGGCCCTACATGAATAAAATTTTTATGGGACCAATTCGAAACTATTGCGCATCAAACAAAAAAAGAATTACGTAAATCGGTTCAGTAACCTCGGCGAAATCGGTGTACATACATCGAAAAAAAAAATATACCGGCCGAATTGAGAACCTCCTCCTTCTTTTTTGTTTGAAGTCGGTTAAAAAAGATGATACTGCTATAATTCAATAAAATTACCAATGATATTAATAACGTATTTTGAATATCTACTTAATTATTAAATGGACAGAAGTAATTCTAATTGTTTTGATGAAGATGCTGGAGCGGCGTAACGGCGTTCTCACCTGGCGACTGACAAAGGTTTTAACCAGCCACGTTCGTTTCGGCCGTTTAACACTTGGTTTTTAAACAAAGTTGGTTGCGTTCGCCGCGACGCTTTCCAAGACATGACGAAGCATTCTGCCTATACATTACCGTGACCTGGTCGCAACAATCGTTCTGGATGTGCTCTCTCTTCAGATAACTGACAGTCGTTTTGGCCCAACGAAGCATTGTACGAAATGCTGTTGCCTCCTTCTGCAAGGTAGTAATGCTAAGCGAGGAAATGGTTACCGTCCTCTCCGACCGCTGGCACTGATGTCAGAGACCGTGTGACCCAGCTACTATGAGTTGCCGTTGCGTCTTCTGAACAGAATGGCCTGGAGGGGGTACACGTTGTATGGAACTAACGTAGTTCTCGTGACCCCGTCTATTACAATAGGGTATCAGAGGACCATAGTGTTGCAAATGAGTAGGCCTGAATGCCTCTAGGCAGGGTCTAGGTGTAAAAACAAATTTATTTTAGTTTTTAACTTTTCGTTTGACAATGCGAGCATACAATGTGTGACAAATAGAAACAATAGGGTATTTGATTAAAAAAATCGAATAAGTCCGTCAGTTAGATTATCGAAAAATATTGGATACGTATTTTTTGTTTTATCAAATCAGTAAAAAATTACGAAGATAAAACGCATCGAAGATGGAGAAACGCCTAAGAGTGGGGGCTTGTAACGTAGTACACTTTTTACTGGCAAGTGACGACACACGAGTTTTCAGCGAAGTTTGTCGTCTTTATTTTTTGTTTACGTGACTAAAGAAAATATACGTGTCCAATATTTTTTGGAAATCTATCTGACGGACTAATTCGATTTTTTTAGTCAAATACCCTATTTAAAACGTATCTTTTCATAGATGGAAATGGCCTAAAATGTTTTCTTACATCAAATAGTGTAGTTAAGACATTATTTTACAAAGTGTTCTTAACACGAAGAAAAAAGAAACAAACGAACTATTTACACCAACCAAGATAAAATACGCCGGAAAAATGGACTTAATTGATTCTAATTTAGGTTTTGATGGTCATTCTTTAAACTTCTTTTGATGGACCGCAAGAACTAAATGGTTCGGAATGAACGTGAGACATGAGGAAGACCGGTTCGAGCTGGGTATTGGCCTTAATACTTTTGTTGGGACCAATGAAGACAATATGGCCAATACGTGCCAATACGCCAATATATGTGGTTCACCCTAAATTGTTGTGCTAATATTGGCGTGTGCCGTACACCATAACTGTTTGCGCTCTCGTTGTCTTTATTCACCAATTTACTTACATTTGAGCTCCGCCCCGCGGGTCGTAAAGTAATATTATCCACCGCTGGGCGAGGGCAATAGTGCCTCTTTTACGGGCCGCGAGCGAGCGTCACATGGGAAATTATTTGACGTGGCATTTAATGGATTTTTGCCTTCATAACACGCTACCTACAGCCAAATAAAAATACTTGTTGGTACCTACCTACTTTGACGACTACCTGCATACGTACCGCTATTGTTGAGAAAAGCTTTATACGTCACCTGCAAATTGCATATGTGTAAACTTGGAGCGAAATGAGGGTTGTTACACACTGAATCTAAACTCGTACCAGGCTATCAGCAACGTAATAACAAATTATTATTCAGAAGCCAGGTAGATATAGTTGTTGTTGAAGCTTTCATTGGAACCTACAATACTGCTGATGCGAATTCACTGTTATGACGAAACCAAGTAGTTCGACAAAATCAGACAGACAGATAAATAACAAAAACATAAATCCCACCAAAAACATTCTGTGAAGAAAGTGCCAAGTCTCGATAGAGCTGCTTGTTTATCTCTCAAAAGTAATGAAATCTCTATTCAAATTTGAGCCAAGTCTGAGATTCCTAACTGCAATTTCTTTATTATTATATTAATTGTTATGTGACTTGGCCGTTGACCTGTACCCAACAACAGTTTTGCGTGTTGTCCATTCACGTTTATTATTTATACTTTTAGACGATTTGGATGGTTTAATTTCTGAAAAATCGGCGCGGTATTTACGTCTAAGCCGGTTGTATTCGGTGATCGCTGATGCTTGAGCTTTTATGCTTTTGAAGTCAACATTTAGAGGTGCACCCCACGAAGATTGGTTACGCGTGAAAGCGCCAAGTAGGCTTGGCCACAAGAGAATATGGAGGTTCTAATATCCATGAGGGCACTTTTTAAGCTAAAAATTGGCTCTGGTGAATTGTTAGAGCATACGCCACACATATTGGGAATTGCTCTCTGTATACGTATGCCCGGGGTATGATCACAAATTTTGTCATAATAGGCAATAGTTCATGAGATAAATTATTACCAAATTTTACTACTAATTGTTTAGGCTTTGTTTGGTCTTCCGGGTCCCACTTCACTTTTAGTACAACGCCTATCAACCCATTCGCTAAACCTAAACTATCAATGATTTTTGTCCTAAGCATTACTTTAGCTCCCTCTTTTATGAGCGCGTCCGAACAGAAAGAACAGTGAAAGTGCAATGTATCAAAATTACTATAG
The DNA here is from genome assembly GCA_944739405.2 of Euclidia mi. NCBI lineage: Eukaryota > Metazoa > Arthropoda > Insecta > Lepidoptera > Erebidae > Euclidia > Euclidia mi. Next base: position 46,115,023 of record OX123183.2, read on the forward strand.
GAACCGCTGTCGCTAAACTCTCACAAATAAACCGATAATCATTATATTATATGCCATCTAGTGATGTGTGCTGATACCACTCCCAGTCCAAAATTTCCTATTACAGTTTTCCAAGTTTTGATCATTTTCCCTCTATGTGGGCGAAATTTCAGCGCTCTAGGTCAATAGGAAGTACCAGTTCTATTTTGATGATCCATGAGTCAGTGAGTCAGTGACGAAAATGCAAAACTTTGCTTTCGCTTAGCTTCGGAACTAAATGATCTACCGACTTGAAATTTTGGGTTTCAAGTGTGCGATTATAGGTTACTAGTAATACCATCCAGAGGTTCTGAAATAGGGGCCTGAAAATGCGGCGAAATAGTTCCAGCAAAGGATGGTACGGCAGTGTTGCTTCGCGCTCGATTTGGCGGTGGCACTACCGTCCCCACATCTAATAAACCTAAACCTTTGATTTATCGTCTGATTCAAACTCTTACAACTTGAATACAAAGCTTTCTGGCTCTCACATGGTACGAGTATTAACCTTCTCTTATTTTCATTGTCCGCCAGAGTATGGAGTCACGAGTTTGGAGTTGATGGAGCTGCGCGTGCCGGCGCACGTGGCGCTGGGCGCGCGCGCGCAGCTGTCGTGCCGCTGGGCGCTGGGCCCCGCGGACGTGCTGTACTCCGTCAAGTGGTACAAGGACGGCAAGGAGTTCTTCCGCCACGTGCCGCGCGACTCTGAGCCGCGCAGGAAGTTCCCGCTGCCCGGCGTCGACGTCGAGGTTACTCCACTCACCCAGTTTAAACAATATAAGTCTATCGAGGACACACTGTGCAAGTATTCACCTCTCTAAATGAAAATTGAGACCTACTTAAACAAATATTAATACAGAAACAACGTGATACTGCGGTAAGTGAGACGCCCGCCCGCATAAGAAGTTCTACTTCGGAATCGATATTCATGTCACACTTTTAATATCTCCGCGTAACGTTGGTAACTGCAAGTTTGAAGAGGTTCACGGCGGAGGCACTTTGTTGGATGCCCTGTTACATCTACTGGAGGCTGTGTTGTTCCTGAACAATTGTGTAAACGTCGCAAGTAGATAATGCGGATGAACTTTTAGAGTAGATACGTATAATTGGATTAATCCGGTCGTGAGTCGAGTTTGCTTAGGTCTCCCGGAGAGGAAACAATATAAAACTGGAGCGGATATTACGCGGTGAAGAGGCGCAGGTGTAAACAGACTCGCCCTCGTGTGGGACTCATTTATACTTTCTTTCATTTAGCTGCCGCCGCTTATCATCTACAAGCCATTTACAAATTTTTATTGCTTTTTATATTTATCGAGCAAACAAAACGTAATGAAAACAATATCTCCAAATAAATGTTGCATTCCCGAGTTCTTACGTCAGTAGGTATCCGCTGTACGTACGTGTACATTATACAGTTGTTTTATGTGTTACGGAACTCGATAACTTAGCGAGAGAAGGGAAGAAGTTTCACAGAATTATTACTCAGATAAATAAGTGGCCGCACTTTTGATTAATACTTTCATTGTAATATGTTCAACTTTATGCCACCGCGTTTTAGTTTGTAAAATATTTAAACCCTACAGGTAATTTTTTACAATATTATGGTATATCATGCTGCGAGCCATTGAAAATAATCTAGGGATATTTAATAGAAGTTATATTAAGGTAAATCAATTATACGCAGAATAGCCCGGGGATCTTTGGAGTTTCTGCCCAATTTAAATCGAAAGTTAATGTAATAACGGGCTCGAAAAAGTCTGGCACGCGAGAAATGCCGGCGGGGAGGGCTAATGACAACATAACAATTAACCAACGTACATACAAACATTGTTTCGCTAACTTACTGAGTATAACTCTGTCCCAATGTCCAAACATTGGATCAAATGTTTGGATTGTTATTCTATTTTTACATTAATAACTTCATTATATAAGTGAAACAAATCAATCTAAGGCACAATGTTTGTATGAAAACTAATTAATTGCCATCACGGTTGAAAAATATACAACTACGACAACTACGACCGACTTTAGTTTAAATTTTCTATTATTAGTTTAGAAACTGAGGTTGAAACAAGCGAACAGTTCCACCAAAGAAAACCTTCAGATTACATAATCGTAAGAAAACTTTTAAAGTAAACTATGAATTAATGTGTGGGTGTGGTAAACTTTTCATTTATTTTATTGCTCATTTAGAAAACCATTATAAAGTTATTTAAAAAAAAAAGCAACTGTGGAATAGTTCATATCATATCGTTATGTGAGCAAATATGACTAATATGGTCTATTGAAAACATTCTATTAATAGTCTATATTGGATAATTAGAAGAGACTAATGACCAAAAGAATATAAAAAATCTTTTGTTATGCAAATAGGTTTCGTCCAAAGCCACGGTGGCTAGCCAACTAAGTTTAGAAACGTTTTGTTCGCGTCTGAGTCGGTCACAGATTTACATGAAAATTATTCTACTCCTATATATAAGGACATCATAAATTTTAGATCACAACTTGAAAGTACCGTTATAAAGAAAAATAAATAAAACATTTAAGGATGTATTTGAAATAGAAATACAATGACGTTATGCAGCTTTTTGATTTAATTATGTTGTAGATTAGAAATGGTAGGTAGTTTGTCTTTACCTTACCATCGAAATATTGAATTATCAATTGAATAACCTATAACTATTTTGAGTTTATCATAAATCATTGAAGACAAAATAAAGATAGTAGATAAATTTACTAAACATGCATGTTTCATCCCTTTCCTTCGAAAAAGATAGTTTATTAGGCAGCTATAAATTATTATCCGTGTGGTGACGGATTAAGAATACGAAATGTCACCACCCCATATCATCCCATAGGTGTCGTAAGAGCCGACAGAGGGAGCATATTATGCAGAGAACAGCACTGCAAGAGAAGGAAAACTTGATACAAACCCTATACCAACCCGTTTGACCAGCGTGGTATAGTAGGCCAATTCCTCCTTTCAAAGGAGAGGCCTAGTCCAGCAGTGGACTGTTAAGGGCTGATGATGATGATAAATTATTATATAGATATGTAGAAGCGACGTCACTTCGTAATTTATAATTATATATTTTATCTTATATTTGCGAGATAAAAATGATGTAGTACCTAACCCTATTATTAATTTTAACTATAACCGAATTCAAACCATTAATATCTGTTGTTATTATTAAAACTGATTTAGCATTCTCATCCCATAATGAAGTAACCAATTTAGAAACCTAAAGAGGTAAATTTTATAAATTCAGTTACAATTCGGGTAACAGGTGGTTTAGCAGCAATGAAAAAGGCTCAAGATTTTTAACGAGGTATAAATATTTTTAACATACATTTTAGCTAGATTCAAAAAAAAAATGCCTTGTTTAAAGTGAAATGTTTAGAAATTGAAACATTTTACTCCTACGCGAAATCTTGTATCCGATTCCACGGCTCGACCAATTGGTAGTTATAGAAGTATTGAAATATCGCTCAGTTTGTCGCTGTAGAACAGTGTGAGTCAGTAGATAAATCGGTTTGACTATGACCCACATACAGAAAAAAAACAGACACAAGTTTATTTAATTGGTCTCTTAATCATATAAATACCTCCGATTTTGACGAAGTTTCGATATTACAAGTATCGGATCGACTAAACTAACTCTGACGATATTCTGTGTAGTCATGCTTTTGGTGGGGAGTCAAGAAATGCGCACCTGAAAATATCAACACAAGTTGGATTTGCATCTCCAAAAATTCCTTTATAGCCGGAAGGTTCGTAGGGTCATGGAAGGTAATTTATAGGTACTCCCCCGGTTAAAGAAATAGTTATGTAATTTAGATAAATACATATCGCGAAAATAAAAATGACTAAAATAATGTTATGATTTTATTTATATTTCGTACAGTTTCATCATCACATCCCAGTTGCATCCAAGAATTACACACCTCGAGCTCGAAGTTCGCTTACTAGCCTCACCAGATTTTTATATGTCATACAGTTTATTTGATCTATTACTTATTGTCAAACTGTTGTGTATATTCTAAAAATTCTTTTCATTTTCATTTAATTTCAAAATAAAATTTCTTTCACCAGAAATCAAGTCCGAACGGTGCCAACGTGACGCTGTATCCCGCCGTATTGGAGACAGGCGGCAGGTACCGCTGCGAAGTGTCCGGAGAGCGACCGCTCTTCCCAACAGTGTCAGACCATTCTGATATGGTCATAGTTGGTAAGAATCTCTATATTGTAATATTGAAATTGTGAATAAAGCTTTTAAGAAATTATTTACCATGTAATATAATAATTATTCTTGAAATATTCTACCACATACACAATTACACAATACCATCTAGTCCCAAACAAAGCACTGCTTGGGTAATTTTTGTAAATGCGTACAAACATCTTAAACATAGAGACACATATACCAAAACGAACATCCACGTTCACGCACACAATTGATTTGAGCAGGAATCGAACCAGCAACCTTCAGCGTGGCAGTCGTTTGCCCCCTGCCTACGCCTACCCTATTGCCTGCACTTTCGAGGATATACAAGTCGACATCAATATACTGATTTTAAATAGCCAATGCTATGACTTGTGATACATAATATTATGTCTGGTAGAGCAGTTTCAAATGTGTAATCTAAATTTAGTTGCTTGGTAGCGTGAGAAAAGGTCACGACCCTGTCAAAGGTAAAATACGAGATATTGCGGTTACGATTATTTTAGTTGTCAGATATTGATAACGCTTTATTGCCCCATGTTTTATAATAATAATAACATAACTTCACGCCTTTTTCCCCGAAGGGGTAGGCAGAGGTGTATTAGACACCCACACTTCTTTTCGGTCCCAATGTAATAGAGGGCGAGCCTATTGCCACCTACCCAGCACATTGTTAATCGAACGATAATTAACATTTTTAATGCACACATAACTTAGAAAAGTCAGAGATGTGTCCAGGGTACCTGGGACTCGCACCTTTGACCGTCGTCGCGGCAGTCCGTTACGTACACCACTGTATATACCCTATATTTTCTTTAAGAGAAAATTCGAGCCGGAGACCAACAATAATGACAACACGACATAATAAGACTTGTCAATATTGTCTACGTTTTGTAACACAACTATTACTGAGACGATTTTGCATTCTCTGACTCCAATTTTCACACTGCTCTGTTACCAAGTGTAATGGACATCTATACAATTTATCACCATCATTACCTCAGCACTATCTATCTTTGCTACATCCCTACTAGAAGCCGCGTTGTAGCCTGTGTCCATTTTCTAGGCTGACCAAACTTGACAGTATATTGGCTATTCACAGAGCGACATATTTTATGGTGTGGACTAGAGTCAGGATATTTGCGTATAGTGCCCGTAAGGGTGCTTCTACACGGTGCATGTAGCTGGAGCAAGTAAAGGTGCGGATTACACGCGTGGGTAATATGCGCAAGCTACTTGATCAAGTTACTCGCTTGTACTTGTACATGGTGCAAATAACTGGAGCAAGTAAAGACGCGGGCTACTTGCGCAAGCTGTACCTATGTACAAGTTATTTGTTCGTGGTCAGGAGCTACATGTGCATGCTATTCGCGTGGTAGCTTTAGGACTTGATTCGCGTCAAATGTCTCGACGAACGAAAATTATTTTAAAATCATATGTTAAAAATGTAATATTAACAGATAACATGCGCGAGTGACCCGCGCTCGTCGCAGAGCACGCGAATTACTTGCGCGGGTGGCTCGCTTTGGTACATGCTCGAGTCGCTGGACCCGCACATTGTTTTAAACGATATGTTTACGGTGCATGTAACCCGCGCAAGTGCCTCAACATGCTCAAGCTACATGCGCCGTGTACAAGCACCCTTACAACTGTTATAATCCTATATGAAAGCCTAGTCTGGCGGTTTTCTTTATTTTCCGAAGCAGTGGGGTTTTATTTTTCGTGACTGGTCACACGTCTACAAATCTGATGGTGTCAGACACTGTCAGCCTTTGAATTCGATGAATGTACATTCGCTAACTTTGCCGTGGAGCTTTCAAATCTAGACATCTTTAATATTACATACGAGTGTTTACGGTGGTCGACCGCCTTCATGAAACGTCAGCTGACAGCTTTGATATGCACCAATGAAATACATTCTTTAATAAGTATGATTACTAGATACGATAGTCACAATAGGGCCAATTGAATGTACGCTAAACATTGACGACCCTGTATTTGTACACGTCAGCATATGAAAATATCTTCGCCACTTGGATGGGTGACCGCGGGTAGAATTTTCATCGGAGCGCTACCATCCTTCGGAGGGCATGTAAAGCTGTCCAGGTCCTTAGCCCATGTCAATAGTCCTAAGGCCACGTCGAAATAAATATTCCAAGAACCTATGACCGCCAGATCTATCACTGGACCTGACGAAATTTTTATATTAATCACACTTAATAACATTCCATAAATAAGATATTACAGCAGGTTTATACCTACGTCATTAGAACAAAGTAGTATTGTTCTAGAAAACAAACTACAGAGCTCATGTGGAAACACATCATGAAGTTTACTCCAAACCTGAATTTCAATTTGGAGATGAAACTAGCTTTAGTTTATTGCTCCGGTTCTTGGTGGAATTGCAACGCAATTAAGTAATCGCATCTTCTGCTACATTTTTGTACGGTCAGCTAAGCAACTTACCTACTATCCCAGTAATGTACTGCTAATAAATTACTTACTTTCAAGTCTGTATTTCGGTATGATAAATGATTTACATGAAACGAATATTGGCAGTTTGGTTGGCAATTTGGATCTCTAGATTTTGATTATTGTTCTTTTAAATGTATATATGTAATAGTAATAATCGATTAACTTACAAGCGATAAAATGAACATTGTGACTGAGTCCTTATTTTGTCCTTGTTACTTTATGTATGGGCTAATACGGAACCCTACACTACTACGGACATGCCCTAAGCCAGTTTTTTATTTAATTCATATGAACTGCGCATTAATTCAATTTCTTTTCTTAAATAGTATTTTCTTGAAATCAAACTACTGTCTACGGATTCAATCGGGGTATAATGTAAAAGGTTTTAATTTCAAAATTATTAACATATTGCAAATTAATATTTAATTACAGCTACAGATATGTACATAATTATTCCACGTTGATACGAATCCGCTGTTCATATAAATATTAGTATCAGTAACGTAAAGAGTAAAGAGTATTCTTGTGATCATTAACTCGTTGAATAGCTGTGCAAATATTGTGAGCTTACATTTCTAGTTTCAAGCGTAGCCCAAATATTTGCCAAAGGTAACTTAATTACGAATACAACTAGAAGATACTTAGAACTCAAACGAAAATATACAAGTCTTAATTAGGCAAATAAATATTCTCACTATTTTTTAAAACCACTTCGCAACCAGTAGCATTGTGGGATGTGCTGTGAATATTATCAACGCGTAGTACAAGCGAAATACTCCATATCCACAGTGACCATTAAATTCGAAACTGCCCAAGTGAGGCACCAACTTAACCGTATACGAAATAAACATAAAAACTAGTAGCTCAACAGTATTTGTATTCCATCCTTGGCTACAAACAGGCGAGTCATCTTCCCTCCAGGGCGTACTTAGACATGACTTAGACGTATATCAAGCTAGTGGACAGTAGCACTCACTAGTGCACCAGTAATATTTTACAGAAATCCTCTATCCGTATGCATAAGCGTATAGTTTATGGGAAAATTCTCACGGAACATGTTGCATTCTGGCGACGCACTAGGTCCGTCGCAAGCTTTAGATTAGACTCAAGTTATGATCTACGTTTTCCCTTTAGAATACATTGTCCTATGCTTTGAATAATGTCCTGTACCATTATACCGTCTTATATTAGAAGTTATTGTGCTAAGTATATTCGTGGATTTATGTCCTTTTCCGGAGGGATCGGAGGTAATAGTGCATTTCAACTAGCAAAATCCGCATATTTCTCTTCACAGTTGTCCCGAAAAGATTCTTAAAGATTTCCGTACCTTAGATGCAACAATAAGAAAGCGTGGTAAAGGGTAAACGATTTTTTAAACTATATTCAAACATTTTACATCATGCGCAAATTACACTCCCTGTCTGGCGGCAAGCGTTTTATAATACTTTAACTCACAACCTAAAACTGTAAAGCGTGAAATTCCCTCGTCCGATGGACAGACAATATATCGAAGGGGAGGCGGAAGCCATTCACTGCAATCAGCACAACATTGATCGCCGTCGAAATCTAGTAGACCTTACGTTCTGCAGCTCTGCATCATACGTCTGAAATAGTATCGAAGACAATATAAATGTGTGTGGAGCGACATGTATTACATTTAATATTATAATTGTACGCACACAAAGTCATTTAATGAATTTGTCTACTTTACATACATACAAGAAACAGAAATTATGATTAAATTCTACAGTGATTCCTTTAGAGCCAGTTACCATTGATATAGCAAGTTGTAGAATAGTGTATTGCCCTTTACGGAAAAATTTTGTGCGATTTATTCTAAAAGTTGTTCTAAATCTTATGGGTGGTGTATTTTGATATTGTTAGTCTGGGAACTAGGATTATTTTCTAATGCAAGAAAAAGTCGTTTATGAACCGGATGCATACACAGTCGCTTCGAGCCTGAGGGTCCCTTGAGGTTAACTTTTCTGCTCAACTCATCATCTGTTCGCTAATATTATTTTTCCGTTACGTTTAGTGTTACCAAACCACGGTCCCACCATCACGGGGTCCCGTCTCCGATACCAGATCGGTGACCGAGTCCAGGTCAACTGCACGTCAGGTCGGTCCAGGCCGGCCACGCGCCTGGCCTGGTACATCAACGGTGAACCAGCGCCGTCTATCGCACTGCTCCCACCAACACACGAAGTACATGAAGATGGGCTGGAGACTACCAGTCTTGCTCTCGACTTCAAAGTTAAGCCAAAACATTTTAGAAAAGGAGACTTAAAACTTAAGGTGAGTGTTTCTCTATAAGTAATGCTAAATTTGACACGCCTAGCTCGATACTTGTTCTAAATGTACATGATCACCATCATCATCAAATACATATATAAAATCATTTGCCAACCAAACTTTCAACCCCTACTTTACCCTCTTAGGCCCAGAACATAAAAAAATCCAAAAGTTACAAAACGGAACCCACCGACTCACCGTCCAAAATTTCATCTTTCTAACTTCAGTTGTACATATACGTGAAGGTATGTGATGATATACTATGTGTATATGGAAAAATATTAAAGCATGATTACTAGTCATCAAGTTAGTTTAATACAGGCTCTGCCTAGTAGGGTACCATTTAACCAGTTGATAGTATGTCTAGAGGCGGTTCGAGAACGAGACGGAGGCTAAATGGTTTTCTAAAGAAACCTAAAAAAGAATTGTATTTCACTTGATAAAATCTTCCTCCAGCAGATTCAAAACAATCAAAATAAACTCAACAAATCCTGAACCGGCCACTAATGTGACTTGTCCTCTAATATTGTTATTTAACTTGTCTTATAGCGCAATTCTTTTAGTCCTTGTTGTCATTGATCTTCTGTAAAGGCATTATTTTAATAAGATTATGATATTACAAACGTTAATTAGAATTTAGGTCTCTACATGTTTCACAACTTGTCACTTACAAAATACATGACAAATATTCCCAATTATTCAGTACCAAAACGAACCGCATTGTACACAATATACACCTAATCCCGCCTAAAACCTAATTAAGGAAATGAGTTATTTATTGATATACCAAAATTATGTTTTGGATGTTTGTGCATTAATTTATAAATGTAACATTAATGAGCGTTACATTGATGAGCGAAACCTTAATATCGCTGGCCTTATTAAGGCCTCGTTGGTTATAGTCGGCTTTTAATTTAACATCTAACTACGATATTAGCAGTTTACGTTTATGCATCGAGGAATCCTCATCCAAACGTTATTTATTTCAAGGTATTGGGGTATTTGAAGGTTAGAGGTAGGGGAAGGGAAAGTACGTATCTAAGGTTATGAGACTTAAAGCGATCATTTTCTTTTTGTAATATAATTGCTAATTTAAGAAGAAGTCAAGGTATTGTTCAGTACCTTAGTATTCACATTTATAATGATGACATTATACCTAACTGCGTATACTGCAATTTATTTAAACATAATTATTTTATTTGGGATTTGATGTCCTCTCAAAGGATTTATAAGATACAGCTTATGAACATTAGACGTCAATGTTAATCTGACCTAAAGGTCCAGTTATAAAGATATGTACTTCAAGAAATAATACACAGTTGTCATTTGTGTACAGCTCTCTATGCCACTTAAATTATTAAATAGAAGCACTTACTGGATACAAGAGCCTCATAAAATTAATGTACCTACTCGTAAATTCGTCGTTCTCAGCACAACATTAAAATATATTTCAACTCTTACTTAATTACTGTAAATTATCCTCATGCTCAAATTCATCCAACTGTCTACAGTACTGTTTTGTGATGAATAACATCTGATTCGCAAATTACTCATAACAAAAGATATCATAATTGCCAATAAAACTAAATGGGTTTATTTCTTGTCGTCCTCCATTCTATGTTAAGCAGACAACACGTAGAACCCATTCATTGTCACAATCGTTAAAAGTAAGATATTTTATGAGCGTTTACAAGAGCTCGAGTACCATCAATATTCCGACGTACACATCGTTCCCTCTCAAACATTTCTTGGAAGCTAATAAAGTGCGTCTCCAATCAAGTGTGAGTAAACTTACTGATGTCACTCACATAACCGTTTGTTAACCAGCCGACGGGAAAATATCGTAACAAAAAGGACGACGGGTTATTCCTACAGAAAATATCTTTGATGCAAGACATAACAACGAATTAAGGGAATCATATCGAAATCAATTCCTTACGGTCCGAAGAGATACTTCATACATATTTTATGTATTCTTACGATAAACGGGTCAGAAAAGGTTCGCTTTTAAGAGTTGGGTTTGTAATAAAGAATGATGATATTTATGACGTTGTTACAGTGTCTTGCGACGATAGCGACGGTGTATTGGCGGAGTAATGAGGAGAGCGTGCAGAGCGACAGGCTGAAGGGGTACTCGAGGTCGAGGGAGCTGACTGAAGGCTCGCGCGCGGACCGCGTGCATGCGGCCGGCAAGATCAACTCCGCAGCCGCACTCGCTCTCGCTCCCTATCTACTCCTCGCTTGTGCCATGCTACACGTGTCGCACAACAACTATCATTCGTAAGAGGACGCTTTATTTTTAAATTGTTGCAGAAAAGACTAGTGATGTGCTCGATACCTAAAGTGGAACGTGCTAGAACTTTCAAAGTAAAACGCTTGGTTTAAAACGAATACGAGTTAGGCTTAAACGAATGTATTAAATTTTTGCATGTCTGACTAAGTAAGTGACTTATAGAGGTTAATGTTATTTTGTGATGAAACGTGTGCCATCAACCAGAATAAATTATTTACGGACAATATTTTAGTATAAACCCCATGTTACATCCAAAGATAATTTCGGTAACCAAAGTTAGAGCATTTGTATCTGTGCTACAAATATGTATATTATAGTATAACATGAACGCAGGCTTTTGTATATGTCATTCCAATAAAAGGTTATGTAAACTATTCGTGTCTTGTACATAATATAACTACGTCGTTTTCAAAAGTGTACCGACGATATACCTACTTACACCTAGATGGAACCAGCTACTGTGCTCGGTAGCAAATGTATCGGTCATTGAATGACCGCTGTAAGATAAACATATCACGATCATTGAATATTTTTTTAGCAGAATAAATTAATAATATGATATATTCACACAACTATCGTGTGTACGCTTAATAAGTATTTTTATGCTAGATTATTCTGTCATTGACATTTGGTTTATTAGAACTTTAGGGTTTTTTATTTTAGAACACCATAAGGGCCTAACTTTTTTTTGTCATCTACATTACTTTAATGACATCATTTGACACTTGGAGTTACCCGAATTGCGGCAAAACTTGGAGCTAACTGGCACAATCTGTCAAAATTATAATCCCCAATGAGCGTTTACCATCATCGCATACTAATAATTACGTCGCACTGTATAGTTTAAACACATTGGTAACGTTGCCGAGAGCGGCTGCAGTAGATATATTGTGTAAATGCCACCTACATACAATGAGTAAATGAAAGTAATTAACGAGATCGACAAACACAGCGATTTTTGCTTTTATATTTTTATTTAGTTTGTATAATTTTTGATTAGTTCATTTTGAGCTTCTTTCTTTCTACATTCTATTCTTTGGTCTTTTAAACAAAGATTGGTGAACGGTTCATGTTGAGACAAAACCGATGTTATATGCAATATATGCAATATATGAGCCGATTATTTAGTTGACATCACTTTTGCAAGAAAGCTGCTGCTGGTATAATGTAGTCATCGTCACATCAGATTTAAGCAGCAATTCCCTTGCTGACGCTCCTCCCTACCCTAACGCTTGACTGGTTGCTATTTATTGATTGGTTGAACACGATAAGTTTCCCCCAGGTTATTGACCTTTTACATGCATTGTATATATACAAACCAAACAGTACGATAAGATAGAGATACATTATACTAGTATTAGCACTGTGTGATCGATCAACGATATGATTTTTCGAATAAATGATACGATTTTTATTCGTAATGCCTTAGTAGGTAGAAGACGCTCTCAACTACGCAATTTCGTGAAACCCAGCACCTTTACGGTCCTCAAGGGACATACAGATCAAACAGTTTTTTTGTGCCTAATCATTTTGGCTGTACGTTGTCCACCAGTCAGTCAGTAATGCCAAAAATTTATACATACAGATATTGTTAAAAAATGGATGTCCTTAATAGAAAAGACAAAGTAAATACATCAAGACCCATAGTTTCACTGGAAGTTGAAAGACTGCAAGCAGCCATCAGCGTGTTACACTATTAGGGAGTTAACTTGCCGAACTGAAGGTGAAATTTGATCCTAAATAAAGTTCGAAACTCTTGCGATCTTTTGGATATCTAAATACTCTGCTGAAATCCTAAACTAGATACTTCAAGATCGGCTATTATAATACTTAAGCTGAAACTTAGGTTCTAACTTAGTACTTCTCATATTTTAGTCCAAGTCTATTCCAGAGTATTAATCCGTGACCACGGTGTAAGCAATGCAGGTACAATCAATCAAGTCGGCGCTGGTACAATTTAAAAATAAAATCCCTTGGAGTCGAGGCACACTAGAAACTGGTTCTGTATACGAGTGTCAATATGCGTGTAAAGAAGCACTGGAAGCGACGATTTCTCGCGGAGCGATTCTCGCCCTTATGGTGGTCTAGTAGGAAGTTGTTCGACTGTACGTCAAGACCAAAGAAGGAACTTTTGTTTGTAGGTACAGGAGAAAATGTACAATTGAGGTCCCTTTCAAATATATTAGTATATTGCAAGAGTAGTTTTTTTTTCACATTCAATTCAAGCAAATCATGCTCAGTTATCTTAGAATGAAAACAAATTTAAAAAGTTTATATTGCACGCCGTGCTTATAATTCGGTATCCGTACGCAATAAATATCAATTATGATAATTAATTAATTACATGATGCTGGGGAAGCTACAGTGTGGTCCAGTTTTAACCACATGCGTCACAATTTTGAAGCCCGATATTCGATTACCTAGTAGGGCAAAATTTTAGTTTGAACTGTGTTGGATAATATTTATTAGTAAAAGCCTAAACATATAAAGTGTCGTGCTTATTTCAAAACTAGTACTATATACACACCGTCGATAAAAAGATAGTTATTTATTACAATTCCACACCTGTTCCAACAATTTTCATAGACATATGCTTAACAACGTTTAAGCATTAGTCTACGGATAAATACTTGTAAATATAACTAAACTTCAATCTTTTTCTTCTTTTCTTCTTTTAAAAAGACAACTCCCGCACAAGGACTAAATCACGAGTCGAAACGGACACAATGAACACCCAGACGTTAGTACTATTAATTATTCTGTGACCCAGACTTAAAACAACAATTTATGAATTAGGTAAACAAAGTGTTGTCTCGTGTGGGGCTCGAACCCACAACACTCAACGCAGTGTCCAGCGGTGAGGCGGCCGCTTAAACCACTACGCCAACCGTGCAGTCAATTAAAAAAAATATAATCAGTCCATTACTATCGACCTACCGTTATTCGCGTCGTATCTAAGACTTCAGTCTTGTTGTAGCGTACACATGGCTTTGAAAAGGCGGTGCGTGCTGTGGGTTTGAACCTCATACCTCTGCGTGACAGTCTGTTGGTACCACCACCAGTATATCACTGCCCTGAACTCTATTTAGTCCACGCTTTACAATAATGCCGAATGAGAACCATTAACAATTGTACTACATAAAACGGAGTCAATTAACGATAATACTCTCTCAATTAAAATTGAATCATCTAATACTAGCTAAATCATAATTGTGTTATATACAAATATTTCAAATAATAATAACAGTTACATTGTATACAAAATGTGAGAGCCGTGTGTGCCCGCATAGTATGATAATTAATTAGGTATAATTATTGCTGCAAACTTTGTGTCTACGAATATATGTGAAGAATGCGGTTCCCATTGGACAGTAATCACTTTGCAGAATTGCAATCCCTAATCGTAGTGCGCAATTAACAAAGTGGTTTTTATCGTAGTATACAAACATAATTATACAGTTTTATGGTTTTACCTCACTTTATATAACATTTTTTTATGTTTTACACAAGTTTATTTAAAAGAGCTTGTTCGCGTTGATTAAGATATTTTTGGTAACTCTACTTATTTTGACATTACAACTAGCTTACATAGCTCATAGTTTGTCGGTCAAAACGTCGGAGAAATTAGAAGTATTTATACCTTAATTACCTGCGTTAAAAAAAAACTAGTATTCTGTACGCCTACAAATAGTGATAGTTTAAAATCATTTAGTGCTTGTAGGATCTTGGTATGATATTTTTTACAGCTATGTAATTAACAATAATGGAAACACCAGTCACCACGTTTTGCGAAGCCCAATAAAAAACAGAGATTTGTAAAAGTACCTACTAACCTAAAATCGAGTCTTTTCGAGATTTCGAAAGATCAGGGTTTTCAAACCCCGTGAGACTAGAACTCGCGATTTCGACTTAATATTAACTTTCCTACATATGATATTAGTTTATACTACACAAATAAATAATATGTGCCATATTCAGAAGCTATCTTCAACTGTAGCTGACGACATTATTTTAGTACTGACATCTCTTTTAACTGTAATGCACAAAAATCAATAAAAACGGAAATATCGGACAATCAAAACAAAATTGCAAGGCATATATTCCAAAAGACAATGAGAAGCTCAATTTAAACCAATTTACATGTTAGGGTGAACGCGTGCATTCTAAGTAATCTGCAAGTAGCGGAGGTGTTGATGCGAACGCAACTATTTAGCGCTACGTTCAAAACTTACGATACCGAGAACAATCGCTTTATACGAGCAAGTTTAGTATTCGAAACAAGGAATTCGGGAAATAATTATAAAGTGCAATACTTCTCACAATCACTATCACTAAGTATCGATTGTAAAACAAAGTCGCAATACATTCAAAAGCTACTGAACGGATTTTCATGCAGCTTTCGCCAATAGACGAATATTTTCCAGGGTTAGATAATAGTAAAAATATATGTAAATTACTTATACCTTATTGTTATATTATACGTATGAAGCCATGAGGAGTCGCCAGTTATGATTATAGAAATGAAATATTAAAAGTTTGTGCTTAAAAGTTTTATCCGTTTCCTTGCATTTAAAGCAATCATTTATGTAAAAAGAAATTATTCTTTCTGAATCTGTTGAACAATTTATTGCTTTGTTAGTTAATAGCATAACAAATATAGTATATACGGTTATACTATTCACTGACAAAGTAGGTAGGTACATAGTAACAACAACGTATAATTATACCGACTGTAAAGACAAGCAAAATAATAACATATTATTATTTATTTTATTATATGTAAAATAAATAAGTATATTTGATCCCAAAAACAAAGTAAAGTTTCTGTATTTCATCGTGTGCCTGGACAAAAGTATTCCGAAGTAAATAGATTATAGTATCCATCAGTAATGACATCTGTCAAAACGAACATACAAACGTTAGAGGACAAAGTTCGATAAAATGGACAGTCTATTTTATTATCAAACTGAAATATTTCGAATATTCGTGAATATGAACCGAATAGGTGTTGCTGTATTTCAAATTCCTGTCACAGAAAAAATCAGTAGGCGGAATATGGTATACAAAAAAGAAAATGATTTTTGCTTTGTTAGGATTAAATTGAAAAACCACATATCGCAAGAAACTAAAATCAATTATACCAAATATTAAATGAATTATAGTAACAGCTTCAAAGAATACAAATTGTTGACTGCGCCCTGAATGTTCATATTATCAACAATCAAATTTCTTCGTAGTTATCTTACATTCTATAAAAAATAATACTAATTACGCCCTCATTTACTCATATTTCCAGTACCTATAATGTAATCCTGAAGATGATGGTCAGATCCAAGGGTACCATGTACTTAAAACTTTGCAAAAATAAAGTTCTGTTTCACAAACGTTATTATACCTACTTATTATATAATAAATTCTCATCAGATTTGCATAATTTCTTTAACCTCTAATTGAGAATATACCTACTATTGTAGTCTGCATGGATCAATGTCACTCACATTTATCCAAAATAAAATTTTGTAAATTTTGCCATTACAAGTCTGTAAAGTAGATGAATGATGATGTTAAGTGGATTGAGTCCTCTTAGGCAATTTCAAGAGTCAATTAAGAATTTCAAAAAAGAAATATATAAAGATAGAGCAGGCAAACTATCCTCGCGGATACACGTTTAGCGAAAATATCCAACTTACAGAAATAGAAGAAAGGACATGAGTTTGGTATCCGCGTTTCTTTTATGCATATCTGATTGGTATCTTCTCTTATTAACGCGCAAAGCTACCAAAAATATAAAAATAGAAACAAGTACTAAATTCATTTTCTTTCTCTCTCTACCGACGCGACGGGGCGACCTTTTGTTTATCTCGCCTACTCTCTGTGTAATTAGGGTCTATGGTCAAAAATGATCGCGGTGCTTTTTATCTATGGCCTATTCACCGATTATTATCATAACAATGCTGATATTTATTTTATTGCGTACACAGAAAAAAGAAGTTCTTGTGTATTTTAGTTTATAAGTGTTTATAATTAATCAATTACGGGAACATTATCATTTAATTATATGTAGTTTACTGGTAGACATTTTACGTCACAAATAAATGTAAAAAGTAGGTAATTTTACCTAATTTAGAATAACATTACTAGTTTTTAAATATTTCAATAATTTTTCAGTTGTCTTACGTCTGCACAAATATTTGTTTATGTAAAACTGCTCTAACAGTTTTCGATATGCTTTATTTTTACACCTCAACATTAAGCGTTACCAGAGCGTCCAGAGCTATCTATGGTCCACGAAACTGAGACCCGTATGTGCTTGTGTCTTTACTGAGAAAAATGCCCTAATGCAGTAAAATTTAGGTTACAAATTAGAACGACAAGCTATGTAAAATTGTTAACAAAATAAAGCTTCTTGAAAACTGTGACTGAACTTAATTCTTTATACGTAATTGTATTGCTTCGTATCTATAAGAGTATTAAGCGATATCATGACATTGTATATATTTTGTAAAATATTAGTATTTATTATAAGGTGATTGGCCGGTGAATTGATGCGTCGAATGCATTTTCTACTATATCTGTCTGTAACGTTAGGTGGTTTTTGTGGTGCTTCGCAAGCTAACTTGTAACTTAAAACGTTCGACGCGTCAATTTGATTGCCCCAATCTAATTGTATGTTGTTACCTAGTCACTGTATACAAATTCAGACGTTGCTGGGACACTGTTCTTGTGAAAAACGATCACATAGGTCGAACAACAGCTGTAGCTACTGCTACGCTTTACATTATATTCTGGTATAAATCTATTACTAAACTTTACAGGGATAAGTGTATGAAACAAGATAGATAAAAGATTATACAGAGTTTAGCGGAGTATCAAAGAATGTTGTTATTAATATTATTAAAATTATCTGCGTAGCAACAATACGGAATGGATTTTGTCTAATGTTGAAAAAGTTGGAAATTACATTACAAATTAATTAAAAACTTTATAAATAATATTATGCATTGTTTTGGCCTAGAGAACGGGAACCTTTTTATGTACATTATATTTAAATAATTTTATAGTATTCGAATAAAATTAATATATGACTGTAATTCTATTAAAATGCAATTTTAACTGATTATTAAAAATATTTAAGAATATTTATAACTTGCATCAGTTTTCTGTAAATATAACGGAGGTGAATGAACTGAACCAAGATGGCTAAGTTGAACGCAGCCCGTCAAAGCCTAATTCACCATTTTACCCGTTTCACCTGTTTCAACTCGGAGTTTTGAGACCTTTCTTTCCTCTGACTGATTTCCACTTATTTAATGGAGTTCTACACAAAGAAAACCACCTCAGTGATTACAGTACATACTTACCAAAAATATAAAAAATATCTTCAGTGTTCTTAGAGCAAGAACAGGTGCAACGCATAACGTTTTATTTCGACAATGTTTTTCTACGTGGCTGTTACGTCTGCCAAAAAATAACATTAATATTGTGAATTAATGTTAACATACCATTGCAGTTTAAGATTACGGAATGTGACACATTATGATGTATATTTGTCCGGCAATAAGATTTATTTGCTTTTGTGCCAGTTTCTTATTTCGATGAGCAAACAATTCGGCGATCGGAATGCGAATATAATTGCCAGATTCTTTCGGTTGGGTCACCAATGTTCGATATATTACCCATCGGGACCTCGACTGTGACTATATACTTAATGTATGTACGTCGTATGTACTGAAATAAGTAATTATGTAATATAATTATGTGTATAATTTCGTGGAAGTCTACGCAGTACGCAGTTATTGTTGCTTATTGTTACTAAATATTTATAGCATATAAATACGATTTGTACATAATAAATATATCTTGTAGCTCAAAATAATTGTTTATAAATAAATCATGTGACCTAATTCTGTTATTTTATTAATTTTGGACCTTATTGTTGTTGACATGACAAAAATAGCCTACAGCCTAAAGAAAACCGAACACTGTTTAAATAAAAAACAAAATTATATAATGAAAGAAACACTCGTTGTTAAAAGTACTTAACGCTTTTATTTTGGAGATGAATTACGTTGATCTAAAATAAAGTCTGATATATTATTAAGTCTGAGTTTAGACGTAATAAAAAGTTTTACTACAATGATTAGTTTTTGCAATATCTCGATGTTTTCAAACAAGTTTCAACATTTAAATAACATGAATAGAATACATCTAAGACGCTACATACATAGTACGCAATAATGATTAAAATAGTCTCGTAAATGATAGAAATTCAACTTACTTGAATATATAAAAGGTATGCCTCGAAATAAATTCTACACCAGTCTATGTATCTTTTTTAGCTTTGTTCCATAGAAGACGAGATTCCGGACGAGCAAGGGCAGTAACTGCGGCTTATATACAAGGTTTACTCTTAGCAGCTCTACTTAAAAATATAACACATGGATGGCGTAGTGTTTTAAGCGTCCATCTCGCTGTCAGACACTCCCCCAGTAGTTTGGGTTCGGTCCCCTAATGGTAGGTACTATGTAAAACACTGTGTGACATTTACAAATCCACGCTTTATAAGACTTCAGCTTGCTGGTGTTGCTGGAGAACTGGATAGTAAAATGAATGGAGACAACTTTATATAAATGACAAGCTAGAAAATCTCTACCTACGGAGGGAGAAATGAATAGGAACAATCTCGTGTGCGCCTCAGGCATTCTCATTCCACAAACAAAACGCATCTATGAAAATAGTTTCAGAATATTTTTTATACTTGTAGTCTACAAACTCTTAGAAATAATTTGATATAAATCTTGTAACCAAGATTTATATTTATTGTGTGTCGCTCTATTTATAAAGTAGGCACTTTATTACCAGGCCTAAGGCTATAATTTTGCGCAATGGCCTCAACTCTGTATTATTATAATATTACTTTTAAAAAGTTAATGGTGTATGCCTAGAAATATAATCCTGTAAGTAGCTTTGCTAGTTTATTTATATGAAACGCTTACGATTTCATTTGTCATGGAGACTTAAAAAGACATTTGGAAAGCCAAGACATTGTATTTGTTACTCTTTCTTACAACGTAAACTAATGGTAAGATTAAAAATTTATGTTTCGTATGCACTTGAACTAGTTTGTGTGTACATATGTACAAGAACAAAGACGTTTATTTTCATTTGATTAGGTATCTACTGTCAAATTCCACATCTAGATTTTAAATAAGTTCTAATGTCTTGACCTCAAAACACAAAATCGAAGTGTAGGTATTCTCTCGAAGTACAATTTAAAGTCTCTAACTAGGACCCTAAGATGTGTAGTTAGGATTCTGTTCAACTAAATTATCTGTTTGAAATTGGTACTAGTCAATTGGTTTTAAACCCTTATATATTAAATCAGAAGGTTGGTAAACTTCTAGTTGCTCATAGGATATGGTGTCTGGATAATATAAGATAGACCTAAAATCTCTCTTTCTCTCGCTATTACTAAGAAATAAAACTTGTGCTCAAAGACAAAATCCTCTCAGGGAAGTTTACAAACATTTAAGTACTGGAGACATAAAGCACTCACAATAACAATTTGCAGCTCATACAAAGTCCACTGTGATAATTGAAACCACAACAGGTGACGCAGTGGCACCAGTTTTATTTTAGTACTACGGCATACCCGATGTTTCGTCATGTATTACATCAGCCGTGGTCGAAAAGAGACATCCCGTGAGCCAACTCACTGCACTCTCGGCAAATCAAGAAAGTTTAAAAAGTACTTTTCTCATAAAGCAGTAGGTACCTATAGGTAATCTTAAAATGTATTGCCACTATTGAAATTGAACGTAACTGATAACTCATTAAATCAAGAGCGAGTCGGACGCGCCCTTGAAGGGTTTCGTAGTAGAGGTATCCATTGAACTGTTCCGTCATCGAGCTGCTCACTGCAGTCCCAAGAAGATCCTATCCCCAATCCCTGCTGCGTCGACTAGTGCGCGACCGCTACCATAGAACCTTTCTGCCCCGACGACCATACGTTTGTGGAGACAAATGTAATGCCAAACATCTGCATTACTCTATGGTATGATAAGTTGATTACATTTACAAAGCTAAGGCTACAACTAAACTTAGGATTATTTTGACCCTTTAAATACTGTTACGGATCCCAACATTGTGCATAGCCCGAAAAGCACATGACCAATTTATTTATTTCCATGAATTATTTATCAATATTCAAACGGCTTCCAAACCCCCTGTTTCATAATAATGAATTCTTTATGTAATTTAATATTGCGGGACAAACTAAGTCTAACTAAAAGCGATACGTGCCGGGCCCTTAACATCGGGGATTATATCTGTTCCCGTACTTTTAACTATAACGCAAAAGTTGTTATTAACGTAAAATTATAAATTATTTATCGGACAACAAGGCTTACAACGGTGTAATACTTGTTTTTGTATACAAACAGCTTTTCCATCAAAATAAATGCAGCCATGTCGGCACTTTGTATCTGGTTGTTGAGGTGATTGAAGAATAATTAAAAGTGGTTGTATACCACAAGGTTTGTTGACGAACAGCAAACATGTTTGGAAAGTCAGGTGAGCTAATGGAACACCAGATGGTAAAAATAGGTCAGTATACTTTTGGAATTACAAAAGGAGCATCACAGAGACGCGAAGAAGTTAGATGTGACTGAAGTTGAGATGTTAATTTTCATCACATCCATCAATCAAATAAAATACTACGGCGCTGATGTTACCCCAACTTTTCATCAATTCTATGCAAGACTAGTACTTCCCCGGTTGGATGGGTTATTATATAAAACGAAGAAGGTACGACGACAGTGTAACATAACGAGAAAACCATTAAATATTTATCACAAAATACTTGAGTAAGCAAACTCCTTTTATGTTAGTGCCTTACTCTATTACACAAAAGTTACCCATATGAACTTGTTTCACTCTCTTTTTTGTAAAATTCTGAAAATCATAGAACTAAAAGAGACAGCATGCACAATTAATCGTTTTAACTCTTTCTGTTTTTTGAAAGTGTCACACAATCGATGTTTACAAACCTAAGCTATATACAGGGTGTAAAAAGACCCTTAACGAAAACTAAAAATCCCATGTTGTACCAATCACTTCGTACATTTTTTACTTCGGCACCATACCTGGGAAATTACCGGGTCAGGAGATATTGAGGCTCAAAGTTAGTATGGATTTTTTCTAATTAGTTACTTAATTGATACATTTACTCCGCCAATATGTTCTTTAGATGCCCTATGATCCCATGGATAAGTAGATATTTCGAGCATTGCACGTGCGCGCTTTTAATTGCGGTTTAAAAAACATGAAAACTAAATCGAAAAAAAAAATCGTTTCCCAGGTATTATTTTTGGTTAATATGACCTTGGCATGATGTCCAAAACGAGTAGACTTCGGCTTGGTGATAGGTCTTGTGACATCCTGTATAGCTAAAAAATTAGTCATGTAGTTTATATACCTATAACTCGTTCGTCAATCGATCGATTCAAAACGAACGAAGGATAACAAACAGCTAACAACTCTTACAAGTTCGGTAATATCCATATTAAAGCCTACATCGTTAAAAGCGCGTACTCATATTGTACTTTTATGTGAGTAGATAAGACACTAACTTTATTTGTTCAAAAGAGAATTTGTTTCAGAAACATTCAGCAGCATTGTTACGTAAAATCGGCAGCTCATTAGGATTTGATATCTCTTCTTTTGTTGTATAATTAATTATTTTAGTATTAATTCCGGAAAACGACTGGGAAAACCTTGCTGTGACGGGGACTCGATTTGCTCAAGTGTATCATTATAATTTGGACAACACAGACTTAATTGACTGTGATGCTTAAAAGTCATTGTCCCAAGATGACGAATTACAAGAAAAACAATACAAACAAATAAAACAATAAATTACATTCACGAGCTGTTTCGTCTAAATAGAAATAAACATACGCTTATTGGTAGTTCACACTAATTTATCACTACCAACTTTAAACTCTTGCCAGTTAAAATTAATAATATAACACAGGTAGAACAGAGCTAAATATTAAAACATTCAAATCGTTTTAGTTGCGGCGAGCGCACTTCAATTTCTACAAATCATATTTCGCTGCACACAAGCCTTCGATTAAAGCTCAACTGTTTTGTTTAATTGCACTAATTCTATCGCTCTCTTTGTGTAACCAAATAAAGTTTATCATATTTGAATAAATTGGGTATCCCGTGTGTCAATTTCATGTCGAGAACGGGCTTAAGGGTTCTGATAGAACGACCTAAATCCTAGGGTCTTTGCAACGGGTAAACAATTCTTCGTTTTAGTTATATTTTTTCTTGACGGATTGAGTGGCACTCGTGTGGTATTAACCTTGAGTACGATGGACAACTTACGAACATATCAATTGGGAAAAAGCACTTATATATTTAGAACATTAACAAGATGATGCTGGATTGTTTAGCAATCTACGTCGTACCAACAACGTAGATTGCTAAATAATTTTTTTTTACGTGACCCTCCGATTTTCCCCTTGAGTACTTTGGTTCATTGTGATCATAATAGAGTACCTACATGTGAATGACTACTTCCGAAAGCTTTCCGTAAGTATAAGAGGCTATATATTATACATTTAAGGTTAAGGTACGATGTTATTGCGCGAGATTACATCTGCCTTCTGGTAAAAACTCAAGAATATTCGCTTGGAACAAAAAAGGTTAGAAGTAAATTGTTTTCCCGTTATGAAGACTGAACATATTGTAACTAACATAATTATAAAATTTCGTGTCATGGTGTTTGTGGTCGCACTCCTTGACTGTTTACGATATGTTTGTGTATTTTTGATACGTATGAAATCATCAACCTCCTAGCGCTTACTTATTCTAACCAGATTTGGCTGAATATTAGTTTTTGCATAGAGCCACTGCCTGTCTGACCTCCGCAATCCGAACGGATAGCTACAACATAAAATAACAGCATGGAATATAGCAAACAAACAAGATTCATCCAATTGATCAGCCAAAAATGTCTTTCACATATGAAAAAGTGTGATCTACTTACTAAGCCGCACAAAATAATTTATGAATCGGTAATACAAGCTATTCGGGGAGATGGGCCTCGTTAGCCTTGGTTGGCAAACTGTCTAGGAGAAGGAAAACTCCGAATTTAAACCAACTTTCAGGGAGCATACCCGACACAAAATCCCGATCTAAGGTATCAACCGACCCGTGCCGAGGGATTCGTGGCCAGAGGGCAAGCTGGTCTCAAACGGAGGGTGCCTGTGTTGGTGGTCACAGGGCACAGCTAGGATTCCATCTTACCCCCGTACAGGGCTCTACGGGGATGGACATTTTAAATCCCTATTACTTGTGGGAACGCTATGAGGACAGATATTAATAATTCTTTAAATGGCGGTGACGCGGTTCGCAACCCGTCACGTCTCGTTTCCCGCGAGGGCGAAAAGCGGCCTGCGGAAAGCCGATTTGCAACATTGAATGTTGGCGGTGGAATGGACGGAAAATTGGATGAAGTATACCAGATGATGGATGATAGAAAGATTGATGTTCTGTGTGTGAATGAAACGAAAAAGAGAGGATGTGACACTACCGGACTGTCCGGAGTAGATAGTACCACCAGAGCTCGCAAGGGAGTTGGTTTAGTACTGTCTGCGCGAATGAATGAGTGCGTAAAAGAGTTTGTTTGTGTAAATGCAAGGCTACTATGGATGAGAATGAAAGTAGGACTTACTCATCTTCTTATTGTAGGGGTTTACGCCCCGGTCAATATAGTAACGGGTATGTCACAACAAGAAAAAGACGAAAGGCAGGAGTTTTGGGAGAGTTTAAGAGAGATTCTGAGGACCTGTAAGGATAATGAAAGATTGATTTTGTTAGGTGATTTCAATGGATGGGTGGGAGTAAAGCGAGATGGATTTGAAAGGGTTTTAGGTGGATTCGGTGATAAGAGTGTGAACGAAAAATGGAAAAGAACTGCTTGAGGTTTGTTTGGAGTGGAGCCTTTGTGTGACAAACACCATGTTTGATCACAAAAGGATACATTTGTATACACGTGAGGCGAAAAATGTTAGGAGAAGTATGATTGATTTTGTACGACTTGTAGATGAACGACTGAGAAAGAATGTTTTGGATACGAGAGTGTACGAGGGATCGGCATCTGTACAGACCACTTTTTGGTGTTAAGCCGGATAAGTGGGTTCTTTAGAGGATGGCGACACCGAGAAAATAATCAAGAGAGGGTCTTGGAAAGAATAAAAGTAGAAAATCTGCAAGAGAAAGATGTAAAAAATGAGTATAAACGAAGATTGATAGCAAGATTTGAGAGTTTCTATGGCATAAATGATATGGAAGAATTATGGCATTCCTTTAAAGAAGATGTAGTATGTGTAGCGTCTGAAGTATGTGGTGTGATCAAGAGAAGGAAACAACGAAAGGTTAAGAATACATGATGGGACAAGGATGTACAATCAGCAGTAATAGAGAAGAAGAAAGCGTGGTTAGATTGGTTGGCTGCCAGAGCAAATGAAAGGATGGGAAAGGCAACGAGTGATGACATAGATGAAGCAAGAAAGGAGTTTGTTAGGTGTAAAAGTGAGACGGAGGATCTCAGGTAGGATGTCGGGGTTCGAGAGAAACACTGCTAGGCTGAACAGGTTCTTTATTATGTCTCACTACCGCTTACATACAGTATGACCGAACTAGGTAAGCACTGGCCTGAGCTGGCTGGAGTGTAGACTCCTGCTGCTCTCCGACGCTCGCAGGGTAGCTGCTCGTAGGGTCGCCGATGAGCTGGCCAAGGTGCGCTGCGCAGGCAGCTCTGTGGTCGATGTTCAGGCTGAGCGGGTCTCAGGCGGTGCAGCCGATGTGGGCCGAGCGGTCAGGCTCAGGCGTCCGTGGCCTGGCTGTAGGAGCTCGTAGGCAGGAACGGAGGCTTGGGTGGCAGCTGGCTAGTAGCGGCACGGCGCCAGCAGCTCGTGGCTTGTAGCCCGTAGGAAGAACGTAGCCCGTAGGAAGAACGTCAGGTGCAGTGAGCCCGTAGGAAGAACTGGAAACAGCATAGAGAATACACAACAACCGGTCAGGAACAGGCTGTCCCTAGATCGGCTGTTATGCTTAGGAGACACAGATACTACAGACAGAACATATAGGCACACAGAAAACTAGAATATGCTTACCCCCAGCGGGACAGTAGATAGGAAGTAGAATGTAGAATAAACGCGAGGTGTAGCGGCAGCGTTCCGATGTCTAGGGAAAGTGACCATTCTACAACGCGCACCCATCTTATATAGGCATAAACCTATGACTCACAACTGCCTTTGGCTAGTGAATATGACCATATTTGGTAATATTGCGAACGATGTCTGGCTAAGCTGGCGTTCAGCGCCTGCGAGATATTATAACGCAATACGTGTAGTATTACGTTACAAAAGAATAGTGAAAGAAATGGTTAAAAGGAAAAAAGCGGAAAAGAAAGATGAGTTTGATAGTAGATTATCTGACGACTTTCGGAGAAACATTAAGTTTTTCTGGAAATCCGTTCGTACAGTTCGAGGAAAAACTCAATCCTCAGAATACACAGCAATCAGAGACAAGAATGGAAAGATACTGAATGGTGAATCGTGTGTGTTGAAGAGATGGAAAGAGTATTTTGAAGGATTATTTGAAAGAACGACGACAGAGACATCAACAGGTGAAATGAATGATAACGATAGCAATGATGAAAGCGATATTGGCGTGGATGAGATTTTGAAGGCACTGGCCAGTATGAAATTAGGTAAGGCTGCAGGGTATGATAGGATTACAGTCGAAATGCTGAAAGCTGGACAGGGCATCATGATTAGTCAGCTGCAGCGTTTGTTTAACTTGTGCTGGAGCACCGGCCGGGTACCTGATGACTAGGGCACAGCAGTAGTTGTGCCTCTTTATAAAGAAAAAGGCTCGCAACAAGACTCTAAAAGCTATAGAGGCATTAGCCTTCTCAGCATTGTTGGCAAATTGTATGCGAAGGTACTGATTGAAAGAGTTATGAAAGTAACCGACAAGAAAATATGGGATGTATAAGCGGGATTCCGAAAGGGTATGGGGTGTACGGATCAAGTCTTTTCCTTGCGATGCATAGCCGAGAAATTTTTGGCCAAAGGTCAAAAGGTCTACTGCGCATTCGTGGATTTGGAAAAGGCTTATGATAAAGTGGTGAGGAATGAAATGTGGTCGGTACTGTCGATGTATGGGGTGAACAGCAGCGTCATACGAGCTCTGAAATCCCTTTATGAGGATTCTAGATCTTGTGTGAGGATAAACGGGGCATACACTGACTGGTTTACCATCAACACAGGTGTTAGACAGAGATGTGTCACATGGACAGTTGTTTGCAAGATTTGAAACATAGTGATTGTGGATTAAGGATGAATGAGTTACTTGTCAAATGCCTCCTTTATGCTGATGATCAGGTTATGCTTGCGTCTTCAGCGGAGGAGTTGCAGGCGATGGTAACAATCATGCATGGTGCGTTAGAGAGGAAAGGAAGGAAAGAGAATGTAAGTAAAACGAAAGTTATGGTTTTTGAAAAGGAGGAATGCGTTACGGCTTGTAATATTATGATCGATGGACAGCGAGTGAAGCAAGTGAATGAGTTTGTATATTTAGGTATGCTGTTTACAAGAGATGATAAGAATGTAGAAGATATTGAAAGAAGTAGTTAATGCAGGTAATAGAGTGAATGGAGCTCTGAAGGCGTTTATGAATAGGCGAAACGTGTCCAAAAAGGCACGTTTGGCTGTGCATAGAGGGGTGTTAGTACCTACTCTTATGTATAGTAGTGATAGTTGGGTATGGCAGAAGAGTCATGAAAGTAGAATAAATGCTGTAGAAATGCGAGCACTGAGAAGTATGTGTGGTGTCTCTCTGAATGACAGAATAAAGAATTGTGTGATAAGAGAGTGTTGTGGGGTAAAAGAAGATATAGTGACAAGCATCGAGAAAGGTATGCTAAGATGGTTTGGGCACGTGGAGAGGATGGATGACGAAAGACTGACCAAGCAGATATATAAGGCAAGTGTGGAAGGGACAGGACGAAGGGGAAGACCTAGGCAGACGTTCTCTGACCAGATTGGAGACATCCTAAAAACAGGACAGGTGAGAAGTACCCTGAACAGAAAAGCATGCATGAGGAATCTGATGGGAGTGAATGAAGCAAGAGAGATATGTCAGGATCGTTGCAAATGGCGTTCCGTAGTCTCTGCCTACCCCTCCGGGAAACAGGCGTGAGTCTATGTATGTATGTAATACAAGCTAACACTCACGGATACCAAACTTCGTAACTTCTAAAGTATTTAATAACTATGCGACCTATTCATTATAATTATATAATATGTCTCACGAAACTTTTTTGTAATTGAATTATTTATCTTAAGTGTTATTAAAAAAAGAGCCTTGTTAAGTTGGATATTAGCAATACATCTATACATATAATTATAATCTATGTCTCACCCACGATTAAAAACGCTTAATTTATGAATCTTGAGTATGCAACCAGGCGCTGGATCCAAGTACGAATTTGAACCTACCATCTAGAATTACCCATCCCACTGCTGGGAACAGACCTCTTCACATTATGAGAAGGGCTTGGACATAGTCTACCATACTGACAAAGTTGGCAGACTTCCGCAAACATTATGGAGAACTCCCAGAGATGCAGGTGTCCTCAGTATTTTCTTTCATTGTTTTGCAAGCGATCGTATATTTTCTATACGAACATTACTTATGTTTGTGGTAGGTACAGAAATAAGTCCTCTGCAACACTAGTTTGATCCCTAATAAGAAAAAAGCCTTAAATGCTACAATGTTATGGGTCCTACAATAATCCGTTAAACTACAAGCATCCACTGGTGCTTCACCCTTAAACCACTGCTCCTAATAACCTTGCACCACTAGCAGAGGGGTCTGCTGTGTTCATTAATATGTCTCGCAAAAAATACGTGAATCAGCATTGCGTGCCACTGGGCAGTTAGTACGCCGTATATAATGCGGCGTGTGGATGCAGCGCAGCGTCAAGCATGAACCGTGCCGCCAGCCGCTGCCCGCTTCTGAACACTAGTTATGCAACAAATACGAATATTGGTACTCACCGAATAAATATTAGCTGCCGAATATTTGCAATAAAGTATTTGGATGAACACCGCTTGTCTTTTGGCTGTTTGTGTGTCGTGTGAAATGGGTTTAAAGCCATCGCACTGCATAAAGCCAGTATCCTTCACTTAATACGCTTTAGTTAGGCAATGGATAAGATAAAAAAATAAAACAGGTTATATGACACTAAAATAACACTCATGTTGGTGCTTTCCTTTAGATCCTAGAGGAAAGCACTAAAGATTTTTTGTTATTTAAGAAAGTGCTGAAACGCATACCCAAACTAGGTAGATAGTGTTTATATATGTCATGTGCGATAAGGGATAATACCCTAGCAAAATATCTATATTTTCCCAAAAGAAAAACAATTATCGACTTTCGCAATCATATCGCCGCATCACTAGCATACACAAACGCTCCCAATCACATTATCACAAATGAAACAAACGTATTCATAAACCTTAATTGTTTGCTATGCAGTTTACAAAACAGTTATACACTATAATATTTTATGATGAATCATGACAATGGCGACATTTCATCGGTTATTTAATTATCTATCGTTCATTGTGTGCTTATGTTTTGCGTCCATTGCCGGCACGGCGTAAAAGGGGATAACTATTTACGGTATAAAAGAATAGAAAAGCGCTAGCCTAGTTAAACATACTGCTATGCTGAGGGCTTTTAAACTCATGCGGCCACGGCGCGCACTACTAACTTTTCTTAGCTCTCATAGCTAGACTTGGTTTGCCGCACGACCAAGTTAAGCAACACTTGCATAGGTCCCACTTAAATGGGTGACCGTGAGTGGCATTTACAACAGAGCGTTACATTGCTTCCAAGGGCACGTAAAGGCGTCGGCCCCAGTTCTTGCCTCAGGATAAGAATCGTAAGGCCACGTCGGAGCCCGTCTGACAGTCTGAAAACTACAACACCATAGTTTGCACACGAAAAAGAAGACTTGTCTTTTCTAACTGAAGACACTAAAAAGATTATGGCTAAAAAAATCTGCTGCCAAAGCTAAATTGAAGCACAGGCGTACTCTTCTGAACCAAGAAAAATACGTTGCCATCAGAAACCTCTGTAACAAGGTGTGTAGGAATGCGCAACGCCAACACATTCATAAATCCGTTGAAAACGGTGATCCAGCTAAGGTGTTGAAATTTCTTAAAACTCTGGGAGTTGGTAAGACACGACATCAATCCATTCCAAACAATGTTAACCTAGATTCTCTCAACACTTATTTCTCTACTTCTTCCAATTTTGATGGTAATATGAAAAGAGCCACTTTACAACATCTTTCATCTTTGCCAACTCCTGAGAATTCTCCTTTTAACTTCTCGCCATTTATCGCTTGTGACGTTAAGAAAAGTATGTCAGTTACATCCAACGGAGTCGGTAGTGACAGTATCAGTCGCAAAATGATTCTTCCCATCCTAGACGAAATTCTTCCAGTCCCTTGTCACATCCTAAATTTTTCCATTGGACTGGAAAGATGCCCATATAATTCCTTTGCCAAAGACATCCAAGCCCAGTTCCTTCACAGATTATCGTCCCATATCCTTATTACCCTTCCTGCCGAAAGTCCTTGAACGTCTAGTCCACTCACAGCTCACTTCCTTTCTATGTGAAAATGCAAAATGCGCTCCTAAATCCTTATCAATCTGGTTTCCGCCCTGGTCACAGTACTGTCAATGCTCTGGTCCGCGTAACTGACGACATAAGGCTAGGTATGGATTGTGGAAATCTAACGATTTTGACTTTACTTGACTTTAGCAACGCGTTTAACACCGTGGATTTTCACATCATACTGGGCATTTTACGCTCTCTTAACGTATCTCCATCGGCAATTGGCTGGTTTCGTAGTTACCTGTTTTGTCGCCGGCAACGTATACACATACATACATAACCGGCTAAGGAAACATCGTGAGGAAACCTGATATCTGAGAGTTCGCCGTTATTTTCTTGAAAGACGTGTGAAGTCTACCAACCCGCACTTGGCCAGCGTGGTGGACTATGGCCTTACCCTTCTCATTGTGAGAAGAGGTGTCCAGCAGTGGCGATGGTGATGATATGTATCACCCTAAATGTTTAATAAGCCGCCGTGGCAGAAAATATTTCGGAATGCCTGAACATAACATATGACTATGTCATGTAAGGGGATGGTAATTTAACATTATTGCCATACAACTAAGTTACATTTCTTGTTACCGCTAAAAATATTAATTGCCGTGCCGTGCCGTCACTGTCAGCCGGTCCTTATTATACGTTAAACGATAAATAATCAATGTTCGTAGTTGCAAATGAAAATTAATAGGTAAGGTTGTAGGGCGCGCTTACCTTAGCGTCGACCTTCGATGGAAAGTTCGCGGCCATGTTACCAGCGTGAACCTTGGGTAAGTGATGGAAGTGACTTAAACTTTACTTGCTTTGACGCCAATAATAACGTTTAAGACGTGGGATTATTGACTGTTGACATAGCATGTGACTTGTTGTAAAATAAAAAGTTTTAAGTTAATACTTTTGAGGACATTAAATAAAAGGAATATGTTATTTTTTATATTTAGGCAACCAGTTTTGGTTGGTTTGTTGCGTCATTTCTGGCTGAGAAAGGAAGTATGTGTGAAATGTTCTTCTATAGTCACTAAGCCGACTTACTTACTATACCTACCGTCATCAGTCGCTACAGTCGTCAGAATAAAACAACTCGCATATCTACACAGCATACATGAGCCCTAAAAACTTTGCAAGTTTTCTTTTAGGGTAGTGGTGTAAAAGCACCTTCTTAGAGTGTTAGACCTGCCATGGATATATTGAACTAGATATGTACATTAATTATTGTGCTAACACAATTTAATGTAGATATCTAGTCCAATTCTAGGTACCTTTTTAAATTAACGCTTCACCATGTTTTCTACACTAATTTTATAAAGAGGAAAAATTTGTATTTTTTGTTTGTAATGGATAAACTCAAAAAATACTGGACCGATTTTAAAAATTCTTTCACCATTAGAAAGCTACATTATCTGCGAGTAACATAAGCTATATTTTATTTAAGAAAAATTAGGCGTCCGTAAGATAATTGGGTTTTTCGGGTACGCGAAGTAGTTCCCTCAGGACGCGGGTGACACCGCGGGAAACGGCTAGTTCTTCATATTTATGATTCCTTGACACTATTCATTAGATAATGTACAAAATGTCTGCATAAACCAATAGAAGGTAACTTTATTTCGCAATACGTAGTTCACACCGATATTTTTTAGCCGCAATTTTGTAACAATATCTACAAAACCTATTTATAAGATGTACAAATTGTCTCAGAATGCGTAGGTGATGATTTGAAATATTGAAGACAGCTTTATCATAGCGGAAAATAAATATCAACTTGATTGAAACGTTTAGATGAGGTCACATACAAGAATAGAACATGAAATAAATATTATATACACAGTATCACTGTAGGTAAGAATATGTCTATTTTAAAGAGGTAACGATTTCGAATATGGTAGACACAATGATATTGTTTTGATGGTATTTGGATTTGAGAATATTAAATATTGTGTCTATCGTTACTCATGTGGGTGATGAAGGGCTGTAAACATGTTTTTGGTCGTAAATAACGATTTATTACAATGTGTATTAATTTTGTTAAAATTTGTATCTGTCATGTGCGTTTTAATAAACATAATTAACAAAATCAAAATCAAAATCAAAATCAAAATCTTTTATTCAAAATTGGCTGGTAAACAGCTCTTTCTGAACGTTAAATTTTACAATAGACAGTCCCCCAAAAAGCCCAACCCTTCACTGCTTCCTATGTGTTTTCGCTAGGAAGAAGAAGCAGCGCAACAAACTCCCTAGCAACACAGTACTGTCTGCGTATTTAAATAAGAAGTTATACATTATAATCAAAAAATTAATAATATCACATTTCAGTTAACATGATAGCTATCACACAACCTATTGCCATTTATTTAGTTACGTACCTACTTAAGACTTGAAAATTGAGATTAATGACTAACACTTAGCCTCCAAAACAAAATGACAAGTAGGGTGTAACCGCACACATGTTAAATATCATGTTGTTATGTAATCACTGCTCAGTCAAATCACGTTACAATGCATTAATTAGGTAGGTACCGAAACAATTGGAACAAATTGCAAATAAACTCATAAATCAGCAAGTCAAAAGCTGTATCCTGTCCAGCAGATCGACCAGTCACCACAGGCAGCACCCGTTCACGAGTATAACGCAATGATCAGCCATCACCCTCCTCAACCATATTAGAGGGAAGTGGGTGACCCGACCACCGACGCTACCGCCTGCAGTGACAGTACAGTGAGCATGACGAACCTACTTTCCAAGACAAGCCATTTGAACTTACATTAGACTAAAATAAATCTATCCGACATTATTAACGCACTATAACATATCTAAAAGAGCAGAACGTCAACAAATAAACGCATAATTGTATTAAAAAAATGTCAAAGTGTATATAAAAATTAAATGTCAAATAAAATAATGACGCAAACAAATATACATGTCAAACAGAGAATCTTATGTCAAAAATAAAGTTAATCAAAATTCAAACATATGTCAAACAGTATGTATATAAAAACAATTAAATATAAAGCTGTACACAACAACTGGAACAGTAAGTATTGAACTTGTCTACCAAGCATTCTTGTCCTTGAAATAATCATCTATTGAGTAATATGCTTTTTTTAACAAACAAGTTTTAACTTCAGTTTTAAAGGAATTTAAAGGTAACTGACAAAAATGAGTTGGTAATTTATTATACATACGTACACCTAGCCCCATGAATGTATTATGAACTTTATGTAATCGAAGATGAGGCACGCACAATTTATTTTTATTTCTAGTGTTTATATTATGGACATCACTATTTTTACTATACGACTCAATATTTTGTTTAATGTACATTAAATTGGCAAATATATATTGGGAAGGTACAGTCAGGATTTCAATTTCTTTAAATCGATCCCTAAGTGACACCCTCGGCCCTAACTGATAAATAGCACGGACTGCCCTTTTTTGCAAAATAAATACACTGTCAATATCTGCAGCTTTTCCCCATAGAAGAATACCATAAGACATAATACTATGAAAGTAACTAAAATAAACTAGACGAGCCGTATCGACGTCGGTTAACTGTCTAATTTTTCTAATAGCGTATGCAGCCGAGCTAAGTTTCCCAGTAAGAGCCAATATGTGTGCTCCCCATTGCAATTTATTATCTACTGTTATACCTAAGAAAACAGTGTTATTTACTGGTTCTATAATCTCCTCGTTAAGTGCTAAGTTAGGTCCCAGATTCTTTACGTTTGGCAATACAAATTTAACACATTTAGTTTTCTTAGAATTTAAAACTAAGTTATTAGCTGTAAACCAGTGTGTGACTTTAGTTAGCGCTCGATTTACTTCGTCAAAGTTTTCCTTATTTCTATCAACCTTGAAAATTAAAGACGTATCATCTGCAAAAAGAACAACGTCACACAAGTTATTCATGTAATAAGGCAAATCATTTATATAAATTAAGAACAAAAATGGTCCCAGAATGGACCCCTGGGGAACACCTAATTGCACTGGTAACCCGGAAGAATGAGCTCCATTTACATCTACATGTTGTACTCTACCTTTCAGATAAGAATTAATGACTCTAAGTGCCAAATCTCTGATACCGTAATGTTTCAGTTTGCGTAAAAGTGTATCATGATTTACGCAATCAAAAGCCTTAGAAAGGTCACAGAAGATACCTATAGCATTTTGCGACTGTTCCCAAGCATTGTACACATGCTTAAGTAAAGCTACTCCTGCATCAGTCGTAGATCGACCCTTAGTAAATCCGTACTGTTCAGTATGTAGGAGGCTGTTAAGATTAAAATATTGTAGTAATTGCTTAAGTAGGAGTTTTTCAAAAATTTTACTGAACGCTGGTAACACTGAAATGGGTCTGTAGTTACCAATATCAGCTTTGCTGCCAGATTTAAAAAGTGGAATAATTTTGCTGTATTTCATAAGATCTGGGAAAGTTCCTGAATTAAGGCAGTGGTTGAATACTACAGTTAAATACGGAGCTACTAGGTCAATAATTGTTTGCAAAACTGTTACTGAGATGCCCCATAAGTCACCTGTCTTTTTAGGCTTAAGAGACTTGAAGGTATTTAAAATGTCAGTTGAATTAATAGGCTGAAATCTAAAAGTACAAGTTATTTCTGGCATATTATTAATCAAATATGTTGCAGCTACACTAGAAGAAGCATCTAAACCCTTCGTAACGGATAACGGTATGTGCGAAAAATAATTATTAAATTCTTGAGCTACATCTTCATCTTCGCGTACAATTTTAGTGTCAAACTTCAATTCAAACTTATTGTTATTAATTCTAATTTTGCCAGTTTGTTCGTTAATAACTTTCCAAATAGTTTTAACTTTGTTATCCGATTGCTTTATTTTGTTACTCAAAAACATGGATTTTGCTATAAAACAGACTTTCTTAAATAATTTTGAATATTTTTTAACGTATTCAATAAACTGTGGATTAAAATTGTAGGATTTTATAGCATATAATTCATATAATTTAGCTCTACTCACATGTATACCAGTAGTGGCCCACTCATTAAATCTTTTATTGCTACCTATTTCTACAGATTTTTCTTTAAATACATTTTTGAAAGCGTCCTTGACAACTGTAAAAAGCGACTCATATAAAACATCGGGGTTGGTGTATTTTAAAATTGAGGAGTTCACACTGGATAGTATTTTGTTTTTGAACGAATTACAACGAGCGTTTGTGATAGGTCTGCAGGTGATTTGTGACGAGATCTTGCTGGAGTAACTAACAAACTTGGCTAACTGTCCACAGTGATCAGACGAGAGCTCGTCAAGGATTACAGTGCTTGACGCAGTAACATCACTAAAAATATTATCTAGACAAGTTGAAGATGTAGCGGTTACTCTAGTTGGTTCAAAAAATAAATAGTTTAAATTAAAAGATTTAAATAAATTTATCAATCTTCCACTTAAAGGCGATACTTCCAATAAATTGACATTAAAGTCACCACATACTACTATTTTTTTACTATTACATTTTATACGCTGTAAAACGTCTTCCATTGTCAGTTCAAAAATATTAAAGTCACCTGCGGGGGGGCGGTATACGCAAATTATAACAAAATAATCAAGTTCAATACATGATAGTTCAACACTGCGCTCCACAGAAAGTTTAACTAAGTCATTACGTTCTTTACACTTTAGAGTATTATGAACCAAAATTAACGAGCCACCATGTATAGCTTCCTTCCTTGTGAATGCACTTTTAACAGTAAAATTGTAATTATTTAACAAAACTAATTCATTACATTTTTTCCAGTGTTCAGTTATGCACATGATATGAACATTTCTAAAGTCTAAAAATAAATCTAACTCTAACTCTTTGCCTGAAAGGCCCTGAATGTTCTGATGTACAACATTCAAAAAGTGTGGCCTGCCAGTTGTCTCAACTTGTAGTTTAAATTACAGGTTGATTCAATATACTGATTAGTAGAAATACTAATGTCTGTAACTGCAGTAGTTACACTATGTGTATATAAAACACAGTAAATATTATATGCTAATAACTTAGCAATCTGTCGCTTAAAACTAAAAGAAAGATACATAATATCTTTAGTCAAAATAAAATTTCTAACAAAGATGTTAGTATCAAAATAACTTAAATACTTTTGGCAAGATGACTGGGTTATACAATTGTACATTAACAAATTTAAGTTATGTATGTGCTTGTTCTGTTCTATATTTAAATTTTGTGAATAAGGCAGTGCACATATAATAAATTTACAGCTATATTTCCTATTGAGACGTTCCATTAAATTAAAGCAATTTAATATGTCATTTCTTGATACAGCTAAACTATTTCCATACAATAATATTACTGTGGAATTTGAATTAAGCTGGGTCATCTTGATTTTATGTAATAACTGACTATAACTGGCACCAGGTGAGCAATGATTTATTACAGGACCATTTGCATACTGAGACATAAGACTACCCATGTCTTTGCCCAGCTGGTCAGAGAAAATACAGCAAGAGTTATAGCAATTATTGTGAGAGTGGTTAACTGATGACAACGAGCTCCCCAAAATTGGTATACATTGAACATTATTGCTAGGAGTGTTAGTACAAGGCAATTCTTGAGACTTTGGCTGTGTAATTGTTTCATGTTGCTGATTATTGTCACATGATGTTGTTTTTTGACAAGTACAGCAATTTAGCCTATTTGTTAAAGAATCTAGCCTGTCCACATTTTCACTACCTAATTGGACTAGCTCATTGGCAGCAAGAATGTGTTCTTTTATTTGTAACTGAGCGTCTTCATAACTTTTCACAGTTTTGGTCAGTTCTCTATGTAAATCCAGCATTTCCTGCTGCAAGACATAGGTCTCACGGTCATGGTGTAATCTAATCTGAAGCAACTCTTTTTCAGTAAATTTTAGTTTATTTACTAAGTTCATTCTATCCCTAATTAAACTACTCATTTTGTGGGAAACTTTAAATCTATGGCATTGGTTCTTAATCCTATTTATAATTTTATTAATTTTTATGTATTTCTTAAATTTATTCTTACTCATTATTACATTTGGAGAATGAGTAGGTACCAACTCGGTGAAAAGATCCTGAGTCGCACCACATTGCTGTTGTTGGTCGAGCAACTCATGGCTCAGTATAGTATTATGAGCTTCACTTAAGCTAATTTCTAGCTCATTTATGCGACTCAGGGCCCTCTCATGAGATTCACTACATTCTCCGAAAGAGGTAACTAATTCCTGTAAGCGATCTCTCTGGTCTAGTACATCCATGTATTGAATGTGTAGATCGGCAAGCTCACTCTTCAGTTCTGAATTTTTGCCAACTATTTTTCCAATTTCTTCCTCACTTTCCTCATGTTCCCTGAGCAGTTGTGCATTTAGCTCCTTGGACTTTTTAAGCTCCTCAAGTGTCAACTTCAGTTTCACCTCCAAATCCTTGGCAGTAGCCTTGCGTGTCAACATCGACATGGCGGATAGTGGGTCACTGGAAGTATTGAAATAGTGGTGAAGAAAAAAAAAAAACAAAACAGAAAAGTATTTTTTAAAGAAGACTAGACAATAGAAAGTATCTGAATAATAAGTGGAAAATTAAGAATTGGGTTGGGTTACACGCTAAATTATTAAGTTTTGAGTCAATGTACTAAAAAAAAAATATATAGCTTTTAAACACAGATTCAAGGTATTAATAAATTTCGTAAGAGGGTAAGTCGTCTGAAGACAAAAGGAAACTGATTTTAATGGTAATTTGCAAAGCAGTCAATAATATGACAGGTTAACAATAATTAGGGACCAAGAATAACGTGATAAATAAATAATACTCCCTCGTTTTATCTAAGTTCTCCAAATAATTTGAAACAAAACGATCAGTTGACAGCTGACCGCTATCGTAAATTCCTTTGTGAATATTTCCAATAAATACTTGTAAGTTATTGTTAATAACACTTGTACACGATAATTGTCACTTTAGGATCTATTTTAACTAGTTTCACTGTAATATTATTAGTTTAATACGTAAAATAAGAAATAAATTCACACAGCTGATTTCTTAAATGTCTAACTTTGTATATTAACCAAAATTGCAATCTGTTTAGCAACAATCGATTTTAAACTTTCGCGATTTGTATTGCGCGATTTGTACCGACCGACCGACAGTGCGAACTTAAATAAAGACCAAGTGAGGGTAGGTGCCGAAACCCGCACTTCCACAAGACGGCGCTGAGCTCTCATCAGTCTCTCCGCGACCACGTTCGGTGCAAGACGAGCGAAACGTCGAAAACAAGTAGGTATTTATACCTTAAATAAATTAATTGTACGCGGTAAGACCCGCTAAGGAGAAAGACCAAATACGGCCTGTAGCGGCCAGAAAGTTGTGAATCGTTGAAATTAAACATATAATTTTTAAAAATTTTACATCGTTTTCGTTTCTTGATAGAGTATCGGTGAAAGAATTTAGTTTTTAAAGATTAATTATTTTGAATAAGCTATGGTAATAGCGGATGAATGTCTTATGTTGCCAGCATTAAAAATAAAATGAAGTATGGTAGGCAGAAATTGTTTTAAGGCAATAATATTTTTATTACTATATTAGAAAACAATATATTTTATTTACTTTATAAGTATATTTGTAAAAAGAATAAAAAAATATATAATTTATTATACATTCCATAATTATTAATCGGTAAAAATCGTTTTGTTTTTTAATCGATAGTAGAAATATTTTTTCAAACCATTTGCAACACTTTTTTTATCTGTTATGTCATTCGTGTTGCTACTGTGTATCGTAAATATTTTGCTCTGATTTATTGGTGTTTTCGTACGGTTTTAATGAATGTAATTGGATATAAATTCAATAATAATGATCCGTACCTTCTACCCATGCTAAGAATATGCAGCGGTGTTTGTGATTGTGGTTAGCTTTTTTGGACGAGTATACATAGTACGAGGTTCCCTAGTACACAGGTGATTATTCATTATTATTGGCCACTCTTTATGTGGTTTTTGTTCTTTAAGACGCAAAGACATACTTTTATTTACATCTAGGTATTATATTTATGTTAAAATTCAATTTTGGGGTATATTTAGTTGCGGAATAATTTCCATTTCAAATATCTCGTATCTTATTTCCACCAAAAGTTATTTAAAAAGAAATTATACAGGTTAATAGAGTAGTCATTTATCTTCAAAACACACATGGTGTTGTGTTTGGCCGTGCCAGGCCCATAATGTATGGCCAAATGGTACATCTCCTTTATACTGTTTAGCAACTACAAAATTGATTGATTTATTATCTATAAATAATTAATTTTCTAATAATAATAATATATCAGATAAAACATCGTACCTACTCTTGTGCATTGAACTAAATCGATAATTTTATGAAACAGTCAATAACATCAAAACAAACACAAAGTAAAATAATTTCAGGGCGAAAATTCAATAGATATATTTTCCTGTTCGTCCCCATATAATTCATGGCATGAGCAACAAAGGGAACGCCATGACAGAATAAGATGGGTTATCTACGTTTGCATGATATATCTAACCAATTTAAATATCACAGACAGCGAATTCGGGACGGACGTCAAAGGGGCAACTCCTCAAAATAAAAGTTAGCATTTATAGCTGGCTCGATTTGCACTAGACGCGAAACAGGCTATGAATAAAAATAACAGGTTTGGTTATAACACAGAATGTTCCACGAAAGTAAAAAAAAAATAGCAGAAATATTAACAACTGTACGGATTTGATTGATCCAGCTGTGTTCTAGAACCTTTTTTGACAGCACGTATGGCGAAGTGGTTTAAGCGCTAGTCTCGGTGTGCCGAGTGTTCGATACACACGGGATGAGTTTTTTGATATGTTGTTTTGAGTTTGTACTTTGTGTCCGTTGAATGAAAGGTTCTAAAGTCCCTCTCTATACAAGTTTATTCTTAGTGCAGTACTTTTTATAAAAAGCTTCTGTTCTTATACAAATACTAGATTAATGAATGAATACATTTTTAATTATCCTCAGAAATCACCTTATTTATTGGTGAAAACCGTACAAAAATCCGTACGGTAGTTCTGAGTTTATCGCGTCCATACAAACTGACAGACTTCATTTGATTATACATTTAAAGTATATTGATAAATTGTTATTCATAGCAAGACTTTCGCAGATGTATTCAATAAGATTTTGATGTATTCATGTCAAAATTGGTTGAGATTCCCGATGAAAGTGGGTCCGTAACGACCATGTATCTCAGACGGCCGGTTACATTCTGGCTCCGAATCATATGCCCTTGCATATACAGCCGCAGCATCAAATATTGACACCAATATTTTTATGAATTGAACAAAAAGCAAGTTGTTTGACATAAATGATGCGGTCTGCAGTAGATCACAGCCGCGCTTCTTTCGCCATACGAGATCGGTCGCGCGCGGCTGATGCAACAATTGTCAGAGCTTGAGAATGGAATGTATGTAACAACTGGCTCGGGCTGTGGCATAATCTGCCGTGGCATGGCTTAGTAATATAAAATGGTTTCGACTTCGCAAAGTGTGGCCTCATTATGATATTCTACACAGTTAGTGTTCACGAATTTAACCTTGAAATTCTAAGCTTAGGTGTGTTAGAACAAGTCTACAACGAATTATTTGATGACGAAAGCTAAATACGTAAGCAGACATCGGCAGCTGCATTTCATGTATGTTTGTGTAGCATATTTTCAGACTATTTTGGTTACAAATGAAACTACGATGGGCTATTGCAGTTTGTTTTGGTTTTATATTTATTTGTGTTTGAACTTTTTCATGCAGTCTGTGTAGATATCTGCCAACTCGCACTTGGCCAGCGTGGTGGACTATGGCCTTTCCCTTGTAATAGTGAGAAGAGGCCCGTGCCCAGCATTGGGACAATATATAGGGCTGATGATGATGTATAATATAGTAAAAATCGAGAAAGTTTTAAAAATAATTATTGTTACAATTTCGTAATTGTTATCAAAATATATACCTTTTTAAATCGTCCGATTTCGACTTGGATTTGTCCGTAAAAGGCAAAGTGAGGCTCGGGGGCACTTAACAAAACACACTTATTCATGCGATCTTTTAGCTTTGATAGAATATGTAGCTATCCGTTATAAATTCCGTAGGTTCGGGCTTATTTAAAGGTCATATTGTTACATATTGCCATTGCCAGTCGGTCGGGTAGTCAAATAACGGGCAAGATAACAGTCTTTAATTCGCTTTTAATTAAATTCGATAGGTAACCCTTCGTTATAACAATAACTAGCAGTCGCCCGCGGTATCGCCTGCCTTAAACGTTCATCCTTTATATTTTATATTATAATATAATATATTATATTTCCTTTTAAGGGGAGGCATATAAAAAAATCCTACATTACTAAGCTTATCTCTTACTTTGTCGTTCACATAACTCATAAACATACTTATAAATTCTTAAATGTATTCATTACGATTATAAATAACTACATCCAGAAACTTAAAAATAACCGTTCACATGAAGGTTTGTCCTATGGGAATCGAACCTACAACCTCTGGTTTAGCAATGAACCTCAGTAAACACTAGAGCAATAGGCTAACATTACGCTTTTCATCGAGTTTCTAGTATGAGGTATAAAAAGGTCATATATAAATCAATCTACTAGACGTACACAAAGCTTTTTCAAGTTATAAACTTTGCCACCATCGCATAAAAAATCAACAACAAAAATGTTAAATCAGAGCGTAATTTTATTTCAGCAATAGGGTACGTGACTGGCATGAAATACACACACTCTTTATAATGATGGCGTTCATTTAAATTGGTGGACTAGGTGCAAGTATGTAAGTTGACTACATTTTTCCCATTGCTACAAAAATATTTTGAACTTATATAGGTACTTATTGCAACAAATAAAAACGTTAATTTAATGCAATTACATCCTTAAACTTTAACAATACACATAATAAGTTTCTTGCATGTTTAATAACACCATATATAAACAGTTTGTATTTGACATCTTTACTAACGTCACAAATAATACTTGTATATCCAAAACATAAGCGTATACTAACAACTATTTGTTCGTAAAATTGTATATTATTTCGAGAAAGCAGCATCAAGGGAATTAAAAAAGATATTGCGATCTTTTGAGCACAGCGGAAAAATGGGGAAGCAACCCGACTCAACCAGAAATGCTTCAAAGAAAACACACAGCAGTTCATAATGTAGACGATAAATTTAGCTAGCTTAGTTGTAGGGTAGCACAACTATTGGCATCGGTCTGATGAAAAAGCTCAGCGAAACAGGCCAAAGTACACATTAAAGATACTACCTACATACTTTAATTAGCTGAATGGTTTCAATGTATGCTTATCAAAAATTGGTTATTGATTGTCGGTGTAGGGGTTAGTAGCCCTAACTGCTACGAAAGGTCGTGGGTTCGATTGCCACCGAGGCCTAATCTTAGTGTGACAAGCATGATAATTTGACGACACATGACACAAATGTCATGATCACTTGTTCTGTGTCGTGAATGTATTGTCTATCCTTTTTTCTTCCTGTCTGTCTGTATGAACGCAATAAATTCAAAAACAACTGAACAGATTTTTGTACGGTTTTCGCCAATAGGTAGTTGGATTCCTAAGGAAAGTTAAGTGTACAATTCATGTGGGTGAAGTTTAGTTTCTCTATAATATTACGTACAGGGTCTGTTACCTAGTTTTGGACCAGATCTTCGTCTGTGAGTAGTCCTAGGAAAGATAGTAGGTATTATTGATATTATAAACAAAGACGTTCTCTCACCTGATTGAAGACATCCTAAAAAAAGGACAGCTCAAAAGTACCCTAAACAGAAGAGCATGCATGAGAAACTTGATAGAAGTGAATGAAGCAAGAGACGTATGTCAGGATCGT
Organism: Euclidia mi; assembly: GCA_944739405.2. Taxonomy (NCBI): domain Eukaryota; kingdom Metazoa; phylum Arthropoda; class Insecta; order Lepidoptera; family Erebidae; genus Euclidia; species Euclidia mi. The sequence goes on from OX123183.2 coordinate 46,158,968, forward strand.
TGCAAATGGCGTACCGTAGTCTCTGCCTACCCCTCCGGGAAACAGGCGACATATAAACAAATTGACGACCTGGTGGCGTAGCAGGAGAGGAGCGGTCAAACATTTGTGTTCATGAACATGGTTTCTATTTGGAAAATTTTACATAGAAACACCCAAACTTAGACAAACATATGGATGTTTGTCTAAGTTTGGGTGTTTCTATGTAAAATTTTCCAAATAGAAAAGTATACACATAATTACCTATGTATGTTTATTCATTGCCTAGTAAGTACCCATAGTACAAACTCTGCTTAGTTTGTGACTGGGATGGGGTTGTGTGGAATAATATTTATACAGCTGACGCTGGGACGTGGTCGCTAGCTATGGGCCTTATCCGAAAGCTCGGGGTCACTCAGAAGGCGATGGAGAGAGCTATATGCTCGGAGTTTCCCTGCGAGATCGAATCAGAAATGAGGAGATCCGCAGGAGAACCAAAGTCACCGACATAGCTCTTCGAATAGCCAGGCTGAAGTGTCAATGGGCAGGGCACATAGCTCGAAGATCCGATGGCCGTTGGGGCAGGCGGGTTCTAGAGTGGCGACCACGTACCGGATGACGCAGCAGGGGTAGGCCTCCTGCAAGGTGGACCGACGATCTGGTTAAGATTGCGGGAAGTGGTTGGTTGCGGCCGGCTCAAAATCGGTCTGTGTGGAGAACCTTGGGCTAGGCCTAGGTCCAGCAGTGGACGTCTCTAGGCTGAAATGATAGTGATGAACTTAACGATATAAACTTATTTCATATCCATTCAATATAGTAACAAAAACCTGATTATATTTAAATCACGTCATTACTTGGATTTCATTGTAAACATTTACCGCTGCACGCATACAATATCGGAAATTAAATATCGGCTTTTCTCTTTATACAAAGTACAAAAATATTTCGTGCTTTCATTTTGCAATCAAAGGGTTATGTTGCCCAATAATTATGAAAGGAAATAATTTTCAATGGTGATTTCGAAGTTCGCAAATGTGCTAGGAACCGATATAATTTTAGCAATGGTTAATGAATAATATAATATATTCAACTGACTCCCTTTTCTGCTCCTTAGTAGTCATTTTGCCAAATACCCTCTTTTAGTGACCCTCTACACTCCCCAAAGAACATACGTACATGGCAAACTTCATCAATTGAATCTTTTAATTAGAAACACATAGACACGAGCCTCAATTTGAAAGGAATTTCTGACCAAACGCCGGTATTCGAGATCAGAATGGTCAGTTTAACAAAACGCCTATATGATATTATGTAAAGGCCTAATAATGTTGTTATTCTGCGAACGTGACTCTGTCCGTCTGTATCTATACTACGCTATTTCCTAAGGCACTCGACCAATTATAACGGCATTGTGCACATTGGTTCATTATATTCCGAGAATGGAATATATTTATCGGTCATGACAAATCTATTGGTTTTAGTAAAGTATGCAATGAAGAGGTATTCTAAATTCGACGCTACGACAAAATGATACATTTTATAAAAGTAATAAAACATGCTTGCTTACTCCTTTTACCTGCAACGTCATCCTATCATTACTAATAATGGCATCCAAAATCACAATATTCGTCAACGTCAGTAAGACCGTTAATCTAATAACAACGATTTGTAGACGACATTCGGAAACAGGAGTCCCCCAGTGACGCTACGCCGCTAAACTCAACGTGATAAAATAGCGGCATTACATTAAAATAAACTCGCTCATTCTCGTGTGTAAACGGTTGGGGGTTAATATTAGGTACAAGTTGCCATTCTCGTGAGGTGTGAAAAGGATGTAAAAGTACGCACTGTCAGACAGAGATAGACACAATATGCTTCTTTGTTCTATTTTACAATACATGTTACTTATAAGGTGTCGTTTTTATTTGATATACTCTAGACTTCACCCGCGGCTCCGCCCGCGTGTCTATATAAAACCTTTACTATCCTCGGGAACCACAGTATTTTTTTTATATAGTAATAGGCGGCAAACGAGCAGACGGATCGTCTGATGGTAAGCAATGACCGCCGCCCATGGACACAGGCAACACCACAGGAGTCACAAGTGCGATGCCGCCCCTTGGGGTTGGGAAAAGGGATAGGATAAGGAGTGGGATGAGGGAGAAGTGATAGGGGATAGGGCCTCCGGCACTCTCACTCACCGAACGAAACGCAACAGTTTAGGTACTGTTACTTTACGTCGATTTTCTGTGAGAGGGTAGTACTTCCCCGGCCGAGCCGACACATTCATGCTGAAATCAGCAAGGCTCTACTACCGTTAAAGTATGTATTTTGAGTTTATTGCATTCATACAGACAGGACGAAAAAGTAAACTAATTTTATAATAAGTGTAGTTTTATAACAATGTTTTAACACTAAGTATTTACTTTACAAATTTCAGCCCTTCTTAAGGGACTTTTCGTTTGAAAAATTTCGTACATTAAAACAACTTAAGACATTACAAAACAAGGACTAAAATAGATAATGCCAGGTTTGGTCCTTAATTGGGCATTTTATAAAGACTTTTTGAAATATTACTTAGCTATTATATATTTTAGTTTTACGTTTGGGGACAGCAGCATTTATAGTCTGCGTATAATCAATTTTCTGAAGCAGCGATAGCTGAGTGGAGAGATCGACAGACTGCTACGCAGGTGGTCTAGGGTGCGAATGCACGGCACGCACCAATGAATTTTCGGAGTTAAGTGTGTATTAAATTGTTAATTCTCGCTTGCTTATCGGCGAAGGAAAAACATCGTGAGGAGACCTGCATGTCTGAGAGTTCTCCATAACGTTCTCGAAAGACATGTGAAGTCTGCCAACCCGCACTTGGCCAGCGTGGTGGACTATGGCCTTATCCTTCTCATAATCAGATGAGGCCCGTGCCCGAAAGTAGGACAGTATCAAGGGCTGATGATGATGTGTAATCAATTCACAGAGTTACCTATGACTAAGACCATACCTCGATTTACATGTAAGTCTTTAGATACAGCCGCTTTACATAAATGTATCATTATTTATATATAGTAAGTTTGACGCAAGTAACACCTACGCTAATCTTAGAACCATATTTTTAGTAAATAAATAGATAGGCCATATAGGTAGTACCTACCCTTTCACACCTAATTTGATCGCTTAATGCTACCTATTAGGTTGTTATGTACGTAGGTTTATAACATATTAAACTTTATCTGTTACGTAATAACAAATACTAGTTAATGAAGTGACATATTATGAATACAAAAATATGTCACTAGGTACCTACCTCATTTCATTACACGTGTGTCCTAGTAAGATACACGAAGCAAATAGTATCTTTGCGAAGAGAGGAAAATCTCGACATCAAACCTTCTACTAGCCCGTGTCTTACCAGCGCGGCAGCGTGGCATAGTAGGCCAAATAGGCCGGGACTCCACCAAAGCAGAGTGCGTGCGGAGTGCTGTGTGAGAAGAGATGTTTTCAGCTCGGGGGTCTCCACCAAAGCGGAGATGTGTGCGGTGTGCTGTGTGCTGTGCGAGAAGAGATGTTATTGGCTAGCAAGATGGCCGGCCAGCGCGCGCGCGGGGCTCTGCAGGTTGCTAGCGGGCGAGAAAGGAGAGGGTGACATAGCTCACTGCAGGCCGCTCACATCTCTCGTCTCCACTGCGCGTCGTCAGCGCACAGCTCACATTTCCGCTTCCATCGCCCCATACAAATATGTAATATTACACATCTCCGCACAGTGATCTGAGCGGAGAGGAGATGTGTCAATAACACAATTCTATTGGTTGTTTAAAAAACATCTCCTCTTCGCTTTGGTGGAGTCCCGGCCTCACTCCTATTAACTCGCTGTGCTGTGTGTGTGAAGCAGATTAGGAGAGGCTTGAGTCCAGCAGAGTATTGTGAAAGGCTGTAAAACTAAACTAACTAATCTAACTAAAGATATTATCTATTACTATTTCAAAAGAGCACGATAGCAAAGATTTTTGTAGACGTGTTATATCATACAGCAATTTCGACCATTGTTATAAGTTGTTTATTTATCTCTTAAGTACCAGGTACACTGGAAACCGCTTCTTGATTAGCTCAGGTGTTGTAATAATTAACTTGATACCGACAAATAAATAAACCTTTTTATAGCCTTATACAAAGGTTAATTTATTCGTTTGGCCCGTGTACATTAGTTACTTTGTTGTAGGCTTATCATAAACGTAACATAACTTCACGCCTTTTATCCTGGAAGGGGTAAGCAGAGGTGTATTACACACCCACTTTTCGCCAGTTATGTTTCGGTCCCAATGTAATAGGGGGCGAGCCTATTGCCATCTACCGGGCACATTAGTAAGCGAGCGATAATTAACATATTAATTAATACACACTTATCTTCGAAAAGTCAGAGGTGTTTGCCCGGGCTACCTGGGGATCGAACCTCTCACTCCTGTACCGTTGTAACTTTAGAAACATTCAAACAACAGGAAATACCTAAACAACCGCAGCTACACCCGCACATGTTTTTATATTTAACCGTTTCTGTCTACTCCCGTGGAAATTTTGGCAAGTTCATGGTGCACATACCAAACAGCTTACTTACGTCCAATGTTTTGGCTGTGCATTGTCAGTGAGAACTAAAAATTTAAACAGATTTTTAATTTGAGACTGCCTCCGTGGTCCAGTGGATAGCGTATGCGACTGCTGATCGGAGGTCCCGGGTTACTGGGTTTTTCTGAATTCTCAGTAGCAGCTAAAGGCTCGCCTCCTATTACGTGGGACATACGAATCCAGGGCGAAATGTGGGTGTAATACCTATTACGTCTCTGCCTAACCCTTCAGGGATACAGACGTGAGTCTATAAAAAAAAAGGTATCTAATTTATTTTTTGAGAACGAAGACATCAAACGCTTTTACTTGGTCCCAATGTTGTAAAAGGTGTTTGTTCCAATGAAGTAAAAGTGACTACGTTGTCCCATGGCAACGCAGATCATTAATTTCCGTAGTCAAATTCAATCTTGCGTATTTACACAGCTCGCCTCGTCTTACGTTGGACTTTGATCATGGATTGGAACAATTCACAGGCATCCAGGTCAAGTAAACAATGTTACCCTTAGAATAACACACACTTCAATAAGTTACGATATTCACTTGACTGGCCAGTTGGTGTGGAGGTTTGTGACACACACTGCTAAGCTTGAGACTGTGGATTTGAGTCCCTTCCAGGATACATTTTGTGTGATAAGCACGATGATTTGTTCTGTATCTAGATGTAATAATAATTCATCTGTAATTTAAATTAAAAAAAAAGCAGCGATAGCCTAGTGGAGCGACCGACAGACTACTACGCAGAGGGTCCGGGTTCGAATCCACGGCGCGCACCAATGACTTTTCGGAGTTTTGTGCGTATTAAATTGTTAACTAGAGGACCCGTGCTGCTCCACAGCATATTTTAATATAATAAAAATACTCTTACATATAGGTTTGATGAGTACATTTTAGCCTTATCTAATAAGTAAAAAGATGATAATTATTCTTACCAAAAATGTATATATCACAAAACTTATTTTCTCACAACATTGGCTTTGCGTTGCACCTTAGGTTTCGTGAAATTTCGACCTTGGTATTACTGAATGGTTTGCCGCGCAATAGGGATATATATAATATGTATAACTGAACATTGACGAAAGAAAGTTCTTCAATATGACTGTGCTGCCCTACTATTCTTTCCATTAGGACACTGTAATGTCCTTCGTCCAGGTGCCCAGAAAATAGCAAGTTATGAACAATTTCGCCAGTACCATAATCAGTAATCGTATTACTTTTTCCAGGTGAACTCTGAATTGACACTCTATATCCTGAGTGTCAATTCAGAGGTACACTCTGAAGCTCACTTATACTCTGAAGTTAAGCATGCCCTGCGTACTGTCCATTGGCACCCATCACACGTTTGTAATCTGTTGCATTTGTAATGGTCTGGCCATATGCTTCATCACCAACAATGAAGTTACTATATACATCCCACTTATTGACAATGTTATCAACAGTGGCCAAACGGATTACATAATATTTATTCTCACTTCCATATAAACAATAAGACATTGCGCGGAATAAGCAATTACCGTCACCAAGAATGGAAATCACTTGAAAATTGTTGATGGTAGAATGAATCAAATCTAAACCCGTTTCCGACCGTATTTTTTTAGCAGTAGGAGGATCCGGTACCAAATCTCCAACAGGGCCGTCATTTACCAAGATTCTTTGTTCAAACTTTCTCTGAGCATATTTCAATTTCCTTCCAAGTATCATCACTATAATTGAAAACACAACTACTCACAAAAAATACCTACTTAGTTAGTTACCTAGCATAAGTACGATAACTTCACTTTTTTCTTTATCTGTTAATATTTTACTATCAAAATTAAAAATATAGAGAAACAATTTATTTTTATAAGTAAGAAAATATGCTTTATTTGTTATCCAGCTAAATATTTCTGTGAGAAGCACGATTTATTTTGTTTTGTGTATGGGTGTGATTAATCCATCATAATTTAGAAATGTAATAATGACGTTTATAGTTTTGGTCGAAGTTGTAGTGTTGGTAGGAATGGTAGCTTTGGTAGCAATCGTAAGTAACCTTGCTACCAAAACTATTATACATATATGCCAATAATACCATTTCTACCAAAACTACTATTCCTACCGAAAATACTATTCCTATCAAAACTACTATTTGTACCAAAACTACTATTCGTACTAAAAGTATCATATCTACCATTTTTTTAAACTACCATTGCTAACAAAACCGCTGGAGCTGTCAAAAGACCTTTTCTCTCAAAACTACTATTCTTACCAAAGCTACAATTTCTACCATAACTACCACTCGTAATTATATAATTATGTGACAATAGTCCTATGAACCGCCGTAATATGTTCCACAGAAAAAAAATTGGATGCCCGAAGAAAGTCCGTAATTTAAAAACACAAAAATTTTCCTAACATAAAACGTAAGGAAAATTCCTCAACATCAGAGATCAGTTCACCCAACATTAAGGGTTAACTGGTAACATTCGGGGAATATTACCTGCCATCAGCGATAATTCACTATAGTGATAATTTGACCAACATCGGGTATAATTTTACACATCACACCCGTATGAAAGTAAGGCAAGGTCACCTTAAGGAGGCATGACGTTTTTTCCTGGCAGTTACCGCAAGGAACTTATTAGATGCCATAAAAATATTTTTGAATTTAGAACCGTCTTTGTAGAGAGAAAGCAATGGAATCTTAAGAAATTTATAGGAAAATATTGAAAAATAAGTTCAATGTCCACACCTATCTTCCTTCAAACTTAACCAATTTAAATGAACATACCATCAAATGAAAGAGCTCTTTTCAGCGCGTGTTTTAGGCCTATAACGAAACGCCTACCTCAATCAGAACCAGATATATAGAAGCAGAAAGTCATTGACTACGGCTACGAAAACGTAAAAAATGTATGGGAGAAAACTGTTTTTACATATAACTTGATGAATGTGCAAGTTAGGCAATTTTTAATGCTTGATGACAAATCTATGCAGCGAGAGCTTTCATTTAAAAAAAAAATCATTCGAATCGGTTGCGTAGAACGGGCTGGCCGACTCGTATTATAAAACACAAATTCTTTTAATATATAGATTATCGCTTGCTAAACGGTAAAGGAAAACATCGTGAGGAAACCTGCATGTCTGAGAGTTCTCCATAATGTTCTCGAAAGACATGTGATGTCTGCCAACCCGCACTTGGTCAGCGTGGTGGACTATTGCCTTCGCCTTCTCATAATGGGAAGAGGCCCGTGCCCAACAGTGGGACAGTATAAAGGGCTGATGAATATGATGATGATGAATTTAAATGAACTTAGTAATAGGCTATAGGTACTTAGTTTAGGATTAACTGACCGCGTGTGAGTTATCCTAGAATACACACTTTCCCATTTATAATATTTTTAGCAATTGAATATGGCTTTTCTAGTTCAAGTTATTTAATATATCGAATATTTTGTAACTCTGGTGTTTCTAGCAACCGGACCCCGGCCTCAAAAGAGAAAAGTCTTGGATGCAACTGGAAGTTATCTCAGCCTTAGCTAGGTGAAGTAAACATTCCTCTTAGTATGATGTCACATATTACCTTCATTTCACTAAGTTACAATATTCATTGGCCCATTCAAATCATGAGGATTTATTGCTAACCAGGATCGATCAATCCGCATCTGCAACGCTGCCCGCATATAATCGAGTGGCTCTCAATACTGTTTTGTATTTGTAGGTAATAAAGCCACACGGATTATTGGCCGTCTATCTAGTTAGCTCGCATCCGGCTCGGTTAGGACTAGATTGTAGGTGTATAGCGATGTATTTATGATGGTATTGACTAGGGTTATTAGATCAGAATGCATGCTATTATAGGTTACACTGACTTTCATGCATATAGAACAAATTGTGTTGTGAGACCTTAACTGTTTTTTTCTATCTACGATTTATTTGCCTTTAAATCTAGGTACTTATTGCCAGCCCCTATACGCCCATTTCTTTTTTATTGCGGAGATTAAAAAATATACAAGGCTCAGTTTTACCATCTGTAAATAGGCATTATTAGCCAGATAATTTTATTTTAATTTAGAAAACCAATATTTTTATCCGCCAATTTATTTGACAATTACTTTCCGGACAGTGGTGCAACCGGTCGTAAATTATATACTTACCAAACTTATGTCAAAACATTTTCCAATAATAATTTTAAAGAATGTAATCGGACACAATAATACTATATATATAATAACGACCTAATTGTTACCATAACACGGTAATAGAAACACACGCTGCGTAAAAATATATCTACACAAACCCTTTATCGATGGCACATGGGATACAGCGCGATAACAGACAGACGGAAGAATGGACAGCATAAGCTTAGTAAGTGTTATTTTTTTTTACGAATCGATGGTTCCATAAGTTGGTACGAAAACTGCCTTTGAATCTATACATATAATAAATCTGTAAGTGGTCGATATCTGTACATGAAAGATATTTAGGAGAAGACTATTTTAAGAGGTCTTTATTAAAGAAGAGAACCCGAAAATATCATTATTAATTTTTTTTTCTGTTTGTCTGTTTATCTGTTTGTCTGTGCGTTTGTGCACGCTAATTTCAGAAACGACTTATCGGATTTGAATGAGGTTTTCCTTGATATATTGTGTGAAGTCTTACTTAACATTTAATGTTTGTTTTATTCGAATCGGTTCATAAATAAAAAAGTTATGTCAATTTAAACATTACGATGCATTTTTCCGGTTGAAATTTGCCCTAAAGCAATGTAAATAAGTAACTCTTTAGTTGATTTGGTTGAAACTTAATATAGTATTATCTGTAAGATGTAAAATTACGACGGTTGAAAGATTATAAATGGTCATTTTCGAAAATTAATATTATCCAATTTAAAATGAGCTCTATTCTGTATAATTTATGATATTAAATTGGGTTCAGCTTAGGCTGGATAATATCGCGCGTGTACGTATAATAAGTGTCATTTACTGGAGGGTATCAACACAAGGATAACGCTTCGTAAAGTAAGCAGTGTAAGTAAGTAAGTTAGTGTTTGTTTTATACAAATCGTTTCATGAATAAAAAATTGTGTCAATTTAAAAATTAAGATTTATTTTGTTCGGTTAAAATTTGTTCTGTTACAATGTAAATAAGTAACTCTTTAGATGAATTGGTTGAAACTTAATCTATTTTGATCTGTAAAATGTAAAATCACGACGTTTGAAAGATTATAAATGGTAATTTTCGAAAGTTAAGAATATCCTAATTTAAAATAAGCTCTGATTTGTATGATTTATGATATTGAATAGGGTTCAGCTTATGTTGGAAATTACTGCGTCTGTAAATTAAGTGCGCCGAGTTGCGAGTCATTTACTGGAATAAACACTGGGTTAACGCTTTTTCTGAAGCAAGTATAAGTGAAAGTCCTCATCGATTGTGCCATTTTTTTGCAGTCATGTTGGAGTAAACAAATTGGCCGAGGACTTTTCAGGCACGCACAACCAATAATGAATCGTTGTTTGCTTGCGATTCAAGACATAGCTGTATCTATCCTATAGGTAACTCAATATGGGCTGCCCGAAGCATCATTTGATGGTGTAAGTATTAATAAAAATAAGGCGATGTATATGATGAATAGGTAAACTATTACCGATTAAAACTAACCGAAATCCTGCAAAATGATGACTCGAGACTAACTAAAGAACAGCGTAATATAATTATGACCGTGTGTGTTATAGCGTGGATAGTACTTTGAGAAAAATAGTAGATGCTCCGGGTGGAACTGGCATTACTTTTCTTATAAAGATGATTTTGGCGAAGGAACGAAGTTAAAGTAAGATTACGACAGCTGTCGCTTTATCGGGTATTAGAGGGTGACATCAGCTACTACCGCACATTTTTATAAACATAAATTCATAACTTCATGCCTTTAACACCGAAGTGGTAGACAGGATGTGTATTACATACCCTCACTTCGCCAGTTATGTTTCGGTCCTAATGTAATACCGGGCTCATTATTAAGCGAGCGATGATTAACACTTTAAATACTCACATAACATCAAAAAGACAGGGGTTTGTGCCTAGGGTACCTGGGGATCGAACCCGAGACCATCGTCTCAGCAGTCCGTTACGTACACTGGGCCATGGCGGCTTACAAATTTCACAATTTCTGCCCGATCCCGTAGATTCGAGAAATCCCTTTAGGTATAGCCCACCTCTACGGTCCCCGAGCAACATACTTACACAATTACAGCTTCTTGCTACCAATAGTTTTGGCTGCGCGTTGTCTGTCAGTCTGTCACTAACTCAAGAATTTTATTTGTATAGACCGAAGATAGCAGCCATATCGTTATCAGGAGGAAAAAGTGCCTACAATGTTTAAAACTCTGATCGACTTAGACCACACTGAGAGCTCTGTTTGTAATATATATCTAGAAACAGCTACAAACCTACCTTACCGTTCCCACCATATGGGATGAACGCACGATGACAAACCGTGAAGCGGTCGAAGCATGTAGATCCCAAATTAAAGGATATCAACCAAAATTACCAACCCATGGGTGGTATTTTTTAGGCGATTTTTGTCAGACTCTGCATGCACATATACCACGTGGGACAAGATCTGATGAAATTAGTCTGTCTAAAGAGTTCTACACTGTAGGATTGTATTATCGCTATGCATTTGAGATGAAATATGCGAGCGCAAGCGACTTATGAAAAAGGGCTATTCAGATACCTAGAAACGGACACGGGATAGTGAAAATTGTAGAGTACACCTATTTCTATCAACATAACGAGTTATGGAAGACAAAGAATCAACCAACTATTGAAATTCCAGTGGATTTTTTGGAATCCATCAATGCTCCTGCTCCATTTCAAAAGACATAACATAACTTCAGACCGTTATCTCCGAAGGAGTAGGTAGAGGTGTACTACACACGCCGACCACAAACCGAGCGATATTTAATATTTTTAATGCAGAAATAACTTTGAAAAGTCAGAGGTGTGTGCCGGGGGCGATGGCTTGGGGATCGAACCCGAGACCACAGTCTCGGCAGTGGTTGCGTACACCACAGGCCTATCTCAAAAGACAAATTTAAAAAGTAACCCCACTAAAGCTTTATGATTGCACCAAAAAAGTGGCAAATTTACAACGAAACGTGATCGAAGCAGAGATTTTAATAGTGTGCGGAGCAGGTATATACCCCGGATGTATTTCTCTAATTCCAAACAATTTTTCGTTTAGTTTCAAACGAGTCCAATAGCTGAAAGTTGCGCGTGTGGATCTAAGTAACAGCTGTTTTCGCACGGTCAGCTTAATGTAGCTCTGTCACGTGTTAGCGAGCTTAGGCACCTTTATGTTTGTATCCCCGAAGGCTATCCTAATATAGTGGACAAAGAAGCTTTAATGTAGATTATTAGATAATAAATGAAAAACCAAAGTCCACGCGAATGGAGTCGCGGGCACAGCTAGTATGAAATATAATTTTTAATTGGACATGCTTATCTTAAAAACTAGTGTTCCGCCCGACCTTTTTGCGTCTGATAGTCAATTTAATAAGGAAAGTTATAGGCGATAAAACCCCACATTACAGCGTGAAGGAATGATGCAGTAACTATAAACGGTAAAGAAATATTAAAGCACAGGAAGGTCATTAAAAACATGTTTATTCGATGTAGGTTTCTAAATTACAAGTATTTGTAAAAAAAACAAAAAATATTACTTTTATATTTTTATTCAAATTTGTGAGCTGTAATCAGGATATTTCATCGGTTCTTTTCAATATTTCTTGGATTGGTGATCACAAACAACATCCAATCGCAAAAATACATCCGTCCATCCGTGATGAACGCGCTTGGGCGAGGGTCAAAATACGGGCACCTTTAAACACGTGAGTCCTGATAAACATGTTAAACAACTATGAGTTTTCCAGAACATAGATAATTTCCATTTTACAAACTATTGTAAATACGTGTATAATCACTGTGGATTAAAAAATATGAACCGGAAGCCCTTCAGTTCAGCTTTTGCTTGCCACTACATACCTAACGACGTAATTATTCAAACGGATCTATTTAAAAACAAACAAATACAAAGAAATCTTCCAAATTACTATATAATCTTGTTCCGCATCAGTTTTAATTCGTCGTACACAGAAATATTTAATTTGTCGTAAAAAGTCAAAATGAGTTTAGCATAAAAATGCGATATATCCTCCTCAGTAGTAAAGTATCTGCCGGTAGTGTGTGAGTCATCATGCAATGCACCCCATGACTCTTCCACATCGACGGTACCCCACGATAAGGAAACCGAGGGAACAAATTTAAATGGGAAATGCCTGGCAATGGCTCACGCTATTGTTGTACGGTACCCAAAGGGGAGATATCGGGCCCAATATCTGCCCAACTATTAGCATTGATATTTTTTTTTGTGTGAGAATTCAAAACAAGCTAGATACACGGCACGTGCGGGGGCACGGGCCGCCGTCCGACTGATTGATTAGAATAAACATAATATCGGACCGCAACCAATTGATTTTATCGGTCACGCATACACAAGGATTAACATCCGTGTTTATAAATTATTTTTATTTTATTTTATTAGGGGAGCTTACAGCTACATACAAATTGTTATACAAATAGATTAATAAATGCCAATAACAAGCTTCCACAATTAGGTAATAATATGATACTATTTTTAACAGATTAAACTTAACTTATTAATTAGTAACAAATGGTTTCACAATATTGAGCCAATAATAGTAACTAACATTTATACATTGTCAACAAATTTTTTGGTTAAACAGGATCTGGCAGAATTTTTACTCATAGTAAATAGATCAAAATGACTGTCGACATTCAACCCATTAAATTCCGTGAATACTCTAGGCAGAAAGCTATTTGCTCTAAGATTGGTGTGGCACAGAGTTCTATGTAATAGGAGATTTTTACGTAAATTTCTCACTGGAGTTCTTAACTTTATTTTGGAAAGAAGTTCAGAGCAGTCGATCTTACCCTGAGCAATACCGAGAAGAAAAGTTATGTCTGAAATGTTTCGTCTTTCGTACAGAGGTAGAATATGCAATTTAACACAACGCTGCTCGTAGGTAAGATCGGCTAGGTGGAACAATTTAAATTTAAAACCTAAATATCGAATGAATTTTCTTTGAATCATCTCGATCTCTTTGGAATAGCAAGCATAGCGTGGGTTCCAAATCTGACAAGCGTATTCCAAATGACTTCGGACGTAGGAACAATAAAGTACTTTAATGGTTTTCATATTTTTTAATTCATTGGAACAGCGAATCAAAAAACCTAAAGCCCTAAACGCTTTGTTGATTGTTTGGCTAACATGCTGATCAAATAAAAGCTTGCTATCATGTACCACACCCAAGTCTTTAGTGACAGTTTTCCTCTCTAAGTTATGGCTTTTTATTGCATAATCAAATGTGAATACTTGACGCTTACGTGTAAAACTTATACAGTAACATTTCGAAGCATTTAAATCCAGTTTATTACTACGACAATACAGATCAAGACGCTGGAGGTCCTCCTGCATTAGTTGGGCTTCCTTTGAATTATTAACCGTACGGAATATTTTCATATCATCGGCAAATAACAAAAAAATTGAATGTATGAAGCAGGAGCCAATGTCATTGATGAAAATAACGAAGAGTAACGAAGAGTAGGGGACCCAACAAGGAGCCCTGTGGGACCCCAGAGGGGATTTTGACCCATGATGAGGCATAACCACTCAACACTACTGCCTGAGACCTGTCTAGGAGATAAGACGAGAACCAGCTATGGAGTTTACCGTGAATACCGAGATCCAGAAGCTTGGCAAGCAGGATTTTGTGGTCTATACGATCAAAAGCTTTGCTATAATCAGTATAGACCACATCAACCTGATTACCACAATCCATATTACTGGTTAAGTATTCATTGAATACCAAAAGATTGGAAATAGTCGACCTACCCTTCAGAAAACCGTGCTGTTCTGGGATGAACACTGATTTAATTGCGTCATAAAGTTGATTAAATACCAAACGCTCGAGAACTTTCGCAATTAAGCACAATTTCGATATTGGCCTATAGTTTGTAACTGCACTTTTATGAATAGGCGTAACAAAGGCTGATTTCCACACAGTTGGCATGACACCTTCATTCAGTGATCGTTGGAAGAGCAAAGAGATAGGTGTGGATAGTTCCTTGGCACATGGTATCAAAAAAGAGGAAGGTATTGAATCGGGACCAGCGGACTTACAGGGATCAAGGGCTTTTAATAGCTCATGTACTTGTTCTATTTTGATCTGTACTAAGGAGATGTCACTGATTTGGCTACTAATTGACGAGATATTATGTGATAGCACGGAGGCATTGTCGTTAATAAGGAAGTTAGATGCAAAATAGTCGGAGAATAACTCACTTATGCCTGGGCCAGTGTCACTGTGCGCGTCTGCATAAGTCATTAATGCTGGGTAATTACTGTTACCTCGTTTAGTCTTTATATAAGACCAAAAACGCTTAGGGTTATCAGTTATAGAATTTTCAATACTCCTAATATAATTTTTATAGCAAACATCTTCCATTTTCTTTACTCTTTCACGAAGTAGGTTAAAAGTGAGGCCATCAGACCTATTGTTGTATGTTTTATACTTTTTGAAATACTTGAATTTCTCTTTGATACATTTTATGAGCGCACTGTTGTACCACGGAGGGTAATGGCTATTTTTGGTTTGACGCGAAGGAATGTATTTGTCCCTAAGACGGTATAAAATATCATAAAAAGCACTCACAGCGTCATCTATGGACTCAGCACTAAGCAATGCCTTCCAATTGATATCAGCAAGTTCCTTGCGATTAAAACTTATTGTCACGAGAGAGATTAGAAAATATTATTACTATTCTCGAAGACACATTCATAATTATATTCTCAAAAGAAAATGCATTGATACAATTAGTCTCCTTAAGATAACTTTACACAGATAAGGAGAAAAAGGAACTACTAAGCACTAAATCTCATATGACATGTTTTTATTTATATCTCTGAAACGATCAATGATCTACGTCATATTTCTTCAACAACAATACTAATCAGAATTTCGCAAATTTTCATACTAAGTATTTTACTCCGACATGTTACGGATTCAACAGTATCCAACACTCACATTACCCCGCTGCGATAACACGCAACTACAAAGTTCTGTATTATGCTCATGTTCGCCTTAACTTTAAGCGTTTATCTTTTTTAATGACATAAAACATTAACTAGAAAGAACGTACAACATACATAATAATTATCATTGAAATATTGTTCTCTTAGTGTGTGAAGTTGGTGTGTTGAACTAGTAGCCCGAGGGAAGTAAACAACAAATGCATGTTAAGGTTTTATTAAAACGCAGCGTACGAGTGCGATGTTTCACTTATTACACTGACGTAGTGTTTAACGCAGAATTATCTTTTGAAAGATGTGCAGTCGGATGGCGAGTCACAGAGCTTTGGTATATTCAGCTTACAAATGCCAACTTGCCTAGGGATGAGTACGTAATCTTCTTCTGTAAGAGTTACTATCCTCTCACAAAAAGTGAGAAATACTTCAATTAATCTCGCTATCCTACTTTTTTTCTCTCATTTACTCTCACAGAGAACAGTAGCTTGATAGATAGACAGATTAAATATTTATTGAACATCAGTAAATATAATAATATGGGGGGCACGTAATGCCTTCGGTGCTGGTTTTTGTCTCGGGATATCTTAAAAAATTTTTAGGGATCAGATGTGGTTAGATTTAAAAAAAACAAGACGCTGATCAAACTAGGAAGTTTTATACGTTACAAATTATTTTACTTTACACAAGTAGTGAATAACAACGATAGATATACACTGAACTGAAAATACCGCAACTAAGAGAACTATAACAATTACTAAGCACTACAGTAACGTCCGTCGAGTACGACAACCAAACACGGAATGAGCCCGAGACGTTGTTACCGCTCCGTTTTATTCCCTTTCACTCGACTGGTTTTGGTGTGTAGGAGTATTTCCTAAGACAGCCGTTCCTGACGGCGCGGCGTCCTCGACCGCAGCATCACTCGCAACATTGGCACCAGCAGCAGCGTCTCCTGCAACTGGTCGTTATCATTTTGCGCATGCTATGAAACACAAAGAGATCATGTGAGTAATGCACCCAGATTCGTGTTATAGTCTGAAGCATATGTCTTGGAGGAAAGAAAAGAAAATGACTTTAAATTTCATATTTGTTACCCGTACCATAGGCGCAAGCGTGCACTCAAGCGCCCACAGACAAGGGTCTACCAAAAAGTGCCGTAACATTAAATGGCTTCAGTTTTTAACACGAGCAAAAGAGGAATTAAATTCATTGCATCGCGAATGACAGAATCCGGACTTCCATCACTCGCCATACACTGTCGGGTGACAGAGGCCCCAAGTTCGCTTGTCATTTTCACACGTTCATAGCATAGGCCCTAACGTTTGCATACTATGACTGAGTGGGGGAGGGACCCATACCGTCGTATGTCCTCACAATTTACCCACTTCCTGCATCATCATTGTTGTGAATCTGGTGCTCTCCTTGTTAGCTGTAACTGTGAACAGATTAGGCAGAAGGCGTCCCTACTGCCCAAGGTAGATGGAGGCCTCACTGAATCGCACATCTACACATAACACACTATGGACAGAGGCCTCACTGAATCGCATGTCCTAGACAGAGGCATCACTGAATCGCTTGTCTACTTTACAATACGGACAGAGGCATCTCTGAATCGCATGTCCTAGACAGAGGCATCACTGAATCGCTTGTCTACTTTATAACACGGACAGAGGCATCTCTGAATCGCATGTCCTAGACAGAGGCATCACTGAATCGCTTGTCTACTTTATTACACGGACAGAGGCATCTCTGAATCGCATGTCCTAGACAGAGGCATCACTGAATCGCTTGTCTACTTTATAACACGGACAGAGGCATCTCTGAATCGCATGTCCTAGACAGAGGCATCACTGAATCGCTTGTCTACTCTGATGGCAAGACATCGTCTGCCACCAGATATGAGTTACTTACTTGACAAAAGGTTTTAACCAAGTTGGAGTATTGATTCGCCACAGCAACTCGTAGCGGTGTGCGGTGGTGGCATGCCGGAGTCCAGTTTACCGGTGATTTGTGCAGCCTTGCTCACGAACCCAAAGTCTCCGACGGCAAAAGTGCTGAGATGCTCGTTGTCTGCGAACAGTTAAGACAGCCTCTCTATTGACATTAGAGTTAACAAGTGCCATATCTTAATGCACTTCGCTCTAGGAATAAAAACTCTCGAACAGTACTCATTCTAGCCGTTCGGCCATTCCTGGCTCGAGTCGGTGAAAAATAAAAGGTACTCTGATCAAAACAGTTACAGGTTTTAATGAAAATCATAACTCTTTCTTTCGAAGCTGACATGTTGAACAACACCCATACATAACTTCACGCCTTTTATCCCCGAAGGGGTAGGCAATAATAGGCAAAAAGGTGTATTACACCCATACTTCGCCAGTTATGTTTCGGTCCCGATGTAATAGGGGGTGAGCCTATTGACATCCACCGGTCACATCATTAAGCGAGCGATAATTAATTTGAAATGCACACAATTTCGAAATGTCAGAGGTGTGTGCCCGGGGTACCTGGGGATCGAACCCAAGACCATCGCTTCGACAGTCCCTTAACGTACGGCTATCGCCGCTCTACACCCATACTCCTCCTCCTCCTCCTCCTCCTCCGAGGCAACCTCCACCTGGTCACCACCACACGTAACCTCCATCCGGTATGATCACAACACCACCCAGATGATATTTTCGAGCCTTTATCAAAGTAATCTGAAACAGACTAAGTGGTTCGGCGTTACACCGAAACCGTAGGGTAGGCGACTTGGAGAAGGAAATGGACTGTATTCAGAGGATAGCGGTTCTTCGCCGCCTGGGAGATGATTACGGGAAGTGGTGATTGAGTGGGTATAGGATATTTTTTTGTTTTCACTTCAATTCACCATTCGCGAGCGGGTTTTCCTTGGTGGAAGCGGTAATAAATCACATACAACGGTGCGGCGCGGTACGGTATCGAGACGGCGTTCTCAGCGAGCGGAATGTTCTCGACTGTCACTCGCGTCCACGATCGCGTCGACGAATCAGGCGAAGGCAGTGCCTCTTCCAGGGAGTGGGATAGAGCGGGACGGAAATATGGTATCGCTCGCACTAGACGTGGAACGATTGATCTTGATGCGATTCGTTATAGATAGGAAGGTAGATGGCGCTACCATATCCCCCCGGCCCTAAAGGGTTGCCTTTAAAAAAAATAGAATTGAACTTAGCTATGTTGGGTGTACTACCGCATAATCCATCAATAGGCTAAGACAGCGATATGACAATAAAATTAATCTAAATTAACTTTAGCGAAAGCTACAAACGCAATAATAGCGAAAACTACTAACTAAATACTTAAACTAAGAGGTAAGTCCAACTTCAGGCTAGATCTCACTGAGTTGGAAGCGGACAGAGACGTACAACAGGGCGCACGTAACTCCCCTTGGCGGTTTTCACGGTAACAACGCGAGTTGTACCGTCCTTGGAAGTATGCAATTTCTCTACGATGGCTAACGCCCATGAAAGCGGCGGAGCATTATCATGTATTATGACGACCAACGTACCCTCCTGTATAGGGGATGCAGGACTATTCCACTTGGATCTAGCCTGAAGCTGGTGTAGATATTCCGCACGCCAGCGCCGCCAGAACGACTGCACGAGTTTATCCAGCAGAGTATGTCTCTGGAGCAAGCTTGAAGAGTCTGCTTCAGGAGCCGGAAATGACGATAATGGCACTGTGTTCAGAAAATGTGCAGGGCTTAACGCGGATGGTTCTGCAGGGTCACTACTCAATGCCGTGAGCGGACGCGAGTTGATCAGTGCCTCGACTTGTGCAAGGACAATTAAAAGCTCTTCGTAAGAGAGGATCTGTTGACCTATAACCTTGAAGAGATGCGTTTTAATTACTTTGACCATGCTTTCCCAACATCCACCGAAATGTGGTGATGCTGGTGGAATAAACTTCCAGTCAATATGATCTATGGAACGTTCTTCCTAAAGACCAGTACGATAACCCGCGACGTGATTGAAACAAGTAGCGGGCACAAGTTCAATCAATTTTCTAACGCGGTTGGCGACAAAAGTCTCCCAGCGGTGAAGAGAAGAACAAATCCAAGCGAGCACTACTTTGGAGTCGGAAAATGCGTGTATTTTATTAATGGGGTAGTGGGGCAAAACTGTGTCTTGAACTTTGCGGAGCAACTGAGACAGCAGAAGGGCCGCGCACAACTCCAGTCTCGCAACCGAAATGGTTTAACAGGCGAGACCTTAGACTTGGCACAAACTAACTACACCGAGTAGTTAGAACCAATGCGGACTTGCAGACATACGACTCCGCCGTAAGCACGCTCGCTGGCGTCAGCGAAACCTATTAAGTTGATGGTACATCCATCTACCAACCCAAGATTACGCGGAATAGTAATTTGATTGAGCGCGGTAAGCTCAATACAAACTGGCCCCAAGCGGCGACAATATGGTCAGGGGGTGTTTCATCCCACTCACACTTTGATAGCCAAAGCTCTTTGATCAAGAGCTTGGCGTACAAAATTGTGGGAGCCACAAAACCCATTATGTCCCATAGTCGAGCCACTGTGGACAGCATAGTGAGTTTGGTGCACTTATCATCTGGTGGTGAGACGTCAAACCGAAAACTATCACAGGATTTGTCCCAGCGTAAACAGAGAACCTTATGCGGTACAGACTTCTCAAACTCAATGTCTGGAGAAGCTTTGTGAGAATCTGGTATGCGTGCGAGAACCTCCTTAGAGTTGCTTGTCCATTTGACAAGATCAAACTGGCCTCGCTTGAAAAGCTGAATAAGCTCTTCACAAAGCGAAATTGCTAGCGGAGCGGGTATGACATTACAGGCAATGTCATCTATATACAAAGCGGATGTGTAGTATAGTATAGTGTAGCGTAGCGTAGCTTAGCATAGCATAGCGTAGCATAGCGTAGCATAGCGTAGCATAGCGTAGCATAGCGTAGCATAGCGTAGCATAGCGTAGCATAGCGTAGCATAGCATAGCATAGCTAATTAGTGCTTTATCTTACACACAGTTTTAGCACCCACCTTGATCTCTTGAAGAGCAGAACAACAACAAGACGTAATACAATGAGAAGTATGTAACGTAGGTACGGTACCCATAATCACATACCCAAGTACCGTCTCAATAGCGGGCGGTAAATCATATCGCTCACTACGTACTATTTTAGTTAGTAGCAAGTGCGGAAATATTGAAGCTCCGATCAAAAGATCAATGCCTGCCGGATTCGCAAACTCCGCGTCGGCTAGAGGCAACGACACGAGATGAGTGAGTGATGCTACGTCTACATTAGCGTTCGGCAATGCGTCCGTGATACGCTCCACGATAAGCGAAGAAATGTTAAAATTAATATTCCTATCAAAACGCGAATGTATTTTAATATCTACGGAACCCCTGCAATGCTTTACTGATCCGCCTATCCCTTTGACGGTTGAGTTAGTATTTTGAAAGTTATTCCATAATCCGAGGCGTTTGAAGCATTCAGATGTTATTAGATTTGTCTGAGATGCGCTATCTAGCAGACAACGTACCATGTGCGGCGACCCATTAACATCATATACGATAACTTGCGCTGTCGCTAACAGTACCGTCTTAGACGCCGTACACTGCGTTTTGGCCCTGCGCGGATCATTATAGATGCGCGAGTGCCGTCCTCGCGTGCGCGTCGCCCGCGCAATGGATGTCATACACAACAATACTTCGCCCTCAGACGCGGAAGGCGCAGCTACCGTGTTCTGCACTTGCGACGTACTCGTAAGTGTGTCAAGGTTAGCGGCTTTGCTTGACAACGGGTTATCTTTATCAAAATGTAACAGTGTATGATGTCTTTGATTACACGAGCGACATCTCGTTCTACTGGAACAATTACTCGTTTTATGTTTTATGCTTAAGCAATTAATGCAAGCTTTGTTACCTTTTACGCATTTAAAACGAGCAATTGGATTTAAATCATTAAAGGTAGGACACTTATAGTAATAGTCGTGCACTATATTACTGCACAGACACTTCTGTGAATTATTACTATTAGATTCCGAACATGTAACGTAAGATTGTGGATTAGGGACCGAGTTATTATTACTATTTCGCGATTTATTCAACCTTTGTTTGTTGCTGTTAGTGTTAGACGGGCCAGGTGAACCAGACTGCGTATTATGAAATATTCGACACTGATCTTTGATGAACGAAATAAAACTATCTAGTGTAGGTATTTTATTACTGCGTTCCATCATCTCGAAAGCACGAATTGTATCAGTGTCAAACTTTTTTAAAGCGAGTTGAAGCAACATAAAGTCGGAAAGATCTTCTAATTTTAAATTCCTAAGAGAATTAACCGCGGTTACGAAGTTATCAATAAACAGCTGAAAATTCGAGACAGACGCGGCACCGGACAATTTAAGATTTAAAGCTTGGTCAAAGTACGTAGACGCTAGGACGCGCGTGTCCTGATATCTGTCAAGTAGTGACTGAAATATGACCTGATAATTCTCAGCACTGGGTGTGACACCTGCAAATACGGACTGGGCTTTCGGTGACAGTTTACCTATTAAATAGTACAACCTGTCAGCATCTGTCAGAGAACCATTATCGTGCACTGTAGACTTAAAACTAGCATAGAATAACGGCCAATTTCGTATATCTCCGTCAAACGACATAATCTCGATTGGCGGTAATCTCGGTTTGCGGGCAACGGGCTCTGCTGAACATTTACCCTCCAATTGCGATTGTATACGCTTAATAATACAATAAAGATCTTCGAAGGAGGTATAGGCCTGATAGTTCGGTTTTTCATCAGGATTGATAGAAAGTAATCTTGCGTTATAATCGTCTAACAACTTATGAAAATCTGTTCGAATACTATCTACTGTCATACAATAACTGAGAAATGCTTCGCTATTACTGTCAGACATAGATGCGGTTTTTGAGCATTCATAGATGTTTTGAATGCGCTCAAATAAAATATTGCGTTTTGCTTCTAAGATTGTCGTCTCTTTGTCTTCCGACACGCGTGACTTCTTTTGTTGTGACATGCTTACGTAAGTATAAGCTAATGAGACCGAAACAAAATAAGAATATCTAATGTATCTATTATTTTACCTAAGTAGGCTAAGTAGGCAACACTTTAGAGCTGAGGAATTAAAAGTTGCTTGAAATATGAGATTTATAAGACAACTATGATAGTTCCAGAATTAATAATTTAATAAGTAGGTAGCTACATAAAAGTTTACCTACTGATGCGGGCGGAAATAACCATGTGACGGTTATGTGAATATATTAGGAGTATAGCTAGGTGCTATAACTGCCTAGGTATAGCGATATAACGTGTAAAAACGTAAATGAATCCGACTCGTATGGATCAAAAAAATGGTTCGGCGTTACACCGAAACCGTAGGGTAGGCGACTTGGAGAAGGAAATGGACTGTATTCAGGATATGCGGTTCTTCGCCGCCTGGGAGATGATTACGGGAAGGGGTGATTGAGTGGGTATAGGATATTTCGAGGATGAAGGGCACTTACCTTATACAACCTTCTTCGTTTCCGTAGGGCAGTCTCCTGGTGGTTTCGTGATGCAGCTACTTGTTTTCACTTCAATTCACCATTCGCGAGCGGGTTTTCCTTGGTGGAAGCGGTAATAAATTACATACAACGGTGCGGCGCGGTACGGTATCGAGACGGCGTTCTCAGCGAGCGGAATGTTCTCGACTGTCACTCGCGTCCACGTTCGCGTCGACGAATCAGGCGAAGGCAGTGCCTCTTCCAGGGAGTGGGATAGAGCGGGACGGAAATATGGTATCGCTCGCACTAGACGTGGAACGATTGATCTTGATGCGATTCGTTATAGATAGGAAGGTAGATGGCGCTACCACTAAGAAAATCTCATTAGCTGATATTCCAGGTCTTAAGTTTACTAGCAAGCAACCAGTCTTTTCAAGCGTTATCATTTTTTTTATTTTTATGGCTAGTCTTGATACGAAATACGTCTTATTCTTACCCAATCATTAGCGATCAGTTATGGACTTTTCCTGTTCAAAACAATGGACAATGTTTTTGATACTATGAAACTGCACTAACGTCTTGTCTCACTTGCGTACTAACCGAAGCTATCATCATCATCATCAACTCCATTTACTGTCCCACTGCTGGGTACAGGCCTCTTCTCACTATGAGAAGGGTAAAGCCATAGTCCACCTCGCTGGCCAAGTGCTGGTTGGCGGATTTCACATGTCTTTTGAGAACATTATGGAGAACTCACAGACATGCAGGTTTCCTTACGATGTTTTCCCTCACCGATAAGTAAGTGATAATTAACAATGTAACACGCACTCAACTTTGAAAAGTCATTGGTGCGTGCCGTGGATTCGAACCAGAGACCTTCTGCGTAGCAGTCTCACGGTCTCTCCACCACACAAAAGTACCGGCGTAAACTAGTCTAACCATGAAAAGATGTTGCTGGTCCAACCAATAGCAGCGCATGGTTTTAAACATACAGCCGTATTATCGGCTCATTCCGTTTGTGCAAATCTGCACAACGGAAACTAGGGTCCTACAAGATAGATACTATCAATGTTCCCATCTCAATAGAAATAAAGATAAGCAAACCATCACTAACCTATTTCTATCTACAATGAAAACGGAAATTGCTTAAACTGATTATCAAAACGCACCACAATGATAACTCAATCACTTGCTTCTACACTGATAATCGAGTTCAACAGCTTCTTCTAGAAACTTGTGTTTACTGTATCACTCCTAAACGTCCTAAACATAACTTGGGACTGGCCAAAGAAATAAACAGCTATCCATATAGGGTATCCATAGCATGACATGAATTTAGAAACACGCAGTAGGTAATTTTCACGCGTAAAATCTTAAAATTTAATTTTATTTTACTAGAGTGGTGCCATCAAACAATCAGAGTAAGAAACATTTAAAAATTTATACACACAAAGAAGCAGGTGTACTTGGAACACCGAGATCGTCTGTACAACTCAGAATTACAACGAGTAACAGTGTCACTTTTTACTTAGGCTCTGATCACGTTTAAACGAAAACCGCTACGTATTATCTACACCACGAGTCGATAAAATAATGGCGCTAGTAATATCTTTCGTCTATGGGCGGTCAGGCTACACTCGAACCAACCAACTACACGTCTAAAGTTCTAAACAGCACTGCAGGTCAAACGTCTATTTAAGAAATAAACTTTACAATGAGTTCCATATAAAACCAGCAATAGCTGAAGCACATTCTTACATTATAGTTAGTATGTACGATTCGATTAGTTTAACAACTTTAGACGCGAGTCTGCTATTTAGCACCGCTGCCCTGCGAAGGAAAGTCTAGACGGGAGTTATTGTTCTAGGCTTAGCAAGAAAAACAACTGAAGCTCGGTTTTGTTTCTAAAACCAATATCACAACTGTACTAGAATAATAACTACCACGTTTCACTCAAACGCACTTGCTTGGAATCATTGGAATAATGTAGGTCGACCTGTACGCTCAGTATTACAGTCCATTCGGTAAGACCGAGACAAGATGGTCTATTTGCAGGCAAGCATACTATGATCACAAGGCTCGTGATCGGAAGCCACCTACGCATTATTTACTAAGGAAATAAATAAAAACGTTCGCTTTCTTTTAACTTGAGTATCAAACTCCGTTCGATATCTAAGCTATAGCTAGGACCCGGTGGTAGCGAACCAACCGTATGTTAACATAAAATACAGCAATGGTCGTAATTAAGTCGTTACTACTACCCACTAATTTGTCACTATTTCTTTCTTCTTTACGCTATTAAGAAGAAACTTATTGAGGAGATCATGTCACGAGAAACACGCCAAGCTCAAAAAGTTTCACAGTAAAAGCCTATTTTAACCCGGCGTCGTTGACGCTGGGTAATATTTACCCGAGGTGATTTTAAGAGGGTATATTTATTTTTCCTGACGTCCATCTTACTTATCCGCCAGTATAGCTGGAGATACAACTACCCTCTATTTGGATTATTGTTTACATCATTATTACGCCGCTCGTGTAGTGAGATACAAGTGTTTCAATTCAAAACGGGTAAGTTTTACCCACCGTCATAGATAGTGTAATATTTTCATGACGTATTTTTATTCGTGTTTATAATAGTTTTTACAAGTTGTTTTGTATTTTTTTTTAGTTTTTGGTCACAAATGGCTTTGACTAACCAAGATCAACGGATTTTGAGTGTTTTGGAGGAACCTGATTCTGATGATGATGGGTCGGTGGCTGCTTCAGACATAGAATATGAAGAAGTTGACTAAGTTCTCCTTTCTTTCAATTTTTTTTCTGTTTAGTCTTTATTTGTTCTTTTTTTAGTAAATAAGAAAATTATTTTCATAAATAAAACTAAATATCCTAACAAAAATAATTTTCTAAAAACTATCATGTTTTTCAGGTTGATTTTTCTATTGTGTATGAAAAGTAAATAAAAAAGTTATTTTTCATTATAAATTGGTACCATCTTTTATTTTATCACATGCGTAAATACTGTTATACCAATAATCAATTAAAATGTAATATAAACTATGTATAAAACTATTGAAAAATTTTCAAATTAAAATTCGGGTAAAATTTACCCGATGTCATCGGCCGGGGAATTTTTTTCACGTCATCGGCGCCGGGTTAACCAGAACTCCAGTGTCGCGTGTAGGAATCGAACCCACAACATCAGTATGATGTGATGGCGATATTGCCACCACACCCATATGATATTTCTAAGCTTACTAAATGTATAGTGGTAATCTGCTAACCAGGAATCTTTTGCAACTACCGTCATTAAAACTTGCAGCACAAACAAAAAAAATCAGACAAATACGCTCACCACGGTGATGGTTGATAGCTCAGCTTATTCACAAACATAGCAGCGTTAGCAGTTGCCTTTGCTCGCACCTTGTGCGCACACTTCATTGCACAATGTCATTCCAGGAAACTACACGGTAGATGATAGCCAACTTGAAGCTCCTCCCTTTACGGCGCAGCTTAATGTGACCATAAGCGGGGCGCATTGCGGGTCTTGATCAGTGAATGACATGTCTGCAGTCGTCTCAAGCACGTGCACACCTCTCGTTTCTCAGGATCGGAGACGATGTAGTTGGTATTTTCATGGCTTGTATCAGCGTCAGAAAATTGCGGTTCTCTAGTTCCAACAGACCCAGCAATTTTTCGTTTCTAGCGTCTTCATTTTGAACACGTGGGTAGTTGTGGTCCAATCCTACGCATCGAACGATAAATTGGAGCTCGTTGAGCTGTAATTTCACAAATCACACACAATAAACACTGAATTTAGATGGCCTAGAATGCGTAGCAATCCCACTTCTGATCTTAGGGATCAGATGTGGTTAGATTTAAAAAAAACAAGACGCTGATCAAACTAGGAAGTTTTATTCGTTACAAATTATTTTACTTTACACAAGTAGTGAATAACAACGATAGATATACACTAAACTGAAAATACCGCAACTAAGAGAACTATAACAATAACTAAGCACTACAGTAACGTCCGTCGAGTACGACAACCAAACACGGAATGAGCCCGAGACGTTGTTACCGCTCCGTTTTATTCCCTTTCACTCGACTGGTTTTGGTGGGTAGGAGTATTTCCTAAGAATATATATTTCTTGTGTGCGTGTGTATGTCACTGAACTCCGCCTAAACGACTGGACCGATCTTGATGAAAATTTTTGTGTGTGTTCAAGGGGACTTGAGAATGGTTTAGATTCACAATTTAGTCCACTGGAAAATGTTTTTTACTTAATTTTTAATTTGTAAGTAGTTGTGGATTTTGGAATGTTTCACATTGTAACCGACGGACTGCGCTGCTATCGCAGTGTCAAATCTTATGTTAATAATTTCGTCAAGGAGTACTTCGAAACCTTAGCTGAATAATAAAACATAAAAAAATAAATATTTCGAGTCGACAACATATATCTGCAAAATTCGGATTGTCAAGTATTTTGTTAAATTCTAATGGTTCTGACAGACAAATCACAGTCGCCATATTGGCCAATCTAGCGAAACGTCACAGATACCGGATAACCCAAGGATCAATTAATATTTTAAGTACTACTAATTCTTAGTACTAAGTAGTTTGTATGTGTAAATACTTTTTGCAGCTATATTTCTTAAACAGTTAAAACGACAATTTTACTATGGAAGTATCCGCCCAATAAAGGAGATTTGCAAGGAGCATTGGAGATTTGTATCAAATATTAGAAAAAAAATTAAAAAGATTCTAATTTAATTTCAGTCCTTTCCGACAGTTGGTGCTGCGATCGACTTGAGAAAAATATTTTGTTATCTGTATTTATAAAATATTTGCGTTACTTAATGACTGACAGACACGCTGCAGCCGAAACTACTAGGCGCAAGTGTGTAGGGGCGCACTAAGAGAGGATTGTTGGCAATTGCTCCCCTAAGGGGGTTAAACATGTTGTCAGAGTTTGTATGAAACTTTTATTCCTTCAACGGATTTACTTCAAACTTTGTATGTTTGTTCCTCAAATAATGTTAGTGAACACTTTTTGGAAATTCTTACCCTCTGGGGATAAAAAGGGGAGTCAAAATTTGTATGAAACCGACTTTAGAATCGGAACTTTTGCTAAATACTGTGCACTTTGTGACTTTCAACACTGTGTTTTCAATGCAGTTCCGAGGCGAAATAGTTCCACTTTGTACAAATGATTCGAATTTGTTAGATAAGAGTGTTGTGTTCGTGAGCCTAATGTATAGTCTGTGTAACAAGGTGTATGTGTGGTTGGTTTGTTGTGGCTTTACGTGATTATGCATTGTGAAGCGTTTAGCATACTAATACAATCAAGAGAACTAAAGCACTGATTTTGAGTCATGGAATAACTTAATAATATCCTATTAATATACAGGTAAGCCACGTCTGCAAGATAATATGAGTAATACCCAGTCTTATGCATAGCGGATCCTGGGTTCCAGAGTGGTTGTCGTCGACCACAAACGAGACGTAAGATTGTAAAAATAATCTAACCTTATACGTTACGTAAGTCACTGAGCAAAAGACAAACATTTGTTGGTTTTATACTTTGTATTTGACTAATAGTCCGGTCAATTTAGACATTCGAAGTTACATAAAGTCCCAACAAGCTGAATTTCTGTGAAATTGTTCAAAACATAATTATAAACAATGTCTAGAAGTTCCACATCATTCCCCTGTAAGGAAAAAAAAATATTCAAGGTCAAAGGTAAAAAAAAAGAGTTTTTCGCGATTTTCAGCAAAAAGGTAAGTTTTATCATAAAAGTACTTCAGACAAAAATTGTAGATCATAAAATTATCTATAAAAAATGTATTTATACTTTTTTTCTTACGAGCCACCGTTTCTGAGATATAACGATTCAAATAGTTATAAAAGTTGTTATCGTCATAATATGCACACGTTGCCACGCCACCTATAAGGTAGTGTACTTAGCACGTTTTTTTAACGTGGTTTCCCCAGTAGGCCTACTCCACGGGTCAGTTGTGATGCTGTTTAATGTAAAACTATTGCATAATAACGGAAATTTTCAAAGATTGGGAAAGATAAAAGCGATGTAAATTAAAAAAAAGTGTTGAAGTTTATTCGTCTTATTCGTAAGTTTCAAATTCTTGTTCTTCTTCTTGATCTTCTTCTTGTTCTACTTCTCCTGCTTCTTCTTCATCTTCATTTTGGATGCAAGTAAATTGCGTCAATAGCGATGTATCGCATGATACTTCGTCGGAGTCAAACGAATCCTCCATTGTTTGTGATTCAATATTAGAGCACGACCGGCCTTGACAATTTGTGCATGCCAAAGAACAAGACAGTCCGACTTTTTTGCAACCACATTTAGCACTGCATCCCTTTTTGCAGTTGCAAAAATAGTGTTAAGCAGTTTTTCCGGCGCAGGTGGAAGTAAAGTTTGAACTGGCTCTAATATATTGTTGACCAATTTCCAACCCCAGTCTGTAGGGTCTAGGAGCTGATGACCAAGCCACACTTGAACTTGGTAATATACTCGAAAAAGATGTTGGTGAGCAGCAACTGAGGTTGGAGGAAGACAAGCTAATTGAATTTGTTTTTTATTTTTAGTATTTTTAACGAAACATGCATATCGATGCTTCTATATTCTTATATTTAAAACTTATGTATATTTTATATTGTTAGTATAAGTTACAATGACCAATAGAAAAATATTTAAACATTTAATATATAATATATATATATATTAAATAAAATATAACAACTCTAGATGTATATACGTGGCGTACTCATGTATATTATGACGATAACAACTTTTATAACTTTTTGAATCGTTATATCTCAGAAACGGTGGCTCGTAAGTTGTCTAAGGTACTTTTATGATAAAACTTACCGTTTTGCTGAAAATCGCGGAAAACTCATTTTGACGTGACAACGTCTTATAAATTGGTTTGCCGGGTGACACTTCAAGAAACTGCGTTACGCTCCGCTCACGTTATGCGCTCACAATGAGAGCGAGTGAGAGGCACGCGTCCCGCCTAAGAGCGAGAGAGACAGACATAAAAAGTGAAAGGCACGCGTCTTTCATCCTTCTTCCTACTATACGAATGAATATTCACATTAAAATTATTTTACCACTCAAAGTCGTTGTCACGTAAAACTTTCGCCCGTATACCGACTTTACAGGCAACCAATTTTTTTTTACCTTTGACCTTGAATAAATTTTTTTCCTTACAGGGGAATGATGGGGAACTTCTAGACATTGTTTATAAATATATTTTGAACAATTCCACTGAAATTCAGCTTGTTGGGACTTTATGTAATTTCACTCTCATTTTTTGGTCTAAATTGACCGAACTATAAATATTGATTAAGAGTTCCAATGCTACACACAATGGGTACACCTACGTGAACTTCTATACTCTAAAATTTAACATGGTACATACTTATGAGTATACTCATAGTCGCCCCACGTTGGGTGCCAATGATGTTTCCTCGAATTATGTTAATAACATACAATATACCTATCATACTTAGCAAGAAACCTCATTAATGAGATCGTCCTTCAAATAAATCGGCAGTGTAGTTGGTTTAATATGTCATTAATAAAAATAGATGACAATGTATAGTGTATTTGAGTAAATTTGACGGTAAGGTAGCGGACGGCGGCGTAAATAAACAGTGGAGATAAACATTGTTTAATATTATGAACACCTGTATATTTGCACCAACATAATGACAATAATTTAATGTAGGTAAAGTTATAACCTTTTAGGTAGAGACTAAGCATTAAAGCATATTCATCAAAATTAGCGATAGTCTAGTGGAGATACCAACACGCTCTGCCATACAGAGGCCATTGGCACGCACCAATGACTTTTCGGATTTATTTGCGTATTAAATTGTAAATTATTGCTAGCCCCGTGCCTCGGAGAGCACGTACAGCCTTCGGTCCTGGCTGACATGAAGATCTTTGACAGTCGCTGTAAAGAGTCAGTACCTATGAATGAAATGACGCTATTCTAAACTATGGAATATACCTAACTATTCCTTTGGGTTGCGGAGGTTAGACAGGCAGTCACTCTGTGGCAACGCTAATATTCAGTTAAATCCGGTTAGACTAGAAAGCAGACCCTGGTTTAGAACTGGGATAACGATAGGAGGATGAAGACGCTGAGAAATACAAATAAGTTAAAAAAATGTAATGCTTCTCAACCACATCACGGCTGCATCAAATGCGTATCTAATTATTTGGTACTTTAAAAAGTCAAAATCACTTCAAAAGTCTATGTGGGCTTTTAGTTTATACTGCGTTCATATAAAAGAACAGATTGTACTGATCTTCTGTTACCCTATTTTTCGTTGTACTGTTGTGCAATATTTACAAAGTTTTGTAACTATAAAATAGAAATACTTCTACATTTTATAGACATCATTGCATTATATTGTTTCCACTAGCCAACTAAACCTCAATTCTGGTAAAATATTTGTCTTATTCGCCAGCGAACCCATACCTCTAGGGTGAGCTAATACATTCGGAACCTTTATCTTACATTAATTTTATGACCCACACGACACCCATGGGACGCGAACGCGAGGTGTATTCTCAGAACAGGTCGTATAACACGTACGATAATTCGACCAAAAACCACCAATTCAAGCGAAACTTCTTAAAAGCGTTTCGATCGTAAAAAATGGAAGGTATTCCATATATTATGTTACTAGTTCTGACTTCGGTATTTATTTATTTATTATTTATTTAGCTTTTACAGAAGGCTTACGGACTAATAAATATTATATAATATTACAAAAATGAATTAAACAATTTGCCAATTAAAAGCCTCCACATATAGGTATAAAAAGGCCGTTATTTTACATATTTAAACACAAAATACAAAGAATGTTTAAAAAAAGAAAAAAATCAAAACAAATATACAAAGTGATGTTTAAAAAACTCAAAACAAAAACAATCAATCAAAAAGAAGAAAAAGGTATCAACAAAAGTAGTCTGGTCCAATTCAAATCTGTGCTGATTGGTCAATACTAGTATTATCAAAATATGAGTTGGCTAATAACCGTCTCATGGTCGCAACGCTGGTGCAAAAGAGGTCGATATTAAGGTCTCGTGGAAGTCCATTAAAACTAGCTGCACTTCTTACAGAAAAAGCGTTACTTCTATAATTTGTAGATGCAAATGGAATGCTCAATATGGGCCGCTGGCGAAAACCTAGCAAGTTTGTACGCATTAATATATTAGCCAAGAGCTCAGGACAGTCAATGTGACCATTTGCAATGTTCATAATAAAACTTATGTCTGCAATAAACCGTCTCATTTCTAAGGATAGGAAGTGGTATTTCCTGCATCTATGGTCGTAATCAACCGAACACTGCTGCGCTTTGTAATCAAGATAGCAAAGAAATTTTCTTTGGACGCCTTCAATACGGGATTTGTAAACCTCATACTGCGGGTTCCAAACTTGGGAGGCGTATTCAAGGTGGCTGCGTACGAAAGAACAGTATAGAATCTTTACTGGTTTTAGAGAACGGAAACAGGCCGTGGTTCGTAAAATAAAACCCAGAGCTTTTGAGGCCTTTTTCACGATGCTGTCAATGTGTTGATCAAACAGTAACCTACTATCCTGTATGATGCCTAAGTCTTTAATGCTGTTCACTTTACTGATGGGTTTATTATTTAAGATGTATGTGTAATCCACTGAATACGTTCTACGTGTAAATGTTATGTGGAAGCATGTAGAGACATTAAGTTCGAGCTTGTTTCGGCTACAATATGCTTCAAATCTATTTAAGTCATCCTGTAATTTATATACGTCAGATGTGCCTTGTATGACCTTGTGAATTTTCATGTCATCAGCATAAAGTAGGATGTACGAATGACGAAAGCACTGTCTGATATCCGCAATAAACAGCGTAAACAAAAGAGGTCCAAGAATTGAGCCCTGAGGGACGCCAGATGGGACAGAATTCCAACCTGAGACGTAACCCTGAAGAACGACAGCCTGTGTTCTGTTCTCTATATAAGATTTGAACCATCGGTACAAGTCTCCATGAATTCCAGCAAGCAAAAGCTTTTTCAGTAGCACTCGATGGTCAATACGGTCAAAACACTTGCTGTAATCAGTAAAAATTACATCAACCTGTCGTCGAACCATTCCATCTGTAATAAACTCGTGTGATAGAAGTAGATTTGAAGTTGTTGAGCGGTTCGTAACAAATCCGTGCTGCTCGTCGCCAAGACTAGATCTAAAAGCCGCGTAAACATCAGTATGAACCACACGTTCTAGAATCTTAGAAAAGAGGCATATCTTGGATATAGGACGGTAGTTCGCGATATCAGTTCTATCACCCTTTTTTAAGACCGGGGTTATGAAAGCAGATTTCCAAATCTTCGGAACCACACCTTCTGATAAAGAGCGCTTGAATAGAACACAAAGAGGTTCCACAAGACTGTCAGCACAATTGACTATAAATATTGGAGGTATTAGGTCCGGTCCACCTGATTTGGTAAGATCCAATGATTTGAGCAGCTTTAATATGCGTGAATGGTTTATGTTAACCGTGCTAACAGACATTGCTGTATTACTATAGATCTCGCCGGTTGTGGATTGATCACCATCTGTTGGTTCGGGTTCTAAAAATGTAGATTTAAAATACGTGGCGAATAAGTCACTAATATCTTGTCCAGTATCGGCAGAGATCCCACGATAGTGCATTACGTTAGGAAACGCCCCGACAAAGCGCTTACTTTTCACGTAGGTCCAAAATGACTTGGGGTCTTTCACAATCGAAGCCTCAATTTTTTCCAAATATTTATCATAACTCACTTTTTCTAAGTCAATAGCTCTGCTGCGGAGTAAGGCAAATGAGTTATAATCTGACACATTTTTATATTTTTTATATTTCTTATGGTATTTATATTTTTCCCTAATAATTTTTATTAACGCCGGAGTATACCAAGGAGGGTAAGATGATTTTTTTAAAGTTTTTACTGGAATGTACTCATCCCGAAGCTTATACAATATGCTATAAAATGTTGCGATTGCATCCTCTAAACTCACTGTCTGTAATAATTGAGTCCAATTAATTAAGTCTAGTTCAGATTTAATAGCAGTATAATCGCCTTTAGAAAAAATGTATCGATGCATAGGTTTGTCCATGAGTTGATGAATATCAACAAACCGGCTATGAATTAACAATGGTTTGTGGTGCAATTCAATGGGCTGTGCTAGTGGGTCCCTACTTTCCATAACAGTTACTAAGTCGTTACAAAATACTAAATCGAGTAATCTGCCGTTTACATTTCGCTCGCCGTTATACTGCGACATATTAAAGGTATTAAGGGTATCAAAAAACTCTGTGGTGTGCTGCGAAGAAATATTTATAGGGACTAACTCGCCCGTGGTCACGTTACCGTGACACCACTCGACGTCATTTCCAAAATTAAAATCTCCCACCAACATAAATTTGTCAAGTGGATGAGCTAAGAATAAGTTGCTTAGGTTGTGCGTGAAATTACCTAACTGAGTATTATAAGAATTGCCTAGATTTTGTTTAAATAAATAAAGCGCACATATATGCAAATTATGACTAACCTGCTGTTTGGACCTCTTAAGGATCACGGATAGCCAAATATCCTCAGCAGAGCTGCACCAGTCCTGCCTTTCAACAATAGTCAGTTCCTTTTTCACTGCTATCAAAACACCTCCACCACGTTTTTGCCCGGTTCGGGAATAATCACGATCGCGTCTCCATACGAGATATCGTTCATCAAATATTTCACTATTGTAAAAACTGTCGTCGAGCCACGTTTCCGTGAATATAATGACATCGTATGATCCTAGACACACACCACGAAATACACTGTTCGTTTTCGTACGCAGACCACGCACATTTTGATAGTAAACTTTAAGCGTAGTCATAATTAAATTTAGCTATAATCAAATTATTAACAATCATATAATAACAGCCCAAAAATAAATTATATTTTAACGTTATAATTAATAATTTCAAAGATAAAGGTCTGTTAAAACTTTTATAATATTTATGTAAGGTAGTGGATAGTTGAAATAAAAGACACAGCAAAGCACAGTGTTCGATCGAAATTACTCCACAGAAATAGATGTTTTGAATGGAGACAAATGGCGTCGACAGGTATCGAGATACAGGTAGCTCGCAGCTAACAGTCATAAGTCGGTACCACCTGTGTAGGAATATACACCGTAACTTGCACAAAATACGGTTGAAATCAGCGTGATAAGCTGTAACACTGTAAAAAATACATCTAATGAACTTACTTGAGAGCACAATACGGCGACACAATACTAGTAGGAATACGCAATCAGCACACATTTGACCAAGATTCTCAAACTTTTTCAGTACAAATAATGTAAGCAGATACTTAAACAGATGAGATATTATATCGATGACTTTAATAACGATTGAAATCAGAAAATTTAAACAATTTTTTTCAAATCCTTTTCCGCTTTGATTACCACTATAGGCGACGTGTCGTTTTTCCTTACATATATCTTTGCGTTTTTGACCCAGATATACTGAAACCCCGCTTCAGCAGCAGTTTTCTTGACCTTAGACAACAACAGCTTGTTCTTTACGGTTAAATGGTCATTAATATATATTTTTTGGTTCCCGTTTAATCCAATTTTAGCAGGCGTCAGGGTTGAAGTTTTCAGCTCTTGTCGGGCAGCTGCTACAAAGTCCTCCTTCACATACCGTTGACAAAAACAAACTATGATTGGTTTTATACGGTCTTTGTCACTTGTTGGTACCCGAGTTATAAAGTTTATATGATTTTTTGAGATAGGATAATTGACCTTAACACTGATTTTTGTAATGATATCGAAGAGGTTCTCGTTACTTGTCTGTGGTATACCCTTAACTTCAATATTGTTCGAACGCGACCATTGATCTTTAGTGTTTTGGTCTTCCTCCAATTTATCTAACCGGGTCCGTAACTGTTCAACTTGACTTTGAAGTTTTTCAACCTGTACTATTCTTTGTTCCATGTCGTTAATTTTGCCTGTCACTTCTTTCATCATTTCGTTGTGCTGATTGATCAGGGAACTTTTGAACTCAGCAAATTCATTTCTCAGTGCCACGATGTCATCTTTCATGTTTTCCAGTTTAGCTAATTTGTCAGATAGCGCGCGTATTTCCTGCAAGACCGTTGAATCGGGTGTTGATAACGGTGATCTAGGCGAGGCAGGCATGGTATTCCCTGCCTGTTTACATTTGCTACAGCGCCACATTAACTTCCGATCGCCGAGCCTCCGATATCCGGCTTCTTTGACGCCACCACAGTGGAAGTGGACCGTGAGGTTGCACGCCGCGCAGTGAGCACCATCCGTCAACAACTCACTGCAGATACCGCACTTGGATGTATCCGACATTCTGAGAAAACTTTGAGAACGGGTGGAAATTGTTTCGTTGAATGTATCTGCCGACCGTTTTTTATTTAAAACGTTTGTTGTTTACGTTCACTTTATTGTGGTTTTAACGATTTAACACTGTTTGCTTGTGGGTTTTGTCTTCAAAACGACGTTTTTGCGTAACTGTTTATTGTTGTGTCACTGATTTATACGGTTTTATTTCGATTTTAGAAGTTTTTATAAAGTCACTGCCACAAAGTTATTGATGAAGTTTATGCACTATAAATTGTTGTTTATTTTTATTAAAAACAATACTGCTTGTTTATTGGATTATTATCAAAGAAATTATAACAGCTTTTAGCGATTTTATCCACTTTTACTATTTTTCGAAGTTTAAATGTACGGAGACACTTTTGACATGTAATGTGTGTATTGTTGAATTTCGGTGTATCTGCTGGCCCTAATGCAGGTTTGATGCTCGCACAGCTGACATATTTGTGTGTGTTCCTTTGTTTTTTTGTAAAAGACACCGCCTTCAGTGGAATAAATCATGTATGGCTATCAACTTTACAAACATGGAACAATAATTTGCATCAAGTAATGGATCAAACCCGCAGTAATCAAAACAACGAAGCAGCCGCTTATACATCCAACTGACAACTTATAAGTGTTTAAAACATTTCAGGACTCTTTTGGGTGAAATTTCTAAAACTAATTTAATTTCCTTGACAACTCACGTTACATCCACTACATAACCATAATATAAAGTACCTAATCCCAAAACATATAAAAGTCTGCTACAGCTCAAGATACGTAGCAATTACAAAATAGTATTCACCAGGTCACAACACAAAAGACATTTACAATATAAATACCACTACAGAAAAACTGTAAGTCTAATCAACGGTCTTATAACTGCTCAGTCGTAGAAGCTAATTCACAAGCCCGAGCTTGCCGACCATGTCTACTATTACTATTCATAACCAGTGCCCCAATAAACCAATAGTTCGTTTGGAACTCCACTTTGAAAGGAATACACAATGGACTGGTTAAATTCGCACATTTACAAAACGAATAAAAAAGTATTTGAGCACGCATTTTTGGTGACTACAGAGAGACTATAATGTGAAAAAGAAAATCACTAGCTGTCAATTTTCACTTAAACATTTATTTAAAAGAAAATTTACGTTTACCTGTAAGTCTTGAAATACTATTTATATGTATAAATCAGCATAAGGTGTTATTTAAATTTTTATGACCATTAAGAAAATATTGAGTCTTCAGATTCTCGATAACATTGCAAACCAACGTTTGCCTAAACACTGAAAGAAAACGCTAATATTAGTAACATATCCATCTTGTCCACAATTACCATTTTTTATTCTGAATCTCCTTTAATCACAGCGTGTTAATTAATATTTACGACATGTATATTTTATAGAGTGTTAGTAGCGTAAAAGCGCTTCAATGGATTCATAATAGAATTTTAAATATTATCCGTGTACAGAATAAATTTCATTTAAGCCGGCAAAAGTTTGTGTCACTGTGAAAAGGCTTCTGATTCTGTTAAAAAATTGGTACGCCAAGTTTTGTATAATATCGAGTAAAATACAGTACCTACCTGGTCTACTCTCTTAGGGTGCGTTTCCACAGAAGCGGAGCTGCGCGAAGTTCCGAAGCCGTGTAAATAGGTAGGTGTTTCCACTAAAGCTGAGCAAAGATGAGTGGTGCAGGGCTGGGCTATGTAGCTGGGTGAAGTGGAGCCAAGCGGAGCTGAGACGACCGGGGCGAACCAGAGCTGAGTTTAGCGGAGCGGAGCTGTGAAGTGGAAATGAGCTGAACGGGGCTGTGAATACATTTTGTTTTCAGTCAGTACGGTGTCTCAACTACTACTACAAACAAACTCCCGCGCCTGACGTCGCGTTACCCCTCTCAGCCCTGCTCCACCCCGCTCAACCCCGATCTGCCGCGCACAGCCCCGCTTCACCCGGCACAGCTCCACTAAGCTCGACACCGCTTATCTCCGCGCACCATACATTTTAATGTACCTATATCTTCTCAACTTCGCTAACACTGTTTCCACTGAATCGGAGCGGAGGTGAGATGTGTATTTTGTGCAATGTGATTGGTCAATTTTTATAAGTCTCTGCTCAGCTCCAAGCAGCTCAGCTTCTGTGGAAACGCACCCTTATGCATACAATGGCCCATAGTTACTTATTTTGCTAGAAATCTGTAGCATTAATGGTACTTATCTTTAAGTACTCACAACCTTTGACTTCCCAGTCCAAATAAAAAAAATGTGGCATATACGAGTACATCTAATCGTTATCTTAGCTACCTTAGTCATACATACATAGACTCACGCCTGTTTCTCGGAGGGGTAGGCCGAGACTTCGGAACTCCATTTGCAACGTTCCTGACTCCTCTCTTGCTTCATTCACTCCCATCGAAATAAATAATCCATAACTCATAGTAAATTAAAAACCAATTATGCCCATATCGCTTCGTCAAAGGGTAATTATAAACACGTCAAATATATGTTACTTATGTACATAATTTACACGCTTTATTGTTTAGTATTATACTAATTTGTTACATTGCGTGTCCCACCAAACAAAATTGATATTATCGACCAAACGCTAAATAGGGGCAATATCCTTTGTGCAACTAATATAAATTATGCAGCAACCGGCTGCCTCTCCGTAACTAGAGAGGAATGCATCTACATTTATTCTAGAATATTCTATTTAAGGTGAGGCAAGTAAAACTCCATTTAATATGTTGTAGGCAACAAGTAACAATAAACAATATTACCTCCATATAAAGAAGATAGTGCTACAATTCTGACATATTACTTTGTGCAAAATGTTGGGAGTGTTGTTATTCCTCGTACGAATATTATACACTGTTAATTTGTGTAATGGCATTGTACTGGCTGCCCTGTAGACCAATTAAATGGTTAATTTCTTCACATTTACATAAAATGTTATCTTCGCGAAATTGTTTCGTGACTCACTCAATTGTTTGAAGTGGTTAACTAATAAACACAATGTAGCAATCTTAATATATAAAATCCTTGCGTTACTGACTGACTGACAGACACGCTACAGCCGAAACTATTGGGCGCAGGAAGCTGAAATTTGGCATGTATGTTCCTTGGGGACCGTAGGGGTGCACTAAGAAGGGATTTCCCGAAATTCCCACGGGATCGGCCAAAACGGATAAATAAAAAAAAAATCCTCTAGTAGTATTATAAATAAACTGTTCCAACAACATTTTATGCAATCTGCAAATCTGCTTACAATTTTATTTTTATATCTAAGAAACGGTGCTTTGTTCTGTAGTGCTTTGTTAAATGTTTATCATAAAGAAAATGAAGAAACAATTCTGAGGGTGGTTTCAGATTAAAGTCTTTTTCTGCGCGTATACGGTCGTTTAAGCATTCGCGCTTACACGCGCGCTACATTATGCGCTTCAAAAAACCGGACTCACGTATTCTGGCATATTTCGGCGTGTTCACTCGAAATGACATCTTGTCAGTGTCAACATGGATTCTGACGGCTCGCGCTTATACGAGCTTAGAATCGCGTCAACGCTCGTATGAGTTGCGCGTGTGCCAAAAGGCGCGCCTACACGCGCCTACACGCGCTTCCAATACGAGCTTATACGCGCGTATAAAACGCTAATCTAAAACCGCCCTGAGAATGACACTGTCTACACGTGTCAAGAATATCTTTTATTCTACTACACCAACGTAATAAATATTTTAATTACATATTATTAAGACTCTTATACTTAGTCAACTTCTACAAGAATTAAAATATTCTTCAAAATAATAAATTTGATGTACTTACCTAGACAACATCGAATACGCTCACAGTTCCATAATGATAAGCTAATTTAATTAATTTGGAACAAAGTTAGAGCCGCATGTAGTTTCCTAGAATAAATTGTCAATTAACCTATGTAAATTGAATAATTTTAAAATATCCCCGGCACGGGCCATGTCAAGGGTAGCGGAGGTGAACATTGTAACTAGTTTGACCCGGCAGCCACCTCGCCGCTTTTCTGATTAACAAAACTTTGCGGCCACCGCCCAGTCGACAGTTTCATAAATGTCCTGCATTTAAAGTTTTCAACTTAATAATATACTAGTTAAGTTCCAGGGTGTGGCTGACGTCTTGAG
Source organism: Euclidia mi (assembly GCA_944739405.2). Classification (NCBI taxonomy): domain Eukaryota; kingdom Metazoa; phylum Arthropoda; class Insecta; order Lepidoptera; family Erebidae; genus Euclidia; species Euclidia mi. The sequence goes on from OX123183.2 coordinate 46,199,781, forward strand.
GAGGCTATCTCGGTGTCTGGTTCAACAAGGTTGCTACAGCGCAGATGTCCCGGCCGCTCAAACTGACAGCGCCCGCCGGAGTCGCCGCCGCGCGCCACTTACCTCTCAGACGCTCTGCTCCAAAGTAATTACAATTTACCTTGTCCAATGATTGTTAAATAAACACAACTTTAAGGCCCAAATTTGAACTAGAATACCTAAAGCATAACAATTTGAAAGTGGGTTTTAGTAGGTACTAGCCGAAGCAACGGTTTAATGTTTTAACGAATACTAACTCCTTCTTGAACATTTAGATAGCTATTGATCGACAGAGAGCTATAATTTTAGACAGTATCTGTGTAATTGCTGTATTATGCAAAATTGTATGGACGAGGAAGCTCTAGTGAAGAAAATGCGGTATCGGGGGCGTTACACCGCAAGTTCCATTACTCATCCATCTCGTTTGTATCAAGCTGAATCTTTTATAAAGACGAGGCGTGTCCCACCGCCGCGGCGCCGCCTCTAATGATGATTTACTCGCGCGAGTTCCCACGGGCGGTGTAATTTTTCCTTAGTACGACTAGACCTACACACACACCATCCTGTTGTCCGAACCAAAGTGAAAACAAATGAAGAAACGCCTCCGTTTAATCATTCATTCGTGCGCGCCACGTGAGGCAGCTTCATTGAGATTTATTTTGCCTTTTATCGGTCAAGCGCTCGAGGCAGTTACTTATTACTCCGACCTTCTACCATCTACCTGCTACCAAAGTACGTCTACGAGCAGCCTCGAATTATACGCGCCGGCAATAAATATGTAATCAAAATATGAATTAACTTTCACGATTGAATTAAGCATAAAGAATTACCTCTTACCTTTATATATATCAATTTATAACCCTGTAGTTGATTACCTACTTTCCTGCGCCAATTTACAGAGAAATGTGCACAAAATAGAATTTCTATTTGAGGTACCTGTCAAAAAGGGTATTTATCACATTCCTATTGTCAGATATTTTTGGTATGGAAAGGTTCGGTATTTTTAAATTTCATGACAAATGAATGGGTATTGTTGACGGTGGTGCGTGGTAAGTGGTGAGTGGCGAGTATGTCAGGCTCGGCGGTGTTTTTTGTTTCTTTTATCAAGTGGAGGGTGCGGGCTCAGGGCGCGCGGGTCGGACCAACCCGCCTTAATTAACGCCGGCCCGAAGCGAATATTAAATGTTCGCAAATAGACTTATTTGTCCATTTGTCGGTTGTGCCTTACGTGAACCGCAACCAGACAATAAATGAGATATCCTCGCTTTGTACAAGCGAGTTGTACGATCCGAGGCTAGTTACCCGGGGCCTGCAGCCGGCACTAACTAAATATTTAGTGCCCGCTGATGTGGTTACGATTTGTGCGGTACTCCGCTACCAACACAATAATTATCTACTTACACAGAAGCTACGTCCAACGTCTATGAGGCAATTTGCCACAAATAAAATTAAATTACTCCGTTACTATCATATTGGCTTTGAGGACAATGGGTGTTTCTGTATGGGACGTGTATTCACTGACCCACTTTGTGCCCTATCAATGTTTTGTAAGAATGTAACGGACTGAATATATGTATGTGAAATTCACATAGAGAGTGCTTAAAACTTAGTTTCGAATTCTGATTTTATTTTTGTTGTGCCGAATACAGATGCTTATTTAAACGAAGGCAAAATATTTATTTGTGCAGACAAAAATACTCCGACGTGGAAAACCGTTGCATTACCTAAACCGTTGGAATAAGGGACACGAAAAGAATAAGGTGGTAATTTGGCGGGGAATATCAAGGAGTTCATTCACCTCACCTGTCTGAAAATATATAGGTAAGGATCATAATAAGGTCACCAGACTTTTGTTTGTCACATCTTACGAATGTCTCAGTCTCCCGTAAAAAAGGATTATCCCTGTTGAGCATAATATTTATGAAAAAAATCTTAGCTACAGTAATAAGTTCAGTGAACCACTTAAAACTTGCGGATTATTGTCACGTCTAAGATATTACATAACTTATGAAAAATACTAAGTAGGTACTTGGCTATCAGCTACACATTATCTTATTTAGTTTTTTTGATTGACTGACAGACAACGCATGGCTGAAACTACTGAGCGCAATAAGCTCTCATTTGGCATTTATGTACCACTAGCTGACCTAGCGAACTCCGTATCGCCTTTTTAAGAGTTTTTATTTAATTCCCTTTTTTCCAAACCTCTTTTACAAAGTTACCATTGACTGTTCCCACCAAGAACTTAGGGTCCCAAGCCAACCTCACCTGCAAATGGTGCACCTGCCGATCAACGGACGAGGCTCTGGCAAACAAAATATCCCGATAAGCGGCAATAGGCTCGCCACCTATTACGTGGGATCAAAATACTGGCGAAAAGTGGGCGTTTAATATGCCTCTGCCTACCCCTTCGAGGAAGCAGGCTTGAGTCTATGTATGTACCATTGACTAAGCGCTTAATCTCTTATCATTTCAGAGTCTATAAATGATGAACAAACAAACATAGATTTTTATATAATATTGAATTCCCCATTCCTTAAAATATCGGAGACGATACCCATATCTACATTAAAAAATCCCGTCCGCCATCTTTGATCACGAAATAGATGTTGTATTTGGATTCACCATCCCTTAAATCATCAGAGACGATACCCATATTGATTTTTTTAAATTTTCCCATTCGCCATCTTTGATTTCCCTTCCGCTATCTTGAATCACGAAATAGATGTTGTATTTGTATTCCCCATCCCTTTAAACATCGGAGACGATACCCATATTGATTTTTAAAAAATGTCCCATCCGCCATCTTTAATCACGAAATAGATGGTATTTTTAAATTCCCCATTCCTTAAAATATCGTAGACGATACCCATATCGACTTTAAAAATAATCCCGTCCGCCATCTTTGATTTCCTATCCGCCATCTTTGATCACGAAATAGATGTTTTATATGGATTCTCCATCCCTTTAATAATCAGAGACGATACCCATTTTGATTTTTAAAATTTTTCCCATCCGCCATCTTTGATTTCCCATCCACCATCTTGAATCACGAAACAGATGTTGTATTTGGATTCCCCATCCCTTTTAACATCGCAGACGATACCAATATTGTTTTTTTTTTAATTTTCCCATACGCCATCTTTGATTTCGCATCCGCCATCTTTGATCACGAAATAGATGTTGTATTTCGATTCCCCACCCCTTACAATATCGAAGGCGATACCCATATTGATTTTCAAAGTTTTCTCATCCACCATCCAACAGCGTCCCGAAAATCTCGAAAAAGATACCCATATAGATTGTATCCTATTCGTTTAGCCTTTTTTTGCCTTTGACCCAACCCTCCCCCTTCCCGTTTGACCATTTTATTATTTTTGTCTGGCCCCTTAAAGTTGGTGTGTAATTTTATATAGCCTATAGCCTTTCGGAATAATTGGGCTATCATAGGCAATAACAATTTTTAAAATCCGACTGCTAGTTCCTGAGATTAGCCGACATTATCTTTTAGCCTTTTTAGCCTTTTGCCCGGTCCCAAAGGGTCCAAGCGTTATGTTATATAGCCTATAGCCTTCCAGAATAACTGGGCAATCGTATACAAAAAGATTTTTTCAGATCCGACTGGTAGTACCTGAGATTAGCGCGTTCAAACAAACGAGCAATCAAACAAACTCTTTCGCTTTATTATATTAGTATAGATAGGGAGTGTAGGCGTGCACGAAGCAGAGATTTCCCAAAATTCAAACTGAGTCGGGAAGAAACTGTTCAATGAAACTATTATGCGCGGGCTTCCACCAGTATGTATCATCATGTCAGCCTAGAGACATCCAGTTCTGGACATAGGCCTCCCCCAAGGATGATTAAAATCCACATAAGTATGTATATGAAAGTCTACTTCCATTCCGAAATCTTTAACACATACTTTTTGTAATTGCAATTTGCAATAAATAGTTCGATCGTTGTCTTGAAAGCTTGTAAAAATATATTTTTTATATCTCAAAGTCCATTCGGACTTGTTGCATTTGCAATAAATTCAAACGCCGATTAGTTTTTAGGGTTCCGTACCTAAAAGGTAAAAAACGGAACCCTATTACTAAGCCTCCGCTGTCTGTCTGTCTGTCTGTCTGTCTGTCTGTCTGTCTGTCTGTCTGTCTGTCACCAGGCTGTATCTCATAAACCGTGATAGCTAGAGAGCTGAAATTTTCACAAATTATGTATTTCGGTTGCCGCTATAACAACAAATACTAAAAATAAAAAAAATGAAAATATTAAGGGGGGGTCCCATACAATAAACGTGTTTTTTTTCGTATTTTTTGCTCAAAATTACTAACGGTAACAGTTAGACGCTTAAAATTTTCACAGAATATGTAGTTGTATATAACCTTTCAAAATAAATAATAAAATTTAAAAAAAGTCAATAATAAAGGGGGGCTCCCATACAACAAACCTAATTTTTAAGCAATTTGTTACTCGATTTTAATAAACAGGTAGAAACTTAACATATATTTACGTATACATACAAAAAACGTATTTATTTTTTTATAGATGATGGTACGGAACCCTTCGTGCGCGAGTCCGACTCGCACTTGCCCAATTTTTTCTTACTCCGTCACCGCTCCGCCTTCTATTCCCTTTCCCATCCTATAGGACGGTATCTGTGACTTCTCTAGAGTTACCTCTACCGCCGCCTACCGCTTACAATCAGGCGATCCGTCTGCTCACTTGCCTCCTGGTACTTGCATTAAAAAAACAGTTATTTCAGTAAAATTTATATTAAGCTAAATGAATAAATTTCATTTTTATGGATACACAATTATTTGGTTACGTGGCTTCATATGAAACTATCCATAAACTATGTACTACGGAGAAATTGGCACGCCTTGAGTCAGACAATTATTAAACAACAAATGTAATCGTTTCGAATATGTTTTTATTTACATGACAATATTTGCAATCCATTTTATGTCCTAGGTATATCCTATCGTGTACCAAAAAAAACCTGTAATTTTTGGCGGCAACGTAATTTATTAATTGTATGTGTAAATTAACTTTCTTTCAAATATGAATACTTTTAGTAGGTAAACAGAAGGTTTAATTACTCCTAGCATAGGTCTCCAAATTAAGACCGTTTTCAACCTCGAGCGCATGAGATTGCAGCTTTGAGCTACGCCACAAACTATTGTCAGACAATTCTAACTAGATTCAGTTGGGCTCTTGTCGAGGAACAGGGGTACGAGGGTACAATACTTAAGAATTGCTATAGGTACCTACTGTGATTTGTACCTACACATCTTACATCTTAAGACAATGGGAGTATGTATGTAAGGCCGACCTCACATTAGGCGTGCGCGTTACTTGAGCGGGAGCCCGGCGTGCGCTTGGCTTTCAGTCAGTAGTACAAAGTGAACGCCGAACGCACACTCAAGAAACGTGTATGCTCAATGTGCAAGAGGTCTTAGTATAGAAAAGTCCAATAAGAAATAAGTCTAAAAAAGTTGAATAAACTGAGCATTGAAACAAGGCCTCTTAAAGAAGCAGACCTTTCATGAGAAAAACTAACCAAGAAAACTCATTGTCAAGTGTTTACGTACAAAATTAGTAAATACGATGTACTGTCATGTTAGTTCATAAACTGGTGACTAGATAAGGTTAACTTATTTTTTCTTACAATATAATGTACGAAAAACCTATTGTAGCTACACCGCAACTTACATGCACATACCTAATAGTAAGAAATAGCCTGTGGATGAGGGCAATTTAATCCCAAACATGCTTGTCTTCCATATACTACATATGTCTAGCCTGCAATTAATAGTAGCGTATATCTTGCAATTTAATAACAAACCTTACATTTTCGATATTGCTTGCCAAAGCGTATACGTTTATTTTATTGTAGAAGTGCCTGTGCACGCTTTGAAAACAAATTACTTTATTTTTCAGCCGCGATTTCAGCACTACTAGTTTATCATTATTTCTTGTATTCAAATTGTGTACACCTCGCTCTCTTAGAGAATAATATTGGTTTTGGAATACATAAATATGATTTGAATACATATTTCTTTCAATTTCTGTTTAAACATATATACTTATAAAATAAACATTACTCGTAAATTTCCTTTCCAGAACAAGGATGGATTCAGACTAAATAAACACACAATTAAAAGTTAGTGAATAACTTACTACATCAGCGTAAATTCTGTTTGATAGGTAACTACAAGAAGGACTACTAATGAAAAGTAGTATAAGCAGTTAAAAGTTAGTAATTATAGACTGACGACCTGAAAAGGGTGGCTGGGACGGACTGGATGCGAAAGGCTCAAGCACGGTGTACTGTAGCGCGTGTTGGGAGAGGCCTATGTCCAGCAGCGGATTTTGATAGGCTGATTGATTGATTTAGAAATTTAATATAAGCTTGCTTAAGCATAGATATATACGTATATCTGCTTACTAGTCTAACCAGATTTGACAGAATGTACCAACACAGAGCTACTGCCATCTGACCTCTGCAACCCTCCGTCGCAATGACCAGCGTTAGTATATTTCATATTTTAGCACGTGATGGTGGTAATCCACCAAAATGCGGGTATCTTCAAGTGAGCGTGTCTATATGAGACGTAAATGTTAATGCCCCTATATTCGATCAAAGTGACTTTTCAGTGTCTCTAAACGAGAGTGTACCACCCGGAACTAGGGTTTTATAAGTAACCGCTACGGATAGTGATTTAGGTGATAATAGTAAAATAACCTATGAAGTGACTGATACTGAAAAACAGTTTGCTCTGGATCCTGAGTCTGGAATGATAACAACAACGAAGAAGCTTAATTGCCCTAAGTATTGTAATAATACTACTTGTAATATGACTTGTGTCCTAACTGTCAAAGCTAAAAATCACGGTGTACCACTGCAGGATGCTCGAACCTATGTCACTGTAAATCTCATTGATGCCAATGATCATGATCCGGTTATAGCGTAGGTAAGCGATAATTTAGTACGCACGTAACTTCGAAAAGTCGATGGTGCGCGCCGAGAATTTAAACATGGTATGCTCTGCATGGCATTTGCTTGTATCTCTACTAGGCTATCACGGATAGACATAGAGGTAAGAAGGGTTCAAATGATTCAAGATTTTACTTTTAAACTAATGATCCACCTCTGGTGGAAATACCAAAATAAAATTACAAAAAGCAAATAATTCTCAAACCTGGATGATGGAGATACCGTGAAGAGCCTAGCAAACCTGCCTGGACTCATGAAAATACCTAGAAGTGTCTCTTAGACCTTATATCTTATAAATTGTCATACCAAGTCATACCAATTAACTTTAATGAGAACAAAATTAGGTATTCAGAAACCTAAAGCATTGCGTTATAATTTAAATGTAACGTATGTATTAGATATTAGAAATGTAATTGACATTTTATCTTATACTTATTTAATATATAAAGCTGAAGAGTTTGTTCGTTTCTTTGTTTGGTTGAACGCGCTAATCTCAGGAACCACTGGTCCGATTTGAAAAAATCTATCAGTGTTAGAAAGCCCATTTATCGAGGAAGGCTATAAGCTATATAACATCACGCTATAAGCGACGGGAGCAGAGCAGGAGCCTTAAATAACGCTGGTGTAACCGGGCATCATCTAGTAATAGATATTATGTAAAGTATGTGGCAGATTAGGTGTTTCGGTGGGTACGTGGTACGTGGAAATTAATCGACTGTTTAGATTAAGGAATATGTCGTCAAATAAAAATTATATTTGGCGACATCCTTCATCTCTATTAAATACACTATCTAGAGTTGTTTAAAATAATAACTCCTTTAACGACTAGAAATATCACTTTTGTAGAACAAACTGTTAATTCAACTCTAAGTATTTCATAATTTAAAAACAGCCCGCTAAGTCCACTAATTAAAAGTTATTAGTGCTTACTTAAACGAAAAAATATTACTGACAAACAGTGAAAACTTTTGTATACTCGAAGTGTCTTGTATTCTTGTGTTGAGAAAACAGTGAGCGGGCGGCATCTAGTGAACAATATTAGAACTAGCGCTGTATTGTACGACTCTCTAACGGAAATAACTTTACCGCCTCACACTAGAATGTGGTACTGAACAACGCGGCAACGTTTTGTTAAGTTTGCACAAAGTGAAACGATGACTCCACAACTAGCTATCAAACTTGGGTTTGTGTCACAACTTCTTTAAAATATGCTCTGAATATTGAAAATGTTTTATTGAATTCTTGAATTGTTTTTCTAATGCGCTAAGTTTAATATTTGTTTAACTGCTTGTAATGAGAAATTGTAATATAATGTAAGTTAACTATCTGTACTTAGGTTGTATTTGTTTTTTTATTTAAGACTTTATACACAAACAAGGTGTACATAGGTGGACATAATGCCATGAGGCATTCTCTGCCTGTCAACCCACAAGTGGTGCAGAGATAAATGTAATGTAATGTAATGTGTCTTACATAGAGCTCACAGATATTGAAGCATAATTATTATATCTACTAATATAATCTATAAGTCTTCCTTTATTTTAACCTAAGTGAAAATTACTTTAAATTGATCTTCAGTTTAAGACGTAGAAAGAAAATTGCTGTATTTGTAAGAAATTATGTAGAGTGTCGAAAAACTTTGCTACAGAGTCGAAGAACTTTGCTACAGTCTGCAATTTTGTGTAACAGTCGTAATTTATTTTCTATGAATCAGATTAAATTATAATAATTTATATTTGTTATTGTTGTTTGAAATTTTTCGATGTAACATACAAGCATGTGCCGCTTGCAGTTTTTTTTCTAGCGACGCTCGGCCAAATGATAGTAGTTGCTCTTTACACATTCCAGCCTGTACGGCAAGACTTTGGTGCCTTTCTCGAAAATAATGTTAATAATTAACGCATATCCTGGCTCGCGGCGCCCCTGTCACCCTGGCGCCTGTGTGCGCCTCGCACATTGCACATAGGGACGGTGTAACGGGTTCTGGTATTAAAACGCAGTAGAGGTTCTAGGTGCGTTTATTTGACGAGTATTGCCTCACTTCCCTTGCACGAGTATGACCGACCAACAACACGACACTGGCCTGAACACTAAGGGCTGCAGTCTCCCACGCTGTTCCCTCCGGTAGTGTGCAGGGCAGGTTGTTCGAAGGGCTGCGCGTAGCGGCAGATCCTCGCAGGCCGTTGGCTCAGCTGGCAGGCGCCGGCGGTCTGAGTGCGATGAGCAGGGCAGGCCAGACTCTTCGGCAGAGGTGACGCCGAAGGCAATGCAGGAAGTGTAGCGGTCTAGGTAGAGTAGCCCGGAGCCTTAAGGTAGACCTGGAAAACAGCATTAGGAGAGCCACAACCAATAGAGTCAGGCAGGTGGCGTCAGCCGGCCTCAGCTAGCAGGTAGAGAGATGAGCAGTACGCTAGTGCAGTAAATATAGTAACTCACCCAGCTGCTGGGATCAGGATACACGTAAGACGTAGGGTCAGTAGGTACGCGTAGGTATGTAGTAGAAGCGACGTTAGAGTAGCGGTGCCGGCCTCTCTGTCGGCCCCTTAGTGAATGACTTGATCATCGGCGTACAAGAGGCACTTAGCACGCAATCCTATTTCTCTCATATCATTCATGCAGCTATCCATGAATAGATTGAACAACCAGGGCGAAGCTGCACACCCTTGTCTGACACCTTTGGAGATATCAAACCATTCTGTATAGGCACCGTTAATCCTTACACAGGCTCTAGAACCCCTATACAGAGATTTCAGAGCTCTTATTATAAAATTGTTCACCCCATACATAGATAGCACCTTCCATAATTCCTTTCTATCCACTCTATCATAGGCCTTTTCCAAGTCTATCAACGCGAAAACTTCTGGTTTTTTGCCAGACATTTTTCGGTTACGCAGCGCAAGGAAAAGACTTGATCCGTACATCCCATTCCCTTCCGAAATCCCGCTTGCACATCCCATATCTTGTTATTCATAATAGATATAAAGTTTTAGCATATATACTAATAGGATTCTTGTATATTATTAAATGCCTTTATATAAATAATATACAAGAATTAGTGTTTTGGTATCACAATTCAACTAGACTGCGACGAATATGCATGGGCTCACAATGTGGTAATATAAAAATATCATAGCAAAATTGTTTCACAGAGTTGCTTGCTTTCCTTTCTTGCAAGGCACTTTCATGAGAATATGCAGTGATAAAGACGCAAATATCAAAGTAGCTGAAGAATTAATGTTTTGGTATGACAATTCAACTAGACTACGACGAATCTGCATGGGCTCACATATTGGTAACATAAAAATATCATAGCAAGATTGTGTGTCAAAGTCGCTTGCTCCTCTTTCGTGCAAGGCACTCTCATGAGAGCATGCAGTGAAAAAGACGCAAATATCAAAGCTGAAGTTTATTACGTCTGCTCAAGATTGTACGTAAGGTTCAGGAGTTTCGACGATTGCCTTATGCCTTTCACTGTGCTGTTGTGGGTTTCATCCCAACACGGTAAAAAACTTTGTCCGTTTCACTAGCGCTTAGTTAGATTTTCTGTGTATTGGGTGAAGCAGGCATTTTGTCGATGATGGGCGTTATCTATAAAAAAGAAACCACAAATACTATGACAGCTCTAGACAAGTTGTAATATAATATATTATGATATTACATTTTATTCGTCAGACATTTTAAGATAGAGATAGATATGGACAAAAAATCAGGACTCATTACGATAGTTATTATACGAGAGCTATACGCCACTAAGTATTATCTCTGTGTATGTTTTTATTCGATAATTGCTTATGAAAACAATACAATTGCCGCTAGATAAGTTGACCCAACTCTGACTTTTAAAGGTAGGTACATGAAAAATGATAATACACGAACACAGCGAGTAATTTAAACGACTACAATTTCTTTGTCTTTTTACGTTAACGTATTTAGAATAGTACCTAAATCTGTACAGATCGATAAAGGTCAATGACATTAACTCTATAAACGATTGCAATATGTAAATATAAATAGTTACCTATACAACATTTGTCTCGACTGTTTTGCGATGACAGTACGGACGTGAAAGCGTATTTTCACAGCGAGTGAAATGTAAACAAAATTGATACAGTGATGATAATATATGGCTTAATAAGTAAAAAGTTAATCAAACAAACAATTAGCTACGCTAATGTTCTTTTATCTTTTCATCGGTATAAAGTGGTAGTGCACGCTAGTTCAGATTCAGTTGCATACGTTCGCCCTGAGTCACACGTGTGCAAGTTCATTTAAATAATTCGTCAACACGCCACCCTGCGTGTACGCTTGTCACAAAAAGCTTACGCTTATTAAAAAAAATACAGCAAATAATTTCATTGACACGCAATCTTTTTTATATTGGCAGTACCCGCGCGACTCGGCGCATGCGCTACACAATTTCAGTGGCGAACAGTTTTAAATTTAGATCCGTGTCGCCGGAATCCACGAAGAAACATCCTAATAAACACTGTTTTAACGAGTTGATGACAAGAAAAGCTGCAGCCGTAAGCCTCCGCGCGTCGCTCCGTCGCGACGGTAGCGCTCTTTCATACCGCGTGTGACGCGACCGACCTGCATTCAGGATTAATCCACTCATACGCCCGTACAAAGCCTACAGACAGCTTATTAGCTTATACGTGTAATAAACCAACACAACATTGGCAGATAATAATTTTCCCAGAATTTAAATTGATGGAACCAAGTAAAGCTTAATATGCCTAACAATATCGCAATAACTGTAATACTTTGAATTACAGTCAACGCCTTTATGTATCATAACAATAAAACTTCTATTATGTCACCATAGAGATTGCACTTCGCCATCCTATTACAAGAATAATTTATTCTTCACTTATTATAATAATATTAAGAACAATAAGTTACCCAAATCTTGGAGGGCATTGAGTGAAACATTATTTGTAAAAAAATAAGTTTCTCTTTAGTTAATAAAGCATATTACAATATCTCAGATATTTTTTGCAGAAAAAGAAAATGCATTTGTTTGAATATTTTCAATGTAAAAACTTATGTGTCGAATTTGTGTATTTGTGTAATTCTAATTTGTGTTGTTGGTATTGTACCTTTCGCTTGCCTAATGGTAAACTATGGCTGAACCTGTATAATTTTATTGTATTTAAGATCAATCTACTGTACCCATGTTTGCGAAATAAACTATCTTAACAGAAAATCTTTGAATTTGTACCTAATGAAATGTTGTTCGTAAAATATGTACCTAGTTCTGAATTAGCTACACCAGAGAACAGAAATTAACATACTATTATTTATATAAGCTCACTATAATCCATTTAAAATTCTTTTGTTGTAAATCTCGCGCCAGTTACATAAAGTAAATAGCAAAGGTGAAGTCGGCTGTACATATTTCAGTTTAGCTACATTCACTGCAAGTATGAAACGTTTCGTTTGAAATAGCCACTATTCGTAAAATGTTTCACTTAACCCGGAATTTCATTAGTTCGCGTCCGTAATTCTTCTCGTGTTTGGCTACTAATTACTATTTTATTAGGTTAAAAAAGGTATAAATCTCGTGCAAGTGAAATAGAAATTACGTACATTTATATGGAGTGCCATTTGTATATGAATATTTATGGATTCCAGAATGCAATTTAAAAATGTAAGATTGAAACTGAATTAAAACATGGAGTCTCTTTTACAAAAGTAAATTAGACTGCACGTTGAAGGCATTACACCTACTTCACTCTACATTCAGATAATATCAAAGCAGATGCATGAAACAAGGAATACGAATGCATAAAGATAGAATAGAATCACGGGCCTCTTAGGGATTGAGAAACGTATCGCAGGCTGCAACCGCGGTCTGTCTCCGATCGCTTAGACCAGTTGGATATGTAACGAGAATAGACATACATGTTGTGTTGTTTTATTCTCAACTGCCTTTTAAAGAGGTGAGCTATTTTTGCACCTTCAGCAAGTACTGAAATAATATCGAGTTGAAATAGATTATTTATTTACACAGTTCACGAATACACTTGTGATCAAATTCGTTACGGAATATTATAAGTTAAACTTTCCATGCCATGGTCTCTGCTGCTAGACCTAAGGAACCTACACAAGTGATAAAGTTACGTTAATTAGGGGAGGACTAGCCTAAAATACTGTATAGCGATATTTTCAGAGTGAACTTGTTTCATCATTACCAATCTGAAATGAAAATATTCCTAATTTAGTAAACACACACAATGTTAATGTATGCACAGTACGTAGAGCTAATCCTCCGTACCCAATCCAAGGGTTTTCCCAGTATCATCAAAAACACTTGTCATCGTGGCCAGGACCCCCTTAGTAGTCTACCTAGGTTAGAAAGAATATCAGTTTGCCATAAAACGATTGTTAGTCTAATATTTATGTACCTACCCTGTCTCAAACGCGTATTATTTAACATCTATATTAACCCATCTTTGATGACCGGTTGGCGCAGCGGGAGTGTAAACGACTGCTACGCCGATGGTCGCTGGCTCGATTCCCGTTCAAGTCAAACTTTTGTGTGCATGAACATGGATTTGTCTTGGTCTGGGTGTTTCTATGTATAATATGTATGTATTTACAAAAAAGGGATATATGTATGTTTATCCATTATCTAGTACCTATGGTACAAGCTCTGCTTAGTTTGGGACTAGATGGTGATGTGTGTATGTGGTAGAATATTATTATTATAGTGAGTTCTGCTACGTTCACTTAAAAAAATATTATGTGTTGTGGGGGACAAAAATACAACCAAGAAACACAAAGTACACTAAGACTCAAAGCAATAATTTATCAACACATAAAGAGTTGTCTTGTGTGTGGATCGAACCCATTACACGCAGCGCAGTGTCAATCAGCAAGGCAACCGCTTAAACCATGCGCTAACCGTGAAGTAGAGTAATATACGAATATACAAATTATCTTCTACAAAATTATTATAAAGAACACATAACATCTTGAACTTGACCTACGAGTTCGACTCGCACTTGGCCGGTTCTATTTAGTTTGATACAACTGCAATGTTGGCTACGTGGCATGACTTTACACGGGTAATTGCGGACAATCGTACTTGCCCGAACGCCCACACCTTTAGTTTTATTACGAGATTATCAATATCTAGCAGAATAGTGAGTGTCCAAATAGCTGGACATAATATTTTAAAACCATTCGTCCGGGCTGTCTTCCATATTTTCGAGACTTGAAACCATCAAAAACAATAACTGCTAGGTTCCAGGCAGTAAAAACATTTGGTGAAGAAAATCAGATTCTCATTGCGAAATCAAAATACTTATTAAAAAGCTTTTTGACTTATGATAGTTATTTTTTTTATTTATAGTCTCATGCCTGTATCCCCAAAGGGGTAGGCAGAGGTGTAAATATAACAGTCACATTTCGCCATGAACTTTTAGATCCCACGGGGGCGAGCCTATTGCCGTTAGCGAGCAGCGTATTTACAAAGGCGAAACCATTAGAGTGAAAGTGTAAACTGAACTGGCTTAGCTTTTGTTTGACAAAAACTTGACGAAACCCTAGTCTGTTCTAGAACAGAAATTCACCGAAATCGCGTAGAATTTGTAAGATAAATTCATTCTAACATTGCAGCAACAAATGCTATTCAATTTGATACCGATCGTTAACTTCAATAATACCTTTAGGTTCGAAACGTCTACTTCACAAATTCGAATTTCATTGAAATATAAAAAGGACCATATCATATAATCTGGGACTAGGTTTAAGACCACAATGTGCCTAGTGCCCAGTGTTGGGCATTAATCAATTAATTTGTTAATTATCTTGTTAACTGACTAAAAAATTAATTGCAATTAAATAAATTACAATTAAATTAATCGCATTTAAACTTTTAATTGCACCTTACAATTAAATTTATTTGATTATGGTATGTCAGTTGTAACTCACAATTAAAATAATTGCAATTAACTTTTTTAGTTGTTTTATTAGACCATAGATGAGAGAATTAGTCTCAGATAGAGCGCATTCGTCCAACTAAGCGTGGCACGTTGACAGCTATGTGTGCGTGACCTTTGGCGACTGGCACTGTACGGACACGCGCGTCTATGTGTGTGTAAAGTTGCCAGATTATGAATAATCTCCCAGTATTTTGCATATAGTTATGTAATATTTTTATATTCATTTGCGGTTTTGAAGAATTTACCATGGATTTAATTAATGCTTTTATAAATACATTTCTTAAATGTAGGTACCGAGTTAAGTTTTAACTACTTCGTAAATCTTAAATCTGTATATATGTATAAAATCCTTGCGTTACTGACTGACTGACAGATAAGCTACAGCCGAAACTACTCGGCGCATGAAGCTGAAATTTAGCATGTATGTTTCTTGGGAACCGTAGGGGTGCACTAAGACGGGATTTCTCGAAATTCCCACGGGATCGGGCAAAACGAGAAATACGAAAATATGTGCGTGCGAAGCCGCTGGCGTCGATTAGTTGAGAAATAAATAGTATGTATGTACACACGGCACTAAGTCAAGCTATACAGTTGTTGTACGATTTTGATACTTATTCCCTACGCCATAAGTATGTATTTACACACGGCGCCAAGTCAAGCTAAACAGTTGCTGTACGATTTTGATACTTATTCCCTACGCCATAAGTATGTATGTACACACGGCGCCAAGTCAAGCTAAACAGTTGCTGTACGATTTTGATACTTATTCCCTACGCCATAAGTATGTATGTACACACGGCGCCAAGTCAAGCTACACAGTTGCTGTACGATTTTGATACTTATTCCCTACGCCATTAGTATGTATGTATACAGGGCGCCAAGTCAAGCTAAACAGTTGCTGTACGATTTTGATACTTATTCTTTACGCCATAAGAACGGTGCAAAGGTCAAAGTGTATAAGCTTGACGAGTAGCAGGGTGTACACGAATATTTGGATCGTTTGGGGATCGAACTCAAAACTATATTATGTAAGGTATATGAAATTCTATTACTATATTTATGAGAAAGAAGATATATCTACAATATACTTTTATAATACGGTAATATATTTTTCATTAACATGACAATCATTATCACATAATCAATTGACAAGTGCATTTTCCCTAATTCAGGCAGAACGGCGTCGACAAAAACTGGCAACACTTACATATTTCTTGCACAAATACGAATTTTATCGAAATTAAATTAGGAAACAGTCAAATTATCAATAGTTACCTGTGAAAAGATATTCCATTTTCCTGTTTTTGTTTTTAGGAACAACTTTTACAGTGTTTAAGAACGCAAGACGGCATTTTGAGAATTTAAAAGTTGAAGTGATCGTGACGCGTGAACTGTACGATGCGTCGTAGCGCACTGAGACGAGTTTGTATTCGCTTTTCAATTTTGTATTTGCTTTAGTGGCCTCACGCAACTGTGCCGTGCGTTCCATCTGATACTAATTCTCTCATCTATGGTCAAGACGAACAAACGAGCCTACTCTCGATAGTTTTGTCATTAATTTAATTACTGAGTTCCTATGGCCACCTTTCGATTCCATCATTATGTCAGCTCTATGACATAATTATTTTTCATTGTCATCCAATTTACATACGCATACATGATTTCAGCTCAATTGGTAACCGCGAAGTGGATCAAATTTACTTGCGAGATTGATTTCAGACATCGGTATAGGTGAAAGTTGATTAAAAAAATGCTCATAAAATAAAAACTACTGGGCCTACCTGAATAAAATTTTTATGGCACCAATTCGAAACTATTCCGCATCAAACAAAAAAAGAGACATAAATCTGTTCAAAAACCTCGGCGTAATTGGTGTACGTATATCGAAAAACAAATATACCGGCCGAATTGAGTACCTCGTCCTTTCTTTGTTGAAGTTGGTTCAAAAAGTGGCAAAGGCTGTAACTATAGGTTAATTTTTCTAAATCTGTCTTTCTACATATAAAACCGCTTGTTGATAAAGAAATGAATATTTATTTATTTTATTATTTGAATCGGTCTTTTATTTGTTGCCAACATGTGTATGTAACCACAGGAATAGATGTGGGGGCACTATTCTATTACTCGGAGCCACACGGGTATATTATATATTTAAATATACGGACTGTATATTACACAGAAGTATATATTTAATTGTTAGTTTTAATTAAAATTCACAAAACAATTGAAAATTAATTAATTGTTAATTGTAGTAAATCACAATTAACAATTAATTAATTGTTAATTGTAATTTCCACAATTACAATTGATTAATTGTTAACTGTAGTAGTAACAATTAACAATTAATTAATTGTTAATTTTTAATTGTTCTTGCAATTAAATTTTGCCCAACACTGCAAGTGTCTAGTTTTGGTTGGTTAGGTGCGACTGTATGTAATTCAAGTACCTAACTAAATAGGTTATGTTAGGTTCTCTTTTGACCCTTAACCCAAAAATAGGAGCCCTGCGAAGCAGGGCTCCGTCAACTTAGTTTCACAAATATAGTTTGTCGGTAAATAGACCAATTAAATAGTTTTTATGTATCCATCTATAACGTCACGCCCGTCGCCCATTGGGGTAGGCAGAGACTATGGAACGCCACATGCTTCGGTTCAAACATACCTCTTTCGCTTCCTCGACATTCATTAACCTCATCATGCAGGCGCGTCGGTTATGGGTACTTTTAATTTGGCCCTTTTTCAGTACGTCACCTATTTGGTCGGCGTACGTCCGCCTAGGGCGTCCCCTACCGACATTTCCATTCATTCTCGCACGATACACTCCTTTCGTATTTCTTCTTTCAACGATCCGTTCCAAATGTCCAAACCAACGCAACATTCCTTTTTCAATCTTTGTCACTACATCTTCTTTCAGACCACACTTCTCTCGTATCACACAGTTTTTCACTTTATCTATCAGCCTTACTCCGCACATACTCCTCAAAGCTCTCATCTCCACAGCATTGATTCTACTTTCATGCTTCTTCTGCCATACCCATGATTCGCTACCATACATCAGTGTTGGCGCTAAAACTCCCTGCAGTACAGCAAGGCAAGCTTTACTTGGTATAATTTCGCTACTGATGATGGACCGTAAGGCGCCATTCACACTATTTCCTGCTTTCACTCTCCTTTCAACATCTCCCTCACTTTTCCCATCTCTCGTAAACAAAGACCCTAAATACACAAACTCTTTCACTTGTTCCACTTTTTCATCTCCTATCATTATGTTACATTCAGTTATACTGTCTTCTCTCTCTATGACCATGACCTTAGTCTTGCTTACATTCACTTTCATGCCCTTCTTCTTATACGCCTCATTCATTACGGTGACCATCTGCTGTAAATCAGACGCTGACGACGCAGAAAGAACCTGATCGTCTGCGTATAATGTCGGGAGCGTTTGGGTAACTGTCCACATTCTTCGTCTATTTTTAGCGTTGGTATTTTTTTATTGTACAAGCGCAGCTGGCAGTACATATTACAGGACATTGTGTTGTCCGATATTTGTTTCAGAACAGTAATGGGTTTACATAGATATAATCACTAAAACAATGATTATTTAGGTCTCAGGCGCTTTTGTTACTCGCAATCGTACAATGAGTGAAAAGTCAAAGTCTAGAGCAGCTTTCTGGTTACAATCAGATGAGATTCTAAAGCTTACCTCTGTGAATCCTCTGCTGAAAACAACAACGGTCTTTCAAGCTGAGACCACCATCTCTAAATTTGTAAAACTGTTGTCAAATTTGGTTGGCGTTTGTTTAAGCTACAATCGCAGCAGGGAGAAAATTGTATTATTGGCTAAGGTATTTTATCCTGAGCAAGAAAATGAACGAAGAAATTTCAAAGAGTTATGACAGATCTATTTTCACATCACAAACCTACGAAAGGTAAAGACGACTTAGCACACAATTCGGTGAACTTCAAAACTTCTAATAGTAGCCGGATCGTAATACAAACATTGCGGTATCCATTTCCTTTGGCCTATACAAACACTCGGCTTCGCCTGTGCACTACGTGTCATTTTCAGGACTCCTAAGTAAGCAATGAATTACGTAATACTACGAATATCTTGAAGAGGTTATCTTAACCGTAGCCTTAGGATTACATATCAAGGTGTCTAATAGTATTATCTTGCGGGCCATTCGACATCGTTTACAAAATTATTAAATTCTGCATTTTCTTTGATTGCATGTAGGTATAACATTTCTTTTACAGAAGCTTGTGCGTCATGTATTGAAGTCTCAAACCCTAGAATCATTTTTTATTATTGTGGGAGGGCAGTGAAACGAACACAGAATAATTAAAACAAGAGCAAGTCTGACTCGTCCATGAAGGGTTCCGTAGTAGAGGTATGCACTAAGTATATGTACCTATTACCTTCATAATCATCAATCCCTTATTTGCCAGCACAAATAACTTTGTTTCCCATAGAGTTTGTATAAACGACAAAGTTATTTGCGGTATTTGAACATATGCGGCAAAACTGCTGACTACATATCGTTCAAACCACTTTTTTTAAGTTTTATTACGATCTGCAGCATATATATTTTTCCAATGTTGTCACTCTCTTCCTTTAAAAGTAAGAGGTGGGAGGGACACTCATTTTACCACTTTCGAAGCATCTATCTTTTAGTCGAGTGACTTGAAAAACAATGGTTTTAGGACCTTTTATTTATTTAATTGATTTAACATTTATTTATGACATTATTTCATTTTAATTACATAATTACAATTTGATTCCAATTAATTATCTTATGAAGTGTATAATGTGCATGCTGATTTAAAGTTTATTAATTTTATTTGTATCAAATTTTGAATGAAACTATACCTAATTAATGATTTTCTTAAATCAAAAATATTGTAATGAATACCTACCTTTTGGATTTGCACGTCGCGGTGCGACAAAATGTATCTGACGCTATATGATAACAATGTAACATCTTTATGTAACCTACATTTTAAGCAAATAAATTATTATTCATTCATTCTACAAAGTCATTTTGAAGACCTATCTATAAACTTGCCGATACATGACGAAGTGCCCCCTTAATTTTCATTTCATTTTTTTGCGTGTAAATATCGTGTAGCGGTTCACAGAATACATCTAACTCTCAATTTTCCAATGTGTAGTCTTAATATTTTCTAAATAAATTGGCATGACATACGGACAGATAGGCAGACACATACAGTGCAGCTATCTAAAACACGCCAAAGAATTGTATAAATGTCACAAAAGTTTTACAAATTAACTATGCAAGCGATGAATAAAATTGATTATTTTAGAACTAATCTGTTACTGAGGAAAAGGCTGACATAGTTTTACGGCCAGAACTGCCTCGGCTCATTATAAATTAGAAAATTTATTACGAGATACGTCTTCGCGAGAGAGTCTAATTTTTCATATTTCTGTAATAGGCAGAATTTACTGGACTTGTGTTTAGAGGAGGGGCATTAACCTGTAGGACCAAGCGATTTCTCGCAAGTAATTAGCGATTGTAATCGTGTTTGTGACTACTTTCTTGTTTAATTGTTTATTGATGATACTGTACTGGCAGTGCGTATGTTTTATTAATGTTTTACACAAAGCGCAGTGTTTCTACTGTTTCTGACATCTCATTTCATTAGCGTGGATTTTGCGGGCGATGTGGTCATTTTAGATTAGCATTGTGGGTTCCATCTTGGGAAGGCCGAAAAAGTCTGATTAAAAAATTCTTGCCGATTTTTTAGGGCTTTGTAGCCAAAATGACCAATAACGGGACCCTCAAAGATTCGCCATGTTTGTCTGCCTGTCTGTCCGTATGTCATGCCAATTTATTTAGAAAATATTAAGACTACACATTGGAAAATTGAGAGTTAGATGTATTCTGTGAACCGCTACACGATATTTACACGCAAAAAAAATGAAATGAAAATTAAGGGGGCACGTCGTCATGTATCGGCAAGTTTATAGATAGGTCTTCAAAATGACTTTGTAGAATGAATGAATAATAATTTATTTGCTTAAAATGTAGGTTACATAAAGATGTTACATTGTTATCATATAGCGTCAGATACATTTTGTCGCACCGCGACGTGCAAATCCAAAAGGTAGGTATTCATTACAATATTTTTGATTTAAGAAAATCATTAATTAGGTATAGTTTCATTCAAAATTTGATACAAATAAAATTAATAAACTTTAAATCAGCATGCACATTATACACTTCATAAGATAATTAATTGGAATCAAATTGTAATTATGTAATTAAAATGAAATAATGTCAAAAATAAATGTTAAATCAATGAAATAAATAAAAGGTCCTAAAACCATTGTTTTTCAAGTCACTCGACTAAAAGATAGATGCTTCGAAAGTGGTAAAATAAGTGTCCCTCCCACCTCTTACTTTTAAAGTAAGAGAGTGACAACATTGGAAAAATATATATGCTGCAGATCGTAATAAAACTTCAAAAAAAGTGGTTTGAACGAGATGTAGTCGGCAGTTTTGCCGCATATGTTTAAATACCGCAAATAACTTTGCCGTTTATACAAACTCTATGCAAAACAAAGTTATTTGTGCTGGCAAAAAAGGGATTGATGATGATGAAGATATATAATAAAATAAAATAGAATAGGTATATAAATAGTGCATACCTCTACTACGGAACCCATCATGGACGAGTTTGACTCGCTCTTGATTTAATTATTCTTTTTTCGTTTGATTCACTGTCCTCCCACAATAATTAAAAATGGTACTAGTGTATGAGACTTCAATACATGACGCACAAGCTTGTGTAAAAGAAATGTTATACCTACATGCAATCAAAGAAAATGAAGATGTTCATCATTTTTAAACGATGTCAAATGGCCCGCAAGATAATACTAAAAGCCTTAGGATAACATCTTAAAATGTTAGACACTTTAAGATGTAATTCTTAGGCTACGGTTAAGATAACCTCTTCAATATATTCGTAGTATTAGGTACGTAATTCATTGCTTACTTAGGAGTCCTGTAAATGACACGTAGTGCACAGGCGAAGTCAAGTGTTTGTATAGGACAAAGGAAATGGATACCGTAATGTTTGTATTACGATCCGGCTGCTATTAGAAGTTTTGAAGTTCACCGAATAGTGTGCTTAGACGTCTTTACCTTTCGTAGATTTGTGATGTGAAAATAGATCTGTGTAAAATAAATGGAGTAAGGCTTCCCTGCTATGGTCATAACTCTTTGAAATTTCTTCGTTCATTTTCTTGCTCAGAATAAAATACCTTAGCTAATAATACAATTTGCTCCCTGCTGCGATTAAAGCTTAAACAAATGTCAACCAAATTTTACAGAAATTTTCAACAGTTTTACAAATTTAGAGATGGAGGTCTCAACTTGAAAGAGTTTTGTTGTTTTCAGCAGAGGATTCACAGAGATTAGCTTTAGAATCTCATCTGATTGTAACCAGAAAGCTGCGCTAGACTTTGAATTTTCACTCATTGTACGACCGCCGGAAACCATCAAGCGTAATAAAAGCGCCTGAGAACTAAATAATCATCGTTTTAGTGATAATATCAATGTAAACACATTATTTATGAAACAAATATCGGACAACACAATGTCCTGTAATATGTACTGTCAGCGCTTGCACAATAAAAAATACCAAAGCTAAAAATAGACCAAGAATGTGGACAGTTACCCAAACGCTCCCGACATTATGATCCTAAGGAGTACTATATGGTGCGGCTATTTTACATATTGGCGAGAGTACGGATGACTGAATAATCAGTTTTCGATTCGCAGCCATCGGCAACTATCAGGCGAGCGGCCGGGGCGGTCGGAGCGGGCGGGCCGACCGAGCTCCGCGCCGGTCCAACCCAACTTATCCCACAGAGTGTTTTAGCGACATAAATTGCCGCCGTCTATTTACATTACGCTTTCGTGAATTAACATTCTCGCGGGTATTCCCAAGCCAACAACCTAAATATACCCGCAGAACACACACAATTTCCCACAAAAATACTAGGTGCGCACTTCAAACCAAATTGGTGTACCTTTTTTAATAAGGGAAGGGATTTTTAATTAATTATTTAATTTGTTTTTTTTTCTGCTTGTTTCCGCTTCATCTGCGACAAAATGGATAATTTAATTTTTATTGTTTTTGCACGTTTGTAATGGGATTTACAATTTCCTTTTAAGCGAAGAAAGGTTAAGGCCCGTTTGTCTTGCCCATTTTCTGGCTGAAGGTAATTTAATAGACAGAATTTTGAGGTGAATCTTTGAAACAAACAATACGTAAGCAGCTATTGTGGGATTTGAAATTCTACAAATCCATTGTTCCTACTCTACAGCTATTTTGTATTGACGTCTAAGTTAATTTCATGCTGGCTACGAAATTGCTTAATAATAAGGTCTGCTACTATAAAACTCGATTCTCCGCTAATAATGAGTTTACCATAAACATTGAGCTATTCGTACAGAAATACTCATAAAAAATAAGCTTCATGGCGTTTGATGAGCTACTATATATTTTTCACCTCAGCAGATCAAACATGCGGCTTTTACTGCGAGACAACAGTGAACACAACGCGAATTTGATTCGAGCGTAAGGCAAAGTAGCTTTTTAATTTTTCAATCCTTAGTGCCACGAGTAGGGTTGTTTCCAATTAGTCAAATCAAGCACTTTTAATGAAATGTCAAAAACGATCTTTGCCAAGGGTTTTGTATGAAATATGACTTAGTGACGTCATAGTGTTTTGCTTTCAAGTAGAATACTTGTTATCAATAAATTGACGATAAAAAATGTTAACTAAAGTTTTAACATTAATTGGTGAATAAAACTACTATTATTTTGACATGTTTCACTAAATAAAAATACTTGTATAATTTATTTCACTTGTAGGAAACTTCCGTTTTGACATAGTTCAGCCATAAATTTGAAATATTCGAATTTCACTGTGCTCTGTCTCTTTCACATGCATAAAAAAAGCAAGTGTAAAGACAAACCCCTTCGAAATTCGATTTTGGAACTCGACCTCAAAGAAAACACGTTCGGAAACGCGTAATACCCTAAAATTGAAAGATATTTGTATTTTTTTTAATGTTATTGTTTATATGTTTAATTTATTATTGGATTTTAATAAAAATAACTCTAATTAATAGTATAAAATTGGTATTTAACCAATACATTTTTATTTGGACTTTCAACAATGTTACATTTGAAAAAATAAACATCAGGGACGCGGTATGAAAACGCGATTAAAAAAATAGCGGGAATAAAAATTTCGCTGATGCTGATAGGGTATAACGTAAGGTGTTAAACGTTATTTCAATCTATTCCTGTTCATTTCTATGTCGGGTAAGTAATATGTGTTCTCACTGCTGAGGTGAAAAGTTATGTGTGCTACACGAGAGCAAAGTTTTTTGCATCTCGCGCTGTTGAGTCCCTCACTACACCCAGGATCCTAACTTTGAATCACTCGCTACGCTCGTGAATCAATCATAGAATCCTCCGCTTGGTTGGGACTCAAAATCAGCAAACAAAAAACAACTTTGCTCTCTTGTTGCACAAATAACTATTAGGTACTGCATCGCGCAATTGTCTTACCTGGCAACGAAGAACCGCGCCGTTGTGGTTTCGATCCGACACATGACATAATTTTGTGTGTCAACAAATTGTTGCTTGGAGTCTGTGTGTACTTTGTGTCCAGTGATTGTATGTGTTGTGATAGCTACTTACAACTAAGGCCGTATATATAGTATAATGGCAAAGACAACCACGCGTGACATCTAACTGTCACAGACGGAACTATTCGGCATCGCGCTATTAAAGTTCTCGCACACGATTATACTATTCGTTCGAGCTCTATACATGTTTCGTCGCGCAGTCAACCAGGCACGATCATATAGCCGGAGGATCTTCCTTCCGGTTGAAGGAATATACACTCCTTATTCCTCCACAAATGTTTGTAAAGTTCCCCGCGACACGAGATATACTCGTAGTGCGGCAGTTGACTTTTAAAACAAAAACGAGAAAATCACTACAAACAAAACAAGCTTGTAAACAACTTTAGTAAGACATACATTTAACAAACAGCATCATTGTTCTAATGGCATAAGCTAGCGCTTACTTTTATTGCCGTTTGTGAAGCCCAAGGAAATGTTAGGGGATTTTCTCAAGTAATTCACTAGCTTAGTAAATCTCTGCGTGACAGTCATCTGTGCCCAACAAAAGCTTTAAATATGAATCATAAATGTTAAGAAATATAATCAATTGGATTAGGGGACGCCATTTTATTTTTAGGCTAAGAACCGTAGAAGAGCGATCTTCACCGATCGTCGAGGATTTTTTTGCTAACCCATTCGCGATGTATATTTTGTCATGCAAAATTAGATAAAAATACTTTTCATCCAATAACCAGATCGTTAAAGGTCGCTCTTCTACAGATCTCAGAATATTTACTTTTCTGCTTATAGGGGAAAGTGGGGCAGATTCATACAAGGGGCACCTTCATACACTAGATACACCTGATGTTAGGCGCACATAAAAAATTACTTATTCGTGTGTGCGTCGCTTACCTATGAGTGTGGTTGCTGACGTAGTTTGACAGGGCTTAGCGTCAAACGGGCGACGGTGTGATACGAAACGTGGTTCGTTATAAAAACACAACGTCTTTATTTCAATAAAAGCTGCTCTCTAGATTATTAAGTCATATTTTACTTCAACGATAATAGGATCTAATTAGTGAAATGAGTCGAAAATTATTCTATATATAGTTTGCTTTTTTCTATCAATATTTTAATTTAATTTTCTTGTCTTGGGTTAGATTCACAGTAGTGTACGAGGCACATTCATACTGCATGAGTAATGGGGGCACATTCGTGGAGTATGGAGTTAATCCACAAACATTAATAAATAAGAAGTAAATAACGACGAAGATGTTGATGATGATGAAAGACGAAGATACTAATGACTAAACTTAAATAGTAATGGGACTGATCAGAAAAACTCATTAGCTTAGTTCCCTTGGTGCCTTTATGTTATTTTCTTTTCATAATATGTTTATGAAAACGCTGCATCCCTATTTTTTGATTCTGATACTTTAATTTTGTAAATAAATAAATATTTCATGCACAACTTGTGTATTTTTTCACTCGTATGAAAGTGCCCCGCATGTGGGGCACATTCATACATTTTTTTATTTTTATTTTATGAAAAGCCGTACAGGTGTATTTATAAAAAAAAAACATGATTTTAATATAAAGCCAGATAGTGAGACTATTGAGTTTTGATGAATCGATATAGATATACAACGTGTAATGGAAATAACGCACATCCTCAGACACCCCAATTAGAAAACCTTGTTACAATCATAATGCATGCATTGATTTTTTTTTTATTTGCGTAAATAATGTTTTTTAAAGAAAGTATTAACTCAATTAAAAGTTAAAATCGTGGTCACTCTAAATCTGCGCACGCACACAAACGAAACGTTGCTATGGTAAACAAACAACAGCGATCTGATAGGAACGAAACACGATACGATATAACAAAATGTATAAAATTCAGTCTGTAAACCACACTCTGATAGAGCGGGGTTTACAAAAATGATGTTTGAACAATTTGTCGGTAGCGATGCCCGATACGTCGCTTTGTATCGATATATCGTATCGTAATGTATCGCAACTGATTGTATCGATACACGATATATATCGTATACCTTTGTATCGATATGGTAAATATCGTATCGAAAATATCGCATTGGGTTTTTAAAATAAAACTCATAAGTAATTCAAATTTAGTACCTAAATTTAATCGGTTAGCTAGTAGTGATAGCACATTCGAATGTGTGAACATAACATGACCGTTACGATGCTATTTTTATTTTACAGCTGCCAATGTTTAAAATCTAAGCTTTTAAGAAACAGCAATTTCGACAACCGTTGTGGGTCTAGTCTGTTTCGATTCTCAGTTAGCGTGTTATTAGCTGAAGAGAATAAATGCTCCGACAGTACTGACGTCGCAACCACAGATAAATATTTAAGAGCTAAAGTACTAAGATTTGGCCAAGCAGTAGTCCTTGCTGTCCAATACGTCAAGGGATCTGATACCTATACCATAGTACCTACACATTAAATTAATAAAAATCCTCAAAGTCATATTTGGATCTACCCGCATCGTATTACAAAAAAATCGAGCCGGCCGCACCTACAAGTGTGGCAGCAAGCGGCATTACAAAAAAAAAAGTTTGTTTACATTTTTTATCTTTGTTATTGTTAGTCTTAGTAAGATAGCTTCATAGTAATCGGCCGCCGCCGGTTTGAATGTACGGTCTAAATATTTCATAGATTCAATCCTGGTATGATACGATATTCGGGCGAAGCGATACGATACAGCCAAATATCGTATTGATGTGTATCGATACAAAATATCGTTATATCGCATTCCGTTGTATCGATACACCAAAATATCGATACGTATCGGGCATCGCTATTTTTCGGCCACTGTTGATATTACCAAAGATATTATGAGTATTTCTTCCCATCACACTTTTAAGCTATGGAGTGGACAGTCGAATCATTTATTGTTTGTTATTAATATACACGATCTATTGTTTCTTAACATCATAAGTGACTATTGTGACTATCTTAACTTAATCAGATAAAATAAAAGAATGTCAATGAGAGAAATAAACAAGAACGGCGTGTTTAAAGTTGTCTTGTGAATCTAAATACTTACAATAATAGAATAATAAAATAACTTACAGCCTTAAATCACATTTCTTTCGTCCACGTAGCACTTCATTATTTCCACACAAATCACATCTTTTCACTGTTTCAAAAGCAGCTAGTATCTTAATTAATTAACTACTCGGCACTTTTTCTCTCGTCACAATAAACTGCCGGCTTAGCCAAAACTCAAACGTATCGTTTCCATCGCCTTTCTCCGATTTCAAACGCAAACGCGTTTGCAATCGAAGAAAACGCAAAATTGGTAGCCAACACCACGCGTTAGTGTCACACGCACATTCTGCGACACAACATGGTTATTAGTACATGCCTTGCGTTGTTTGAAGCGTCAAGCGCGTCAAATATCAAGGTAATGTAAATATTTATGCTAGTGAAACAAACGTTCGAACCAGAAGATTTGTTTCTTCGTTTTAAGTTTTATATAATCATATATAATCTTAAACATTTAGAGTTTTTTAAAGCTTAAATAATATTTATTACTTAAGAACTTTGACTCTCTAAGGACTTTGAAACATAAACAATGACGTGAATCGCGATAATCAACTTACTTGGCGAACACTTAAGTGGCCCCTTGCTGTATTTAATGGGCCTTTTGCGTCTGAAATAGCTAAACAATGTTTTAGGCATAGTGATTTAGCGAGGCCCTAACAAGGAGCTCTAGGCCGAGTACAGGCTGACCGTCTGTGGGATTCTTTTTTGCGTTTTCTGCAGGGTTCTATCATTCGATTGTTATCCGTGCGCAATCGACGCTAATAGCGTTAGTTTTGGCCGAAATTGGCAACTTGGCTACCATTTTGCGGTTGACATCGCAGAGACGATGAGTTTATTCTATCGATGCGAATGCTTTTTATGCGTTGTGTATTTGGCTACGACTTTTCTATTTGTTTGATTATATCACGTGACTTTGCGTTCACTCCATACATTTTTTGTGTTAGCGTTTGCAGAAAGACGTCTTGGCTAAGCCTGCTGGTGATTTAATATTTCTCCACAATGAGAAAGTCCAGGGGTGACAAGTCAACATCAAGATGATGTTGAACTTTTCACTTTGTTGTTGAATGATTAAATTATACACCATTACACATTTTGTAAACAAGTGAACTTTTAAAAAGGTTTTCACAGCACTCACTGATAGAATCAGATAGATATTCCCGGTTGTACTTGTCATAACATGTCTAAGCGTTTCGCCCGCTGCGCTTGTCATGCGCCAGCGCGAGCGAGACATTACGTCTCGCTCTTTCCCGTTGTTTATTACCTACGTTAGTGAAAGATAGATGATAGACATTTTGGTGGTCAATTGTGTCCTATTGTCTTTTGCCGTCTATTGTGTTGTATTAATGTGTGCGTTTGTGTAAGTCAACGTGGAACCATTTAACAAATGCATTTAAAAATAAGCCGTCCTGCTTTGATTTAAGGTTTATTTTCGAATAGCTCAATTTCTTTTTTAATTGTGTTGTTTTAATGTGTGCGTTTGTGTAAGTCAACGTGGAACCATTTAACAAATGCATTTAAAAATAAGCCGTTCTGCTTTGATTTAAGGTTTATTTTCGAATAGCTCAACTTAAAAAAAAAATGAGTGACTACAATTTACGTTATTTTAAGACTAAAAATAAACAATATTAAAAATGACGGAAATGGATTCAGTTGAAGATTCTGAACAACGTACTTTCAGGATGTGCATTTAAACTTGTTACATGTTGTATACAACATGTAACAAGTTTAATGCACATCTTGAAAGTACTTTGTTCAGAATCAGCTACTGAATCCATTTCAGACATTTTTAATATCATCTTTTTTTAATCCTAAAATAATTAAAATTACGTAAATTATAGTCACTCATTGCTTTGAAAAGGCGAAATATACGAAAATAAACCTTAAGTCAACGTAGAACGGCTTCTTTTTAAATGCATTTGTTTAGTGGTTCCACGTACAGGAACGCACACATTAATACAACATAACAGCCGGTACAAGACAATAACACACAATTGACCACCAAAATATCTATCATCTTTCGCTTACGTATTAACAGCGAGAAAGAGCGAGACGTAATTGTGTCTCACTTGTCACCGTCGCGTCGGTCGCCCGCGCTGGTAGGTACAGCGCCGGCCGGGCGGCCATTGTTGCGCTTAGATAAATAAAATTAGTCATCTACCTGGATTCTCTGTGAGTGTAGTGAAAAAAATGTTTAACAAGTTTACTTGTTTATTTACAAAATGTGTATTATCAACATGATGGTGCCCCCGCGCGTTTTACGTAGAACGTTCGAAATCATCGTGAAGTCGAATACAAGGAGCGCTGGATCGATCGCGGCGGTCCTGACCAGTAGCCTCCTAGGTCGCCTGACTTGACGCCCCTGGACTTTTGCTTTATGGGGACATACCTATTAAACCACTAGTTGATTGTGTCGAGACAACAAGTGCCGGGGAGTTAAGATATCAGCTGCTTTTGAAACAGTGAAAAGAAACATTGTGTGTGTGAACTAAAGGAATACCTATTTAAGCCGGGTGGTGGACACCTGATGTCAGCATTTTAAAAAGAGGACGCCGAACAAGTGACAATAAGCCTGTGAGTCATTTGGTTATTCTTTTATTGTAAAAAAATTATGATTCACAACTTTAAACACGCCGTTCTTCTTTAATTCTCTCATTGATACCCTTTTACTTTAATTTCTAATGTATCAATAATGCTAACTAGGTATGATTATTATGATTAAATTAAGATAGTCACAATAGCCATTAACGATGTTAAAAAATGATAGACCGTATCGTATTTCGCTGTCGTTTGTTTACCACAGCAAACGTTTCGTGTGATTGTGTGCGTGCGCAGGTTTGTAGTGACCACGCATTTTACTTATAATGAAGTTAATACTTTCGATCAAAAACAATGTTTAGGCTAATAAAAAAAATATTTCAATGCATGCATTATGATAATAACAAGGTTTTCTAATTGGGGTGTCTGAGGATGTGCGTTATTTCCGTTACACGTTGTATACCAGAGAGAATTCTATAAGACTAAACATAAAAACTGTATGAAGCTACCCCATCTTCACCTACGCAGTGGGTCAGCATGATGGACTGTGGACTAGACTTGTTACACTAAAAATTTTGCCAGACCCTGCAAGGTCAGGAAAAGACTGTCTATGCATATAGGGTGATATACATATATGCACAGATATGAGAATAGTATTATCATATCTGTGCATATATGTATCTGTATCCCAAGCTTGCACTTCAAAGTTCAATGTAAACATTAACGGTTCACTATGATTTGGCTGAATATTAGTTTTTACTCATAGCAGCTGCCATCTAGCAATCGGTATAAGAGGACTTCCATTATTATTACTATTGTCATTGGTGGTGATAACAAGTATTGTACTGTATGAAGCGGTCGTATTTCCCTAATCTTATCTACAATCAATAAGGCTCTATGATCTAAGGGCTCTGCTTAATATGGGGTAAATACCCCATCGTTGAATATATGTATTGGGTATCATACGTACATCTATACCTACTAATCTAACTGAAGAGTTTATTTGGTGTTACACCGTGATCGCTTATCCGATTTATTCAAATCTTTCAGTATAATATGACAACTACATACATGAGGATGGTTACAGTGTATGTAGCATTTCAATCATTACGAATAAATAAAAAAAATTGTGAGAAGGACGTTATAATTTATAAAACAGGCAAGCGATGCAATACTAATGCCGGCGCTTCAATGGATGAGGTGTGACGACTGACGTGGCGAGGCACAAATACATAATCTAACGATGTTTTTTAAATCAATTCATTACCATGGCTCATAACGTTACATTTAGCAAATGGGTGAATGTATACATTCGTGCACATAGTGGCGATAGCCCAGTAGTGTACATAACGTACTGCCGAGACGATGGCTACGGATTCGATCCCCAGGGACCCCGTAAACACACTTTTGACTTTTCGAATCTATGTGTGCATAAAAAATGTGCCCGTTAGATGGTAATATAATAAGGCCGCCCCCTATTATATTGGGACCAAAACAGTTATGAAGTGTAGGTGTGAAATACACCTGTGCCTACCCCTTCCGAGATAAAGGCGTGAAGTTGTTATGTGGTTATGTTATTCACCCACATCAGCGCAATATAGTCGCACAACAAAATATGTTACGAGGCACGCACTGTGGAGAGATGTATAGAGTACAATACATTGTTTCCTATCAGAAAGGTTTTTGATACCGGCTAGGAGGTACGTGTGCGATTTTCTACAACGCTGTCAGTTTAACGGAAAGTATAGAAATCCTTTGGGACCTGAAAAACTTACTGGCTGTAAAGTCCTTTCTTATAATATATTGAAATTACTTGAATAGATTAGTTGCATGCTGAAGTTTTATTTTTGTCTTCATGGTGGAAATACAAATTACGGGCTCATCCTCCGCTACCAGGGGCAGGCAGAGGCGTGTGTCTCTCTCCGACCGGTGTTCAGGCCTAGCTAATACAACCACCACAATGTCTGTCGGCTTCTCGTAACGGCAAGACTACGCGTATCGCAACTACTTTGCTGGAATCTTTGTTTACTGGAGTTTTATGCCCAGTTCCACCTCTATCTGATAATATCCTGTTAAATTTATTTATCATACTTTCGTGCCATTGAACATGCCTGTAAGATAGACCGCTATACTCGAGTGCTCGCACAGTTAGCGAAAGATCTTAGGACTGAGCTATTATTCACGCCCACTGCATGAATTGGGGTTCAAATCCGGGTGCGCACCACTAATGTTTCTGTCATATGTAACTATTTAATAGTTAAGGCTTACTAAACGGTAAAGCAAAATACGGTGAGGAAATCTGCATGTTTGAGAGATCACCATTACGTTCTGTAAAAACTTATGAAGTGTGCCAACCCACACTTGGCAAGCTTGATGGACTGAGTGTCTGATCCTTCTTAGAGCGAGAAGAAGCCCGTGCCCAGAAGTGGAATAATGAATGCTTATATAGGACTGATGTTATTAACTCGTCAACCGTCGATGCACTCACTAGTGCGAGACAATAGATTTTCTATTGTGTCTGGTATTCCGGCATTCAAGAGATTAAGTAGGTAGTGAGTTAATCTAAAAGGCTTAATAAAGTATTCGTAATTTTTATCCCAAGTTGCTAATAATTTGTAACTTATACAGACATGCGAATACACACATGCGCATAAACCTCACGAGACAAAATAACAACATTTTTGTGTTTACGTCAAGTTTTATGCGTTTAACAGAATCGCCATTTGGGCCGTGACCTTCGCGCAAGCTACGTATTTTAATAGTTTCGTTGTAAAATTTACAAAAACATCTTTATTCACAACTATAAAAACAAACAGCTATTGTGCTGTAACCTTTAAAAACATATTGTAAAAGATATAGCGAGACATAATTATTATGTGCGCCCTGTCAACTCATAAAATGAAAAAGTTTTGTTTTTATAACAGAATGTTGTGAAGATTAATGTTTTTTTGTGAGATTACGTCTCCTCAGGTATAATACTTAATGAATGGCTACAGGTGAATCACATGAGTATTTCAACAAGGAATATTTTAAGCATCTTATTCTAAAGAAGGCCGCAAATTACTAAAAGAACCAAATTTAAATGCCGTATCCAGTTTTAACCACCCATGTATAGGCCTGGTCGTATATGCAACTATTTGCGCTCCGGATCTTCACATGCCAGAGGGATCTAAGACTATGATCTAGAATGTGAACTTATCTTCCCTGTGTCTTTGTAAGTACACCAGCTTAGAACAGCCGGCACAAAAACATGCCACGATAAAGTCTACTTTTTATAAAGTTTAAGAAATTTTGCTTCTTATTTTATTACCGCTTGTATAAGGGACTATGTTCAGTTTTTTTTTGAGATTATCTTCGCTCTGCTCGCCCTTCGAAAGCCGTTCACCCTAAAACAGCCAAAAATATCTTAGTAATCTAGATATTGTTACTTAACGCGATCTTGTAAGCTTAAGTAATGGTATAACGAGGCAAAGTGGCTCATGGATCATCTTAATATATAAAATCCTTGCGTTACTGACTGAATATCAGACACGCTACAGCCGAAACTATTGGGCGCAGGAAGCTGAAATTTCGCATGTATGTTCCTTGGGGACCGTAGGGGTGCACTAAGAAGGGATTTTCCGAAATTCTCACGGGATCGGCCAAAACGGGTAAATTAAAAAAAATGCAGGCGTAGCTGCTGGCTTCCTCTAGTTAAAATACAAGGTAGCTAATTAAAGCTCAAACAGAATACATAAGAATTGTTTTTATATATTTATATTAATTTAGATTTTCCTTTTGTAATGTGGATTAAAAAGCTTTCGTTCCAAGAATAATATCACTACAAGAAACTCAGCGTCTTTTGAATTATTCGGACGTTTTGCTTGGAAGATAGCACTTTTTTTATTTTCATCTATTTTTCTTGGGCATCTATTTTCCTTACCTACTATACACTATTATAGTATTTTGCAGTCCACTGCTGGAGTTCTAGCCCTGTCCTAATAGGCGGCTCAATAGCTTGTGACTAAACAGGAATGCTTGGCCTACTACACCACGCTGACCAGGCGGGTTGGTATAGGATATATGTCAAGTTTGCAAAGATAGTATTTGCTTTGTGTTTTTCCTAACTCGCCTCATAGGATTCCCACAGCGTATAATGGGATAGTGACACTAGTGTTCTATATCATTCTGACATCTAACGGCAATACTGATCTGGAGTTCTTGCGAGTCGATGGAATAACTCAAATGACTGCAGTGGCAGTTGCCTCCGTCGAGTCAACTTAAGTCGAGCTGTATGAACATTTACTTACCGCAATAGCGTTGGTTGTCGGATGGGTCATTTATTCTCCATTATACGAGGTTATACCTGCAGCGGCCGACTTGTGTTTGATATCTGTTTAACGATTTTCATATCAACCATTGCAAACTGGATGTACAAAGTTTGTATGTTTGTTTGGTTGAACAGACTAATCTCAGGAACTACTGGCCGATTTGAATAATATTTTTGTGTTCGATAGCCCATTTACTGAAGAAGGCTAGGGATATATAACATTACGCTTTGAGCGACGGGTGGGGGCTTCAACAGCGCGGATGTAATCGCGGGCCCATCTACTTACTTATAACGATTCAAAAGATTGTGTTATCCGTAAAAAAACCACTTCAAAAAATCCTCGCAGTGACCTCAAAGGTATATGCTGTTGAACTCATATAAATTCATAACAGATGTTTAGATACAAAAATAATCCAATAATCTTTTACACGCAGAACAACACGATACAAAAACATTATTCTGCAATTTAAAAAAAAGAGATACCCTTTCACATATGGTGTTGAAAATTTGATGAGATAAAACAAATCGTAGCAAACAATCCTCGGAAACCGTTAATGTAACAAGCTAATATCTACAAAAATAAAATTTCTTGTACCATTAACATAAAATATAGATTTCAGATACCTACATATATTATGAATATATTTAAGAGTAAACCATATAAGTAATCATAATATTTTATAATATTACACTAAATATTTTTTTACGATGCATATTTATGATAATATAATTATGTACAGTAAAATAAAACTAATTATATAACTAAACTATCCTAAACTATAAAAAAGAAAAAGTGGAAATAATAAGTATGAAAAGAAAAGTAAATAAAAAAAAAATTGCCAACTACGACGCGTCAAAAAATTCCACCGCAACGCTGTCGAGCGGTAGCGTGCCCAGAAGGCTCGCAGCATTGCCACATTGAATGGCAATGCTTATTCTCTCAGCGAGATATAAACCAGCCCTCTGGTTACGGGAAGCATCGATCAATATTTAAAATAAATGTAGTGAACCACTTGTCACAATATGATCTGATTAGTAACATTATGAGGTGGACCACATAATATTACTAAGCAGACAAGATTTGTTAAATAAATTCCAATGACCACATGAACGTTTTTACATTACGTTCAGACAAATTTAGACCTAGAATGAAGATCGACGTGACCTCAAAAAAACGCTATGTGTCTACCTAGTACAGATGTATATCGATATCATTGTAGACACCTTACTACACCGCGCGATAGCTCAGTTTACGAATACCGCCGTTGTCAATATTATTTAATGTATTGAAGACACAAGATTCAGTTGCTAGGCCTATGAAGTGGAGGCAATTTAAGGCAGATATTATCTTTTAAATCACGTCTACGCACACAGTGCATTTTGTCCGATATAACATAATAACAATAATATTAGGCCTGTATATACTCTGACCCAATACTTTATCTATCTTAATCTCTTCTCGCTACGAGAAAGCTTATGGCACCGTCCTCTGTCCAACACGCTGGCAAGTGCGGTGTCAGAATTCACTACATATATTTCAAAAACATTATGGAGAACTCTGACATGTAGTTTCCTCACGATTCTTTATGTTCACCTTTTAGTGATTTATTACGCAAATAACTTTGAAAAGTGAATGGTGCACGCCGTGAGTTGGAACCCGAGAGACAATCTGCTTATCAGTCGCTTGGTCTCTTCACTGCGATCTCAACGCTTTATCACCCGATATTCTTGACTTATAACGTCGAACGGGCACTAATACATAATTTGTATTACGTACTCATTTATGATTTAGAATCATTTGCATTATGTATTTTAATAGCTCACTAACATACCACACCCATTTAAATAAATAAATTATTAATTAGGATTGGTCCACGTCAGTAGATAACATTGTCTTAAAGATTACAAGCGCGTCGTACAATGTATTCGTATTCGTAAAGTTATGGTACAGCTAGCATAGACGCTTTGCCTCCGGTGCATCGTTCGATCTAAAGGTGCAAAAACCCGGTGCAATGTATTACGTGACACGGGAACACATGGTTGCAGACTTTCTAGCGAGCGATAACATCGCTAGATTATACAATCAGCAGGTTGATGTTTATGAGGGCTTTATGTTTGAATGCCAATATCACAAGAATATAAGCTGAAGATATTGCCAGCTTTCTTCCAAAGAGCCAGCAGTGGTATTAAAAATAAGATGTAGAATTATTAAATATGGTGCACGTTTTTCTATTCTTTGGTCTCTCCGATTTACCGCGTTTTAAGTTAACATTTATCGAACCTGTTGAATATCAAAGTTTCGTATCCATTATTCGTGAATGTAGGTATCCTCAGAAGATAAATAAAATATGGAAAATATTGTGATAATATATTAAACAGTAGTCACAATAGACAAAGATTTATTTTGATGGTACTGATTTGATTATTAGGTACTGTTGACTTGCTCCATATTGAATTATACAAAAAGAGCATCAAATACGAATAGTATGACAAATATTCGAATCATCTGTCGGCAACTGAAATGTCATGACGGCCTTCATAATTTTTTAAAATCAACTTTTCTTTCCAGCAGTAATTCATAAAAAAGGAACCGGAAACTCTATTTTCATTTAAGCTTAGCCATTGTCTTCTTATTTGTGCTCTTCCGTTCATTCAGCACTAAATATCATCACCAACATAATATAATTCGAACAGAAACGAACATTTCACCGAGCTTATCTTAATATAATCTAAACTTGTAAGAAGTTGAGACAAACAAGTAATGAATGGGACATCCACATTGTTTGCGAACGGCTCTTCATTTCATAGTTAGTTGCAACATTTCACAATTCTTAACAAAACACCTATAAACGTAAAGCTCTCGAAGTGGCTTTAGTTTGGTGATAGGTATCCTCTCCACATTCTCTCATCTTGCCTCACAGATGAACTCTTTGCGTGATTAATCAATTCTTGCTTAGAGTCTGGATGTTCTTTGATTCGTTCATCAGCTCTATATACTGTCCCACTGCTGCGCACAGGCCTCTTTACACTATGAAAAGGGTAAGTCCATAGTCTACCACGCTAGCCAAGTGCGGGTTGGCAGATTTCACATGTCTGTTAAGGACATTATGGAAAACTTTCAGACATGCAGGTTTCCTCACGATATTTTCCTTCACCGATAAGCAAGCGATAATTAACAATTTTATACACACTGAACTTAGTTTGGCCAGCGTGATATAGTTGGCCAATTCCTCCTTTCAAAGGAGAGGCCTAGTCCAGCAGTAGACTGTTAAAGGCTGATGATGATGACACACTGAACTTCTAAAAGTCATTGGTGCGTGCCGTGTACTCGAACCCGAGACCCTCTGCGTAGCAGTCTGTCTGTTTTTTTTTCGATCGTTTGAATGTTTGTAAAATTCACCATGATATAGGATTCATTCCGAGTTCCGGAGTTGTCTGAAGTAAACATATATTGACATCCACACTGTATATTCTTCTTAAGACTTTAGAGAAAACTGTTTACCAACCGATAGCACTCAATATGTTTAAATATCAGGCATCGATGACAAGTGATTGCAACAACTGCATAAATTCTAGCAATGTCATTTCTCGCAAAGAGAGAGAGCAGATAAGAATACAAGGAATTATGCTAAGAGAATCACATAATTTAGTACCCGTGTTAGAAACTGAACTCAGGATCTCTTGGATGATCAAAATCTTAGGGGCCGAACGAGGTACACAAAATAAAATTACTTTAAAACAATAATTTGAATATAAGAATAATATGTACCTAAATGAAGTATTTTTTATAATAAAGTTTAAAATGTGTTATAATTTTACCTTAATAACGTTGAACATTTATTTAATACCTATTACACGTACAATTTCGCCCGGCGCTTCTCGGTATAAGAACAAAAGTTCTTTGTTCTATCGCGATGTTGTCCAAATCCTGGAAGCAAAAAATAAAACCGTGCGGAGTGCAGCCGACACGATTCGAGTTAATTCGAATACAATCCTTTACATGGCCATAGCTAGGGGGGGGCATTATGGGGCAATGCCCTACCTTGAAATCACAATGCCCTACCTTAAAAATACCAAAATTTTGAAGAACGTGCTTCGGAGCAGATCAATTTCTATATTTTTTTTATTTCCGCCCTACCTGTAACCAATGCTACCCTACCTTAAATTCGACTCTGGCTACATCCCTGATCCTTTAAGGACTTTACCTGTGTCATGCAGTAAATAAATAACTGTCTCGTTATTTTATTGCCTACTAGCTTTGGCCGTGGATTTACTCGTGTGCTCTGTTGATAAAAAATGGCTCCTATAATTTAATTGACTGCACGGTGGGCGTAGTGGTTTAAGTGGCCACCTCGTCACTTGACACTGCCCCGAAGTGTTGTGGGTTCGATCCCCATACGAGACAACACTTTGTGTAATTCATAAATTGTTGTTTCGAGTCTGGTTGTTCATTGTGTCCGTTAGTTGTATGTTTGTAAAGTCCCCCGCGACACAGGATTTAGTCCTAGTGCTGGAGTTGTCTTTTTTTAAATAAAAACAATTTGTGACGTTGATAAATAAAAATCGTTATTTCGGTTACAAACGAAAATTTATAAATTTTCATAAAAGAATCTAAACAGCCTTTAGCAAGGAATTTTATTGGAAAATAGTGATTCTAAGACAATTTGACTAGTTACGAAGATAGAACCAGGGTCGCGTGATTCAGCGTAGATCTTCGGGAATGCGTCTCCGGCGTTACTCAGGGAAGCAGAGAAGCACTTAGCTTGCGATGCTGCGGCGGCAAGAGGGGCCGGGCGCTCCAGCGCCACGGTATTTATATTAGCCCGAGGTCAGCGGGGGCCGGGCGGAATACCAGCCGAGAGCTGCGACGACGATTGACGTAACAAATTATAGAATCATTTGTGAATTAAGTAATACTGTAATTTATAGTGTAGAGTTTCGCCGATTACCGTCATTATTTACACCTCCAACAATACAGGGTGTTGATTTGCATTTGCAAAATATTTTAAGGGGTGAATATACTACTATAACTGAATACAAATATATGAAAAAATAAGTCTCTAAAAGTTAAAATAAAAATTATTATCATACACTTTGAAATTAACTCGGTGTATTAACCGCCGCCGCCGCTCGGCTGATCGCCATTGCAGGTGCCTAATACATACAAGCACACGTTCCTACAGTACGCCAAAAAAACCAAATGTAAAAAATACAACTTAGTACTGAACGCCAAAAAAACCAATTGTGTTAGGTTTGCTTTGCCCAACGTCGGAAACCTTGGTCCTAACATAGTTTTAAATGGTGATGTACTGGAAACAACTGAATCTACATTGTTTCTAGAAATAACACTTGATTCGAAATTTAACAGATGTCGATACGGCTCGATACGGCTAGATTGGTATATTTTGGCTATTTTCATAGTGTTATGTCTTATAGCATACTACTATGGGGTAGAGCTGCTGATATCGAAAGTATTTTTATATTGCAAAAAAGGGCAGTTCGGGCCATTTACCAATTACGAACAAGAGTTTCGCTCAAAGAAAGATTCAAAGAAATCGGTATTCTAACAGTAGCGTCTCAGTATATTTATGCTAGTGTTATGCATGTACGTAAAAATATAAATTCATATTCAAAGAATAGTGATATATATACACTCTATAAATACAAGTAATAGACATAAATTATGTGTTCCGTTTTTCCGTTTGTGCAAAACTCATAGTTCTTTTATAGGACTTAGTATACGTCTACAACAGGATACCGATAAGTATTTTGGACTTACCGTTTAACGCATTTCAGACAAAGATTAAAAATAACCTAAAGCAAAAGGCATATTATAATTTAAATGAATATCTGAATGACAAATGCACTTGGAAATAATGTTTCATAATTCATATATATATATATAGTAAATAGGTTGATAATAATTTTCATGACATGTAATTAAATATTATTCCATTCCAATTAAAATCATGTAAATGATAGTTTTTGGAATCGCCACCACATCACTAAATGTCATTCTTCTCGTTAGATACTTTTTATTTGTTAATTTTTTATTTAATGTGTTATAATCGTGTAGCCAATCAGTTCGATCGGTGGTTATATTTCAAAAGGTATCATGTCAATCTAATATACCTAGGTACTACATTTGCATTTTGCACGCGTTCCACAAATTTATGATAATATTAACGATCTGGAAAATGGAGGTGATTCGCGTTCATGGTCAGTATACCAACAGATTGTTAATTACTGCCGGTTCGTGTACCGTTGTCGTCATGCTCACTAAAATTTCTTGTTGTGGC
Organism: Euclidia mi; assembly: GCA_944739405.2. Taxonomy (NCBI): domain Eukaryota; kingdom Metazoa; phylum Arthropoda; class Insecta; order Lepidoptera; family Erebidae; genus Euclidia; species Euclidia mi. The sequence continues at coordinate 46,240,633 of OX123183.2, forward strand.
GTCGTGTGTCGGGTCATCCCTGTCCCTCTGATATGGCGAGAGGGATGATGGCTGGCCCATGCGTCATATTCGTGAACGGGTGCTACTTGCGATGACTGGTCGATGTCGGTCTTACGGGCTGGTATTACAATTTTTTTATATTAAACTGCATCATTCATGGTTTTGAACATTTGCGCGGATTGCCTGCATTATTAGGTACTTAATGTAAGTGGATGCTCCTGTTTCACCATGTCAATTTTCAGGAGCCTAATTAAATGAACATCAAAATTTTACTAGATTTTGCTTAGAGTAAATATATACAAATAACATAGAAGGTGTAACAGTTGCAGCACCTTACAAAATTTTTTTTTTAAGTATTATGCAAAACCTGGCGATGAAAAAGAGTGACCTTGAGTTTTACGAGTATTGCCCGTTCTTTCTCATGGTTCTACGCCCTTGCTTTGTGAACGTGGCAGTAAATGTAAATGTAGAAGCTTTAAGTAATTATTTTTTAAATTTGACGTTCATAAGTGTCACTTTGTGACTTAAATTCATTTAATGAATAAAGGATTTTGACTTTGTGACTGCGCGATACACTCTTATTTTGCACGATTTAACAGTTTATTCTGGTTTACTATCGAAGTAAAATTCAATGAACATATGGCCTCATATTATCGCACACTGTTTAAAATAGTTTTAGGTGAATAAGTACAATGTATATTGTATTAATAAAATATTTTTAGTACCCGGTAGGTTTTTATTCCCTTGCGAGTTTCGAACATTACAGAAATTTGCAGCATAAACGGCTGTATCTTTTGATTGCGTTGGTTTAGAAGTTTGATTTTTTCACAGCTTCATGGGACAGTAGACTTGACTATTTGATATGAATTTCAGTTTGATACCTTTACGCGTTTCTGAGAAAATGGGTCTTGACAGACGGACGGAACAAAGTGAGGGATAAGGGTTCCGTTTTTTTCATTTCGAGGTACGGAACCCTAATAATTCAAAAGATAATAATCACAACATACATAATAGACACATAATTTTATTTTAAACTAGAGGACGCCAGCAGCTACGCCTGCACTTTTTTTAAATTTACCCATTTTTGCCGATCCCGTGGGAATTTCGGGAAATCCCTTCTTAGTGCACCCCTACGGTCCCCAAGGAACATACATGCCAAATTTCAGCTTCCTGCGCCCAATAGTTTCGGCTGTAGCGAGTCTGTCAGTCAGTCAGTAACGCAAGGATTTTATATATCGATGCCTTCCGGCCAAAAGGGGATAAGCGACATTTATTGCGAAATAGACTTATATATATGGTTAGAATCGGCTTTTTTTTCTGCGTCTAATGGTCTAAGTTTCGTGGCTCTAGGACAAACTTTTTGTCGCTTAGGCGGTAAAGGAATTGAGGTTCTAACACTTAGTTTTTCGTCATAAACGACAGTTATTTTTGGTGTATTTTGTATTATGGTGGTTGGATAAAAATAATATTTCAAAACTGTGAGATAAGCAATTTCGGCTTTGATAATTTTTTTCTTTACTTGAACGTTATGTAGTTTGGGCTGTAAATATTTTTTTGTAAAAAATACATTAATCAAATTTTACTTGAATCTTTGTGTACCAAACTTTCGGTTAGGATATTAGGGCAGTTTCTTTGGATAAAATATATGTCATTTATTACATTTAGGTCTCATTTTCGTGACTTTATTTGGCGCTTATTTTTATTTTCCCTAGTCACCAAATCAATCATTGAAGGCGCTTAGGATAAATCATCCAAACTAATGTCGCCTTACATTGTAGCTTACCCTTTTTTTCCCTCCCAAAAAAAATATCTGATATGGTGGTTAGATAACAAGGTAAATCAAAGGTTTGGCGGTTAGCTTACAGAAGAATGACAAACAGCATCAGTTATCTCACTCTTTCGTTCGAACAAAATGTCGTTAGCGTTGCACAGCGAACATTCACCGCGGCGTAAGCACCTCCGTGCTTGCGAGTCAGTTTGGCGCGAAGTTTTTCGAAGCAAATAAAACGGTATGATTATTTTATTAGACTTTTATATTCATCCATAATTGTGTATTCTAATTAGTTATTTATGTATATATGTATGTTTATCCATTATCTAGTACCCATAGTACAAGCTTCTGCTTAGTTTGGGACTAGATGGTGTTGTGTGAATGTGGTAGAATATTATTATTATTATTATTATTTTAAGTTTTAAAGGTAAGAAGTCATTATTTTGCTATCTTGTTCAGACAATACTGAATGGTTAAATAAGTACCTACAGAGTTTTCTCGGCTGGCCTGGCTTAGGATCATAATGAAGTGTTCGAATCCCAGGTTGGGCCAGCAAGGAATTATTGGATTTTTTGATGAATTCTCAGTAACAGTCAAGAGTTAATCCTGCGACTGATATGACTCTGTTGTGTCGAATTGCCTATGGGACTATGAGAGTGAGAGAATAAAAACTGCACGTTTGTTTTGCTCATATATTAGCGCACGTTACATAGTAGGTCCCTCTTTCGCAAATTGTTATTCTGCCTCAAGATTTGCCACCGTGACTGATTTAACATGTGTCATCATCATTGTTTTATCGATTGAGTGAATGGATGGGTGAGTGCGAATGAATGGATACACGGCAAAAGCGATAGTAAGAACCCTCTTTGTGGAGTGGCTGGAGGCCACCACGGTGTCCTCACCTTCCGCCTGACGCATGTCTTCACCGGACACGGTTGTTTTGGGTAGTTCCTTTGCTGTGGAGGACTCCCCCGGCAACGGACGTCGCGAGGCGATTTACGGCAACTGTAGACGCGTACATGCGGACGACGAGGACCAAACGCCGTCCTACCTAAAAGTGGCCCTTAGGTACAAAAGAACAATGGCAGAATTTTGTCTGGGTTTTTTGTGGCGACCTTAAACTTCATATGAACAAAACAAATATTTTTTTTTTCTTCGATATATTTATATGTATTTTATATTTTCACTTTGTCTTGTTAAAGCTGGAGTATTTTATGATGATAAAAAGCATTCCAACTGATTACGAATACTTTATTATTTGATTGTTGCCAAAGACAATGGTGTGACAGGAATAGACGTGAGTGCTATAGCCGTATCGATTATTAATTAATAAGTAATCGTTACGATCCACCTTTTTAGAGTTGGTTTGGTTTAAAATGCAGTTATTTAATATTTAATCAACATTATATCAATAAGCTAATATTTTTGAAGCAAAACAACGTTTAAAGCAAATAAAAACGTCACAGCATCGTTTTAATGTTGTATCGATTTCACATAAAATCGATTTAAAATGTGCAGCGCTGCTTTTGTCTTTGGCTGTGACAGCTAGATGCTACAAAATACTTCCACATTTTGATGTCAATCTGACATATCATCATATCAGCCAAGCGACGTCCACTGCTGGACATAGGCCTCCCCCAAGGTTCTCCACACAGACCAGTCTTGAGCCGCCCGCATCCAACCGCCTCCCGCGACCTTGACGAGATCGTCGGTCCACCTTGCGGGGGGCCTACCTCTGCTGCGTCGTCCGGTACGTGGCCGCCACTCCAGAACCTTTCTGCCCCAACGGCCATCGGTTCTTCGAGCTATGTGCCCTGCCCACTGCCACTTCAGCTTGGCTATCCGGAGAGCTATGTCGGCGACTTTGGTTCTACTGCGGATCTCCTCATTTCTGATTCGATCTCGCAGGGAAATTCCAAGCATAGCTCTCTCCATCGCCCTCTGAGTGACCTTGAGCCTTCTGATAAGGCCCATAGTGAGCGACCACGTCTCTGATCCGTAAGTCATCACTGGCAACACACACTGGTCAAAGACTTTCGTCTTGAGACACTGCGGGATATCGGACGAGAAGATATGTCGTAGCTTCCCGAACGCTGCCCAACCGAGTTAGATTCGACGATTGACCTCATTCTCGAAGTTGGACCTACCTAATTGGACTACTTGTCCCAGGTAGATATACTTGTCGACAACTTCGAGCGTAGAGTTCCCAACTTGAATAGGAGCAGGTACAACATGGACGTTCGACATGATTTTCGTCTTGTCCATATTCATCTTAAGACCTACTTGTTGGGAGACTCTACAGAGGCCATCGAGCATTGTGCCTAGGTCTTCCATGGTCTCAGCCATGACTACGATATCGTCTGCGAATCGAAGGTGAGTGATGTACTCGCCGTTGATGTTGATGCCGAGTCCACTCCAGTCCAGAAGCTTGAAAACGTCCTCCAGCGCAGTGGTAAACAGTTTCGGGGATATGATATCCCCCTGTCTCACTGCTCGCTGTCGCTCAATCTGACATATGTCATTTGATAATTCAAACGTACCTACCTACATTGTTTAAGGGTCGATCTCCAGAGGCATTTTTTTTCGTGTCGGGCGGGATAAAACCATTTTAAAATCGAAAAATATTTTCAAAATATTTTTTATAGACAGTTCGGTATCTAATCTACATGGTACAAGGCTAATATTATAAATAAGTTTATTTTGATTATTAAAAAAAAAATCTTAAACCCTAAAATCCTGATCGCTCTGGGTTGACCCAACTCCCGATTGAATGAAAAAAATTACATAACAAATAGTTAATCTTCATAGTAATAACATATTTTTAGTTATATTAACCCTTAAATGGACAATGTTGTTTTTAAACAACATACTAAACATCACAGATAAAATTATCTTTATTTTATTTTTTTGTTAATTTTGACAACTAGTTCTTATTTCTGAACGAATTTTGTACTTTTTTTAATGTTGGCACTATCCAATATTTTTATGCATTAAAAATAAATGAATGTCAAATGTCACTTTGAAGAAAACTTTTCTAGTGGCGCGAAACTAAGTTTTGAAGCTGTGTTCGGACTTTGATAAAATATAATGTAAGTATATAACATATTTTTATTTGCTTGATTATATCTTCAATTACATGTTCATGTTGTAAAACATTGAAAATTACTTGATGCTACTGTCGAATTCCGCGAAATCTGGTATGTTGTAGGAAAACTACAATGCGCATTGCCTGCTAAATAAATGCATGTTTGGTGAAGGCTTTTTATTTTGCTTTTCAGCATGCCGCGATTACTAGAAAGCGAAATTACAAAGTATTTAGAAACTCTTGAAGATTCAGAAGATGGCTTAGACGGCTCGGACTCCGAAGTAGAGGATGAAGGTCACTATTATCAAACAGCTCGAGATGTTCTTCGGGACCTTGAAAATAGTGATGAAGGTGAGAATGCCCAGTCTGATGAAGTGGATGCTGATCCTCCTCTCGTAATTGACAACGATCAAAATATGCCAGACCCTCCTATTTTGGAAGCCGGAGAAGCAGTACCCCAGAGTAGATCACAAGGGATTTCTAAGCGACCTCTGGTTTGGCGAAAACGGAATCTTGTTACTGCTGAAGACAGCCTTATTTTTAGGGGAGAAACTCAGATAACGGAAGCATTGATGTCTTGTAACACGCCGTATGATTTTTTTTCATTTTATTTTACATCAGATCTAAAAAAGCAAATTGTAGAACAAAGTAACTTATACGTGGCCCAGAAACAAATATCCAATCCTGAAATTATAAATGAAAATATCCTAAATAAATTCCTAGGTATTCTGATTTACACCTCAGTCATAAAATTTCCAAACACCAGGGCTTACTGGAGTGATAAATTTGGTTATGATCACATAAAAAATACGATGCCGTTAAAAAAATTTGAAAAAATAAGATCCACTCTCCATTTTGCCGACAATACGCTATGCTTACCCAAAGATCATCCAGACTATGACAGGCTATTCAAAATAAGACCTCTTGAGGAAATGCTCAACTGCCAGTTTGGAAAGGTTCCCTTAGACCAAAGGCTTTCCATAGACGAGCAGATGTGTGCAACCAAAATGAGCCATTACATAAAACAATACATGCCCAATAAACCCCACAAGTGGGGGTTCAAATTATATCTCATCTGCAGTCTACAAGGATATGCTCATAGATTTGAGGTTTACAGTGGAGGCGGCTCCAAAAATAACATCTTACCTGGTGAGCCAGATTTGGGAGAGTCTGGAAATACAGTCGTCAGGTTAGCTAGAATGGTACCACGCAATGTAAATCACATTATATACTTCGACAACTTCTATACTTCTGTGCCTCTCGTGACCTATTTAGCTAAGGAAGGAATTTTCTCACTGGGAACAGTAAGAGTAAACCGATTGAGAAACTGCAAATTGCCTGACAAAAACACTATAATGAAAAAGAACGTACCCAGAGGATTCTATGAGGAAAACGTGGCGACTGTGGATGATATTGACGTAAGTGCTGTTGTGTGGAAAGATAACAAGCCCGTTAACCTTCTTTCCACTTACGTAGGAGCAGAACCAGCAACCACAGTCACGCGCTTTGATAAATCGAAGAAAGAGAGAGTTGCTATTCCATGCCCCAAAGTCATCAAGGAGTACAATGCTCACATGGGGGGCGTGGACTTATTAGATTCATTTATAGGTCGTTATCACATCACAATGAAGAGCCGCAAGTGGACCATGCGCTTATTTTATCATTTCCTGGACCTCGCAGTTATAAATTCATGGGTTATGTTCAAGAAGGTAAATAATATAAAAGGAAATGATCAACTTCTCAATTTGGGTACATTTAGACTAGAACTTGCCGAAACCCTCTGCAAATTGGGTCTACCTGCAAATGGCGCTAAACGTGGTCGACCTAGTGGGAGCACAATACAAAGAGAACTTGTAATGAAGAAGTTCCGAGGACCAGCTCAAGCAATTCCTTTGAAAGACGTCAGATTGGATCAGACATGTCATTGGGCAGTTTGGCTGGATAAGCAGCAGAGGTGCAAATTCCCGAAATGTTCAGGATTTACGTTCAAAATGTGCCAAAAATGTCGTGTATCTTTATGTGATACGAAAAAAAGCAATTGTTTTTATAAATATCATAATTTAGAATAAATAAACACATTTCAAAAACAATATCCACTCTTATTTTACCCATACTTGCAAAATGTCATTGAATGCGCAATGTAGTTTATAAACAACACTCACATTATTGCAAAAAAAAAATAGTAAATTCATGTCTAGATTTTTTTACTCATTTTTCCTAGACAGTAATACATGTCTATTACACAAATATATTTTTTTAAAACGTAAAAAAAAAATCATCCATTTAAGGGTTAACAATAATTTTGCCACAATTTGAATTTAAAACCGTGACCGGGCATTTTATCTCAGCGCTGTGCGCTGAGGTAGTGGTCTAACGCCGAGGAGAATACTCCGTGTGCCACGATCCCGCGTTCCTATATTACGAAGGTAAGTTTATAATTGCTCTGGATTTGGCTCTCGAATTTTATGATTACTATAGCATGTTATTAAAATTCAGTAGTAAGCCTGTGAATGTGTTTGGTATGTGAATTAAGTGATCGTTATGATGTTTTTTTATGAGATGAAATCACAACTTTCTATTATTTTTAAATTCGGCTATATTTATGATTTTGTGACTTTTTCTGATCGCTATGGCTCTGATTGCTCTGTCCAAAAAGACCAGAGCGATGATATTTTGCATTATTTGTGTGTTATAAATCTATTTTAAGTAGAAGTACCCGACTGCAACAATGACAAACGATGAACTATGCACATAAAATTTAATTTATAACCTTTCCTCGGTTGCCAAAAGTTGATTTTTATAGTTATGTTAATTTGTTTTTATAAAATTATTTTTATAAAAGATTCTTATTTTTGATATGTATGACGGATAATATGCCTTAAATTTTCTAAAATAATACATTTCTCTTACTGATCTTGTTACACGTACACTGAATATGACTGAAAACGGTTAAATAAATAATATTTTATCAATAATTTATATTTTTGTTTCAATGATTTCACCATTCCAATTATGATTGCTCTGGTCGCGAAATTTTATGAACTTTAATATATCCGTAACTGTTTGTGTAAATTGAAGGCCAATAGTAAAAATCCACCACTTGAATATCATTCTTTTAAATGAGATACGTAATTACCATTAAATATCAATATCTGAAAAGCACCAGAGCGATCACACGAATACGCTCGTTTTGGAGATTGACCCTTAACTTCCATACTATAACTTTCCTTTTACCTAAATTGTTCATTCTTAACTAAAAATTCAAACACCGATATCTTCTTTTCCCGCCTTTCCTGAGTGAAAATAGAATCATTTATAGACTCTGTTACTCACGCCAAATTTTTTGATATATTTTTTATTACTGTACGCTTCAATTTAATTTCAGACATTTTGATGTAAGGAGATCTGCCATTGTTCTTTCAAGTTTATATTTTTTTGTCATACCTAGAATGTCAGCATGAACGTATAATGCAAGACTAACTTACAATGAATAACAATTATTTTGTTCAAGTTTCTAAAATAAAGGCTGATTGAGCACAATTTCTCTTTTTTTTAATTCATACTTTAGTCGGTTAGCCAGTTTAAAAACTTATAAAAGTCTAATGTTTGTATGTAAATATGTATGTATTATTTTATAAGAATTAATCACAATGTGCTTTCGCGTTGTATAAAGAGCTTATTGTGTTTTTTATAGATAATTAACTTATCACAATTTCCTTGTTCTTCTGCCATTAACCAATAGTCGGTTAAGTCATATTGGCTCCACTTGATGAACAGAAAAAGCACAGGTGTGCTCTTTTTCTTCAACAGAAATAAAATAAATGGTGCAGTTAAATCATTTGGGTTGGAACTCATTAATTGAGTTGTTTTCATTTACGACGTTTTTTCCTGTTAGTATAATTAGGACCATTTGAGGGTAAGCGACAGTAAATAGTGTTAGGCGTGTGATTTGTTTTAATTAACAATGTCATTTCGTAGAGACCTAATCGAAAACTATATGGTTAAATTTTGAAACTTTTGGAACGTACAGAAAATTTTCTATGATTTTTTTTCAAATATTTTGAACTTTAAACTACTCTCCTGTAAAGTTTGTAAAGTGGCGGTTAGCCTCTTTTGGCCGTAAGGCATCGATATCAAGATTAGCCTGTGAGAGACAGCAAATTAATCCCAAGCGGTTTGCCGCAATTAATCGCCGGACTACCCTGAAGACAAATTTTTATGATATAATTATACTGACTTTTATTTACAACTTATTTTTACTCAAGCTTGAAGTTTTATTTATTTTAATCAAGTTTAAAATTTTGACTAGGTATAATTATCCTTTTTGGCTTCGAGAGTGACAACGCAGTCACTCTTTAGGAAAGCTGCTGAATCAATGAACATGCTGTCGAGTCTGGTTTGACTAGAAATGCAGCATAACAACAGCTTTAATTGGTACTTACTTGTAATAGCATAGCAGGTTGAAAAATAGTCTCGCTATGAAATCTTGCAGTCATTACACCATATACATATACACAAAAAATACACTACACAAATATAGAACACACATAATTATGTCACAAGACTCACAAGTAAATTATAATATAAGTATATTTCTTTTTATTGTAATGTAAACTAAGATTATTGTTTGAAATAGAATTAGTTTTTGTTATAAATCAAATCGATTATATCGATTTAGTAACATTTTGTTTAGTCTATTAAAAATTTTCTGACAATGGTCACACTGACCTGTCAACTGGTTTTTCCCTTGAAAAATTACCACGTTGTCGTCTCGTACGTAAAATATCGCCTTTTGAATTAACGCGAATTGAATTAACTTGTATAATTGAACTAAATTGAGTAAACCGTCTTGAATGCCGCCTGATCTAGTGCTGGCAACGGTAAATTGTGATAAAGAATAAAGTTGTGAATATTGAACAGTTGCGAAAGTTGTTGAAGCCGGTAGCAACGTCCACGTGTCATCGTGTCTTGAAACGTCGCGTTTGCAGCCTGAGCTAAGTATTAGATATAACATTCACTATATTGGCCAATTTAGTCGTGTGCTAGTCTGACTTAGTTGCAGGACCGACCCAATCAAGATATCAGGTGAGTTGAACCATTTTATTAGTGTTGGTTGTGATTCGCTGTGCAACGCAGTGCATTGTGTTTAGATCCTTTGCCTTGGGCTAAGACTGGATGAATTAATCGCTTCCACTGATCTCTGTAAAAATACCCATTCTTAGCCCGAACTCTAGACATAATTTTTGGTGCAGAGCTGTAGTTGCAATTTAGCCGCTGTTGCATTACTGAGTACAAACCTCAGATTGGTATAAGCTTGTATCTTATCACCTTGTAGACAGTATTGTAGTGTTTGTCAGGTCAGTTTTTGCCTAAAATACTTATTAATTATTTGTATAAGTTGACCTACATAACTTGAAACACATTGTCATACATAACCTCAATCAGTAATTGTTGATTTGTATTGTTGAAATCTAACTTAAATTTGTTGTTGCATTAATAAGTTAGTTTGTTTGGATACATAACAGCTGTATGTATCAATAAAATTAGTAAATTTAGTTTATTGCATATATTCATAAACATTATAACAACCAACTTGACCTTGCCACTTGGGCGGGTCACATTAATAAGCTTTTGTTTTGTTATAATATATAGATAATATTGTTACACATACTATTACTATTGTATATCTCAAATAACACAGCCAGTCTGTCTGTTGCAAGTAATTAGTTAATTTATTTGAATATTCAACTTTCATTAACTTATTTGAAGTTTCAACTTTTGATAACTTTGACTTTGTTTTGTGTCAATAATATATATTGAAACTATTAATTTTGTTGGGCAGTAAATACCTGCCACTTGCTTGTACCAGCAGTAAACAGGCTAATACTTTGTTGGTTTCAGAGAATTAAGAAAAATTAAGTTTTGATTGTTAATATTATTTAACGCTTGTCCGGGCTCTTTTGAAATTTGATTATGTCAGCTATCAAGGACTTGCGTGCGGCTGCTGGTGCTATTGCATCAGATTTGCGCTGGTTTGCCTCGGCCAGTGCCTTAGTGAACCGGCCTGATCGCCAGCAGGCCTTACTACAAAGGTACGAGCGGATTGACAATCACCTGGCAAGTGTGGAACAGCAATTCCGCACTTTCAGCACTTGCTGACTCAAAGTGTCAGTAAATGAATTCACCGCTGACTAGCGAAATAAGGTCAGCGAAGACTATGCCCAGGTCTTAGACCTGTATGATGCTGTCTCCAATAGTGCGAGACAACTAGTTGCCGATAGGGAAGGGCAACCCGGCCTGAAGCAGGAGCTTCCTAGGTCAGCACCGGGGCTGGTGAGTAGGCTCCCTACTTTGGACCTCCCCCATTTTGATGGCTGCCTAGGAAGCTACCTGGGCTTCGTTAATTTGTTCGACAGCCTGGTCAACGACAGGGCTGACCTTCGGCCAGCACAAAAATTGGCATATTTAATGTCGGTTCTGGATGGGGAGGCTAAGGGCCTCATCCAGCATCTGCCCGTGTCTGACGAGGCGTACCAGACTCCTCGGGACCTAATTACCCGTAGGTACCATAACAAGCGTGGCCTCGCCGACACGCACATCGAGCAGATTTTGGGTTTGCCGACGCTCACCCGGGTCTCTGGGCTACGCACCCAACTTTTGAACCCGCTTTTGGTGGCCATCAACGCACTTAAGTGCCTTGACCTGCCCGTGGACCAATGGTCCTATCTATTGGTGCACATTGTGCTGAAAAATCTGCCTGCCGACCTGAGGTCGCGTTTTGAACAGCGTTTTGGTGGGGATAGCGCGACCCATCTGCCCCCCTTTGCTGACCTGGAGAGGTTCCTGGAGGATGAGTGCCGGGTCTTGGACAACTCCGGTGGTGACACGCCGGCTAAGACGCAGCCGCCCAAGGTCAAGGAGCAGGCTCGCGTTCACACCCGAGCCAATGTTAACCGGTGCCCTCCTCGCTTTGCAGTCACGCAGAGCCCAGCGGAGTGCTCTTACTGCAAGGTCACGGGGCACAGAACAGCCAGTTGTAGGGCATTCTTGGACCTACATGTCGCCTCTCGTAGGCGCATCGCGAATGCCCGCCGCCTTTGCTTCTCTTGCTTGGGGTCCCACTACCAGGGAGACTGCCAAAACTCTCGCCCCTGTCCTCACTGTGGAGGACAGCATTTGGACATTCTCTGCATGAATGCCGGAGAGGTAGGCCGCTTGTCCAATCAGCCGACGCCGCGCACGGGCGGGTGTTTTGAAGGTGGCAGCCGAGGGTCACCGGCACGCAGCCGAGAGTCGCCTCGCTTAATTGATCGCCGCTCACCCCGCTTGGAGAACCGTAGCGTGCGCACGCCTCCTCTCTTTCGCGCACCTGAATGTGCGACCGCGCAACGTCACCAGCACCATGACTGCTCCCCAGGTATTCCCCTCCTTTTGCGGAGCGTCCCCGCCTTGACTCGCGCCCACCTTGTTTTGGGCGGGTGCGTCATTATGACCCCCCACAGATGGCGCGCGGATCGAGTCATCGCGCTTTTGAGGACTTCAAGCCGCATCCCCATTTTGATTTGCCTGGTCCTGGCCAACAGTCGCCGCCCAGGCAACAATAGGTCATTAACCCCTGCCCTATAACGCCAACCTCCCCTATTGAGACCGTTATCCTACCAACGGTTGCTGTTCGGGTCTGGGGACCCACGGGGACCTTTGTTGTTATCCGTGCTATATTGGACACAGGTTCACAAGGTTGCATTGTTTCCACTTATTTGGTAGGGCAGATTAAATTAAATATGGGCTCTTTTCCAAATTGTATACGGGGCATAGGGGACGTAGCCTCTAATGTTGAAGGGCAAGTTAAGGTTTTGTTTGGCCCTGTTGAATCTTCACACCCGAGGATTAAAACCTCGGCTATTGTGTTGAAGAATATTTTGGGTATGCACCCACAGAAGCAGCTACCTGCTGCTGTGGTGAATTTGACATCGGGATTGGAACTGGCAGACCCCAAATTTGACACACCGGGACAAATCGATTTGTTGATTGGCGCTGATGTCCTAGGTGGAATTTTGATTGGTGGGAAACGGGTCTTGGTGCCAAATGGTTTGACTGCCATCCCGAGCATATTTGAATTTGCCTTGATGGGACCTGTACCTAGTGACACCCCTCCACCTGAACTTGATAATTTGTTGGCTGTAGGCTCTGCTCTCTCTGATGTGGTTCAGAGGTTTTGGGAAGTAGAAAAGCCCCCTCAAGCTGCCCGTTTGAATCCAGAACATGAGGAGTGCGAGTTGTTCTTCCAGAACAACACTGGTCGACTCCGTTCTGGTCGGATCATTACGAGGCTACCTTTTCTGTCTGTTCGGCCTCCGCTTGGTGAGTCACGACCTTTAGCCGAAAAGAGATTGTTGGCTATGGAGCGCCGCATGGGTCGTGATCCGGAGCTCAGACAGAAGCACATTGAGTTCATGAGGGAATATGAACAGTTGGGACACATGTCTGTGTCAAATTTGGATTGGCGTTCGGTGGAGCACTACTTTCTCCCGCATCATGCGGTATTGAAGCCATTGACTGGGAAGCTGCGCACAGTATTTGATGGTTCTGCGCAGACTTCTACGGGCGTATCCTTGAACCAGTGCTTGCATTCTGGTCCCAAGTTGGTCAAGGACCTTTGTGACGTCATCACCAGCTTCCGACGACATCAGATTGTCTTTGTGGCCGACATAAAAATGATGTTCAGGCAGACGATTATCCACCCTGATGACCGTCGCTTCCAGCTGGTCCTTTGGAGAGAGAATCCTTGCGATCCCATGGTCGTCTACGAGCTCAATATCAATACGTACGGGTTAAGGTCGAGCCCCTATTTGGCAATACGTTCTCTTTGGGAGCTCGCAGACCGAGAAGGCTTACGTTTCCCACGAGCCTCCGCCATCCTGAAAGACGATATTTACGTCGATGACATTTGCTCGGGCGCCTCCACAGCGGATGAGGCGATCCTCCTGCGGGACGAATTGATAGGTATTTTAGCCTCCGCTGGTTATGAGTTGCGCAAATGGATTTCCAACTCACCAGCGCTTTTGGAAGGCTTGCCAGAGGATCATCAGCAAGATCCACATCTATTTGAGATTGTTGACAACCCCGCCATGATGGCTGTTCTCGGCGTTCAGTACAGACCAGTCCAAGACATCTTTACATATAACGTAGACTTGAAATTGCCGTGTTCTTGGACTAAACGTCTCGTATTGTCTACTGTCGCCAGAACCTTTGATCCGAACGGTTGGATTTGTCCTATCATATTTTGGGCAAAATGCTTCTTGCAGAAGCTTTGGACAGCAGGATTGACCTGGGACGAACCTCTACACGGCAATCTTGTTGAGGAATGGACCTCTTTTGTATCCTCACTTCCTGCCGTCAACGAGATCTCCTTGCCTCGTCCCATCCTTCCTCCCGGGAATCTTCCACCCCTTCGGACATCTCTGACCATCCCAAAATTAGAGCTCTCGGGAGCAGCCCTACTTGTACGCTTGTTGAATCACGTGTCTAACACTTTGGGTAAGACAATTTGTATTAATGGGACCTACGCCTGGACAGACAGCCAAATTGTTCTTTGTTGGTTGAAGGCTCCTGTCCACACCTTGGAGGTATTTGTCGCTAATCGCGTTTCCCAAATCCAGAAATCCGAAGTCAAACTTGTTTGGAGACACGTGCCAGGTGAGCTCAACCCCGCTGATAGTGCCTCGCGCGGATGCTTGACGCCTAGTTTGATAGGTCATTCGCTGTGGTGGGGTCCGGAATGGTTGAGTCGACCAGAAATTGATTGGCCTCGAACGCCAGTTTTGAATACTTCTAATTTGCCGGGTCTACGAACACTCGCTCTTGAGAAGGTAGAATGCGCCTTCGACCCCGATTTTTTGTTGAATCGTTACAGCTCCCTCGACAAGTTGTTAGGTGTCACTGCTTGGATAAAGCGTTTTGTTTTCAACTTTAGGCACCCACAACAAAAACGTCTGACACCATTTCTTTCACCACAGGAACGACAGGAGTCCCTCACCTTTTGGGTTCGTTCTGTGCAATTGGCGCATTTTGAGAAGGAGATTACTATCCTTAAGTCAGGGAGATCGAAATTATCGGGAGCTGTATCTAAATTGAACCCCTTTTTGGACGATACGAGTCTCTTGCGCGTTGGAGGGCGTCTCAAGAACGCCAACCTCCCTTTCGGGGCTCGTCACCCCCTTTTGTTACCTAAGGACGGTCATTTGGTACGCTTGTTGGTAATGACCGTCACCTTAAAAATTCGCATGCTGGTTGTAATGCTTTGTTGGCCATTTTGCAACGCGAATTTTGGATCTTGTGCGCCCGAAGAATTATTCGGAGTGTAGTCTTTCGCTGCATCCCTTGCTATAAGCTCAAGGCTTCTACCATGCAGCCGTTGATGGGGGACTTACCGGCAGATCGCGTAACTGAAAGCAGGACGTTTGACGGTGTTGGCACGGACTTCGCAGGTCCCTTTTTGGTGAAAACGTCGACACTTCGAAACAGCAAGACTGTTAAGGCCTACTTGTGTGTTTTTGTTTGTCTCTCCACAAAGGCCGTACACTTAGAACTGGTCTCCTCGCTTACGACCGAGGCGTTTGTAGCCACATTTGACAGATTTGTATCCCGCAGAGGGCTGCCTTCCTTGATCCGTTCTGACTGCGGCACTAACTTCAAGGGCACGTATAATTATTTGAATGATGTTGTTATTTCCTTGAAACCAACAAGGCTGATATAGGTGATAGGCTTGCTCGACGTGGGATAAATTGGTGGTTTTCCCCACCAAATTGTCCACACTGGGGTGGTATATTTGAGGCTGCCGTAAAATCGGCCAAAACACACTTGCGCAGGACAATCGGTGAATCTGTCCTTACATTTGAGGAACTCGCAACTGTGTTTTGTAAGATTGAGGCCGTTTTGAACTCTCGGCCATTGTGCCCGATCTCCTCAGATTCGAATGATTTGGAGGCCCTTACGCCTGGCCATTTTTTGATTTGTCGCCCACTTGTCGCCTTGCCTGAGTACCCCTATATTGATACGAGACCTGGTCGTCTCTCGCGTTTTGAATTGGTACGCCAGATTACTCAGAGCTTTTGGAAACGCTGGCATTTGGAATATTTGCACATACTCCAGCAACGCGTTAAGTGGACCCACAAGACCGATCCACCCAAGATTGGTGACCTCGTGTTGATCAAGGAGGCTAACCTTCCGCCACTTAGATGGCGCAGGGGGCGCATCCTTCGTTTGGTAACTGGGACTGATGGAGTTCCCCGATTTGCTGAGGTCTTGGTGGACGGTTCGATTCTGAGGAGAGCGGTTGCAACATTGTCACGTCTACCAACCGATTAGCGGACCAGTAGGCCGGTCCGGGGCGGGTGTATGTTTGAAATAGAATTAGTTTTTGTTATAAGTCAAATCGATTATATCGATTAAGTAACATTTTGTTTAGTCTATTAAAAATTTTCTGACAATGGTCACACTGAACTGTCAACTGGTTTTTCCCTTGAAAAATTACCACGTTGTCGTCTCGTACGTAAAATATCGCCTTTTGAATTAACGCGAGTTGAATTAACTTGTATAATTGAACTAAATTGAGTAAACCGTCTTGAATGCCGCCTGATCTAGTGCCGGCAACGGTAAATTGTGATAAAGAATAAAGTTGTGAATATTGAACAGTTGCGAAAGTTGTTGAAGCCGGTGGCAACGTCCACGTGTCATCGTGTCTTGAAACGTCGCGTTTGCAGCCTGAGCTAAGTATTAGATATAACATTCACTATATTGGCCAATTTAGTCGTGTGCTAGTCTGACTTAGTTGCAGGACCAACCCAATCAAGATATCAGGTGAGTTGAACCATTTTATTAGTGTTGGTTGTGATTCGCTGTGCAACGCAGTGCATTGTGTTTAGATCCTATGCCTTGGGCTAAGACTGGATGAATTAATCGCTTCCACTGATCTCTGTAAAAAATACCCATTCTTAGCCCGAACTCTAGGCAATTATTATTTATTATGAATAACAATTACGCCATTTTTGATGCGCAATGCCATAAAGATTAAGTGTCAAGTGTCAGTGTCATATGTAATGATGTTCGAATCTGCTATTTATCAATCGCATGCTATGAACTATATGCAAAAAAATTTTAGCATGCTATTGAAAATGCTATAATATAGCATCCTATCGTGCGAAGCGTCAACACCCTTCGTGTGACCGCTAGTTTTAGCACATGTACGATATAGCGCGCTGTCGCGCTATCCATATTTGAACGTAGGTTAATATAGTGTCGGCAAACATGCTATTTGCCTAACGAGTCTGAAGACTTTACGCGTGGGCAGATAACATGGTGAACTGTAATGTTACACATGAATAAACAATACATATACATATTTGTACTTTTCTTCTAATTATTAAATGTAATCATTATGCACAACAAACTAATATTAACCAACTAATTAATACTAAATAAGACAGTTAATTTTCCTTCATACTTTTCAGGCTTAGGACTGTATATATTTAATAATATTGAGTTATTTAAATCATTTTAACACACATGTTACACAGATCATTCATAGATACACAGTATAACGTGTCCTATCACATTTTTTTTAAATCAAACACAACACACTTAACTTTTGAGAACGTAAAATAACTCGCGTACTTATATGTCTACTTAAATCGCGCGAGCCGTCGAACAGCTAAAATTCGCACACTACGGAAGTTCACGTCTGGCTGCTCGCGTTAGCACGCGAAGACTGATCGCAAATATCGCAATTCGCAGCGCTGCGAACGTGTGAAGTGCGATGTGCCGTCGCGTCGGCGCGATGTTTGATTGATATGCTATATGCTATTTTATAGCACGAACGAGAGCCGAATGAACTTGCTAGAATCATACGCATATCTAAGCATACGCTTAGACTCAAACGTCCATATATGTAATCATTTGCAAGTTTTACAGGTATTAAGATACATACGAGCATACGGACGTGGCAATATCGTAAAAGTTTCAAACTATTAATCATTTGACATCTTGGACGTCAAATGACAGATATTGTGAAACTTTTACGACATTATAACGTCCGTATAAGTACATATATGTGTAAATAACTGTGAATCGCACAAGTGATTTGTTTAAACCCTGCTAAACAATAAACAAAAAATAAAATCTAACCCAAATTAAATCGCCGCGCCGATTGAAAAATAACATTTAGATTTAAATCACAGTCACAAGAAATAGTAACTTAAATTAAAGGTACCTGTCTACTTACTTCTGATTTAAAATCATTATTATTTAGGAACACTTTTAATGAGGTAGATATGATATTTACTGAAAAGTAATTATCAGGTCACTTAAAATACAAAATTATCTTAAATAAACTCAAGTCGAACACAGTGGGCTATACCAAGCTACGTTTATAAAACGGATATACGGACGTCAGTAATCCAATTTGATATAAACGGACGTTGAAAATCCCATGATTTAAATATATTTCAATTACCTGACATCCGTATAATATTAAAGTTTACAATATTAACTAACACAATGAAATATACCAAGATAAGATCTACGCAAAAGCATACGCTTAGCCTCAAACGCTCATATATGTAAACATTTGCAAGTTTTACAGGTATTAAGATAAATACGAGTATACGGGCGTGGCAATATCGTAAAAGTTTCAAACTATTAATCATTTGACATCTTGGACGTCAAATGACAGATTATGTGAAACTTTTACGACATTATAACGTACGTATAAGTAAATATGTGTCTAAATAACTGTGAATCACACAAGTGCTTAGTTTAAACCCTCTTAAACAATTAACGAAAAATAAAATATGACACAAATTAAATCGCCGCGCCGATTGAAAAATAACATTTAGATTTTTTTGGTAATAAGGCGCATTTGACATTTCGTTTTGGTGTAAAATTAGGGATATAAATCACAGTCACAAGAAATACTCGCTTAAATTGAAGGTATCTACTTACTTCTAATTTCAAATTATTATTATTTAGGAACAATTTTAATAAGGTAGGTATGATAGTTAAGTGCTGATAAGTAAATTATCTCAAATAAACTCAAGTCGAACACAGTGGGCTTTACCAACCTACGTTTATAAAACGGATATACAGACGTCAGTAATCGAATTTGATTCAAATTATAAACGGACGCCAAATATCCCACGATTTAAATATATTTCCATTATCTGACATCCGTATAATATTAAAGTTCGCAATATTAACTAACACAATGAAATATACCAAGATAAGATTTTACACGATTTTACGTGGTGAGCATAAAAAACGGTGGCTCTTATTAGGTTAGCAGAACCCTAATTAAGCATCTTACACTAACAACATTTTTATATACCTATTTAGATATACGAAATTAAAATCGTGATAATTTACGATATTGTAACGTCCGTATACTCGTAGTATACGGACGTTACAATATCGTAAATTTTCAAACTATTTGTCATTTAACATCATGGACGTCAAATGATAGATAGTATCAAACTTGTAACGAAATTGTGGCTAAGCGTATGCTGAGATTTGGGTGACGCAACGATTATTTAATACCGGAACATACTGACAGCTGCATATGCTGCGGCTCTGGCAGAAGCTGACTACCTGTGTCTGCATCAACTGCACTGAGTTACAAAGTCATACGCATATCTACGTAAAAGCATACGCTTAGCCTCAAACGTCCATATATGTAATCATTTGCAAGTTTTACAGGTATTTAGATAAATACGGGTATACGGCCGTGGCAATTTTGTAAAAGTTTTAAACTATTAATCTTTCGACGTCTTGGACGTCAAATGACAGATATTGTGAAACTTTTATGACATTATAACGTCCGTATTAGTACATATATGTCTAAATAACTGTGATTCGCACAAGTGATTTGTATAAATACCCTGCTAAACAATAAACAAAAAATAAAATCTAACACAAATTAAATCACTGCGCCGATTGAAAAATAACATTTAGGTAGTTTTTTAGTAATTAGACGCATTTGACATTTTGTTATGGTGTAAAATTAGGGACATGAATCATGACACAAGAAATAGTTACTTAAATTAAAGTTACCTATCTACTTACTTCTACTTTAAAATTATCATTATTTAGGAACACTTTTAATGAGGTAGTTATGATAGTTACTATTAAGTAATAACCAGGTCACTTGAGAAAATACAAAATTATATCAAATAAACTCAAAATGAACAAAGTGGCCTACACCAAACTACGTTTATAAAACGGATATACGGACGTCAGTAATCAAATTTGACTCAAATTATAAACGGACGTCGAATATCCCACGATTTAAATATATTTTACCTATCTGACATCCGTATAATATTTAAGTTTACAATACTCGCTGCTATGGAACAGGCTCCCTCCTGAAGTTAGAATTGCCACCAACCGTTATGCATTTAAAACGAAACTACGGAATCTTCTCTTTGATAAGTTGAAGGAATTGGCTCATCACTCTCATCAGCTATAGCATAATTATGTATTTATGTATGTAATATATTTATGTATTATATTTATGTGTGTATCATATCTATGAATAATTATATATATCTATAGTATATTTATGGTTAATAATATGTATCTAAATTATTAATATGTATTTAATAGATATCCTAATTTCACCACATGGCTAATGTACCTACCTCATCTATCTCTGCACCACCAAAAGGTTGACTGGCAGAAAATGCCACTAGGCATTAAGTCCACCTGTGTACTATTTTTGTGCATAAAGAATAAATTTAAAAGAAATATATGAATTAACACAATTAAATATACCAAGATAAGATTTTACATGATCCACAAAGATGGAAGTAGAGTATACTCTCTCTTACCACTACACTGTACACAAACAAATGTACCAGCTAATACAAAAACTAAACAAACTAAAATAACTGATTATTTTACAACTATACAACTACCAAAAAAGGCCCAAAATACTATTTGTTTTCGCAGACAAAATTAAGCCAAGAACTACTACACCAAAATATAGCAGGCGTAATAAATAAACAAGAGCTTATTGAGGTAGCCATAAATGATTTATCGAATAATATAGGTAATATTGACATTATCTGCTTAACAGAAACCTTTTTAAAACAAGGATCTGAACCCAACCTTAGAATAGGCAATTACAAATTAGCTTTGTTTTTCTCACGCCCTAACCAAGGCAGAGGAGGCTCATGCATACTAATAAAACATGACTTGGCATACAAACATATTAGCAACTTACCACCTTCAGTCCCCCTTCATTTTGAATGTAGTGCTAAAGAAATTACTACTTTTAATCTTGTAATAGTATGCATCTACAGAACACCCTCATCCAGCACAAGCATATTCTTAAATAAATCTGAAAAAGTCACTGATAAGCTATGCAAAAAGTCTAATAAAACGTTATTTTCTGTGCAGATTGGAACATTGATACATTAAAGTAGGTAAAAGGTATCCAGTGAATTACAATCCATACTTAAAACAATAACTTAAAAAGCCACATAATATTACCGACGCGAAAATCATCTTGTTAAGATCAAATTGTAAGTAGTTCACGAAGGTAAATCTAATATTCATTACCTAGCACTATCTGACCATGAAACTGCCCAATCGTTGACTATCAACAATGAGACCTACAGTGTAAATAACAAATCATATAACTATCAATACAAAACCATTAGAGATCTTAGCCAGGAAAACATGGTCAAATTCAAAAACTGCATTAATAATTTGCACTTCACTGAGGTATACGAACAACAAAGTACAAATGAAGCATTTAACACCTTCCATGACACTATCACCATGTTTTATACTTTATGTTTCCCCAAAATAACGATAAAAAGTGTAAGTGTAGTCAAACACGTAAAAAATAGAAAACTAACTAAAAATGTAAAACGATGTTGTATGAGACAAAGAATGCTATACTTGAAATATCATCTTGATAGACACAATAAAAGACAGAATAAGACAAGGTATAACAATTATACAACAATATTAAATCAATGTATCAACAAAGCGCAACATATAAACAATCTAAACTTCATTAAAAACGCAAAAAATGCCTGCTCAGCTGCATGGAAAATTATTAAAGAAAACAATAAGAAAGCAATAACCAGCGCACACATAGAATCAATAGAATTTAACAAAAAGATCTACACCAAGCCTATTCAAATTTGTAATTTATTTAACAATTACTATGTATCACTGTGCAGCAATGTTAAAAAATACGAAGATACAGGCCCACCTAACCATATCACCAAAATATCTCAAAATACTAAGACCCTTATTTCTCACACCAATAGACAACTCTGACACATTAAAGATAAGAAACACCTTAAAAATACTCATTCTACTGGCTATGATGATATGAGTACAAAGGTATTAAAAACCTGCGCACACTCTTTAGTAGCACCATTAACCTATATCATTAACCTGTCACTCGTAGAAGGTAAATTCCCTGATCGTCTTTAACTGTCAATTGTTAAGCCAATGCACAAAAAAGGAGCCAAAACTAACATCGATAATTACAGACCAATTACACTCATACCTATACTATCAAAAATATTCGAGAATGTTATGTACATCAAAATAGAGACATTTCTAACTTCTTGTAATATCTTAAATAAAAAACCGTTCGGTTTTCGGAAACAAAGCTCCACTGCATTGGCATATTTTTCTTTAATAAAGCATATTACAGAACCCTTAAATAATAAATCTATAGTCGCATGTCTGTTTCTAGACATGACAAAAGCTGTTGACTTCGTCTGTCACCAAAAACTGCTCTCAAAGCTCTCAAATTATGGGTTACGTGGAAATGTTTATAACTGGATTGAGAGTTATCTAGAAAATCGAATACAATATGTCGAATTCAACAGAACTTATAAAAATAAACAAAAGCAATACAGATCGATGTACAAAATAAACAATTATGGTTTAGGAAGTATTTTAGCCCCTCTTTTGTTTCTGTTATACATTAACGATTTCCCGGATGCAATCAACCAGGAAATTATACTATTTGCTGATGATACAACAACAATAATTAAAGATAAACATAAACTTAATCTAGAAATAAATATAAAAGCGACACTCATTAATGCCATAAGCTGGCTTAATTAAAACAACCTTAAGATAAACATGACAAAAACAAATATTATTCAGTTCCAAACATATGCAACAAATCTAAATTAAATCATAATGACACGCACATAAACGTTGTTGGTAATGGCGTATTTTTAGGTATCAGGGTCGATAAATATTGTAATTGGAAACCTCATTTAGAAAAACTAGTCGATAAATAGATCGATTTATAAATGTTTAAAAAAAATTTAGACTGACAGTAAACATTAATACTGCACTATCTGCATACCATGCTTACGTATCCTCCCTGCTCAGATACGGCATTGTTGTATGGGGTAACTCGGTTGAAGTTGATAGAGTTCTTATAACCCAAAAGAAGTGTATTCGAGCAGTATGTGGAGTCGATACACTGACAAGCTGTAAACCTCTATTTAAAAAACACTAGATTTTACCTGCTCCATGCTTATACATATTAGAAATAGGTTTACTAGTAAAACATCATGCTGAATAGTTTTTAAAATTTGATGATACATAACTGCCATCTATTAAATTGGAATTATTTAGAAGAAATGCATACTGTATGGCAATTAAAATATATAACCATATTCCGCTAAGTATCAAAATGTTACCTATATCCCAATTTAAAAAACAACTTTTTAATATACTATTAAATAAAACTTATAATAGTGTCAAGGAATATCTAGAAGATAAGGCCCTAGACAACTAATATTATCACCGATGCATATTAGTAAAATGTTATTTTGTTTCATGTGCCACTCATTGTTATGTTTCTAATATATTTGTTCTTTATATTCCCATGTAGTACCCGTTTACTGCACTCAATTCGCACGCCCCAAGGGGCAGAATATGCTGTAACCAACCATTTATAAACACCTGTTAATGTATCATTTTCTTGCGAATAAATGAATTATTATTATTATTCGTAAGTGTCTCTGTTACACGGCTATTCTTCTAACATTTAGTGTTAAAAGAATAACCGGACCTTTGGGAGGCTTACACGGGGATATGGATCCAACGCGCAGAGGCCCGTAGAGAGCTTTAATCTAAAATGGGATGGGACACATGCAGCGGAGCCTCCACAACTGCACTACTGAGAACAGCTATGGACTAGCCGCAGCATATGTAAGACTATGGTAATATGTGGAGCCTTATTTAATTGGTTTATGGGATTGGGTGTTTGATGGACTTGTAATTTTTATGGATGAAAAATGGCACCTGACAGTAATACTCTAATAGTATCCGTCCGGATGGCAGGTGGTGACTCGCCAACTCACTGGATGGGCCCTTTCTTAACAGCCGCCCAAAGCAAACAAACTCTGCCATAGAGGCAGCCAGAGGGAAACACCGGTGCGAGTGGCTAGGGGTGTTGAGCGGTGCGGCACCGGTTTCACCATCGCGGGTCTCGTGACAACGGAGACTCGGAGCGGGTTTCCCCGTAGTTACGCCCTTGAGAATGACACTTCCACCCCCGAGCTGGTAGCTCTTGCGGATCCCTCTGGCCGGCCGACCAAGACAAGCCAGTGTTGAGAGTCCTGCGGGTGCTCTTGGAAATCCACTCCGACCAGCCAGTAAAGGCAAGCTGGAGACGAGACCCTGACCGACTCTCTCAAAGCATTCGGGACCGCAGTGTCGCCACACACATTCAGCTCGCCACAAAGCTGCCCTGCGGTTGTAAGGTTTCTTTTCATCTTGTAATACATTTTTTGTTTATGTTACTCGATGAAGGTGATGTTTGAAAGCTGTTATTATTATTATTATACCATTTTACGTGGAGAGCATGAAAACGGTGGCTCTCATTAGGTTAGCAGTACCCTAATTAAGCATCGCCTAATTAAGGAGTGCATAGGGTTCCCACCAAGATCTTAGGGCCCAAGCCAACTTCACCTGCAAGTGGTGCACCTGCCGATCAACGGACGAGGCTCTGGCAAACAAAATATCCCGATAAGCGGCAATAGGCTCGCTACCTATTACGTGGGATCAAAACACTGGCAAAAAGTGGGCATTTAATATGCCTCTGCTTACCCGTTCGGGGAAACAGGCGTGAGTCTATGTATGTATGTATAATTAAGCATCATAAACCAACAACATTTTTATATACGTATTTAGACATACAAAATTAAAATCATGAAAATTTACGATATTGTAACGTTCGTTTACTTGAAGTTTTATATTATGTTCGTATACTAGTATACGACTGTATACTTGTAGTCGTATACTCGTAGTCGTATACTACGAGTATACGGACGTTACAATATCGTAAATTTTCAAACTATTTTTCATTGGGATATTTTTAACAGCGTATCAAAAATGTTATGTAACACACTAAAGTGAGTTACGCAAAAAAACTTTATTATTTCACTAAAATACTGACTTGCACACTAAAATACTATTTGTACACCAAATATGATGATCTTTTTACAAAATATCATTTGATATGAAAAGTTTCGTCCGCTCGGGAAACTTATCCACTCAGAAAACTTAATAGGTTATGTTAGGTTCTCTTGTGACCCTGATCCCAAAAATAGGAGCCCTGCGAAGCAGCAGGGCTCCGTCAACTTAGCTTAGTGGTGCAATTAGTATTTTTGGTGGAAAATAAGTATTTTTGACTAACAGTTAAATACAACCCTTTTTCATTTAACACCCTGGACGTCAAATGATACATAGTGTCAAACTTGTAACGAAATTTTATTGTGGCTAAGCGTATGCTGAGACTCGGGTGACGCCACGCAGGGTAGATCCGATTATTTAATACCTGAACATACTGACAGCTGCGTATGCTGCGGCTCAGGTGCAATGTGGACATGCGTCTGTTCTGCTCTGGCAGAAGCTGACTACCTGTATCTGCATCAACTGCACTGAGTTACAAAGTCATACGCATATCTACGTAAAAGCATACGCTTAGCCTCAAACGTCCATATCTGTAATCATTTGCACGTTTTACAGGTATTTAGATACATACGAGTATACGGACGTGGCAATATCGTAAAAGTTACAAACTATTAATCATTTGACATCTTGGACGTCAAATGACAGATATTTTGAAACTTCTAAGACATTATAACGTCCGTATATTTATTTATTTATTTATTTAGGAAAGCTTACAGACTAATAACAACACATTTAATTAAATAAAAAAGAAGTTGCTAATTACAAGCTACCACATATAAATGCAATGTAACAAAGATTAATTACATCAGTTACTGTTGTAAGTATACCTACTTGCTCAATCATACAATAAATACAATGTTGCAGCCATGTTCCGCCATAAAAAAGTAACTAAAAATGAGATTCATAATACACAAGTTAGTATAATTATATATTATTATAACAAAAAAAGTCAAGAAAATAATAATGAAAAGGTACACAGGTAAAAAACCGCAATCTAGGCTATGTATGCCGATCGCTGCTAAAGAAGTCACAATTTATACGTTTTTTTTATTTTTGGTCAAGTTAGTGCAAAATAAATCCAAATCTAATTTCCGTGACATTTGATTAAATGTTCCGTCTGTATTTCGTTGTAGCAAAGGGAACGTGTAAGATCGGACGTTGTCGTAAAACTAATTGATTCATTCCAAGCTTGATGTTACCCATCAACTCAAGGCAATCAATCGTGTCGTTGGCTATGTTTATAATGGTTCTTCTGAGTTCCAGAAGTAAAATATGATACCGTTTACAACGCTCGTCATAGTCAATAGAATATTGATTCGCTTTAAAATCTAAGTATCGCAAAAACTTTCTTTATACACCTTCAATGCATGATATATATACCTGGTATTGAGGGTCCCATACCTGTGACGCATATGCTAGATTGCTACGTACGTACATAGGCACAGTACAAAACGTTTACTGTCTTAAGAGACCGAAAACATGAAGACATTCTTATCACAAAACCAAGTGCCTTCGACGCCGTGTTCGTAATGTGATTGATGTGCATATCGAATAAAAGCTTTGAGTCCATGATAACACCAAGGTCTTTAACGTAGTCAACTTTCCTAATAAACTTATCATGAAGTTTGTAACCCGATCCTATGGTAAGTTTTTGACGACTAAATGTTATGTAACAACACTTTGCGATATTTAACTGTAGTTTTTTAAGTGTGCAACTGTGCAGTATGCTACAAATTTATCAAGGTCGTTTTGGAGTTTCCCTACATCCGATGCATCGTTAATAATTTTGTGAATGTTCATGTCATCCGCGTATACATAGAAGTATATAAGAATTTGGGAAACAAGAATTTATATCTCCAGTGAATAGAGTAAACAATAGAGCTGAACCAGCGGTACAAATCACCATGTATGCCGGCAGCAAAAAAAATCTGTAACAGTATTTTGTGGTCAATTCGGTCAAAACATTTTTGTTAATCTGTATAGATCACTACACACACAATCTACCTAACTAGATTTAGATATAAAATCATGAGATAGGATTAGATTTGATGTAGTGGATCGACCGCATAAGAACCCATGTTGCTCAGCACCAAATGATAATATAAATAATACGTTCTAGTACTTTAGAAAACAAACATAACTTTGAGATTGGACGATAATTCTCTACATTAGATTTATCACCTTTTTTAAATACTGGTGTAATGAACGCCGATTTTCATTTTAATGGAACTAAACCTTCTGTTACCGACCTATTATAAAAAGCATGCAGAGCGGTAAAACCAAACTATCGGTTAAACTTGTTATAAATAATGCAGGGATGTAATCTGCCCCACCAGATTTAGTAAGATCCCAACCTTTTAAATATTTCATAACCTTTCCAGGAGAAAAATGTATTGTACTGATGTAATTTGTGCTTCTGCTGTTACCATTTAAAGTACTATACTCAAGTAGACAAGGCATATTGTCTACTTCTGGCTCCTGAAAAATTGATCTAAAATATATTGCGAATTAATTACTAATTTCTAGACCCATATTAGCTGATACATTCTTATTATATAGTAATAGTACAGTGTACTAGGCAGTGGGAGGTATTTTTTCTACTTTTAATAAAAGACCAAAAGGAACTCGGGGTATTTAGGTTTGTGTATTCTACGTTAGTAATGTATTCGTCAAAACAAGTTTGTTCTAAGTCCACAGCTCGCCGGCGTAATGAAGATACCGTTAGATAGTCACTCATGTTACCATACAATTTAAACCTCCGGTGGTACTTTGACATTATTTTTACCACTTTTATAAGGCCTGAACTATACCAACGCGGATGAGAAGTTTGCCTGATAGATTTCATAGGTATAAATTTATCTCTGAGAGAATATAATCTGTCGTAAAAATGTTTAACTGACTGTTCCAACGGCTCAGTGCATAACAATAAATGTCAGTCTGTTTTATTAAGAGCAGATTTAATTGCATCGTAGTTGCCCTTATAGACGAGATATTTTGAAGTTATTTTGTCTGCAAACCGATGAATTTCTACAAAACCTACCTCCACAATCAAAGGTTTATCGTGCGGGTCTACGGGGATAACCAACGGGTCATCGCACTCCGCAACGCTTAAGAAGTCAGAGATCAAGTTAATCACAACTGTTTTATTACACATTATAATAATATTACAATGTTTTACTAATAAATGCTAAAATATACTTATTAAAATATAATTGCAGTCACTTATTACGATATAGCGGGTATTAAGTAATAACATCTTCTTCTGCCTGCCCTGGTCTCATATTACTTGGGGTCGGCGCAGAATGTCTTTCTCTTCCATTCTCTCCAATCAGACGTCATCTCATCATTCACTCCCTTTTCATCCATGTCTCCTCTCACACAATCCATCCATCTTTTCTTTGGTCTTCCTCTTGTCTTATATCCCTCAACTCTCATCTTCATCACCTTTCTAGTCACATGATTTTCATCCCTCCTCATTACATGCCCATACCAGGATAGACGATTTCCTTTCAGCTTTACTTGCACCAGTGCAACTTTAAAAACATACGAGTTTTAAATGGACACAGTCAAACACAGAGCACTTCAATCATACAAATACGAAGAGTGACAAAAGCCGATACGGCCGGACAGTGATTAGTCATAACGGGCAATACGATGCGCAGAATTATATACACTATGTGGCTTAAATTATATCTGACTAACAAAGTTAGTAAAATGTTTTTAATAGAAACATAACACGGCAGTATGTACATCGATAGACTTAGTTGGAATACGTGAATAGCACAACTCGACCAATAGTATCTCGCACAAGAACATTATTAAGAGATTGTAATATAATTGACAAATAAACATACGATTCTTGCAAGGTCCATTTCTGACTTCACTATAATCACGTGCGATGAATCGGTTTTCTTTTTTTTTGGCGTGTTTGACCCAGACGTAACGAAAGTCCTTATTCGCGGCTGCCTTCTTTGTTTTCGATAAAAGAAATTTATTTGCAAGTGTGGGGTGATCATTGACATATATTTTCTGATTGCCCGTCAAACCTATGCGTCTTACTGTCAAAGGACTGCTTTTGGATGCTTGTCTAGCTGCTGCAATAGAATCCTCTTTCACGTAGCGATTACAGAAACTCACTATAATCGGTTTCGCACGCTCCTTTTCACGGGTCGGTACTCTTGTTATAAAGTGGACTTGGGTCTTGTTAACAGCTTAGTAGCTTATCTGATAACCAAGACTCGAGAGCATGTTGAACAAATTTTCGTTGTTTGGTTGAGGAACGCCTTTGATTTCCACGTTGTTCATACGCGCCCACTCATGTTAATACGCGGAGTCAGTACCCTTAAATAAACTGATACTGGTCTAGACAAGCGGACAAGCGACCGGTCTCCGCTTACTAGTCTAACCAGATGTGACTTAATATCAGCTTTTCCTCAGAGCGACTGCCGTTTGACCTACGCAACCCAAAGGGATAGTGGTATTACATGGTTTAGACCAATAACAACAGTTATTTAAGGGTACTGACGCCGCGTAGCGACTGTCAACAACTGTTCACGAGAGCCAAGAGTGATGGTTTAACATGCTCGCCGAGGCACGAGGCGAGCGATAATTAACAATTAAATACCAAATAACTCCGAAAAGTCAGTAGCGCGCGCGGTGGTTTCGAACTCCCCGCACGGCAGTCTGTTGGTATATCCTACTGTCTACTGGCTATCGTTGCCTGCTTTTTGGTTATTTAAGTTTTTTTAGTTAAATCATGATGGGGAAGCTGTCCTCATTAGATTTAATAACATACGGCAATGAATTGTCATAATAAAATTAGTACAATTAGAAGAAAATAATATTCTTCAAACATCCTCAAATCAAGGTGAACAAATACTTTTGAGCGGTAGTGTATGTCTAAATAACTGTGAATCGCACAAGTGATTAGTTTATTTAAATCCTGCTAAACAATAAACAAAAAATAAAATGTAACACAAATTAAATCACCGATTGTAAAATATTATTTCGTTTTTTTTGTAATTTGACCCATGTACCTAACAGTTTTGGTGTAAAATTAGGAACAAAATCACATTCATCTTTGGGGTAATGATCATACATAAAAATATCGCAATAAAGGCACCAAAACATGGAAAGTTCAAGAAAATAAATAAAATTTTAAGGTTCATTAATGTCAGCAACAATATGCGACGGTCGATGGTAAAAATAAATAGTAATGTTATTAAAATTGATGCATTGGGATCTTAAAATAAAATGGGTTTCATCTCAAGGCTATCTAAGGTTGTTAGTCAAAATATGATAAAATAAAGTTTTATTTAAAAAACGTGTCGACATAAATAACCTCCATTTTAGAATCAAATCAAAATTTAACATCACAATGTCAGCAATAGTTACGAATTGACGAGCTCTCTATTAAGCTGAACTATTTTATATATCACAATAGTGACGAATACACTCCAGATGTGAATTGATTTGATGAAAACAATAATTTTGGGGTTTTCCAAGGCAGCGGCACAATACCATATATGTATATATGCATTATTGCGTGTTTAATAAAGTTATTAAGTATTTTTTTATAAATTAACTCCCTTGAAGTTCCAGTAGAGGCAACGAAGAATTGAGACCTATGAATATAAAATAAGATGATCTTAGATACGGGTATACGTAATCCTTAGGTATTCTATTTCTTTTCACTTCGATTGTTTTTTCAGACATTTCGCTTAAAAAGGCAGACGCTACATCACATATCAACTGAAAACGTGTAAATACTTACTCACAAATAGTGAATATAAATATATTATATATATATATATATATATATATATATATATATATATATATATATATATATATATATATATATATATATATATATAATAACCGATAAATAGAATCCTGCAAATTCAGATCTATTGTGTGCACGAAGTGGCAACGTAGCATTCAGAGCTTTCGTTGGACGTCACATACGGCTAGCAATGAACGTATAGAATAAAGACGAAAGCGCCACTAGTTTTTGCGACGAAAATCAACGGAACTACGAAAATATTCTGTGCAGCAAGATTGGAAGAAAAATTACGTCCAATTTATTTTTCATATTTTGACTTTTCTAGTATCAGGGCGACATTTCGCAAGTATTGCGTAGTCTCCTATTTGACGTCCGATATACGGACGACTCAAGCAGGTGGACGCCACATTAGATGCAAAAATGGCCATAGTGGACGTACAATAGATTACGGGATATATATATATATATATATATATATATATATCTTTTTTTTGTGTTTGATCTTTATAGGTTTTATTTTGTATGCTTTTATTTTTTTTATTGTGAATCCGTGACGCCACTTACTGGACTTGCCAGAATACCAGCGCTGCGGCAAAGTTTGTCGCAGTGTAGTCCAGGTTGTCTTGGAGCACAGAATACACATTTTTTAATAAAACTAGTTACATAAGATGTAAGTAGGTCAACTAGATCGACGGTGAATAAAATAACACTTTTACTCTAGTGGTAGGCAATATATGAACATAAAAATTCGATAGGTTTGCGTTTCCAAACCAACAAAGGAAGGATTTGATAGAAGAGCACTAGAATTGCTCCAAATA
Organism: Euclidia mi; assembly: GCA_944739405.2. Classification (NCBI taxonomy): domain Eukaryota; kingdom Metazoa; phylum Arthropoda; class Insecta; order Lepidoptera; family Erebidae; genus Euclidia; species Euclidia mi. The sequence goes on from OX123183.2 coordinate 46,272,609, forward strand.
CTGATGCATCCTTTTTCCCCTTTTGTTAACCTCAAATCAAGCTAGTGTTATTTATATAAAACCTCTATTTGCAACGCGCGCTTCTCAACATCGGAACGATATCGCCTTAATGTATGGAACCATTTAACGCAAATCAAATTTTATAAACAACAATAAATTCTTAACTTGTGAAGCTATTACGTGCCGCTTTGAAAACATCCACTCAATACATTCCACCGAACTGACCCAGTAATACAAATATAAAAACTGTAACTAATATAATATTTGTGCAACAACTGAAGCCGCTTTTCAAAGAATCCAAATTCTTCCGAAAATAAATTATTTGCAAATTGTAGCCCCGCCAGCTGTTCTCTTTAATATAATATTTTGCAATTGCACAAAAGGCTGCGGTACCGACCGAGGATGTTGGAAAAATCTCTTTGCATACTGTTAGCAGTGCTTGAAGGTGAAAAATAAGCTAGTGTAACGGCTTAGCTGTTTGACTCCGCAATATGTAAGGACTTATCCCACATGTCTGCTGTAGCGCTCACGTATTAAAGTTATTGACTGTATATGTATGTATATTCATAGAAAAAAATCATTGTTCCACTTTTCCTTTTCAAATGACGAGCTATTTAATCTTGTCACAGTGCTACGCCGAATGTTTGTGTCTAGGACAGATCTAAACTAAAATAAATCTTATGGCCAGTTTCACCGGTGTCTGTCCTAATTTTTATCTATCAGGAAGATAAAGCCTATCTGTGGTCGTGAAACTGAGCCTTAATGTTTTTGGGATATTTGTAAAAACCCTCTCACTATGGAAATTTCTCTATAGCTATGTATATTGCTAATAGTAGATTTCTCATTTACTTTAACAATTAGCTTTCCACTGTTTCATAACAACTCATATAATTTAATTTGAGTGATGACAACCAGGAATCTTGTGTGTTAGTAAGCCAATTTTGGCACCTATATCTTGAGCTCTAGCCACAACTTACCGTTAAACCCTGGCCCATTGCAAGCAAATGTAAAGTTACTTAGCGAACTACGCTGTCCACTATGACACTAGTATTCACAGCTTTTAAGTGTTATTTAGCTTGTTTTGGATGGCTTGTTGTTGTCATTGTATCTGAGCGCTACTGAACTTCGCAGAACGTCATTAGCAGGCACCAATAATAAACACCGGTCGTGCTTCTTCTAAGACATCGGAGTCGGACTTCATATCGGAGTCCGTCTAGTAGCCAATAAACATTCACATCAGGGTAGGACTCGCACTCATACTAAAAGAACAGGATTGTTCTTTTAGTATGCGATATCAATAATAAAAAAAACAATTCACTGTGATTAATATCCAGTAATCCGTGCCAGAATTCATTGAGCAGTAGTATAAACCATTCACCAATCACCAGAGGTGGAAATAAAATAAAATAGGAAATCCAAAATCAAGGACGGAACGGTACGATATCGGCTGTCGATTTGGGCATGAAATATCGGCTCAGCCGGGATATATGCTGTGCCAAGCTCTCACCGATGACTGGCAACTGATTGATTTATTCAGTATATTTTATTATATATAAGGCTTTGTCGGTAACCAGATTATCGAAAAAATAAATCATGTCTGCATCGCCTCCCGGGCTCGATAGCATAACTTTACATTTATCCTTGAGGCCCCCACATCGAGAAACAACAACGATTTTTCGACACAGTTATTCTTAATTTTATATTCTATGTGTTTGTTTTTTTTCCATATTGGTAAAACGTTACGTTATATGAGAATTTCGGAAAGGATGTGGCGTTATCTGCTGATTCCAAATTATAAGGCATGATGTTAAGTAGCATGAACACGGAAACGTATCACTTGCCTGTCACGACGACGATTACAAAAAGAGGTAGGCATTTGTATGCTTGCAGAGGTCACTAGAATAGCTTTCACACTCATCGAATAAAGCGTAGCTATACGACTACTGCTTTGCACCCTCCTTTTTATTTTCTACTTCTTTATTTTCATAATTTTACGTGGTGTGGGTCTCTCCTTGCTATTGTTTTTTCAAAGATTCATTGACACTAACATGACAATGAATCAAGGTTATATTTACTACCAGCTATAGCAAAGAATCATTTAACATTAACACGAAATGTGGGCCTAAAAATATATCTGGACAGTCTTGGCATTGAAAAAATGTACACAGTTGTAACTGTGTACATTTTTCAGTGCCATGTGTTGTAACGTGACACTCTACACGTGTGAGAATCAAAGTATTCCACAAGAAAAGTATACAGAAGACACAAATTATAAGTGTAATTTTCCTTTTTTTGTTTAACAGACTGAAGTCTTCCTTCTTTAGGAGTGTTTTCTTTACGATGCGTTTTGTCAAAATAGCCCATTTGCGCGTGTTTTGAGCTCATAATTTGTTTTGCATGTACAGCTACTACATCCGAAACTAATCGATGTTAAAAAAATAATTAAAGCAAGGTTGTTAAGCCATTTGTATAGAAACAAAGTACTGAACAACAGACAGTTCGGGTATCAGAAAAACGTCGGGACACAAGATGCAATATACACGCTTATAAAGGATGTTGTAAGCAGAATGAATTGTAAGCAAAAAGTGGCCGAACTTTTTCTAGATTTTAGCTCGGCATTCGACACAGTTTATCACAAATTACTGCTAAAAACTTAATCATTATGGTGTAAGGGGTAAAGCTCATGAACTTCTTACATCGTATTTAAGTAATAGGAAAATGTTTGTCGAGATTAAAGCTGCGAATAATACAGCTAAAACTTTAAAAACAGATAATAGTATAATTTTTGAGGAAACATATAGATCTAAAATATCACAAATACGGGCTGGTGTTCCCCAGGGTTCAATACTAGATCCGATTTTCCTTATAACCTTCATCAATGACTTGATCTATCAAGTCATTGATGAAGGTTATAAGGAAAATCGGACCTAGTATTGAACATGTTCTAACATGTGAACTCAACCAGTAACGGATGTACTCAATTGGTAGTTTTTGCAGATGACACTAATGCAGTAGTGTCGGCTAGTGATATAAACAGTCTTAATTTGGTTGTAAATAATACCTTGGACACCTTCTACACTTGGTTCACTGTAAATAGCCTTAAAGTAAATATTAGTAAAACAAATGTAATTCTTTTTCGCTCGACCTCTAAAAATTATATTGTTTATTTTTAGTCTTAAAATAATTAAAATAACGTAAATTGTAGTCACACATTTTTTTTAAAATTGAGTTATTTGAAAATAAACCTTAAATCAAAGCAGAACGGCTTATTTTAAAATGCATTTGTTAAATGGTTCCACGTTGACTTACACAAACGCACACATTAATACAACACATTTTTTTCTAATTTGGGCTATTCGAAAATAAACCTTAAATCAAAGCAGAACGGCTTATTTTAAAATGCATTTGTTAAATGGTTCCACGTTGACTTACACAAACGCACACATTAATACAACACATTTTTTTTTAATTTGGGCTATTCGAAAATAAACCTTGAATCAAAGCAGAACGGCTTATTTTTTTATGCATTTGTTAAATGGTTCCACGTTGACTTACACAAACGCACCCATTAATACAACACAATAGACGGCAAAAGACAATAGCACACAATTGACCACCAAAATGTCTATCATCTATCTTTCACTAACGTAGGTAATAAACAACGGGAAAGAGCGAGACGTAATGTCTCGCTCGCGCTGGCGCATGACAAGCGAAGCGGGCGATGCGCTTAGACATGTTATGGACAAGTACAACCGGGAATATCTATCTGATTCTATCAGTGAGTGCTGTGAAAACCTTTTTAAAAGTTCACTTGTTTACAAAATGTGTAATGGTGTATAATTTAATAATTATCAACAAGCCGGTGCCGGTGTGGAATGTTCAACATCATCTTGATGTTGACTTGGACACCCCTGGACTTTTTCATTGTGGAGAAATATTAAATCACCAGTTTATTGTGACGAGAGAAAAAGTGCCGAGTAGTTAATTAATTAAGATACTAGCTGCTTTTGAAACAGTGACAAGATGTGATTTGTGAGGCAATAGTCAAGTGCTACGTGGACTAAAGAAATGTGATTTAAGCCTGTAAGTTATTTTATTATTCTATTATAAGTAATAAAATAAAATATATAATTTAAAGTTGTCTTGTGAATCTAAATACTTACAGTATTTAGATTCACAAGACAACTTTAAACACGCCGTTCTTGTTTAATTTTCTCATTGATATTCTTTTACTTTATCGAAATGAAATGAACTGAAATGAATATTTATTTCGTGTAAACTCGATCGATTTATCGATCAATAATGCTAACTAGGTATGATTAAGTTAAGATAGTCACAATAGTCACTTACGATGTTGAGAAACAATAGATCGTGCATATTAATAACAAACAATAAATAATTCGACTGTCCACTCCATAGCCTAAAAGTGTGATGGAAAGAAATACTCATAATATCTTTGGTAATATCAACAGTGGCCGACAAATTGTTCAAACATCATTTTTGTAAACCCCACTCTATCAGAGTGTGGTTTACAGACTGAATTTCATACATTTTGTTATATCGTATCGTGTTTCGTTCCTATCAGATCGCTGTTGTTTGTTTACCATAGCAACCGTTTCGTTTGTGTGCGTGCGCAGATTTAGAGTGACCACGATTTTCACTTTTAATTGAGTTAATACTTTCTTTAAAAAACATTATTTACGCAAATAAAAAAAATATTTCAATGCATGCATTATAATTGTAACAAGGTTTTCTAATTGGGGTGTCTGAGGATGTGCGTTATTTCCATTACACGTTGTATAGTAAAATAAACGGTAAACACATAAGTCAACAGTGTGGTAACGGATTAAGAACAGGGATTGTCACCACCCTATATCATCCCATGGGTGTCGTAAGAGCCGACAAAGGGAGCATATTATGCAGAGACCAGCACTGTAAGAGAAGGAAAACTTGATACAAACCCTATACCAACCTGTTTGGCCAGCGTGGTATAGTAGGCCAATTCCTCCTTTTAAAGGAGAGGCCTAGTCCAGCAGTGGACTGTTATAGGCTGATGATGATGATGACATAAGTCAAACCTCGGTGGTAAAATTTCTAGGAGTTCACATCGACGACAGACTAAACTGGAAAGCAGAGTTAAAGCATCTGGAAAACTCAATTAGTTCGGCCTGCTATGTACTCAGGAGTCTTAGGAACGAAGCTAGTATTGAGCACCTAAGAATGGTATACTTTGTGTTAGTCGAGACAAAGCTGAGATATTGCATCTTGTTTTGGGGAGGAAGCTTTGAAAATAATATTAATAAGGCATTTGTTGTACAGAAAAGAGCCATTCGAACAATTTTAAGAATTCAAATACCAAATTTATGCAGACCACATTTCAAAGAACTGGGGATATTAACTGTTCCTAGTTTATATATATTAGTACTACTCTCTCACTTAACTAAACATGGTCATGAGTACGAAAATAAGGATGAGAAACAGATAAGGGAGAGTACGAGGAGAAAGGATCTACATACCCAATGTATACCACATTTAGATGTAATACAAAGTGCATATTATAGATCCGTTAAAATATTTAATAAATTACCTTTGGAAATTAAAGAAATATTTTGCAAAAAGGATTTTTTAAGCGAACTTAAGCGATTCCTGTTAGAAAAATGCTATTATTCAATTGATGACATGTGAACCACATAGACATTATTTTTATATTCATTTTTTTATTTTGGCTTGTTTAAGTTTCTTTTTTTTATTATTTATTAGTTAATTTATTTATTTATTTAGCTTTTACAGAAGGCTTACGGACTAATAAATATTATATAATATTACAAAAATGAATTAAACAATTTGCCAATTAAAAGCCTCCACATATAGGTATAAAAAGGCCGTTATTTTACATATTTAAACACAAAATACAAAGAATGTTTAAAAAAAGAAAAAAGAAAAAAATCAAAACAAATATACAAAGTGATGTTTAAAAAACTCAAAACAAAAACAATCAATCAAAAAGAAGAAAAAGGTATCAACAAAAGCAGTCTGGTCCAATTCAAATCTGTGCTGATTGGTCAGTACTAGCATTATCAAAATATGAGTTGGCTAATAACCGTCTCATGGTCGCTACGCTGGTGCAAAAGAGGTCGATATTAAGGTCTCGTGGAAGTCCATTAAAACTAGCTGCACTTCTTACAGAAAAAGCGTTACTTCTATAATTTGTAGATGCAAATGGAATGCTCAATATGGGCCGCTGGCGAAAACCTAGCAAGTTTGTACGCATTGATATATTAGCCAAGAGCTCAGGACAGTCAATGTGACCATTTGCAATGTTCATAATAAAACTTATGTCTGCAATAAACCCTCATTCTATCTCATTTCTAAGGATAGGAAGTGGTATTTCCTGCATCTATGGTCGTAATCAACCGAACACTGCTGCGCTTTGTAATCAAGATAGCAAAGAAATTTTCTTTGGACGCCTTCAATACGGGATTTGTAAACCTCATACTGCGGGTTCCAAACTTGGGAGGCGTATTCAAGGTGGCTGCGTACGAAAGAACAGTATAAAATCTTTACTGGTTTGAGAGAAAGGAAACAGGCCGTGGTTCGTAAAATAAAACCCAGAGCTTTTGAGGCCTTTTTAACAATGCTGTCAATGTGTTGATCAAACAGTAACCTACTATCCTGTATGATGCCTAAGTCTTTAATGCTGTTCACTTTACTGATGGGTTTATTATTTAAGGTGTATGTGTAATCCATTGAATACGTTCTACGTGTAAATGTTATGTGGAAGCATTTAGAGACATTAAGTTCGAGCTTGTTTCGGCTACAATATGCTTCAAATCTATTTAAGTCATCCTGTAATTTATGTACGTCAGATGTGCCTTGTATGACCTTGTGAATTTTCATGTCATCAGCATAAAGTAGGATGTACGAATGACGAAAGCACTGTCTGATATCCGCAATAAACAGCGTAAACAAAAGAGGTCCAAGAATTGAGCCCTGAGGGACGCCAGATGGGACAGAATTCCAACCTGAGACGTAACCCTGAAGAACGACAGCCTGTGTTCTGTTCTCTATATAAGATTTGAACCATCGGTACAAGTCTCCATGAATTCCAGCAAGCAAAAGCTTCTTCAGTAGCTACTAATCTACTGACATTTCACGATTTTTATTGTTTTAAACTTGCATTTGACATTTTAAGAATTTTATTATTTTTCTTGATGTTTGACATTTTATTGGTTTTATTATTTTATACATATTATTAATATAATTAATTGACTTTTTATCTCTCTTTTTTATGTTATAATTGTGGCAATGTTTATTGTAATTAAAATTCAAATGTATTACACTTTTATCATGATAATTGTTCTTAGAATATAATTAGGAATTTTAATTGTAAATTGTAACTGTAAAACATTCGCATACAATGTAAATTGTTTCTGAATAAATGAAATGAAATAAAATATGTCGATACCACAAATTCACTTGGGCACCTCATATTATTCTAATTTTGTATATGTTTGTCAGCAGGATAGACCGGGGTTTGAAACCTTAATCAAGCAATTAGCGTAGCGTTCGTAATAGGTCAGGAAAGTAAAGCAACGCTTGCACAGGTATCCACTTGGATGGGTGACCGCTTGTGGCATTTACATAAATCGCCAATGTGTTTAGGTGGTCACGTAAAGCTGTCGGTACGAATCGTGTCCCAGGACAAGAATTATGAAAACTCTGACAACACACTCACACAAAAAAGATCCAGTGATGTAAACTATCATGTAAGCAAAATGTCACACGGTTCAAAGGTTGATATAACTCTTCCTTATATAATATTATCATTAGCACAGTAGCAAGAAGCCGTAACGACAGTCGTAAGGCGGTAAGAAGCTTAAAGTTTTTATGAATGCAGCCATTGAGGCACGGTGAGGCAAGTGCAAATTATTAACATAAATTTTCATTGAAGAAAAAGCAAATATATTTTCGAAGCTCATTAAAATGTTGTTTTTTTTTATTAAATATGTTTATTTTGAGTAATTTTCATAATAACATTAAAGATGATTAATAATAACTATATATGTTGATAATACTACTTGTTGTACATGGTAAAGGCCATGTCTTCTAATGGCATGAAGATTCAAGATTACTGTAAAATTGTCCGTTTGGTGATGAATTAAGAATTAAAAAATCTCATCACTCAATATAATTCTGTGAGTGTCTTAAGAGGCGACTGAGGAAAATACATGAAGCAAATTTGTATCTTCGCAAAGAGACGGAAATATCGACATAAAACCCAGTACCAATCTGTCTGGCCAGCTTGGTGCAGTAGGCCAAGTCCTCCGATTGACTAACTGTGCTACTGTGAGGCAAATTAGGAGAGGCTAAGTCCAGCAGTTGGACTACGAAAGGCTATAGTAGTGCAGGTCCGTCCACCTACTAACTTGGTCGGTGCTGACAGGTGATTGGTTTTATTCCTTGTCGTCCGATATGTTTAAGTGTAAGCAATCATAGTTGTAAAATATAATGACAAAAATGTCAAGAAAAATTATTAAGACACAAAAGAAAGCTTCAATAGTCATAATAGAGCTGAAGGCCAATCCAAGCTATTTTATGTCATTTAAACTATAATTTAAACGAAATGAGATTAGATTTTGAATAGACTCAGAATCGGTATTCTTCTCCTTTAATGTCACTATCGTCTCAATTGACTTCTATAGTTCGAAGTTGAGACGTTATTCAATTTACGATCTAGTCACGATAAAATTCGTCAAACTCAAGGGTTTAATCTATAAGACCATGATAAGGCCAGTGCTTACGTATGGCAGCGAAACATGGGCTGCAACCCAAAAGACCGTGCATACGAACCAAGTTGCTGAAATGAAGATGCTGAGGTGGATGTGCGGCGTAACCAGGCTCGAAAAAATCTGCAACGAGTACGTGCGAGGAAGCCTCGGTGTACGCGACATCGCTGATAAGGAAAGTAGGCTGAGATGGTATGGTCATGCGAAAAGGAGGCCACCAGACTACGTCGGGAATTTGGCACTACAGCTTGACCTCCCTGGTCGGAGACCTAGAGGACGACCCAAAACAAGGTGGAGAGATGTAGTGTTAAAGGACAAGAGGGTATGTAATGTTACTGACGATGATGTCGCAGATAGAGCAAAGTGGAAGAGTAAAATAAAGAAAGCTGATCCCACCACCATGTGGGATGCATAGCTAGGAAGAGAGAGAGAGAGTCACGATAACATTCAAATATCAGTAATTATAGGAGAATACTGTTTCATTGAACAGTGATTGATTGGCTTCGTAGTTACTGTGTGGCCGCCGACAGCGTATTCGCGTTGAGGATACATTTTCTGCTTGGTGTAACATAACTGTTGGTGTGCCCCAGGGTGGCGTGTTGTCTCCATTACTCTTCGCAATTTTTATAAATTCTATCTCTAACAATCTTCGCTCTTCCTACCACCTTTATGCAGATGATCTCCAGATCTATACGCAGTCACCATTAGCGCAGATAATACAGTACATTAATGTAATTAACATTGACCTGGCACAAATTTGCAATTGGAGCAAATCATTTGTGCTGAAAGTTAATCCTTCTAAAACGCAGGTCACTATTGTTGGTAGCCCCAAATTGATGTCAAAAGTAAACTGGTCGCAGCTCCCTGATATTGTCTTTGATGGTACAATACTTCACAGACAGGACAAAGTCAAGAATTTGGGTGTTACGATCGACTCTGCTCTTACTTGGGGACCACAGATCCAAGAAGTAAGTCAAAAAGTGTTTGCTTCAGCAGGCTCGCTGAGAAGATTGAGGAACTTTCTCCTCACTGTCACCAAAATTGCGCTTGCCAACTCGATTCTTTTACCCCTTATCGATAATGCGGATGTCAGCTATCTAGATCTCGCCTCAAACCAACTTGACAAACTTGAGCGCCTCCAAAAGGTCTGTATACGATTCATATTTGGATTACGCAAATATGAACATGTTTCACAATTTCGAACGCAACTCAAGTGGTTACCCATACGTCATCGCCAGAATGCTCACATTCTTACTTTACTGTACAATGTATTGTTTAACCCTTCCTATCTTAAAGGTCGAATTGAGTACCTACATGATAAACATAATAAGTTTTTGAGGTCATCAAAAAATTTAAAACTGTAAATGCCGGGACATTCCACGTGCTTTTTTGATAAGTCCTTTACTGTTACTGCTGTACGTTTGTGGAATGCTCTACCGCTACCTATTAGACAGGCTCAGACAGTAACGAAATTTAAAGCGATTGTAAAGGAACACTATCTGTCCTTGTAGGTTAAGCTATCATTCTACTATAATAATTTGTATCATTATAAGTCGTGTTATTATATATTATAGTATGATTATTTAGATGTACGTATATATGCTTAGATGTATATATGTTTAGTTACATAGGTATATATTATAAAATTATAATTAAAACATTGCTGTGTGGTTGACGGCATAGAATACAAGTGTCACCACCCCCTATCTTCCCGTGGGTGTCGTAAGAGGCGACTAAGGGATAACACGATGCAAATACCATATTTGCATAGAGACGGAAAACTCGACATCAAACCCTATACGACTGCCTCGTTGGTCTCGCGGCATAAATGAGCGCGTGGGATCGGGAGGTCCCAGGTTCGATTCCTGGGTCGGGCAGTGTTTATTGGGTTTTCCTGTCTCGAAATTCTCAGTAGCAGCACGGAGTCTGGAAATGTGCCCGGTACGGCAATAGGCTCGCCCCTTATTACGTGGGACTAAAGTATATCTGGCGAAAAGTGGGTGTAGAAATACACCTCTGCCAACCCCTTCGGGGATAAAAGGCGTGCCGATTTGTATGTATGTATAATTAAAATTTTCGAATATAAGTATTGATGTAATATTATTATGTATTTATGTATATATTATAAATATCTATTTATATGTATTTACTTGGTACGCCTACAACCACCATTATTTTCCTCTGCAAACCATATCCATCCAAAGGTTGCCTGGCAGAAGTCGCTTTTAGCGATAAGGCTGCCCCCTGTACTTTTCTTATAGTCTAAATTTCTGCTTTGTAATAATTTTATAGGTGTACAGTAAAGTGTATATTAAATGAATAAAAAAAAATAAAAAAAACTATAACGCCTACAGTAACCAATTGAAGTTTTATTTACTTATGATATTAATGCAATGCTGTTACTTGTATGTACTACCTGCTAATGTCAGTACGTAACGAAAGGCTCATCGTTGACAAAGACATACGCTGATTGAACCGTTGTAAGAACAAAATCAATAAACCCTTTGAATCTTCCTTTTGTCACTATAGCTACATACATTGTTACAAAACCTGTTTCTTACTGTGACTAAAACTAATTGAAAACATTGAGGTTATGGCGGGTTCATTTGGGCACTACAATAAACCCAACGGTCCAAACAACCCATCCTTGTTGAGTTAATACCTTAAACACTAAGCTTCCATTTCAAACATAGAACAGCATTTTAATCGACATAGTGATATTGCGCTGTGACGTGTTGTGTACTGGGACAAACGCCAAACGCCAAAATGTCCATCACACGGCCCGTTGTGGCTCCCGTGCAGTTGAGACCCAGCGTTGCCGACGACAGACACATCAATAACTCTTTGATATCAATCCTCGCAGATACTATAAAATATCTACACAACAGTTTGTATTAATTTACTGAGAAATCCAATATTTTATTCATGTATTCAACATACGCAAGATAGAACACCAATATTGTGGATTGTCAGAGCATTTGGAATTTCTCAGTGTAGAATGTGTAGATGATATGCGATGTACACGGTAGGCATGTCTTTAGCGGTTTATGCGAATAACATTAATCTGCGTGTAATAACCTAGTTATTCAGAATCTGGGATTGCTACGACCCGTAGCAATTTGCTACGAATTATTTGTTAATTATGTTTTATTTGTGTTTTGTATATATTATGTCGGCTGTTTTGAGCTTGCGTAGCAAAAGTAAAGTCTACGTTGATCGGACAATTTTCAGTCTGATATTTGGGACGAGATAAGGTGAAAAAGTAGAATAAAATAAAAAAGAATTTTGCTCACAATTTTTTGTAACACAATAACATCAATATGGGGTTTTCAATCTTTTCATGCTTTTTTGTTTTGAATAAAAAATATAAGTATGTATGATATCTCTGCATAGTGCATAGGCCTTTTCTTTTTTTTGTTTGTTTTACGAGGTGGAAAAGCCCTTCGGATCTCCGACTCTTGGGTAAATGAGAGCCGGAGTATGTGGTGTAACCACTAAAAACCACCTCGACTTCCTAATGTACCCGTGTGTCGGAGGGTAGGGAATCGCATAAGCATTCGTCGCAACCCCCCGACGGGTATTGGCCCGCTAGATGGTCAGGCGGGCCCCGAACAAAATCCCCATGGCGGCGGAATAAGGTGTTGGGCTCCGCCGCCAAAACACCCAGCGGCCGCAGAGGACAGGGAGGACAGCAACGCAACACCGCATCTCCTCGTCCTCTGCGGCCCTACCGCGACGCATCGAATAGTGCGCCCCCATTTGGTCGCAGGAGATAGGGCGCGCGGCAACGCAACACTGACACGCCTCTCCTCCCGCGACTGCGCCCGTCTGCGAGGGACAGACAGAACTGTCCCCCGCACCCGCACCGTTGGACGCATCCTGCGCAGGCCCCTCTAAGCCCACGCTTAGCGTCCACTCCTGGGATCTCTCTTAGCTTCACCACGGTTGTACAATCCATGGTTACTGAGCCCCCCCACCACGACAAGGTGAAGATCCTACGGGGGGATAGTGCATAGGCCTAAGAAAATATAACTTACGTTGTGTGACATTTCTTTACGTTTTGTTCTTGTTTTTGTTTTAGTTGATTTTCATTCGTTTTGTTCAATTACTTGTTTGGTTAAATGTTTTATCTATAGTTTTTTTTATAGTAATAGGCGGCAAATGAGTAGACGGATCGCCTGATGGTAAGCAATTACCGCCGCCCATGGACACAAGCAACACCACAGGAATCCAAAGTGCGTTGCCGCCCCTTGGGGTTGGTAAAAGGGATAGAAGTGGGATGAGGGAGAAGGAATAGGGGATAGGGCCTCCGGCACTCTCGCTCACCGAACAAAACGCAACAGTTTAAGTACTGTTACTTTACGACGATTTTCTGTGAGAGGGTAGTACTTCCCCGGTCGAGCCGGCTCATTCATGCTAAAATCAGCAAGGCTTATAAAATAAAAATAGTTTAAATGTTTTATTGGCACTTGTGTAGTAATAACATTATGGACATAATTATTCTTAATATCATGCATATACATATATTATCTGTGTCGTTGCATAATACTTGAGAGCTGAAGATGTTACCAACCCTATGCAATAATGTAATTATGCTGTTGATGTGCTTAATTTAAGTAAATTAATAAATTTAGTAACTATTCATATTTTGTTAATTACAAAATAAAAGAAAACAAGCGGGACAGTATTTATACATCTGTTACTTGCATGTCATAAATCATACTATTACCTATACAAAGTAAACAGATAAGGGAAACACTAGCGAAGAGAAATCTCATATCAATAGTTAAACAATTTCAATTGCATAGTCTACAAAGCGATACATTTTATTAACGTAACGTCGTACAATAAATATGAACATACGTACTTATTACTTACTACGTTTATTTTACTATTGTGGACCAACGCAGACAGAAGTTCGCTGACGTACTAGAAGTTACGGCCTAAGCATTACAGGACTAACTTAAGTAACAGAAATCACAAATAATGTTATCTAGGTTTAGTAACAACACAAAAATACGTAGTGCCGTAACAAACATCTAAATGTGAAACTTTTGCTGTCCCATTTTGAACATTCTCGCAAAAGGGTATACATAACTGCGAGAATTTCGCTATGTCCCGTTTTAATAAATCTCTATTTACAATGCCGCGCTCGCCGAGTAGAAAGGCTTAAGCCAAGACATTTTTCTTCATTCGCAAGTGTGTGCTAACAAACTTGGTGTCGCGGCGTCGCGCGGCGGTTGGGGACGTTTACTCTTCTCAATCTTACAGAATTCGGTTACAATCATAATGTTCCGCCACGGCGCCTCCACAAAAAAAAAAAATTTTTAATCTCGCTTTATTAGATCACTTTGGATGCTCTTAAAGGTCATATTTGCTTGAACTCATCAAAAATGTTTACGAAATTTGACTTACAAGTCTGAAAATTATATCTAATTCACTAGAACTATAGCTGAAGCAGAGAATAGCGGTGTAAGCTAGTTTTATTTTTGCGTCTTTAAAATATAACGCGAAAGTGAGATGACGTTATAGCGCTATTACGTTTATTAAGATAAACAGCGCGTACAAAGTTACAAAGTAACTACAAACGTAGGTAGTTCTTTATATTATATCTCTGTCGTAATTATTTGCCCGTAAACATATACATAAAGATGTCTCATGACTTTCATGCTCAATCAAACGTGATACATGGTTCTCATACACACAAACAGGCATATTTGCCCGCCTACCATCATCTTGACATACCACGCATTTCCGACGACAGTTATAATAATTATTTTCCATCCATAAAATCCTTCATAAAATAAAAATGTCTATCTTATCAATTATTCGCTTATCTTCCTTCATTTCAATGCTGGGTTGTTTTAAACGTTGACCACGTAGCCTGATTCTATATAACGATTCTATGGAGATGACTTTATAACTTACTTAGGTGGCGTGTTATCTGAATACTAATCAATTATAGCTTAGAGATGTCCGACCGGGTTGTACGGCGGCCTCCCTCGTACCTTGTAAAATATTATTTGTTTCTAGAATAACAAATAATACAATGGAGTGTCAGTCGTTTTAGTTTCTAAGTGGTATTACCACAACGAGCTTTGGACGCTTCACGGGAGAGAAGAGCTTTAAAATAATAGAATGTAACAAGCTCGCTAAATCACATCGCCTTAACGTAAGAACTGTGAAATTGGACTTTCAGTGGAACACTCGGCGTTACACTGCAGGTAATTTTATACTCGCCCACCGCCGCCGAATATGAGGTAATTGTGTCGGTAACGGGACGTTATGGCCGACCCGTAACTTTTCCAGCAAATGTTCCCAATGCGGTTTATATATCTGAAAGCACTACTCGTATTCAAGAGTAAAACCCACTTCCATACGTTGTCCGCCGGGGTCACTCATAAATTTCAATGTAGTTCAATGTACTATTCTTGCTAGCGTACTTTAAGTGAAATATCTACTCCATTTGGGAATCCAAACACCCAACCTACTTGATGAATTCCAATACACTTACGTGACTTACAATATAAAAACTCAGGTAGTTTTATAACAGTCATCTTTGACCACCATTCTACGATGCCATATATTACTTATTTTACTGTTACGATAAATAAATAATTACTATAGAACACCATTTTCTGGATAACAACCAAATAATAGATACGTATATATATACTTGTTCACATATAGGTATTCGTAGGTATGCAAGCGGATATATTTATTTAAGTCAAACTCTAAAGCGCATACCAGTTAGTTAGTGCTTATTATATGTATACCTATATTATTTAAACAGCATCACAACACTTGCGTTGGAAACATCTCCATTTATTTAGAGCACTTTCAATGGCTAAGAAAAATGGGTAACATAGGTATTTATTACCGATCCCGCAACTCAAATAGAAATAAAAAGCCTTTATAGGAAATGCTCCGTTCCAGTTTTTGCGACCGCTCTGAAACATAGAGCCTAATAAATATTCCCCCTGTCGGATCTCACTTCGGCGAGACGGGCTTCGGCTAAGATGAGGAAAACCGCTGAGATTTGTACCATAAACCCTGCTGTCACCGGAAAACAACGTACATGCGATAGTATCGGCGCAGAGCGCGCGAATATTCTGTAAAATCACACGAATTATAGCGCACTTTGAACGCGGTTGTGGTTTTACACGTAACTCGCGGGACAATTGATTTTGGGCGTTTTGCTGTGGTATTTGTTTGACGCATACTTTTTATTATGATATTGCTTTACAGAAATTACACGCAGGTACTACGTGGTTTTCACTACAATTTTTGGTTAGAGTGCTGTTCTGCTAAGTAAACTACAAAATTATGATAGCATTGTAGCCTTATATTACATATGTGTAAGAATATATATATATATATATATATATATATGCATTAGGTATTTACATACCTTATTTTGCTTGACGTTTCGAGACGGTTGCACGTCCCGTGATCGCAAGCTAACTGGTGTAGCGATGTCACGTCTCCGAGTGCGAGGTAGAAGATTCTATTTCTACCCCCGGGTTGATTTTCGAAGGACCGGCGCAAAACACACTAACCGTATCTGTATATTAACTGTACTTCGAAAATCAACGACCCGGTGGTAGAAATAGAATCTTCTACCTCGCACTCGGAGACGTGACATCGTGCATTATAAAAGCGTGTTTTTCTAGTATTTTTAAACTATTAATTTATTTTATACTTCTTGGTCTTTGATAACGGAATATTTTTAAAATTTATACTTAAATTTATTTTAAGTAGGCGAATCAGCCCGCATCCTCTCCATCTCCACCTGTACGTATGTATTACATGGTGTTTTATCTGTCAGCTTATAACAATCTAGCTCTTTAATCAGGAGACCACTAAGTGATTTTACTCTACTCAGGGCCACGTACGGCTGTCCAGCCGCAAAAGTACGGACCCTAACTACACCACTGGATGGTCTACAATATATAATTGGTTTGTTATAACCTGTAAACCTGATCGTGTTCAAAGTCCATTACATGGTCTTTCTCACAAGTTCAAACACGGCAATGATACGATATTCCATCATGCGAATTCCATGAATGCCAGTGCCTATGTATCTTCCAGCTTCATCATCAGACCTTAAAAGCGAATCGTGGCCAAAGTTCATTACAAGACTTATCTAAGAAATCCAAAACAGCTATGATACGATTTTCCATCATGAAGTTCCAGTTCATATCTTCCGGCTCTATCATCAGATCAGTTTGACAGTACCATATTATTGTATTGTCATCAAAACTACATACAGCTGCCAATTTTCATTACGCTAGGACCCTTGGAAGATGGTTAAATTAGTTAGCTTAGATTTCATTACATAGTTACATACACGACGACCTAATAAAAGCGTGTTAATAAGGCAAATTTATATGTATTTTAAACAAAAGCATATTTTCTAATTGTAAAAATACGTTGTTTTAATTACGCATACATTCAGTGCGCTGATATTTAAATAACTGCAATTTAATCAACATTAATCGATTTTAAACTTTCGCGATTTGTATACATCATACAATATTATTTAGCGGGTCTTAGTCGCGATAATTTATTTATTTCAAGGCATAAATACCTCTGTTATTCTCCTACGTTTCTACCGGCTTGCAACGATTGTGGTTGTGGAGGGACTGATGTCAGCTCAGCGCCGTCCTTTTGAAGCGCGGGCTTCGGCAGCTACCCTCACTTTGTTTTGTATTTTTGATATTTATAGTTCTATCCGCACTGTCGGTACTTCGACACACTACACTTATGACGTCTACTCACTGATGAGTTGTGTTACTGCGGCGTTGTTTGCATTTGTTGATAACTGGGTTCCAAGTGGTCGATAGTCTATATCCGTCCTCCCGGTTGAAATTTCTATGTTTTTTTATTTCAACCGCTTCACGACTATCCTGGAGTAATAGTGGCGATCGGTGGATAAGACCCAGGCCCAGATTCCAGCAAATGCTCAGCTATGGCAGATTTATTAATTTGTCGATTTTTGACAGCTGTGATATGTTCTTTGACCCTTTCAGCGATCGTTCGTTTGGTCTGTCCGATATAGGAACTGCCACAACTGCAATCGACCTTGTAGACGCCTGGTGTTTGTAGAGGAATTACGTCCTTTGGGGTACGCAGATTGTGTGCTACCTTGGAGAGGGGACTATATGCAGTCTTGATGGAGTATTTCTGTAGTACTGTTCCAACTTTGTCCGTCACTCCCTTGATATAAGGCATGTAAGCCGGCACTCTGCTTACTTCAGGTTTGCGGTCCTTCCTCTTCCGACGGTGTATCTCCTTTTTGTATCCGTTGCGCCTTAGTACCTCCTGAACATGTGACAATTCACTGTTTAAGTGTTCAGGGTTACAGAGGTCATAGGCTCTGTTCACTAACGAGGTCGCTACGGATTCCAAATGTCACGGGTGATGATGCGAGCAGGCGTTGAGATACCTGTCGGTGTGTGTCGGTTTTCTGTATACAGTGTGTCCAAGTGTACCATTAGCTCTCACCGTCACTTTTACGGCACAAGGACGGCGCTGAGATGACATCAGTCCCTCCGCGACCACAACCGTTGCAAGCCGGTAGAAACGTAGGAGAATAACAGAGGTATTTATGCCTTGAAATAAATAAATTATCGCGATTTATCAACATTTTCATTGTGTTTAACTTTTTTTGCCAAAGCTCACTAAGTTAAATTGTATTGAGCCTTACTAAACTCTATCAATGAATTACCTTATACCTAAACTCTATCAATATATAACCTTGAATGGAATTATTAACATTTAGTTTATATTACCATGAATGCCCAATAATACAACGCTGTTCTTTGAAAGTGAACAGAATTTCACTAAATATGATTGAAAGAATCTTATTTTCTTTACTTACAATTTTATTAATACATCGCAGTAGGTACAATTGCAGACATAATGCTAACAGCAACTTCTATGGTTGTACTGGCAGAGAATACCTGGCGCACTAAGTCCGCTTGTGTTACTACCACCAAAAATTGGTTGTGTAAGAAATTATATAAATTAAAAGTTAGATCTCCACAAAAACAGGCTGTAATGGGCAAAGTTCATCATCGCAGCTATACGAAATAATTTCCTTTAACATGAATAAACAAACTTTTTGTTATATCGCATATTAAATCAAAGCAACACAAAGGGATTTCCACAAGCGTATTGTATCACGCTCAATCTTCAAGTACGTTTGTCTCAGATCTTGGGATAGTAAGATGCCCTTTTCCATCTTATCGATGACAGTTTGCGGTGAACCATTTCTCGTGTCTCATTGTGAATTCAGTCAGCTGCGATAGTTCTATGTAAATTTTAATAACATTAATGTACATTATTTAAATTTATGCAAACGTCAAAGTGAGTTATTTCATACCGAACCGATGTCACCTCATCAAATTCTCATTATACAATAAATCATGACGATTATCCGCCGGTTTCGTGTGCCGTAATGAATTTGTCCCAGCGGTGACTAAAACGGAAGTTGTGCTGAAAAAGTGTGGTTATGTCTTAGAACAAGATGATGTTTTCAATTACAACAAATATCAATACACGTATTTTAAATTGCATATTTATTAACAACCGATGATTTGGAAAATGAATAGGTACTTGTCAAGCGCGTAGTAAATAATGGAAACACAAAGGTTTGAGTCCGATGTATGACTATGTCTATCTAATATGGTTTTTAGCGCAACATATAAGTTGAACAAACATTCTGGTAAAAATACAACATAACCATCCATAGTAGGCGCTATTTTGCATAGTACAGATCGCGTGGAATGTGATATGTGTCATTTGTATCTGGTCCGGCACATACAATACAACACATATACAATGTTTGTGATGTAAGGAATTTAGAATTGATATTGCCATTAATTGCATTAATATTCAAAAGTTCATATGTTTTCTGTTACTTTTGAAGATTAGTTCGTTTGTGTTTACAAACGAAATAAGAAGAATAAGACAGTAGATACCGGCGAGGATAAACAATATTGTTGACTACATTAGTAGTATTTTATATAACACAAATGAGAAGCAAGATGATAGCCTGTTGGGGCAACGACAATCGTAACGCTGCTGAGTATCTTACGTCAATAGACATCTCTGTGAAAAGTAAAAATCAACGATACAATTATGACGTTAGCGCTAAGCTTAATGCCTCAAATAAATTTGTCCCAAAAATAGTGATGGTTTAATTTTACATTTTCAATTATAAATTGTCAATTTATTAATTATATATTATTATCATAAAATTCCTTTTCCGTTAAGATCCAACAGATTACCAATATCAGTGACAGTGATGAAAATCACGACTTGTAAATAATTTTGTACAAAAGCACGCACACAACTACAGCACATCGCGAAGGTAACACACACGTACATATAGGTACAATGGAAGGCCTCACCAGAATCTGATGAGAGTGCTAGTGACGTCAACGTGCCAGAACAAGATAACGATTAGAATGAATATCGAATTAATCGTTCAGGAGATCTCTATCGGTTGAAGTCTGCCAACTCGGAACAATATAAGAAACGAGTCAAACTTAATTGGGTCACGAACAAGACGCTGTCGAACATGGGACGCCATTAATTGAACCACTTCTTCCTTTACATTATAGACGAAGACACGGGAAGCCTTAAAAATAATTACTTGTCATTTTGTTCACGAGAGAAGATGTTTATTCAGTTTATTCGAGTTTTATGCTAATCCGTGACGGCTCGAGGTAATCCGAGTGAGAAATTCTAAATGTATGTCTCATTAACGATCAAATTGGCATATTGTTATTCGATTTATTCGATGTACATGATCTCTTTCGTTTATTCAGTAGCGTTACTATTTGTTTTGTTATCGTAAGTATTTCATTTGAAATTTTCTGTTTCTTAATTATTCAGCAAATCATCAGAAAGATCTACATATGATTACACTACAGGCGTAGTAACGAAACTTTATATCTTACCAAATTGTAATAAGATAATTGTAAAAGTTTGTTTATATACACATACTAAAGATCTTAAAATTGATATATCTATGTATATGCAATCATCATTATCCTTGGGCTGTCCCGGTTGCGATCTATGACCTTCGCCTTGGAGCAAGGGTTCCGCTTTCTTGCTGTACCTGCTCCACTTCGCACGGTCTTCGCCATCCCTGGTGGTAAGTTGATTGGAAGGCATATCATCCCTTACAACGTCAAGCCAGCATTTCTTAGGCCTTCCCCGTTTACCGGGCCCGGTGGAGGTGGCATGGCAACACTTGTTACCCACGTAACATGTTGTTTATCATAAGACGTGGCAGTACCAGTGTAAGCGACACTCTTGCAATTTTTCTGATATGTCACGTACATGAGGATTGCGGGAGTTCCTAATGCGTGCTCTCCTGCGGGAGTTCCTAATGCGGTGATTGCGCTCATCCAGTGCAGCATATTCAGAGTTCAGATCCCAGGTACTTGTCCCGGAACTTTCGCTCGGCAATATTGCCGCCTATGCAAAATGTCGCGGAATCTGCAGTGCTGCAGGCCAAGTACTCGGTCTCCGCCACATTCATTTTAGACCGCCATCATAGCGACCTCATTCACGCGTCCCCTGTCCGCATCCGTCCGCGCGATATAACCTGCATGCATAAACAGCTACGAAGGTTGCTCATGTGATTCTCTGATGATGACTGACAATACGTCTTATACCACGCTGAATAGGTACGGTCTGAGGACGGCACCCTGATGGATCCCATGATACAAAACCTCGCACTACCTCTCCCACTCGCAGTCCACAAGCAAACACAAGATAAGTTTACTAAACTACGTGCATTTATCAATATAATTAGCTCAGCAGGTTACCGTGCTAACTGCCAACGTTATAATTCAATTTCAACGAGTTAACTTATAATTTTCGCCGGACCATAACATCGTATACACAAGCCATTTATTCACCGCAGTGTATAATAAAATTGTTTGACAGAATGAAAAAGTAATTTTCACTGCAGACTTAGTTTATTTAATTTGTTATACTGCACTATAGTCGACAACTATGTGAGTAATTATTTAATCTGTGGTACCTACAGTGGGATTATTTTGACGTTTCCCGCATTAGTCGTTGTGATTGGCTGGCTCTGAGGTCTCCACTAATCGAAAAGCCGAACACTGTGCTCGAGATAATCCTATTTTTGTAAAATAAACACAGATACTATAGCCATAGATCTCGTTAAATTATCATAACTTTAAAGTTATTTCATAATGTGGTACCTATACGAAACATTTTCCGCATACAATCAATCATAATACTATGATATTTATGAGCTTGTCTCAATCGCGCCCATGTCGTTGTAGTAATTTTAAAAACATTAAGACCTTTTTGTACCGACGACGTTTCGACTAGCTTGCATCAGTTATGGTCACCGGAATATATTTAAAGCACAGGCTCGACTCAACAGGACTAACGACGCACTATGGGTTTGTTTCACCGTTGGCTGATAAATATCAGATCACTCATACTCCTTCTCACAGTGAGAAGAGGTCCGTGCCCAGCATTGGGACAGTATATATGCAGGGCGGATTAGGATGACTCATACTAATTCCGTTCCAATGTTGAATTTAACAGTAACATAAAGACTCTAGATAGGCCATAGGTGGTGAAATTGGGCTAAAGTCTACAAAGCTAATATTTGAAATAGAATTTACTTTCATAAATTGGTTTTTAGGTTAGGTACTGAGAAAAGATTTGGGAGATTTTGATAGAGACACGACGGTCCTGAAATCTTTGTTTATTATTTTTGTCAAAACAACGTGCTTTGTAAAATATTGAAAATAAACACTAAATATCGCTCCAACATAAAAACGATATCAAATATTAAAATGAATAGTTTTGCACTAGTATCTTTATTAATAAAATACAATGTTTGTGAACATAGGAAAACATCAAAATCACACCATTTTGTCAAAGTATATTGTTATCTACAAACATTGCTACAGTTTTGGCAATTGGTAGCTGTTTTCAAAACAAAAGAGCGAACTACACAAATTAATAGGAAAACTAACAAAAAAGTAGAAAATAGGTGATCATTTTACCGTAAAAAAGCGCAGGGTGTTTATTAAGATATTGTGTGACTTTACGATAATATAACATATGCTTTTAATACTAAAGTGGTACTTTTTAGTATTTTATTTTTAAAGATGTTTTTTTTTTGTTTTAGAATATAATATAATTTGCTTTTCTTTGTTTCAATTCATATTATTGTCATTGGTCCTTGATAAGTTTGCGAAGTTTTACATCAATCTGACGTTTTAAAGTAGGTGAAAATAACGCTTAGACATTCATCATACATATTATGGTAAATAAAGCATACAATCATCATTACCATGATTAAATCTTTTTTTTTTTGCTAAATTCAGCCTTGAAAATCTTAGAAGCCATATCAAAAAATATTCTTGCTACATACTATTACACAAGAAACCACATTTCGCAGAGTACACACAAAAACCACCTGTGAAAATATCACACCCTCTTACCATATATTCTTATTGTGTGTAACAAGTACAAGTACAAAAAATAGTGCCGCGGAGATTTGGTCCACTTTATGACGAAGTGAGACGGTCATTTCATTCGTCGTAAACTTACTATGATTAATGTACCTGAAACCATATGAATCACCAGTTCGTAATAAAATATGTTTGCCTCTACTCACATATCACTCCGAAATGCTACGCTTTTTCATAGTGAAGCCTTTGCGAATTTGTCGTAAACATCGATGTAAATTGATGGTATTGACGACATCGGCACGCTAACTTAGTATGACTGATCTAGTTGTTAGTGTATGCTAAGCTGGCGATAAAGAAGCTATCATATGGCTGTGTGTAATAAAAGGTATCTTTGATATTATTCATCCTCTTAGCGTTATCCTTGTTGCAACTGGGTGTCCCCTTACTAGTCTAATAGGATGTGGCTGAATATTGGCTTTTTCACAGACCGCGCGAGCGACTGCCTGTCTGACCTCTGCAACCCAAAGAGATAGCGATATTCCATGGTTTAGACTTATGTCAGCTTATTCAGAAGTATAACGACTATCAAAGATGTTCATGACAACCGGGACAGATGGCTAAACGTGCTCTCCGACGCACGTGGCAAGCGATAATTTACAAATCGATACGCACATAACTCTGAAAAGTCTGTGGTGCGCGCCGTAGATTCGAACTCAACGCCCTCTGCACCGCAGTTTGTTGGTATCTCCACAAGGCTATCGCTGCCTATATATAATTTTTTTTTTATATTTTAATATTTGTAGATTTTACGTTTACGCACATTATATTTGACCCAGTAACGTCAGCATCGTGACACAACAAAGAGAACCATAACATATTGGCTCCTTTCTTTTTCATTAAAGTATGAAACATATCTACGGCAAAACATTCTACATATTTATTTTACCATTTCTTTGCTCTCTCTGGCATGCCAACAAGTTAATGCCGTATATTATTTCATACTATATAACTAATTTCTCAAGTTTGAATATCGCCTGTTTACCTACTATCAAATTTCTTTGACTGATTCAAACGACGAATATTACTCTTAGAATATTACTTTAATTTAATAAGGTGAAACAGGTGACCCAGTTCGCTTCCAGCAACGGAGCGATGTCGAACAAAGCTTTATTGTATATTCCGGTGAAGAAATTCTCAGAAGTACTACGGCTCTGTAATTATATCCGAGACATCCTGACTTCCTTACACTTGGGACTTCAGGTGCGAAATATAGGTGTTAATGCATCTCTTGTAGCGCGCTCAGCCTAACTAAATTCTCTGTACGTAATAAATCGGTAAAGTTAAACTATTTAAGTCTACAGAGATTCACTTGATGGCTGACCGTTTATATTTTTTTGCTTCAAAAGACAAGTAAGGCCGTCGGTGCCGGTTTTTGCCTCAAGTCTTGACTTGTCTGTCCAAGAATCGTCAGGCCAAATTGAAAGCCTTCCGGCAGCCGATGAACTTCGACAGTTAGCCTCACACTCATACGAAAAAGAAAAATGCATCTCTATCAACTTTATAAAATTATACATGCCGCGTTAATTTGAAAGATTTTAAACATTTGCCATAGTTTAGTTCTAGTCACCAATAGCACATTTATAATACGCATTATGCGTGCTATTACTTGGCTAGCGTGGTGGAGTATGGCCTTACCCTTCTCATTACAGTATATATACAAATTCAAATTCAAATTCAAATGTCTTTATTGCGAAAATGGGTACATTATTGTGGTATTATATAGGTACATAATTATGTATTGGTTCCTCCATCATCCGCCGCAAGGCATGCAATACAATTATTAATTAATGGCTAATGTCAAAATTATTTGTTTAAGTATGTCATAAATCAAAAACATGTAAGTATTTACTATAAGAATTAGTCAATTTTCAATTAGTCAATTAAGCATTAGTCGCTACATTTTACATATTTCACAAATCAATTTGGTATTTAAACATAAATAAATCATTGGAAGGAGTAATTATCATTTAAATAGTCATTAATATTATAGTAAGCTTTGTCTAAAAGAAATAGTCTGAGTTTGCTTTTAAATTTGTGGATGCAATCTATTGACAACAGACATTTTGGTAGGTGATTATACACTCGGGGCGCCATACAGAAAACACTCCTGTCCATCAACGCACTTTTATGTTGAGGACAACGTACTTTGAGGTTGTGACGCTTATTTGTAAAATTACTGAACATGTTTGAATTAGTTTTAACAAATAATATTAATTCGAAGATATACAGACACGGCACGGTTAATATCTTAAGTTGTTTAAATAACGGTTTACAGCTATCAGTTTGCTTAACATTACACATTTCTGATGATGATGATGACGATTTGTGCTATTGGGGAGGCCTATATCCAACATATCCATCAATATATGTACTCTAGGTAGGTAGTTACTATTTAAAATAAATCTTCCTTTAGTCTTTTATTTGAAATACTCCATGTGACATACCTTAAAAGTATTATCGATTCTCAAGGAAACTGAACTGCAGGTTCTGTAATTCAATTTCTTTGAAAATCATGTCATCAACTAGCGGTCCTTGTGAGTCCCACCTAATTTTCGAATGGTACTAAGTAATCATAATAATAAGTACCTACGGCATAAATCATGAAGACGGACATAAAGTATAATTTGACCAATCTCCTGCGGTGCGCCAAATTATTGTTAGCTTATGAGTCAATATTGGCGGATGCTTGCGACATATCGCAATTTGAACGTGTTCTTTATAATTTAAACTGGAAATCGGTCAAGAACATGTCATCATCATAGTGTCGTTGCTGCGGTCTCGATCCAATAAACTTCCATGGCGCTCTAGATTCACACTCGTGTTATTCACCACTGTTTCCTATTCTGAAACTGCACAGTTACTAAACAGTTTGACTATCACTTTTAGAGCAAGTCAAGTTTTAGGACTAGCCGTTAATGTATTAAGATTCTTGCTTAATATTATGTGTTATTTTCTTTTTTGTTATATGAATACTAGTTCCATGACCGTGAATTAGAGGTCATTTTAGTCAAAAGCTTCCAGAAAATCTAGCTATTCCTAGCATAAGTAGTATATTTATTGAGCTATGTGTATACATTAGGTACACGTTTCTGTCTCAACACGGCATTATGATTTTAATACGTTAACCCGTATTGGCAATAAGTTTTCCTTGACAAATATGCCCTCAAATACTAACTGCTGTTTTGTTTTAATATTATATTATTTCATGTATGTTAGTCTATAAGGTGTAACATATATATTAGAACAGAAAAATAAACCCGAAACGAACGAAACCGAACTACAGTAGTTTCTAACCAAAACACATTCAAACAGGCATACAAAAACACTGCATTGTCATAATATCAGTATTTTTTTCTACTTCCAATCATTCCCATTTGTCAAGACGTACAAAAAAGGCTTACAGTGTGATTTTAATTCAACAATGCTGATGCCATAATTCATCAACCTATGTTTCAACTTTTATAAGTTTTGCTTCACGGAGAGAATTATAAGTTTGTGCTGCTAGCTCTCCCGCGGGATATTGAATATGAGCTCCATTACAACTTTACCATGCTGGAGGTGTGTATAAAAAAATCTTAGTGTTATATTTAGAGGTATAGGCATTTTAATTCAGGTTAAATTGTTTTTTTTTTACAGGTAAAAGTAATTTATTAAATAAACAATCACCTATTTTATTTATTTATCACATCCTCATCATCGAATAACATTATCTATGTTTTCCAAAAGGGATGAATGTTTCCAAAAAGGAGAGGATCGCAAGTAATATGTAAATTTTGAGACGAAAAGACAGTGCCTGATAATTGCGAATGCCGAATGAATATTAATTTTGTATAGGCGTTCTGAGGTTTCACAGAAATTTTGTACTTTTTCATTTATAAAAGTTCCAAAAGCGTAGTCGAAAATAGGGGACCCAAGAAAGCGGAAGGAGCATTTATTGATAATTTTAATATTTGGCGCCAAAGAATTAAATTTTGAAAAAATCGAAAGGTTATCCAAGTTGTCATTAATAAAAAATTCACATTTGTCTGAATTTAGTTCCAAACCAATTGCTTTAAATTCCTTTTTTATTAGCTCTAAATCTTGTAAAACTGTGGAAACGTCACCTCCCAGGGTCCCGGCCTCCAAATACCACACGTTATTTTGAATTTATTTGTTTTATTATTGGGTGAATGGCTAAACTGAAAATGACTGGCCCGAGAGGGTCACCTTGTTGACAACCAACAGCAGATTCCAAAACATTGTTTTTATAAATTAATTTTGATGGATGCCTATAGCATTGCCGAAGGAATTTAAAAATTTTCAGAGTTTCTAATTTTGCTTGTGTCAGCAAGGAGTCCCTGTT
This sequence comes from Euclidia mi, assembly GCA_944739405.2. Lineage (NCBI taxonomy): Eukaryota > Metazoa > Arthropoda > Insecta > Lepidoptera > Erebidae > Euclidia > Euclidia mi. Next base: position 46,300,280 of record OX123183.2, read on the forward strand.
CACGTTGTTGTTCAAGTTGAAGGCATTCTTCAAATCAATCATTAAAATGACCTCACCTTTACCGCAGCCAAGGTACGTGGACAGCGCATGTATGGCAGCCTCACAGCTTCCCTTCGAACCAAAGCCAAGCTGGATTGGCTGAAATGTATCTGCCAAGATGGCACTACAATGTTTACAGCATAGTTTGGCTGCCATACGTCTTTAGGTACACCCTACGGCAATGGGCCGAATGCCACCATCTCTTTTGCGAAGGGCGCACAAGTTGGCGCCGTATAGTAAGTCGGTGACATATGTGGCCACATTGCCGGAGAGCATAAGGTTAATTAAAGCCGTCAGTGCCTTCAAAAGTGCATCACCAGCCTCTCCAGCACTTGCACTTGTGAGATCTTTCAGATGCTGAGGTGTTAAGCTGTCGAGGCCGCCAGCGGATCCACTACGAAAGGAACTGACGGCTTCAAATACGTCCTTGGCTGAAACAATCAGACAGTCAAAATCTTCGCCTGGCATGTCGAGAAAGGTGAGGTCATTAGCTGGCGCTGGGTGCTTACTCTTCAGACCTGCTAGGGTGTCTGCAGAGTAAGGCGCCACCACATCGCTACTAAACAATAACCGAGACGCCCCTTGAATGTCTCTCTCCCTTAATTTGGAGTCTACACATTGGGAAATTGTTTTCTTAAATCTATGGATACTAAATTTAGGGTCAAAATTGTTAGTAGAATGGTTACTGGCTTTAATTTAGGATGTCAAAATTATAATAATCAAGGTATTAAACTAGATGTTGTACTTTGGCAACCAGAAAATTGACAGACGTAGTTACATATTCTTAAAAACATACATACGTATTAAGGATATTGCTGTATCTGTGTATAATATACCTACCTATACCTACCTATAGATGGCGCCACCATCTAATAAAGTCTTACTATTAAGTGCTCCGTATTTTGTATCATTTAAAAATAGTTAAAGTGAATATATAAGTGTTAATGTTATGTAAAAATCCTAAACAGACCCTAAATAAGCAGTGTTAGTGTTTGCAACCATATTTTAACACGAACTTTGTTAAACAAAAGTGAACAATACTGTGCAGAATAAACTGTAGTAAAGTCATGAATAAGTGATACTGTATAACGATAAACTTTAGGCCTAATAACATAAATAAACGATCAACATAAAAAAGTGCATAAATAAAACTATACGGACTAATTTAATCACTAAATGTGTAAAAATAAAAAGTGTCGGTGACTTGATAAACTCAGTGCAAAAACTTCCAGACACATGAGTCATCCCAACAGCACCGCCGATTTAAAAAAAAATTTATGAGACAATAGAGATCACCAATTTCGACTCAAAGGCCAACAGTTCACTTGGGTCCGTCGTAGTCGGACTGGTACGAAACCGCGAAAGCTGTCGCAGGTTCGCGTCCCACATATAGCTGATCACTTTTGTGATTGTTTCTACAAAAATGAATTTTCTAGAGAATATTACATTCAGACGCACTCGGACTAAATCCGACCCAAATGATATAAGTGTGCAGTCACATGAACTTCACCTAGATGGCACCACTAATAGTTTACCTGAGGTGTCAGACGATGAGGATGAAATGTCAAAGCTAAAACAGCAAATTAGTAGATTAGAAGCAGAACTAAACAGTGCTCACAGTGAAATAGAAACGCTCACTTTAGAAAACAATGAGCTTAGACAATCAAAGGAAGAAATAGACATCCTTAAAAAAAATGAAATATATAAAAAGCTCATCAGTAGTCCAACAAAATTTAAAACAACCACTCCAAAAAGACCAAAGAAAAACATGGACAAAGATTTCAACACGAATGCCACACAATACAAGAATTCATCTGAAAAATGTAATAAAATTGTAAACACTCTTGACACAGATGACAAGAATATAATTTGTGAGCCTAATGAAACGTTTTCTACTGAGCATGACAGAAACGGAAATAATACTAAATGCATTGTGAGATCGAGTAGCGAAAAAAAGGAACTGCGTAAAATCTGTATGCTAAGCACCAGTAAACGCAACAAATTATTATCAATAGCCCGAACTGAACTAAATGATTATAATATATGTCATTATTTAATGCCCGGAGGTGATACCGAAACTCTTCTAAAGGGTTTAAAATCAAAACTAATTAAGTACACCATGGAAGACTACTGCGTAATATTAATAAGTGCCGAAGACTTTACCATAACAAATGATTATTTACAACTGATTTATACCTTAAGAAACACACTAGAAGACATTATAAACACAAACTTAATTATATGTCTACCTAGTTTTAGATGTAGTTCTCAAGCAAATATGTACAACTGGAGAATCGAACACTTTAATAACTTATTATACCTGGACGTCACAACTCACGAATATGAAAATAATTAAATCAGTTGGTTCAATCATTTCAAAGCCTATTAGTCATATTATCAATTTAAGTATAGGCACTGGGATATATCCAGACAAATTAAAAACATCGGTGGTCAAACCTCTGTTCAAAAAAGGAAACAAAGAGCTTATGAATTGTTATAGGCCAATCACACTTATTCCGATATTCTCTAAAATATTCGAGAAATTTATTGCTAAACATCTCTATTCCTATTGTGAAAAAAGTAATATCTTGGCAGTAGAACAAAAGGGGTTTAGACATAACAAGACAATAAACAGAGCAATCTATGACTTTTTAAATGTAATTGTGACTAAAGTAGATAACAGAATACCAGTATGCGCCATATTTTGCGATATGACGCAAGCCTTTGATTACGTAGACCATAAAATTCTATTAGAAAAATTGGAAAGTTACGGAGTACGTGGCAATATAAACAATCTAATAAAATCTTACCTCACCAATAGAAGACAATACACAGCACTTAAACAAATCAATGTCGTAAATAAAAACGAAGAAACGTACACATCTCATCTAAGGACAGTTCATTATGGAGTGGGACAAGGTAGTGTATTAGGACCTTTATTATTCATTTTATATATCAATGATTTGCCCAAAGTAACTAATCATCCCGTTACTGTATTTGCGGATGACAGTACCATAGTTATAGAATGCAAGAATCGTGCTTGCTATGAAAGGGACATTAATAACACGCTATGTAATATTATAAAATGGATGTATGATAATAATTTAATGATTAATTTAAGTAAAACTAATTTAATACAATTTTCACAGAGACATAATATAATTACAAATTTAAATATAATATACGATGAACAGCTTACGCACTTTTTAAGCTTGCATCACTTCTTAATGAAGAAGGTATACTTAAAGCATATCACGGAATGACCGCATCCTACCTAAGATATGGCATAATATTCTGGGGAAATTCGACAAATAGAGATATCGTTTTCAAATCTCAGAAGCAATGTATTCGAGCAATGTTCAAATTAAAATCTACAGAAAGCTGTGTTCCTTATTTTAAAAAGTATAAAATTATGACACTACCATCCTTATTCATTTTTGAAACGGCTGTTTTTGTAAAGTCGAACGCGAAACTGTTTGAAACATTAGGTGACAGTATTGTTCGCAATAGAAGAACGCATACTTGCAATAGAATTCGAATACGGAAAGCAAATACTGCATTACTGCACAAAAGTATATTTTGCATGGCACCTGTCATATATAATAAGATACCAAACAACATTGAAAATCTAGACATAGTCCTATTTAAAAAACATCTGCAGGAATTTCTGGTTGAAAAATGTTATTACGATATCAGAGACATTTTAGATGGTAAATAAAATATATATAAATTAAAATTAATTAATTTGACATGCTTAGACTAATAAATTTTATTAATGATATGATACTTTCCTTGACATCTTTTGTATGAAGTCTATTTTAATTTTACTTGCTGACATTGTAACTGTTCCCTTGACATATTATTTATTATATTTTATTGGATAATTATTACTTGAGAATTTATTTTTTATTTTTTGTTTGCATGTATAATTATTGTTTTAAATTTATTAATTTTAAACCAAACTCAAATAAAAATTTCCATTACATATTTTAAAATAAGTCATTTAAAATTATTAATGCATGTTTCTTTTAAATGAGATAAGCAAAATTATTGTAAGCCTATTGGTAGAACATAGTTGAACACAACCACTCTGTAAACACCTTATGTATACCTATGTTTCACAATAAAAATATTTGAATTTGAAAAAAAAATTTGAAATACATGCATTTTGCCCAGATACAGAACAATATAATCGTGTTCACGACACGATTTGGTCTATATAGGAATAGAACCCATGACCTGCGGCTTGGTAGTCAGGGTCAGTAACCACTCGACCAACATGACGGTCATAAAATTTATTGATACTGTTAAGCCATTATATCTATCATATGGTGTGTGTATATGGTATATGAAAATTTGATTTTATCATATCCAAAATTTTACTAAAATGGATCAAATAGTTTAACCCAATAGAATAGTTCATTCACATAAAAAAGTAGTTAGCCCTGTAAGTTTCATTAAATAAAACATTGGCATTCAATTTAAAATATCTTTAACATTGAAATATCGGTACAAAATCTACTGAGAAAAATGACTTTCGAATTATAACGTCCTATAATCTCGTACTCAATACAAATCTGTCCATTTTGTAATATTCTGTAAATGTAACCATTTCTTGCCAAAATCACCCTAATGAACGGAATGAAGGCGGTAAGTGTGACTTAATTTCATTTCAAAAGACATTAAAACTTGCTGTTAAGGGTGAAAAATAATCTCAGCATTAAATTATTGCTTACAAGATGAACGAAGACAGATAACGCCGGCCGTAGATTACGCCTCAAGCTAGGGTTGTGCCCATCGCAACCGATTTTCATACAAATTATAATAATTGTTTTCAACTGTGCAGAAACGCTGAGATAATAATAAAACAGTACTTGCAGTATGAATTCTGCGTTAAGTGCGAAAGGCGGGCGCAGATTCATCACAGTGTGCACTGAATTATTCACAAAATATTACCTCCAAAATAACGTGCTAGGAAGCTTGTAAAACGTTTTTCGTTTTAGATGTCTACTCGCAGGCGCTTTACTGATATTCAGGTGTTGGTGCCCACAATCATACCTATTCGGAGCCTGGTTCAAAAATTTGAGTAAGGATGCGGTCTATGAGCATAACTTACCATCTCGTCTAACGAAAACCATACTTGCTATTTCAAACACAGTTCTACCCCAACATTCTAAGAATATAGTACTACCCCAACATTCTAATACTCTTCTTAATATAGAAATTTAAACTTTCGTGGTCATTTAAACTTGTCTTGTTCTGGTTATACAATATTTTAAAAGAAACTACGTATTATTTGAAGTGATGGAACTTAATACGTTTACTTTTTCTATTACATTTATATTTTTGAAAGTTCGTTCGAGAATCTCATCAGGCACTCGATCCCGACACTTCATAAGTTCGCGCCAAAAAAAACCCGGAGTAGATGGTTTGGATCAAAATAAATTGTTAGCTTAGGACTCCTTATTTAACTTCTTATTACAACAGCCTGCCAAGTACAATGTTTTTCCGTGCGTACAGATAAATCGCATAAGATCCGGCTCAGTTAAGCTTTGAAAAAGTTAGTAATGAGGCGAACGCTTACAAGACCATACTTACCTTTTCTTTGTAGCGACACCGAAATTTTTAACAAAACAAAAAGTAATTTAGACAGTATTAAATCAAATTACAAATTCGTTAGTAAAACTAATTTTATACATAACTTTATAATGTTTAGTTATTCTAATAAGTTTTGTTCCTAACAAAAGGAGAGAGGCTGGACTTTAATAGAATAATATTAAAATAAATACGCACACAAACTGTAATAAATGGAATTTATTTAGTTACGCCGCAGCACATTCCTCGGTGAGCCTCAAGAACTTGTAATTAGTTGAAACGGATAAAGAGCGGAACAATTTCTTTCTATCTATAACTTGAGAGAAACAGATTTATTTAAAGCAGTTACATTGCTTTTGTTCTTGATTGCAGATTGTATAATTTGTAAAGTGTGTGAATATAATGTGTTATAAGTTAATTCGTAAAATCATTTATAGTCTTAAATAGTTTTGGCCGCAAAAATATACCAGTTGACACTGTTGTCATCAGGCGCTTGCCTAGCGACTTACGACTAAGCAATAAAAAAAGTAGAATTCAAAACTCGAACTTAGAATACCATCACGCAATCATTTCAAAGCAATACTATTTTAGTAAACTTAGATTCACTGAAATAAGAATATCAGGTAATCAATAACTTATTAATTTTTTGAATTAAAATGACAATTTTAATGAGTTGCAATAAAACTCTTTTAAAACGGAGTATAAAAAGTGAAATGTCTTTCCGAATATAAAAGTGCAATGTCTTTCCAACTGTCTGTAGAGGAGAGAGATTTTATAGTTCCAAGTTTGCATTCGTAGTTACATTTACTTAATAAGTAGGTTTCCAGTAAAAATATAGCCGAAGACTTCTGGAGACTTCAGCCATTTCACAGTAAAAGTAGCAGCGACGCAATTTAATTTCACATTTTGTGGTTTATTAATTAGCAAAATGAGGTATTTTCGAAATTCAATAAATATTAGATGAACAGTACTATAAAGCCACATATAATAAGCAATGGTTGCAAGACTTATATGTGCTAAACTAAGTGGTACGCATATGTTCAAAGCAAAGTTTGTTTACAAAAGTTTACTTATTAATAAGCACATATATTACTTTATTACACAAGTCTCATTAATTTTTTGAGTAGTAACTGAAGAATCTCTCTCTCTCCTAAGCATTTATTATTCCCATCTGATTGTGGGGTCTGCTTTCTTTGTTTTCTCCTTCCACTTTGCTCGGTTGGACGTGTCAGTTTCAGAAACATTGCAGCTGGTCATATCTTTAGTATAGTATATATAGTAACTGAAGAATACACCAGTTAATTAGGTAACTACACAAATTGTAACTGTGACGTTTACATTTGTACTGTGAAATGGCTGTTAACAACACCAAATATTTAATAAACATTCATATTACAAAACTTACGTAAACTCGGATCAATAAAAGAAGAATCTGAAAAGTTCAAAACAAAAACTTGGACGTCTCAAAACGCTTGTTGTACAAAATCAGGGAACACACAATAACGTAGCTGTACAAATTAATATACGATACGGTATAACAACGAATCGCTTAATTAGAAATGTTGTCGGGACCTACGCAAACGGGCTTGCTAGTTCACCTTACCTCCAGAAACTTATCGCTGAAGCGTGCCCTTTATCCTTTCCATTTACAAAATATTTATTTAGCATCCTTTCCTTAAGCCCCTGTACTCAGGTGCGCCCTAACTCAAATAACGGGGCACACATTTAAATAAGCCACTTGTTTTCATTACACTTGTGCCCGTAGCGGCATTCATTTAGTATGTTCGCCGCAGAACTAATGTTACGTTTCTATTGTTACACGTGTATCTTTTGTGTGAACGTGTTTCTTTATTTTAACTGTTCGTATGTGATGCGTGTTATGTAATCCGTTACGTGTCTATGTTAAGTGTTCGATATAATTTTTTTTTTATCTACTTTTGTTAAGGGGTTTTTGTCTTTAAGACATGTCAACCCCATTGTGGCCTTCCCTTAAACTAAACTTCGAAAGAAGTCACTGCGGAAACATTGAAGCTGCTAAGCATAAATTTATGGTTGTATCATTTGTTGGTGACGACAAAATATGCTGTGCAATCCCAACATCAAGTTGGTTTAACTTAAGTGTTTCCATCAGGATTTCTCTCTCTCTTCGATTCTTGACACACTCCATCAATACATGCTGTACATCTTCCTCTACTCCGCATAAGTTGCAATTAAGAGAGTTAACTTTTTTCATCAAATATGCAAATTTGTTTGATGGGATGTGTCCAGACCGAAGTCTTAACAACATTTTTAAATGATTCCTCTTAATTTTACAATTTAAGAACCATGGTATTAATAGGGGTTCTGGTTGTAAGGTGCTGTACCAAGTGCCCTTAGTTTGACATAAATCAATAAAGTGAGCCTTCCATTGGTTATACGTCTGCATTTTGAATTTTGACAATATTTCTGAAAAATCGGGTATAACATTAATTTCCATACCTTGTTCGCAGCCCACCTTAGCCAATCTGTCCGCCTTCTCGTTACCATATAACCCAATGTGAGCTGGAATCCATCGCAACTTTAGAGTTTTACCCATATCCTGTAGTTGTAATATTTTTTCGAGTATTACATAGGCTGTCGAAACACCTCTGCTGCTACCAGAGGCGCACCGAGTCACGTGTTGCAAGGCTGTTTTACTATCCGTTAATATAACGATATTATTCCAGTTCTTATTTATAACAAAGGATAGGGCCTCAGAAATTGCAATGAGTTCTGCTGACATTATAGATACTTTGTGTTTAATATTAAAACATACACTATGTTCTATAGACATTACGTAAAATGCTGCACCTATGGAATTGTCTTTCTTTGATCCATCCGTAAATACCTTGTGCCACCCTAAATATTTCCTATTGATTTCATCTATTACATTCCATTTAGCAAAGTTACATTCATATTCAGCTTTACTTTTGTCAATACAATCTAGGTTTGAGCGAATAATGTCTTTAATAGGAATATATGTAGTCCATATATTGAGTTCAAACATGGGCGTAGAAACTGTACAGTGGACTTCACAGAGCTTGGTTTCGCTATATGTTTTTGCGGTTAATGGTTTCTTTTTCTTTTGCCAATAATGTGTACACGTCACGATGTGTAACGTCTATGTCTAAATGTTAAGCGGTTACATGTAACCCACTTTAGTGTTTCATATACACTAGGTACTAATACTTGCTGCTATGATGTTCTTCTGGCAAAAATGAAAATCCATCTATACTCGATCAAAACTATTAATCCGAGACGTCGTAATTGACACTTGCGCTTTTGCCACGTTACGTAAAATGTTAATATTTGGCCGAGTATTCCCACGCAGTTCGCTCGCGAGTCCTGGATTTCTGGCGACAGGTGATTTTTTAAGCCTCAACACGAAACACGAATTCTCGGGGAGAACTGGCCACGGAAATTTTTCAACTCGAAAACTTTATAATTACTAAGTGGAACTGAAACAGAATTTGGTAATTTCAATACTTCTAAAGAAGGTCTTAGTAGTTGGCTTAAAAGTTTGGAATGAAGTGAGTAGGAATCTTACATTTTATGTAAGTCTAAGACAATTAAACCTATGAAATTCTATTCAAAACTTAACTTAAGAAACGATTGTATAATTGCAGTAATAAAAATTAAGATATGCCACGTAAGATAACAAAGAAAATCGATAGCCAAGCAAATTGCGATGCTTCGTTCAAACCTCAGTAACGACTCATAAAACGTGACTTCTCGAGAAACTATGGGCCGTGTCGGTTTTTGGGAGAACAAATAAAGTGATCACTCTTTAACGCCGATGAGGTTTGAAAACACAATCCTTATACCTATTTCACTAGTCCTGCCTTAGAATAATGTCGGGAGCATTAGATGGAAAGCATATTCATCGCGAGAAACAGATATTCTTCCGTATATACTAAAACTAGAAGCCCACCCAGATTTACTTGGTACTAAAATATTGCACTAACGATGATGGTATTGTGTTTTAAATTGTTTTATTTTAAGTTTGTTTCATGTTCGTTTCACGTTTGTTTTTTTATTTCCCCTGGGGAATAACATAATTTTGGCATGTACAGTTATACAGGTATGTACTTTAATGGAATTTAGTGCCTACAATAATGTTTGAGCTTAAAACACAGATGCTATAATTTATCTGCATTATAATTTATTGATACGAATACTTCATATTACAAACGGAATATTAATTTATGGAAAATGTATGTAGAATATAATTTCAAATATATATTTTTTTTATCCGGTTACTAGAAACGGTTAATTATTATCTATATGCGTTGTAGCCGATGCAAAAATTCATTAGCGCTATGATTATCTAATTATTAGTACCACGTTCTAAGTCATGCCGTGATTGGATACATATTCCTACTCGACTATCTCTTCCTTTTTCGTATTGCCTCACACTCAGTGCCGTGTATATAAAATATTTATAAATCACAAACCAGCCGACATCTGCTATAGTTTTTTGACTCGCGCAATATATTCATAGGGCTGTAACACAGCGATATTCAAAGTTGGTATATATTACAAACTAAAGGGATAGTTCATCACAAAGTTGCGATGTACTACTACCAACTAAAGTAGAGCAAATAACACCCACAATAACTTGGAGGCTTACGTAACATGTACATTGTGGGAAGTTTTTAATTATAGGATCATTGATATTCTGCCTCCTTTATGGTGTCACTGTGTAGCCATATTTAAGGGGATTTTGTATCTTTGGGCTTTGTACAAACTTTCTTGTTAGGTTTAAACTCTAACACATATTCAAAGTTCTCTTAGTGCGGTTACACCGCGTTACATCCAGAGTTCCAAGTCTTTCATTGTGGTTATGTTGTGAGGAGATTAGCCTGATTAGCATAAATTGTGAGAAGGCCTGATGCGAAAGAAACAAAATTTTAAGTATGGTAATCCTTTACTTAAATATTATGTTTATACTCGGCGACAAGACTTGGACATTTTACTTGCCATCTTTTGATTCTCGTCTGAATAGCGTAGTGGTTTAAGAGCGTTTAATCCGTCGGAGGCGATTTTGCGGGTTTTTATTGTTCTATTACGTTACGGATAAATGACAATTAATGGAAAAGATATAGAAAATATGAAAGTTCAGTTCTTTATCAAGAGAGTGCTGGAGAAAAATATATGGGTTACTATAGTAAATATTTTAAAACGGATGAATTTAAAAAAGTCATTTTCGTAATTTCTGTAGTTTAGGCCAGCATTAATGGTCGCTAGTGCTATGAAAACTTATCGTTCTATAATTCTGTAAATGTAAACTGTACGAGCAAAAGCTATACAAGCGAGTCCCTAAAAAAGAAATTGTACTTTCATTCATAATTTTCAAGAAAATCGGAGAACAAAACAGTGCATTTTGCTTAATTTTAGCCCGCAAATTTGCATTTATATCTAAAAAACTACTGTGATTATTAAAAAGATATATACATATTAACAAACCTTAAGATTCATTTTAAGTCATATAAAAAAATTGGAATCTAAACTTTTCGTTTGTAATTAATATGATTTTTTTAAAAAGACCTATAAAACTCGAAGCGCGATGCTATGTCCGCCATTCAGCGCTGAGCGCTCTCAGAGGACGGACCTGTCGCTCGCGTCCGCGTCCGCCATTTTACGTAAATATTGCATTCCAAAACGTTTAAAGCGCGGCTAAAGCTTCTTGATCCTTATTTTTTTCTCAACGTATTTTTTTTATAAATATGAAAAGTTGATGTACTTAACTTTATTTATGTATTACGTATTAAACTAGTGTGTTAGTCGAGACATCTGGAGTGTAGTGGTTACAGGTTAGTATAGTAGCGCGGTCAACTAGGGGCTGGGCGAGACTGACAGAAACGGACCGTTAGATATAATACCTTGCTGCAAAAATCAAGTGGCAATATACAGTATAAACAGGTACAGTAGTTAGACGCATTTGATCTTTGATGGGTGACCATGGGATTGGCTTGCAAAGCCTTTATCGCAGGTTTATTTTCGTACAAACTACATAAGTTAAGGTAAAGTAATTGACATCACGGTCATAGTATGGATGGGTGACCGACCGATGAATTTACAGAGCCCATGTATGAGGTTCTTAATGGGGGCAAAATTATGGTTATTTTTAAGCTAGGACGCGCCGTCGTTAGCATGATACCAATGTAATAGGTATTTACCTAAAACGTACTATGCAATGTAATTAAAAGCACACTTGAATCGAATATTATCTTACAAACCGCCGCAGCTCAGCTGATCCCCACGAGCTCGCATTGCAGGTACCTAACACACACAAGCCCACTTACCTACTGTGCAGTCTTATTCTGCACCAGTTAACAGTTTATTTTGACTCAATTCTTCTAACTATATTTGTTCAAAATGCAGTTTCGATCTAATGTCAGTGTCATACTCATGTCACAAATGGTATTCTCCTAAATAAACTGATATTGGAATGTTATCGTGTCTAGATCGTTAATTGAACAATGTCATCATCATCGTTCTAGCATACCGTGGATTCGAACCCTTCTTCGATACCTTCTGCATAGCAGTCCGTTGGTATCTCCAGTAGGCTATCGCTGCCTGTTGTTAATTAAACAATGTGTCAACGTCAGTGAGAACAATAGAAGTCAAATTATAGTTGGTGCCACGAGAAGATAGACTTTTTGTAAACAAACATTCAGAGCTTCACAACCTTTTTTCGAACAGTGGCGTTTTAGATTTTATGCTTTTGAACAGTCTTTTTTTTTCAATGCCTAATTTTGCCACTATGTTTTTAAATTTATATTGTTAAATTTTACTGAAATAAAAATATTTGATTTTGTGTTTTAGTGGTCGAATGTTCATAAATTGGCCGATTTTTTTGTTGTTTTACACGTAATAATCTGTAAATTAATGAAAAATAGAGTACCATGTATGTTAATTATAGAGTAGGTACATACATGTTACTTTATTATTGACACGATTTTTAAAAAATCACTACGCAATAAATAATATTGCTCAAAGTAGCATATCTATTCAAAAATATTAAATTATTGACCAACAATGAATAATATAACAGATAACTAGCTAATACATTGCATAAACATTTCTAGGCATAGAGATTTTACGTTGTCTGTGAATGAAGAATGTGTCGTCAGAATGAACTTAAACAAAAACCATTAAACGTTACGGTAGTCTGAAAACGCAATTTCTTTTTTAGGTATAAATAATTTTCTGCCATCTGATATTCTGCACGCGCTTTTTCGAGATGCCGGCAGCGAGAAGAGCGTTGCAATCCTATAAACTTGTATTTAACTTAACACCAACCCTTTCTTGATAACTAAAAATTTAATTTTATCATCTGATAAAAAGATGTTAAGCCCAAGAATGTATCATTTCAATGAACTAACGCCAAATGTTGACACTCTAGGCGTCAGTACCTCAAAACATTAGAAGATCCGGTTGACAGCGCATAATATCGATAAAAACCCGATCCATTGACATATTAGTTTCCAATGACACGTATCTATGTATAGGTCGGTTCACGAAAGTTGACCAGAAATGGCGGCCGTCGCGCATATGTACATTCGTGCACCAATGGCGTGGCTCCATTCTTGACGCATTTAGGGAATGCGTCAAGAACGGAGCCACACCATTGGCATTCCACCCGCGCCTCACCCCGCACCTCCACGGAGACCTAAAAATGATTTCTGCGCAGTGGTCATCTTTCGTGAACCCGACCTATACCGTTGCGCTCATTGATTTGAAATTATTTGTTTTTGACAGAACTATCGCTAAGTCACTTAGTAAAAATTCTTTGTTTACAAAATGTCTATGTTCTCGTGACACGGACTCTAGATGATAATGACATTTAAATTAGAAGAATACCAATTCTGAGTCAATTTAAAATCTAATCTCATTTCGTTCAAAATATAATTTCAATGTCATATAAAATACGAGAATTGGCCTTATCTATGTAAAATTTTATAAAAAGAGGGATTTATATCATCGCACACTGTGTGAAATAATTTTAGGTGAATATGTATTGTATAATTACAATATTTTGTAAATACAAATCAACATAATTATTGTATATTTTTTTCTTTCTTTTAATTAATTAAGTATTTTCTTTTACCCGACTCTTTTGGTTTTGTATTTAGTGTCATTCGTGGGTTTTCATGCATTAATAACAAAATAGATGTATATTTGAAATGTAACAATTATGTAGATGACAATTATAAATTATTTCTATCATATAATAAAACTGCGCCAAATTATTATAAATAGTCGTTGTTATCCTGAGGAACATCATCCTACTAAACAAATATGTAATATCTATCGTTATTTGATACCTTTAAATGCATGTGCATTGAAAATAATTAATTTGAATACTTTCATATCATAATCGACGTATTACATAAACGAATACTGTTCGTGTATGGCAAGAAGGATCAAGATTATTATTCCACGCGATACCGTCATAGTGCGCCGGGTCTCGCATGCGCGGTGTGCGGGCGACCGCGGTACTATAAAAACCTAAACTCGAGCCGCCGCTCGAGGCGTATACGCTCTTAAGTAAGAATCGTACCAGTACAGTGCGTCGCCTGTTGTAGATTTTATTGCCAGATGGAGCAACCCTTTGTCCTTTGTGGCTCAGGGTATTTCTATGTCCGTTGTAGTTTCTACATACATATAAAATCCTCTGTGATGCAGGCAATTAGCTGGTGAAACTCCAACGTGTTTGTGTTTCAAAGACCTTACGATATTATTGTATTCTTTAACATGTACGGCTCCAACAATACTAGATTTCTAGACTATTTTACGTATAGATGATTGTCAGAACGTACTTCGTCCGTGACTTTAATGCTAGCAAAACTTGAAATAGGACTTATTCCCAGACGGTACATTTTAAATTAAAATATAAATACACTGTACAGTTATTTAAAAGTTGGATTAGTAGAGCAAGGATATACTATGATTACATTTATGCCACAAGAATAGTTGTTTGATTCAGTTTAGATTTTTGTATTTCAGTTTTCACCACATCTTCTATTTGTTTTCTATAGAGGAAGGAAAGAAAGATAAAGAATTAAGAGAAGTTTATGAGAATAGATTCATATATCATTTCACGATCAGCCTTCCTTGCTCTTAACTTATAAGAAAAAACTGACATCCTACATCCCTGTCTACCTTGCTTTATTCTGAGAGTTCTCATTGATTTTTTAATGTCACAAATACCTAAAGTAAATCATAGTTCAGGTATTAATAGAACAGCGAATATCAGAGTGCAGATCGTTGTTACGGCATGAATAAAAAACGTATGGCGTTATAAAGTCTATCTACCTCGTCACTCAGAGCGACTGTAGAACACCTACCGACAGAAGGTCCATGTACGAATATTATTATGAATCCGAATAAATTCAATATCATCGTTACTTTTTTTAACTGAATCGCTAACACGTTGATTTTGAATGATAAGTGCGGTTAGATCTCTGAGAATAGACTAATATAAAAGGTAAATAGTTTAAATTTTGTTAAATGTATAGTTTTAGTTCTCGTTTCTTTAGCGTATTTTTTTATATATCGTTCGGTTCCTCGATTACTAGAATACAAAAAAAAAATTGGTCGCACCAATAATTTTTTGTGTGTGTTCGCAAATGTCACCAGGTTAATATCTGAAGACCTTCAGCAATACGAAAATATACAATTACAAATATTATATAAAGTACAACTACAACTTTTGCATTTTTATTCGAAAAGCCTCTTTACGAATTGGAACGGCTTATGAACACCACAGACAACCACCAAATATTCTATTCAGTAATTAGTGTGGTTTCTGTACCTCGACATCACAAGCAGAATAGAAACACTTTTTTTTTAAAGTGCAAAACACAAAAGGTAGAATAATTTAGTGGGTTGAAATTATTGAATCAATTTTGCTCAAATATTGTATCACCGCTCATATTTACAAAAACAACAGATGTCTGCTCTCTATATAACAATAAAACATTGCACAAACGTGGTATGTCGAAACATCTCGCTGAACAAAGCTAATATTTAGCTACTTTATTAGATAAAATAAATTTTATCCTTCCATTGCGCTCTGAGAATCTATTAGACTTAATAAGAAATCGAACAAAATTCCTGTGAGAATACCTTGTCAACTTCCTACACAAACAAAGGAGATCGAACTACGGTACTTCCATGGTCTCAGCCATGACTACGATATCGTATGCAAATCGAAGGTGAGTGATGTACTCGCCGTTGATGTTGATGTTCTCGCCGTTGATGTTGATGTTCTCGCCGTTGATGTTGATGTTTATGAAGGCTATAAGATTTTCTTTGAAAACAATAGTTACTGCTTTTTTGCAAGTATACGTATGTGCCGTCTAGTATAATAATGGCTCTACAATCACCTATAAGGGCATCTGGATTTCCAAATAGAGCATTTGGAATGGATAGATATCGGGATATAACCTCTTCACGGGTCCGGGGTCATGTGGTAAAAACCTAACTGCGATTAAATCTTGTCTAACCAGTCGCATTGTCTTCAATTGTATTCAATTTTTAGCAAATGGCAATTTGATTTTATAGATTATTTACTTTAAATATCTCGGCTTCGATGAACGTGGGAAAATAACGTTCATAGAAAAAAATTTACGACTTAATGTGTTCTTTTTAACAAAACACTTTTCATTAGTGGCCGCGTATTTAAAAAAACATGCCACTTTTACCCAAACCCCTTTCTACATTATAACATTCTTCTATTTTTCTACTCTTATACAATTTTGCATTTATAAATGCACTTGGAAACGACTGTAGAGTTGCCAACCTGAATAGGAGCAGGTATAACATGGACGTTCGACATGATTTTCGGCTTGTCCATGTTCATCTTAAGACCTACTTGTTGGGAGACTCTACAGAGGCCATCGAGCATTGTGCCTAGGTCTTCCATGGCCTCAGCCTTGACCACGTTATCGTATGCGAATCGAAGGTGAGTGATGTACTCGCCGTTGATGTTGATGTTTATGAAGGCTATAAGATTTTCTTTGAAAATAATAGTTACTGCTTTTTTGCAAGTATACGTATGTGCCGTCTAGTATAATAATGGCTCTACAATCACCTATAAGGGCATCTGGATTTCCAAATAGAGCATTTGGAATGGATAGATATCGGGATATAACCTCTTCACGGGTGCGGGGTCATGTGGTAAAAACCTAACTGCGATTAAATCTTGTCTATCCAGTCGCATTGTCTTCAATTGTATTCAATTTTTAGCAAATGGCAATTTGATTTTATAGATTATTTACTTTAAATATCTCGGCTTCGATGAACGTGGGAAAGTAACGTTCATAGAAAAAAAATAACGACTTAATGTGTTCTTTTTAACAAACCACTTTTCATTAGTGGCCGCGTATTTAAAAAAACATGCCACTTT
This sequence comes from Euclidia mi, assembly GCA_944739405.2. Lineage (NCBI taxonomy): Eukaryota > Metazoa > Arthropoda > Insecta > Lepidoptera > Erebidae > Euclidia > Euclidia mi. Next base: position 46,317,348 of record OX123183.2, read on the forward strand.
TACCCAAACCCCTTTCTACATAATAACATTCTTCTATTTTTCTACTCATATACAATTTTGCATTTATAAATGCAAAATTTATTATTATCGCTATATAGTATAAAATAAATTCTGTCTTCTGTCTATCTGTCCCTATGTATGCTTAAATCCTGAAAACTAAGCAACGGATTTTACTGCGTTTTTTTTATATATGGAATGATTCGTCAGGAAGGTTTATATGTATAATTGACGCGGGCCAAGCCGCTGGCGACTTCTAATAATTATAATAAGTTATATTTCTGCATTCAAAAGACTAAATTTTTTTTATATGCCAACCACAACATCGCATAAATTCTTCAAGGAACTTCATAACTTTATCTGATGTCAAATAACTCTCAGAGGAATATACAAATTGTTCTATATCGTACTCAATCCAAAACACTCGATCAACATCAGTAACAAACTCTTGGACTAGAGCACCATCCCTGCAGCGAACTCAATAACAAATTTCAACAAATATTCAGCCTCATCGTACAGATCTTTGCAGTCCATTGCTGGACATAGGCCTCTTCCCATTTGACTTACAATAACATTTTGACTAAATAGGAGGATCTGGTGCGGTCGAACGATTTGGTAAAGCATTTGATGTCGAGTTTTCCATCTCTTCCCGAAGACATTTTGCTTACTGTATTTTCTTCCTTACAATAACCACGAAATGAAATGGGGTACATGACAATTTGTATTCTTAATCTAATGTCACCTCACCGACATCCTAGCTGGCAATAAAAATAAGTTAAGCGTATGAACGTTTGTAGCATTGTTCATAGATCGTATCCTACAATTGAGATGTCACCGCTCGATATCTGCTGAAAGACAATCTCCAATAGTCTCTAGACATAACATCATAGCGAATGAATATGAATAATGAATGAAATCTCAAAGAAAACTATCTATTCTCAGTGGGACTTGGCAAAAGTTTGCGACTCCTATCATTTCCATGTAGTTTGTTATATATTTTACTCATTGAGCTTCAAATGAACCGTGAGTTACGGTTATGTCATGTCTTTTTCCTCTCTAAACTAGAGAGGAAAAAGACATGACATAACCGTCCATTCCTCTCTAGTTTATCGGTCATTAACCTCGGGGAGAATGCAGAGGAAGTACATAATCTGATTCCTCCCTCTTTTGCTCTTGGACAACCAGACAAACGAGTTGTCAGCAACACCGTTTACGGTAGACATCCCATTCTCCATCTCTGGCTGCATCATCGCCGAGCATCAGGTGAGATCTCAATCAAACGGTAGCCTAATAAAAATGAAAACAAAACAACAGGTGTCAACGGTAATGAGAGCCTCCAAATTTTCATGCCATGCAACTGTCTTTACCATAGTAGTATAATATAGTGTATAATGTATTCATATTTTTCTGGACAACCGAATTTAGATCTGAGCAAATGTTTTCGGGTATAGTATTAAAGAATGTTCTATATTTTACTAGACAAGCGAGACCAGTCATCTTTTATAATTCAGTTAGAAAACTAACAGGTAGGTCACGAAAATCCAGGAGGCCGATAATGTTCTAATTCGGCGCACTCACAAAGCCGAGATACACTTGACGAACAAAATGGCGAACGATTTTTGTCCGCTTTAATTAGGTCACGAATGTCAGTGAGGCTTTTGGCTCGTTTCCTTAGCACAGGTAATCACGATCGGAAAGGCATTAATTCAAAACTGGAGTGTGCCACTCGAGCCGGATTGCTAACGACCTTACTTGAGCACGTTGCAGGAGAACACTTTCTAAATACGATGGCAACACCACCGCTACCATGCTGATATTACTAAAATATATTTATTTTATTAGTCGACTATATTTGTTGTTTATAGCAAAACTATTTTGCTAAAATATGGAATTACTGCCTGTGAGAATCTGAATATGATCAACAAGAAAAATCATCATTAAGGCAGTACTTGAATCTTGAGTTGAGTGTTATCGACTATCTGTATTGCAGCTTTATTAACTAAGCCACTAACGTCATTGGCGTAAAATGATATTTTCTAATACGAACATGTGAGAAGTTTTCAAAATTATCTACTGTAATTTTAAAGAACGAAAATTATAGAAAAACTGAAATTTAGCGATAGGAAAACATTGCTTCACCAGAAAGTTCGTTCGCAAGTTAAAAGTTAACTATTTCTGTAGAATATACAAACATGTTATTCCTTACTTCTCATATACAGCGTAATTGCATTTAGAATACTTTGACAAAATTTCAACGAATTATTTTCACACACACACACAGCCACATATATACATACACATATATTATGCTAATTTGTATAGAAAGAGCAATTTAATCGCAACCCTCCTTATCCCCGTGAGGGCAAATATAAACGTGCAGTTTGTCATACGTGCACTCCGATGACTCCTCATTAACACTACAACACTAATGAGACAATTTAAACGAAACACCGACTAATTCCCACGATTAATATCTGTGAACAACTTCTCAACTCATGTTACTGTTCTTGAAAATTTCTGTAGTGGACACTTTTTGGGTCGAGATAACCTTAGATATTAAAGACTAGCATAAAATATAAATCATGAACTAAAGAAAAATCTATGTTTAGTATGTGTGGGATAGTTATTTAAAAAGACGTACCTTAAAAAACGTTAGAACGACCTTCTCTGAGAGATGATATAAATTAGTAGACTAAGGCAATAAAGTAGTATGAAGGAAAGCGTTTTTAAAATGACCATAGCCAATTAAGCTCAATGTAGTCGTTGTGTTAAAATCAAAACTATTCTGTGATTAACATACGGTACATATCAGCCAATAACATCTGGTTACGGCAGTCTCTATGCCAAAACTAGATCAAACTCGGAATACCTGTCGTATCACCTCTATATTTATATTAATCAAGATATTCGAGCAAGACTAGTGCAAACTAAACAATACAAATGCTTCAATAACTGCCATAAAATAACATCGAAGAAACATAAAGTAAACTAAAAGTTTTGATAGTAGCTCAACCATAAAGGATATCCTCAAAAATGAAATCAATAAATTCTTGAAATAGCATTTACAATATAAACGTATAACAGCCACAGCAAACCTGCTATCAATTCAAATATTTATCTTGCAAATAGCCCGAATCAAGTCGTTTCAATTATAATTAGAAAAACAGCAATTTGTAGGTATAGATTATAATTTATATTGAGTTGTCATTAATAATTTAAAGGCAGGAGCGCTTCGCGAAATTTCACGAAAATGTAGGAAACGAGTTTTTACATTGCTGACTTTATATTCTTGAATAAATAAGAGATTTATGAATTTGAAATATGATAAACGTTTATTTTTCAGAAAGACATTGATTAAAGTTGACAATATATTTGTAACGTCCTAATATGTATTATTAACTGCCCAACTTACCATCATGAGAATCATGAATTAAAAAGAGAATGCAATAAGAAAGAACTTGCTCTCGTTTTTATAGTAGGTAATAGTGATGTTACATTATTGAATAATTGACTACATATAAACGATTCTTGGGCTCAACTTCCAGACTTGGAAGCGGGTCCAGAAGGTTAGGTAAGGGTAAGTTCTCCTCCCTGGGTACTGTAATTATTGGAATGTAACTTTTGGAAATCAATAAATCTTCAGACTAGTACTTCAATATTTACCAAACATGTAAAAAGTATAGCTCCAAATAACTATTATGTATGGAAATAAATGTAAAATATTTAAATAGATCTTTAACGACTTTTTAAATAATAAAAGAGTACTTAATTATAATTACAGGCAACCGCTGGTATATTGTCTGGAAAACTAATTAATTAGCTGTGTTTAAAAGAAAATTGACATTCAATTGATATTAAAAGGTCTTTAGGTACGTATTGTTTATCGTCTGAATTCGTATCAATGTCAACATCGGTTAGAATTATTTAGTGAAACTATTATCGTATTAAAGGGCTATTAGACAAGTCTATCAGTCTATTCGTGTGTGTGACGCACTCTGGTGTCAGAGTTTATATATAGGCCGCCCAAAGAGGTTCTTGTCCTGAGATAAGAGTTGGCAGCGTCGTGTCCTCCAAAGGATAGTAACGCATCCATCCTTATGATGACCTATGCAAACGGTTCTTATTTTTTTCTGTTTATACTACTACTGCTACGCGCCGGCGCCGTGGATAAGAAAAAGTTAAATAAATATCCTTCAAACGGTCGACAATAATAGTTTTTAAGTTATAGGTATAATAACAACTAAAACTACATGCGTTTGCTAAAGCAAACCTGCATAGCCGACTGTTATATATTTAGCTTGTGTTTATTTAAGATTCAGGCTGAGAATAGAAGCTTCGAAATAAGTAACGAATATGTTTACGAGCGGCTTGGATAGATTTTTATGCATACTAATATTTATGTAAGGGATAATAATCACGTAATCACAAAAACAAACTATTTCATCACGTACGGCTGGTGTCCATGCCAAAGCGTCGAAGCAAATAGAAGAAGCCATCGGATTAATAAAATTAAATAAAACGTCTCTTTAATTCTTCTTAACTTTTGCGAATGCTTACAAAGTGTCAATTCTTTACACTTCTGGGACGTGCAAATTTTGAAAAACTTGGCAAGAAACTTAAGCTTTTTTGAAAAATAATTCACAAGTTACCTGTAGCACAATACAAACCTGCTCCAAATAAACATATTGAACAGTCTCAAATAATTTTGTCATTAGCATTATGTGATATTCCCCCCGTGGGATCTCCGCCTTGTCGTGGTTGGGGGCTCAGTAACCGTCGGTTTGAGGTACACCCACGAGGAAGCTAAGCGGGAACCCGGGAGGGGACGCTCCACGTGGGCAGTCGGTGGACTTGGGTGAGGCCTGCGTAGGATGCGTCCCAAGGTGCGGGTGCGGGGGACAGTTCTGTCTGTCCCATGCAGTCGGGTGCGGTCGCGGGAGGAGAGGCGTGTCGGTGTTGCGTTGCCGCGCGCCCTATCTCCGGGGACCAAATGGGGGCGCACCATCGTTGCGTCGCGGTAGGGCCGCAGAGGAAGAGGAGATGCGGTGTTGCGTTGCCGTCCTCCCTATCCTCTGCGGTCGCTGGGTGTTTTGGCGGTGGAGCCCAACACCCTCATCCGCCGCCAAGGGGGTTTCGTTTGGAGCCCGCCTGACCATCTGGCGGGCCAATACCAGTGGAATGTTAAATGTTAAATTACGAGGAATGCTTCGGTGAAACCCTACCCTCCGACACATGGGTACATGAGGAGCACGGGTTGGTTTTTAGTAAGTAAGAGTCTGACAGTCCCCTTCGTCCTTCTCCCCCAGGATTGTTTTATTACATTTCTGAAAATGTTATAAATATTCTTGGGCAATTATTCTTTGAAAGTTGGCCTGAAAATTCGACGATATTATAATAAACAAATACAGCCAACAACTAGTAAATTAGTACAGTGTAATGGCGGCAAATGACAAAGGGCTATTGACAAGAAAATAGTAGCATCGAAGCTATTCTTACCATCTTCTCATTCTCTTTCTAGCTCCTTTACTTTGTAGGAGAGGAAACGTATTGGAAGGTTGACTGAACACAAATACTTATTGTTATAATAGTATTTCCTACAAATAGAAATTAGATTTTTTTGTTTTGATCTCCAGGATTAAACTTAAGAAGTTTATGAATGTACAGACGATAATTTATCAGAACAATAAAATCATAAGCTCATTTACCTTAGATAGGTAGAGTAAATAACGTAGTAGATTTTACACTTGATGTGCTCACTACATTGATTTACAAAATATTTTTAAAAGTTGTATGTTTTGTTTTCCAAGAGATATTTAGCTTGTAGATTTTTGAACACTCAGCTAGTAAGTAGGTATGCATATACACTGAACCTAACATGAGATTACCACTCTGAAAATATCGTTACTTCAACAATAAGTGACGTCTGGGGACTCTGTGATTTTGGACTATTAGGGATTAACCTCTTGTATGCCGGAATACCAGACACAATGAAAAAGCTATTGTGTCTCGCGTAGATCTGCGTTCCGGCATACAAGGGGTTAAACGTATCAAGTCAGTGATAATTAAAGAACAACAAACATCGCTTTGACGCAACTTACGCAACTAATCGCGAGCCAATCACACATCTCTGTTTTGTAGAGGATCGAACCCGAACAGTGGCACGGATATCTATTGGAGATTGTCGTTGAATCTTTTATTTATTTATACTTCTAAACAAGCTCGTTAGTACCTACAACTTCATAAATATGTTCACGGTGGTCGTACATTAAACAAATTTCAATTTAGCAGCACATTACTTTCGTAACGCACGTTCAATGTGTTATATCATGTTGTTTTATAGCCGTACCTTTGATTAAAATACGGATGAAATTACCCAACATCCGATGCTACTCACATTGTTCTCAAAATATGCGACGAGCATAAAATAATTATGTTTATAATACTCCGTCTTTATTACGCTGAAGGTTGCGTATTCATTAAGGCTTAGCGTCAAGTCGTGAAAAGAAATTGTAACAAACATAATCCCGGCAGTATGTGTACCTTATTGTGTACATACTAAGTACATATTGTGTACATACTTAGTACATATTGTGTACATACCTACTGAGTACATCGTTACGCATAACAGAGAAAACAACGACAAGTTGACTAATTCTGTTTTTGGGTGTTTGTATACGTTTGAACTTAATCGTTGTGTGGGTTAATCATTTAACTGTCGACGTGAAGTGGAAACTATGTCATCGCACGCGAAATATGTCAAAGCTCATGATTTGCATGTCGCTCTTTGTATATTTAGATGTAATGGATGTTTTAATTGACATATCCTACAAATTAAACAAAATAACGTAATGTTTCTATTTCCGTTGTGCTATAGAAACACGTGTAAACAATGATATTATAAACAAAAAGACTTTTATAATATCGTTGCGTGTAAACGTGTAGGAAACGCTTACCTTCTTTATAACATAAGGCAAAAATAGATTGCTATGTCACCACTTGGGACACATCACTTAATTGTAGTTGAGGAAGATTCTGTATCCTACACAAGAAAGATTGCAAAATATATTTGTACTATTTCTTTTTAATTTTCATTTTCTTTTTCAATTCCTGTTTTTTAGACGTATTTATCATTCCTGTATCGTGAAGTTACAAAACATTTAATCGATAAACTCTTTAAATAATACTCAAAGAACAAAGATTTTACATGATTGAAATATGGTGAGCCGTGCACTGACCGAAGCAAAGGTGCAGCTTAAATAATTTCGGTAATCAAATAAACATGGTAAATAAATGAATAAAATTACCTACTAATAGCCCGCACTAGGCCACCGTGGTGTTATATGCCTTACCCTTATTAGTGAGAAGAGGCCTATTCCCACTCCCAGCAAGGCACAGTAGGTACACTTGTATACAGAGCTGATGATGATGAGTCTATACTAATGTAATAAAGCTGAAGAGTTTGTTGAACACGCTAATCTCAGGAAGTACTGGTCCGATTCGAATAATTATTTTTGTGTTCGGAAGCTCATTTATCGTGAAACGCTAGAAGGTAACCTATATGACGCTGGCTATTCCACGTGTGCGGAGCATAAATAAGGCCCTAAATAAGGCGGGTGTAACCGCGGCCTCATCTAGTTCACAATTTATTAACAGCGCAATTACTATCAAAATATATAAACTATGAAAATTGAAAACTGATAACGAATGGCAAAAGTTGCGATTGACGTTTTAAAATAACATAAAAGGAGGCTATGAGAGACAAGCACCACACGAAAGTATGTCCTGGAAATCTCAAATGCAAGAAACGAGTCGCAAGCTTTTTGCATCCGCAGGTTCGTTGCGTAGGTTACGCAACTTCCTTCCAACTGCCACTAAAATCGCGCTCGCTCAATCCTTGCTTCTTCCCATAATTGACTATGCTGACGTCAGCTAACTTGACCCCACAGAGGAGCAGCTAGATAAACTTGAGCGTCTCCAAATCTTTTGCAGTAGATTTATATTTGGGCTGTCGATGTGGGCATGAAATATATTGGCTCAGCCGGGATATATGCTGTGCCAAGCTCTCACCGATGACTGGCAACTGATTGATTTATTCAGTATTTTTATTTTATAAGGCTTTATCAGTAACCAGATTATCGAAAAAATAATTCATGGCTAAGTTTACATTTATCCTTGAGGACCCCACATCGGGAAACAGCAACAATTTTTCGACACAATTGTTCTTAGTTTTATATTTATATGAGAATTTCGGCAAGGCTGTGGCGTTATCTGCTGATTCCAAATTAAAAAGTATGATGCTAAGTAGCATGAACAGGGCAACATATCACTTGCCTGTCACGACGACTATTACGAAAGGGGTAGGACGTTGTGTGCTTGCAGAGGTCACTAGAATAGCTTTCACACTCATCGAATAAAGCGTAGCTATACGACTGCTGCTTTGCACCGTCCTTTTTATTTTCTACGTGGTGTGGGTCTCTCCTCGCTATTGTTTTTTCAAAGATTCATTGACACTAATACGTTAATGAATCAAGGTTATATTTACTACCAGCTATCGCAAAGAATCATTTAACATTAATATGACCTGCTGACCTAAAAATATATCTGGACAATCTTGGCATTGAAAAATGTACACAGTTACACTACACGTGTCAGAATCAAAGTGTATTCCACAAGAAAATAATACAAAAGACACAAATTATTTTTATGTTAATCTAAGTGTAATTTTCCTTTTTTGTTTGACAGACTGAAGTCTTCCTTCTGTAGGAGTGTTTTCTTTACATTGCATTTTTTCAAAACAGTCCACTTGCGCGTGTTTAAGCTCACAATTTGCTTTGCAAGTAAATAAACTACAAACGAAACTAATCGATGTTAAAAATTAATGAAATATGTCTACACTATAAATTCACTTGGGCACCTCATATTATTATACTTTGGGATCTGTTTGTCAGCAGGAGAGGCTGGGGTTTGATACCTTAACCATACAATTAGCGTAGTGTTCGTAATAAGTCAGGAAAGTAAAGCAACGCTTGCACAGGTATCCACTTGGATGGGTGACCGCTTGTGGCATTTACATAAAATCATTGCCATACTTCGGTGGTCATGTAAAGCTGTCGGTCCCGATTCGTGTCTCAGGAGAAGAATCGGTTGGCGATGTCGGAGGCCTTTGGGCCTTACGAAAACTCGGACACCTCAGTTGGCCACACACTCACCCTAAAAAGAACCAGTAATGTAAACTATCATGCAAGCAATATGTTACATGTTTCAAAGGTTGATATAACTCTTTCTTATATAATACTAGCTTTCTCAAATTCAAATTCAAATCGCTCGCTCTCTAAAATCCCTCGTAGATTATTTTTTGCATTTTATTGTATCCTATGTGTTTTTCCTGGTTCGGAGCTACCTCCCCACCAATTTTCAGCCAAATCGGTTCAGCCGTTCTTGAGTTATAAATAGTGTAACTAACACGACTTTCTTTTATATAAATAGATTATCATTGCTTTTGTAGCAAGAAACCGTAACGACAGTCGTAAGGCGGTAAGAAGCTTAATGTTTTTTATGAATGCATCCATTGAGGCACGGTGAAGCAAGCGCCAATTATTAACATAAATTCTCATCGAAAAAAAGCAAATATATTTTCAAAGCTCATTAAAATGTTCATAATACTATACTTGTTGTACGTGGTAAAGGGTTTGTCTTCTAAATGGAATGGAGATTCAAGATTACTGTAAAATTGTCCGTTTGGTGATGAATTAAGAATAAAAAAATCTCATCACCCAATATAATTCTGTGAGTGTCTTAAGAGGCGCCTGAGAACATACATGAAGCAAATTGTACCTTTGCTAAGAGACGTAAATATCGATAAAGCACCCTGTACCAATCTGTCTGGCCAGCGTGGTGCAGTAGACTGTGCTACTGTGAGGCAAATTATGAACGGCTAAGTCCAGCAGTTGGACTACGAAAGGCTATGGTAGTGTATGTAGGTCCGTCCGCCTACTAACTGTGCTGTGCTGTCGGTGCTGACAGGTGATTGGTTTTATTCCTTGTCATCTGATATGTTTAAGTGTAAGCAATCATAGTGGTAAAATATAATGACAAAAATGTCAAGAAAATTATTGAGACACAAAAGAAAGCTTCAATAGTCATAATAGAGCTGAAGGCCAATCTTCGTATTTTATGTCATTGAAACTGTAATTTGAACGAAATGAAATTAGATTTTGAATAGACTCAGAATCGGTATTCTGCTCCTTTAATGTCATTATCGTCTCAATTGACTTCTATAGTTCGAAGTTGAGACATTGTTCAATTTACGATCTAGTCACGATAACATTCGTCAAACTCAATGGTTTAATCTATAAGACCATAATAAGGCCAGTGCTTATGTAGCAAGCAAATATGCAGCGAAACATGGGCTGCAATCCAAAAGAGCGTGCATACCATCCAAGTTGCTGAAATGAAGATGCTGAGGTGGATGTGCGGCGTAACCAGGCTCGACAAAATCTGCAACAAGTACGTGCGAGGAAGCCTCGGTGTACGCGACACCGCCGACAAGATGTAGGAAAGTAGGCTGAGATGGTATGGTCATGTGAAAAGGAGGCCACCAGACTACGTCGGGACTTTGGCACTACAGCTTGACCTCCCTGGTCGGAGACCTAGAGGACGACCCAAAACAAGGTGGAAAGATGTAGTGTTAAAGGACAAGAGAGTATGTAATGTTACTGACGATGATGTCGCAGATAGAGCGAAGTGGAAGAGTAAAATAATGAAAGCTGACCCCACCACCATGTGGAATGCATAGCTAGGAAGAGAGAGAGAGAGTCACGATAACATTCAAATATCAATTATTATAGGAGAATACTGTTTCATTGAACAGTGATTGATTGGCTTCGTAGTTACCTGTGTGGCCGCCGACAGCGTATTCGCATTGAGGATACATTTTCTGCTTGGTGTAACACCAGGGTGGCGTGTTGTCTCCATTACTCTTCGCAATTTTTATAAATTCTATCTTTAACAATCTTCGCTCTTCTTACCACCTCTATGCAGATGATCTCCAGATGTATACGCAGTCACTATTAGCGCAGATAATACCGTCCATTAATGTAAATAACAGTGACCTGGCACAAATTTGCAGTTGGAGCAAATCATTTGGGCTGAAAGTTAATCCTTCTAAAACGCAGGTCACTATTGTTGGTAGCCCCAAATTGGTGTCAAAAGTAAACTACTAGCAGCTCCCTGATATTACATACAGGACACTGTCAAGAATTTGGGTGTTACGATCGACTCTGCTCTTACTTGGGGACCACAGAGCCAAGAAGTAAGTCGAAAAGTGGTCGCCTCAGCAGGCTCGCTGAGAAGATTGAGGAACTTTCTCCCCACTGCCACCAAAATTGCGCTTGCCAACTCGATTCTTTTACCACTTATCGATTATGCGGATGTCAGCTATGTAGATCTCGCTGAAAACCAACTTGACAAACTTGAGCGCCTCCAAAAGGTCTGAATACGATGCATATTTGGATTACGCAAATATGGTCATGTTTCACAATTTCAAACGCAACTCAAGTGGTAACCCATACGTCATCGCTGGAATGCTCACATTCTTACTTTACTGTACAATGTATTGTTTAACCCTTCAACTCCTTTCTATCTTAAAGCTCGATTTGAGTACCTACATGATACACATAATAACTTTTTGAGGTCATCAGAAAATTTAAAACTGAAAATGCCGGGACATTCCACGAGCTTTTTTGATAAGTCCTGTACTGTTACTGCTGTACGTTTGTGGAATGCTCTACCGCTACCTATTAGACAGGCTCAGACAGTAACGAAATTTAAGGCGATGGTAATGGAACACTATCTGTCCTTGTAGGTTTAGCTATCATTCTACTATAATAATTTATATCATTATAAGTCATGTTATTTTATATTATAGTATGTTTATTTAGATGTATGTATATATGTTTAGTTACATAGGTATATATTATAAAATTATAATTAAATTTTTCCAATCTTATATTAAAAAATTATTGATGTAATATTATTATGTATTTATGTATATATTATAAATATATATTAAAAATATCTATTTATATGTATTTACTTAGTACGCCTACAACCACCATTATTTTCCTCTGCAAACCATATCCATCCAAAAGTTGCCTGGCAGAAATCGCTTTTAGCGATAAGGCCGCCCACTGTACTTTTCTTATACTCTAAGTTTCTGCTTTGTATTAATTTTATAGGTGTACAGTAAAGTATATAATAAATAAATAAAAATAAATAAATAAACTATGATGCCTACAGTAACAAATTGAAGTTTTATTTACTTATGATATTAATGCAATGCTATTACTTGTATGTACTACCTGCTAACGTCAGTACGTAACGAAAGGCTCGTTGTTGACAAAGAAATATGTTGATTAACCCGTTGTAAGACCAAAATTAATGTACCCATTGAATGTTCCTTTTGTCACTATAGCTACATAAATGGTTACAAAGCCTGTTTCTTACTGTGACTAAAACTAACCGAAAACATTGAGGTTATGGCGGGTTCATTTGGGCACTACAATAAACCCAACAGTCCAAACAACCCATCCTTATTGAGTTAATACCTTAAACACTAAGCGTCCTTTTTGCCCTGTGGCGTGTTGTGTACTGGGACAGACGCCAAACGCCAAAATGTCCATCACACGGCCCTTTGTGGGTCCCGTGCAATTGAGATCCCGCGTCGCCAACGACAGACACATCAAAAACTCTTTGATATCAATCCTCACAGATGCTATAACATATCTACACAACATACTAAAGATTATGTAACGGATCTAAATCGTGTTAATGAACGAAAATAAAGAAGAAATACCTTTCTATTTTTCCCGACGTTTCGGCATGGGTTACACCAGCCGTGGTCACGGGATGACTGATGTTCGTCAGCGCTGCCTCCGAGAAGTGTGGGTTTTGGAAACTACCCTCACTTGGTCTTCACAATTATTAACATTTATATGTTCGGAACTGTCGGTACTTCGACACACAACACTAATAGTATCTACACACTGGCGCGTAATGTCACCTCGTCGGTGTCTACATTTGCTGATGACAGGATTCCAAGATGTAGATAAACGGTAACCATCCTCCCGGTTGAAATTTGCATGCTTTTTGATTTCAACCGCTTCCCGTGCTATTCTTGAAAAATAGTGACGGTCTGTGGAGAGAACCTGTGGCCGATGTAGCTCAATCCAGTGATTGGACCTTAACTCCAACAAATGCTCAGCTATGGCCGACTTGGTGGTTTGTCGGTTTTTGACGGCCGTGATGTGTTCCTTAACCCTTTACTTGGCAAAGGTTTTGTTTGTATATATTCATTATTTTTTTCACATATATCGCGTCTAATACGTGTCAAATACATCTAAAAAATGCAAAAAAAAATCATACATATATAGTTTTGGAAATATAGCATGTGCATTTAAATGCACATTGCCAGCTTTGTCGAAAAAAAAACGTGTGCATTTAAATGCACATTGCCATGTGTAGACGAAATTGAAACGTGACTTATTTAAGATGAAACAACGGTTTATTAAAAAAATACTACTAGTAACGAGATCAAATATGAGCAATAAAGACAACAACATAATTGTCTATGACCTTTTAGGTCCTTTTAAACACTAAAAACATCTTTAAGTACTACAAATGTTGTAAACACACAAAATACTATTAATAATGAGAGATCAGTAATCAGACATGTACACAATGAAATGTATTATTATTATTTTGAATGATAATCATAAAAACAATAACGACCATATACCAAACAAAGCCTCACGTTGCATTTTACACATATTAATTTAGTCTGACTTTTATGCAATTCTTGCATCTGCCTTTATTTGTAATGATGGCAAGTGTCCAAACTGGTCATATCTGCCGTAGTCAAACGTCTGCGGTGTAGTAAATTTCGAACCTCTGGACGTATTCGAAAACTTTTTAGTTCTTTGAAAGGTGGTGAGATCATTACTTATGGCACATCGAAAGTCTTTTAGTTTCATTTGCTTTACATCTTTGGTTTCGAAACGACTTGAGCAAAAGATCCACGATCTTTTTTTTAGGTTTTTATCAGTAGGTAGGTACAGCTGCAGTTCCTGTTTTGCCTGATAGTCCCTAAAGCAAAAATACCGTAGATAAACATTTCTCAAATGTTCCAGAAATTTTACTGAAGTGAATAAATTGTCGAAGTATGGCACTGAACATGCATAATGAAGTTCATTTTCATAAGAACTACTTTTTTCTATGTCGGAACTAGCTGCAGACTTAGGTACCAACGCCAAAATTCTTGAAGTCCTTGTAGAAGGCTAGAAAATAAAGAAATATAAAAAATAAACAGCTAATAGAAAGAAATAATTGAACTGAAATTCATAATGTGCTTTTCAAAACAATGTCCTTTAAACTGGCAATGTATCTATAAATGCACACAGCCTAGTGTTGGTAGGTCTGTTAATAGTTGGCAATGTGCATTTAAAGACACATGCAAGATCAAATGAAATTTTTTCCGAATAAACTATTTCAAATTGAAAAAATCTATATTTAATTCACAAGACTGTATATTTAGGTACTGTTTTTATCACTTTTTTATTCAATTTCGTTAATAAATAATATGATTTCAATCGATTTTTACCTTATAGGCAGTAGACGCAAGCGCACGCTCCACTATCTTGCGATCTACTGCGTACACCAAGTGTCGCCAGTGCTCAGTAATATTTTTTTATGTCAAATAAGGGCATTTCATGGGTGAATGAGTAGAAAATAAATAAAAAAATTACTTAATTTTGCTTGTAGAATATTTAAAAAAAAGTGTGCATTTAAATGCACATCGTCAAGTATAGGGTTAACTCGTTCGGCGATGGTCCTTTTTGTTTGCCCGATGTAGGAACTACCACAGCTGCAATCCACCTTGTACACGCCTGGTGTTTGAAAAGGGATGACATCCTTTGGAGTACGCAGGTGATTTGCTACTTTGGAGTACGGACTATATACAGTCTTGATGGAGTATTTTTGTAGTACTGTTCCAACTTTTTCCGTTACTCCTTTTATGTAGGGCATGAACGCTGGCGCTCTGTTCACTTCAGTCAGTCTCAACCTTTTCCTTGACCTTCGCATATTGTGTTTGTAACCGTTTTGCTTGAGTACCTCCTGAACATGTGTGAGCTCACTATCTAAGTGTTCAGGGTCGCAAAGGTCATATGCTCTGTTTGTCAATGAAGCAATAACGGATTGCAAATGTCGCGGGTGATGATGTGAATTTGCGTATAAGTACCTGTCCGTGTGTGTGGGCTTCCTGTAAACAGTGTGTGACAGGTTTCCATTTTCTCTCACCTTGATCTTCACATCGAGGGAGGCCAACAATCTGTCTGTCTCCATTTCATAAGTGAACCTTATATTAGGGTGTATGGAGTTCAAGTGATCTGCTAATTGTTCTACAACATGTCTGTTACCCTTTATAATATAGAACACGTCATCGACGTATCTTTTCCATATCTTTACGTGGAACGCTTGTAGTTGGATCCTTTCTTCAAAATGTTCCATCCAGGTGTTGGCCATTACCGGTGCGACAGGGCTACCCATGGCCACTCCGTCGATCTGGAGGTAATATTGCCCACGATATAGAAGATAATTCTCGTCTAGGCAGTGTTTCAGTAGAATAATGTATTTATCAGACAGACCGTTTAACCTCAGTTTACTCTCGATCACATCAAGGCAGTCTTGGATTGGAACGCTTGTGAATAGTGACTCGACATCAAAGCTCACCATCACTTCATCGGTTTCTACTTTCATGCTCTTGATGACGTCTACAAAATGGCGAGAATCCTTTACAAACGACGATGTCTTACCTACTAATGGTTGCAGTACCGCTGCAATGTGTTTCGCTATGTCATAAGTGGGTGAATTGATCTGACTTACGATCGGGCGTAGAGGCACGTTATTCTTGTAAATTTTCGGCAGACCAGATTTTCGGCGGACATCGTCCGTGAAAAGATCTTGGTGGTCCTTGACAAGCGCTCGTATACGTTTTGTGACTCTGGCAGTGGGATTATATGACACCGGCTTGTATGTGGACACTTTGCTTAATAGATCCCGCATTTTATTATCAAAATCACCGGAATTCATTACTACGGTGGCGTTTCCCTTATCGGCCTTAAGTACTAAAATATCCGTGTTTTCACGTGGCGCTTTCAGTGCTTGACGCTCTTCCGTAGTAACATTCGGTCTCGGTAGCTTCGACTTTGGCAAGATAACTGCAACATCCTGTCTCAGTGTGTCCGCGTCGTTGGATGGTCATTTGTTGCGCATTATAAATTCCTCGATGCCACTTATGATATTTTCATACGGAATCCATTTGGGTGTCATAGCGTAATTTAATCCTTTAGCCAATATGTTCTGTGTGGCTGTGTCTATGTTTGTGCGCGATAGGTTAATAACCGTGTCGCTTTGGTTACGCACTCCACTTTTGTGAACATACCTGTCACACTGACGTAGCAATTTTGTGTATCTCGCCTCATGTTTGATGCTACACAATTCATGAATACGGCTCGCTTGGTTGTATGTTACACGGTCGCACAGATCAAAATCATCGCGTGATGACACAGCATTATACTCCACATGTAAACTGTATAGTTCACACTGCACACTATTTATATTGTACCTACAGTTCCGAATTAATTGTCTCAGGAGACGAACACTCGCGTTATTTAGAATTCCTTCTGAGTGTGGTATGTCTTTTCGCGGTTTATTACGCACTCCCGAGGGTACTACACCGGCATCGCGAAATCAAAAAGCATGCAAATTTCAACCGGGAGGATGGTTACCGTTTATCTACATCTTGGAATCCTGTCATCAGCAAATGTAGACACCGACGAGGTGACATTACGCGCCAGTGTGTAGATAACATTATTGTTGTGTGTCGAAGTACCGACAGTTCCGAACATATAAATGTTAATAATTGTGAAGACCAAGTGATGGTAGTTTCCAAAACCCGCACTTCTCGGAGGCAGCGCTGATGAACATCAGTCATCCCGTGACCACGGCTGGTGTAACCCATGCCGAAACGTCGGGAAAAATAGAAAGGTATTTCATCTTTCTTTTCGTTCATTAACACGATTCAGACCCGTTACATAATGTTTAGTATGTGTGCAAATCGTGGTAGTTTAAAAGTAGTTATATCTACACAACAGTTTGTATTTTACTGAGAAATCCAATATTTTATTCATGTATTCAACATACGCAAAATAGAACACCAATATTGTGGATTGTCAGAGCATTTGGCATTTCTCAGTGTAGATGATATGCTATGTAGACGGTCTTTAGCGGTTAATGCGAATAACTATGTGTGATATTAATCTATGTGTAACCTAGTTAATCAGAATCTGTGATTGCTACGACCCGTAGCAATTTGCTACGAACTATTTTTTAATTACGTTTTATTTGTGTTTTGTATATGTCGGCTGTTTTGAGCTTGCGTAGCAAAAGCAAACTTTACGATTGATCGGACAATTTTCAGTCTGATATTTGGGACGAGATAAGGTGTTAGAAAATATTTATATAATGGTTATTTTGCTCACAATTTGTATTAACACAATAACATCAATATAATATGGGGCTTTCAATCTTTTTATGCTTTTTTGTTTTTAATAAATATAAGTATATATGATATCTCTACATACTGCATAGGCCTAAGAAAATATAATATACATTGTGTGTCATGTCTGTAAAGACATGACACACAATGTATATATAAAAATCAACTAAAACAAAAACAAGAACAAAACGTAAGTTTTGTTCTTGTTTTTGTTTTAGTTGATTTTCATTCTTTTCGTTCAGTTACTTTTTTGGTTTAATTTTTTATATATAGTTTTAATGTTTTATTGGCACTTGTGTAGTAATAACATTATGGACATAATTGTTCTTAATATCATGAATATAATTATATTATCTGTGTTGTTGCATAATTCTTGAAAACTGAAAATGTTACCAACTCTATGCAATAATGTAATTATACGCTGTTACATACATACATACATAGACTCACGCCTGTTTCCCCGAGGGGGTATGCAAAAGGCACATTAAACGCCCACTTTTCGCCAGTGTTGTGATCCCACGTAATAGGTGGCGAGCCTATTGCCGCTTATCGGGATATTTTGTTTGCCAGAGCCTCGTCCGTTGATCGGCAGGTGAACCACTTGCAGGTGAGGTTGGCTTGGGACCCTAAGTTCTTGGTGGGAACCCTATGCTGTTGATGTGCTTAATATAATAGGTAAATTAAGTAAATTAATAAATTTAGTAACTATTCATATTTCGTTAATTACAAAATCAAAACAAAGTTTTATAATACCCAAACAAGCGGGACGGTATTTATACATCTGTTACTTGCAAGTCATAAATCATACTATTACTTACCCAAAGTAAACAGATAAGGGAAACACTAACGAAGATAAATCTCATATCAATAGTTAAACAACTTAAATTGCATAGTCTACAAAGCGATACATTTTGTTAACGTAACATCGTACAATAAATATGAACATACGTACTTATTACTTACTACGTTTATTTTACTATAGTGGACAAACGCGGACAGAAGCTCGCTGACGTACTAGTACGTTACGGCCTAAGCATTACAGGACTAATTTAAGTAACAGAAATCACAAATAATGTAATCTAGGTTTAGTAACAAACCAAAAATACGTAGTGCCGTAACAGACATCTAAATGTGAAACTTCTGCTGTCCCATTTTGAACATTCTCGCAAAAGGGTATACATAACAGCGAGAATTTCGCTATGTCCCGTTTTAATAAATCTCTATTTACAATTCCGCGCTCGCCGAGTGGAAAGGCTTAAGCCAAGACATTTTTCTTCATTCGCAAGTGTGTGCTAACAAACTCGGTGTCGCGGCGTCGCGCGGCGGTTGGGGACGTTTACCCTTCTCAATCTTACAGAATTCGGTTACAATCATAATGCTCCGCCGCGGCGCCTCCACACACAAAACTTTAATTTTTAATCTCGCTTTATTAGATCACTTTAGATGCTCTTAAAGCTCTTATTTGCTTGAAATCATCAAAAATGTTTACGGATTTTTGACTTTCGCGCGTGAAATGTGTATCTAATTGACGTTGCCTATAGCTGTAAAACGTTTATTATGATAAACGGGGCGGACAAAGTTACACCTGAAACTACATACATAAGTAGTTTTTTATATTATATCTCTGTCGTAATTATTTGTCCGTAAACTTAAAAGATGTCTCATTACTTTCATGCTCAATCAAACGTGATATATGGTTCTCATACACACAAGAAAGTACATTTGCCAACCTACCATCATCTCGATACCACACATTTCCGACTACAGTT
This sequence comes from Euclidia mi, assembly GCA_944739405.2. Lineage (NCBI taxonomy): Eukaryota > Metazoa > Arthropoda > Insecta > Lepidoptera > Erebidae > Euclidia > Euclidia mi. The sequence goes on from OX123183.2 coordinate 46,336,728, forward strand.
ATAATAATTATTTTCCATCCATAAAATAAAAATGTCTATCTTATCAATTATTCGCTTAACTCCATCCATGCTGGGATGTTTTAAACGTTGACCACGTAGCCTGATTCTATATAACGATTCTTTGGAGATGACTTTATAACTTACTTAGGTGTCGTGTTATCTGAATACTAATGAATTATAGCTTAGAGATGTCCGACCGGGTCGTACGGCGGCGTCCCTCGTACCTTGTAAAATATTATTTGTTTCTAGAATAACAAATAATTCAATGGACTGTCAGTCGTGTTAGTCTCTTAGTGGTATTATCACAACGAGTTTTTGACACTTCACGGGAGAGAAGAGCTTTAAAATAATAGAATGTAACAAGCTCGCTAAATCACATCGCCTTAACGTAAGAACTGTGAAATTGAACTTTCTGTGGAACACTCGGCGTTACACTGCAGCTAATTATATACTCGCCCATCGCCGCCGAATATGAGGTAATTGTGTCGGTAACGCGACGTTATGGCCGACCCGTAACTTTTCAAGTAAATGTTCCCAATGCGTTTTATATATCTGAAAGCACTACTCGTATTCAAGAGTAAAACCCACTTCCATACGTTGTCCGCCGGGGTCACTCATAAATTTCAATGTACTATTCTGGCTAGCGTACTTTAAGCGAAATATCTACTCCATTTGGGGATCCAAACACCCAAACTACTTGATGAATTCCAATACACTTACGTGACTTACAATATAAAAACACAGGTGGATTTATAACAGTCGTGTTTGACCTCCATTCCACGATGCCATAAGTTATTTATTTTAATTCATAATTCATTTATTAATTTGCGAATATGGGTAGGTATACATTTGCAGATCTTAATAATAAATACATTGTTCTATTACCATACCCCACCAATTATTCATGCAAACACAGAAACAGTAAACTATTACGTATTATGATATTAAAAACAACATAAATAATTACAGTTTAACGTGAAAATATACAATGTCAAATAAGAGTCCAAAATGCCATAATTTAGAAATAAGAATATCTATTAAAATGTCATGAAATAATTAAAAATGAAATTATAAAATATCAATAATAATTATAAAAGTAATTGTACTTTTATAAGTGATTGGCTGACATTGGTCAGCCAATCACAATTAAAATGTCAAATGTATATATATTATAATTTAAAAATAAATAAAGTTTATTTCTAATTAATTATTTGCATTATGTGCAGTGATCGGATAATCGGATGCATATTCACCCAAAGTTCATTTTTGGCTAGGATATTATGGAAGCGGGTTCTTAAAACATATTTTTTTAAATATAAATTCTGGGATTCCAGAAAATTCGGGAACGTGAAACTACTCTGTAACATGGTGAGGGAACGACGTCTTTAACATGTGGTTATTATTTAAAAAAAAACTGGTCTCCGGGATTACATAATTATTCATGAGTATTTACTTGAAGTTATTTTTAAGCTCCCATCAATTTATGAGTATGTTGAGTGTAAGAGGAATGGTAGGCCGTGGATGTTAATTAAAAAAATTAATACCTTTATTACTGTTACGATAAAGAAATAGTTGCTATAGTACACAATTTTCTGGAGAACAACCTAATAATATATACGTATAGCTGCATGTACATATATACAAAGGTATGTAAGCGAAAATATTAAATAGAAAATATGAAATAGAGATTGAATTAATTGAATTCAATCTCTAAGGCGCATACCATAATTATGTTATTGCTTATTATATGTAAACCTATATTATTTAAACAGCATCACAACACTTGCTTTGGAAATATCTGTATTTAGGTATTTAGAGCACTTTCAATGGCCAAGAAAAATGGGTAACATAGGTATTTATTACCGATCCCGCCACTAAAATATAACTAAAAAACCTTTATAGCAAATGCTCCGTTTCAGATTTTCCGACCGCTCTGAAACAAAGGGCCTAATAAATATTTCCCCTGTCGGATCTCCCTTCGGCGAGACGGACTTCGGCTAAGATGAGGAAAACCGCTGAGATTTGTACCATAAACCCTGCTGTCACCGGAAAACAACGTACATGCGATAGTATCGTCGCAGAGCGCGCGAATATTCTGTACAATCACTCGAATTATAGCGCGCTTTGAACGCGATTGTGGTTTTACACGTAACTCGCGGGACAATTGATTTTGGGTGTTGTGCTGTGGTATGCGTTTGACGTGCATACTTTTTATTATGATATTGCTTTACAGAAATTACACGCAAGTACTACGTGTACAACTTTTGGTAAGAGTGCTGTTCTTCTAGCTAGACTACAATATAGCCTTCTATTACATACGTGTAGTACGACTTTTCCTCATTCGTTGGACATATGGCATATATAATTTGCAATATAGTAAGCAATATTATACGAGTACGTTGCGCATAAAGTGATTTTCATATGTCGTTTACCAGAAAGAATACCTGAAATGGATTTTATTGCATAAAGACATAAATAGGTATATGTATGGTCTTGAACAATATTTTTAATCTTATTCTTGAATAAAATTTAAATACCTGCAATTGCAAATTACCAACTGCCAAACAATTTTTGCTTATTGAGCTTTTTTATGTAAATGCGATAAAACTGGCAATTGCTAAATTAAAAGGCGTATTATACTTATTTTATTTCGCTAGATTTCTTTTTTCGAAACGGCAAGCATTTTAAGTTACGTGCCAGGCCCTCCTTCTGATAGGTAGATATGTACCGTATGAGAGTTCTTTGTGTTACTAGGCATATTAATAATATAAATTTTAAGATTACCATTAATTTATTCTATTTTAGCTTAGATTTATATCCTTGGCTATGTGTAGTCGTAATCATTCGCTTTTGGTGCGGAGAATAGAATATTTAAATTTCACATTAATTTCGCTATATTTGTATAATTTTTTATTACCTATTAAAATTAACTGCGAAACGAACCGCTCGCTCATTTTTCTTTTAATAACATTTGTATGTAATACAATGATGTTTAGCTTAATTCCAGAATATTGAATGAAAGCCGTGGCAAAATAAGGCAAATTCATATGTATTTTAAACAAAAGCATATATTTAATTGTAAAAATACGTTTTTTAATTACGTATACATTCAGCGCGCTGAAATTTAAACAACTGCAATTCAATTAACATTTTCATTGTGTTTAAAGTTAAATTGTATTTAGCCTTGCTAAACTCTGTCAATGAATTACCTTATACCTAAACTCTATCAATATATTACCTTGAATTGAATTATTGACATTAGTTTATATGAATTACCTTGAATGCCCAATAATACAACACTGTTCTTTGAAAGTGAACAGAATTTAACGAAATATTATTGAAAGAATCTTGTTTTCTTTACTTAAAAAATACATCGCAGTTGGTATAATTGCAGACATAATGCTAACAGCAATATCTATGGTTGTACTGGCAGAGAATACCTGGCGCACTAAGTCCACTTGTGTACTTCTAACTACCACAAAATTGGTTGTATATAAATTAAAGGTTAGCTGTCCCAAAAAACAGGCTGTAATGGGCAAAGTTCATCATCGCAGCTATACAAAATAATTTCCTTTAACATGAATAAACAAAACTTTTTGTTCTATCGCATATTAAATCAAAGCAACACAAAGGGATTGTATCAAGCGTATTGTATCACGCTCAATCTTCAAGTACGTTTGTCTCAGATCTTGGGATAGTAAGGATGCCCTTTTCCATCTTATCGATGACAGTTTGCGGCGAACCATTTCTCGTGTCTCATTGTGAATTCAGTCAGCTGCGATAATTCTATGTAAATTTTAATAACATTAATGTACATTATTTAAATTTATGTAAACGTCAAAGTGAGTTATATCACACCAAACCCATGTCACCTCATCAAATTCTCATTATACAATAAATATGATGATTATCCGCCGGTTTCGTGTGCCCTAAACCCTAATCAATTCGTCCCAGCGGTGACTAAAACATAAATTGTACTAAAAAGTGTGGTTATGTGTCAAAACAATATAACGTTTTCAATTAAAATACATTACTGTTTGAAATAGAATTAGTTTTTATTATAAGTCAAATCGATTATATCGATTAAGTAACATTTTGTTTAGTCTATTGAAAATTTCTGACAATGGTCACACTGAACTGTCACTTCCTTCCCGCCTTGAAAAATTAACACGCCGGTTTTGGGCTGTCTCCGTTTGTAATAATTGATATAAATTGATATAAGTACATTGATCGTCTTTTGAATTAACGCGAATTGAATTAACTTGTAATTACTAACAATTGCCGCTTTTGACTTCCGGCAAAGTTTGTGGTAAATTGGTGATATATTGAACATTGAACTTTGTAAAACACGTGTGTGAATTCCTGATTGAAAACGCTGCGTTGGAGTCTGGTAAAGTAAAGATAACTCACTTGCTAATATTGGCCAATTTAGTCTCGTGTGTGTCTAGCTTGCCTCCAGGACTCCACTCAAGAACATCACCAGGAGATATTTGTTAAGACATTTTATTAATATTAGGTGTAGTTAGGATTATAATTCATCGCTGTGCAACACAGTACATTTGTGTCTGAGATTTGTTGTGGCTGACAAGGGCTGATGAATAGAGTCACGCTTCCACAAATCTGCTGCAATTAATCCCAGCTCCTTCTAGCCAAATTCTAGACATAATTTTTGATAGCAAGAGCGTGGTTAACTGTGCCTATATTGTAAACTTGTATCTGAGCTAAGCATCTCATTTCTTAACAGGTTAACAGTGTTGTAGTGTTCTCAGGTCAGTATTGTCTAAAATACATAATATTTAATTGTGTAAGTTGACCTAGATAATTTGAAACACATGTCATACATAACCTCAATCAGTAATTGTTTGATTTAAATTGTTGAAGTCTAGCATAGATTTGTTGCTGTTACTATTAATGAGTCACTTTGATTAGATACATATCAGTTATATGTATCAATTGATTTAGTTTATTGCATATATTGATATATTAAGTTTGAACCTTACATTGTTAAACCTTGTTATAATATAAAGATAATATTGTTAGGTTACACATATTCTGTGCTTACTTCCTATTGTATATCTCAAATAACACAGCCAGTCTATCTGTTGCAAGTAATTAGTTAATTTATTTGAATATATAACTTTAATTAACTTATTCGAATGTTCAACTTTTGATAACTTTGACTTTGTTTTGTGTCAATATATATTGAAACTATTAATTTTGTTGGACAGTAGATACCTGTCACTTGCTTGTACCAGCAGTAAACAGGCTAATACTTTGTTGGTTTCAAAGAATTAAGAAAAATTAAGTTTTGATTGTTAATATTATTTAACGCTTGTCCGGGCTCTTTTGAAATTTTGATTATGTCAGCTATCAAGGACTTGCGTGCGGCTGCTGGTGCTATTGCATCAGATTTGCGCTGGTTTGCCTCGGCCAGTGCCTTAGTGAACCGGCCTGATCGCCAGCAGGCCTTACTGCAAAGGTACGAGCGGATTGACGATCGCCTGGCAAGTGTGGAACAGCAATTCCGCACTTTCAGCACTTGCTGTCTTGAAGTGTCAATCAATGATTTCACCGCTGACCAGCGAAGTAAGGTCAGCGAAGACTATGCCCAGGTCTTGGACCTGTATGATGCTGTCTCCAATAGTGCGAGACAACTAGTTGCCGATAGGGAAGGGCAACCCGGCCTGAAGCAGGAGCTTCCTAGGTCAGCACCGGGGCTGGTGAGTAGGCTCCCTACTTTGGACCTCCTCCATTTTGATGGCTGCCTAGGAAGCTACCTGGGCTTCATTAATTTGTTCGACAGCCTGGTCAATGGGCTGACCTTCGGCCAGCACAAAAATTGGCATATTTAATGTCGGTTCTGGATGGGGAGGCTAAGGGCCTCATCCAGCATCTGCCCGTGTCTGACGAGGCGTACCAGACGGCTCGGGACCTAATCACCCGTAGGTACCATAATAAGCGTGGCCTCGCCGACACGCACATCGAGCAGATTTTGGGTTTGCCGACGCTCACCCGGGTCTCTGGGTTGCGCACCCAACTTTTGAACCCGCTTTTGGTGGCCATCAACGCACTTAAGTGTCTTGACCTGCCCGTGGACCAATGGTCCTATCTATTGGTGCACATTGTACTGAAAAAGCTGCCTGCCGAGCTGAGGTCGCGTTTTGAACAACGTTTTGGTGGGGATAGCGCGACCCATCTGCCTCCCTTTGCTGACCTGGAGAAGTTCCTGGAGGATGAGTGCCGGGTTTTGGACAACTCCGGTGGTGACACGCCGGCTAAGTCGCAGCCGCCCAAGGTCAAGGAGCAGGCTCGCGTTTACACCCGAGCCAATGTTGACCGGCGCCCTCCTCCCTTTGCGGTCACGCAGAGCCCAGCGGAGTGCTCCTACTGCAAGGTCACGGGGCACAGAACGGCCAGTTGTAGGGCATTCTTGGACCTGCATGTCGCCTCTCGTAGGCGCATCGCGAATGCCCGCCGCCTTTGCTTCTCTTGTTTGGGGTCCCACTACCAGCGAGACTGCCCAAATTCTCGCCCCTGTCCTCACTGTGGAGGACAGCATTTGGACATTCACTGTATGAATGCCAGAGAGGTTGGCCGCTTGTCCAACCAGCCGACGCCGCACACGGGTGGGTGTTTTGAAGGTGGCAGCCGAGGCTCACCGGCGCGTAGCCGAGAGTCGCCTCGCTCAATTGATCGCCACTCGCCCCGCTTGGAGAACCGTAGCGTGCGCACGCCTCCTCTCTCTCGCGCACCTGAATGTGCTGTTCAGCGTCACCAGCACCATGACTGCTGCCCCAGGTATTCCCCTCCTTTGGCGGAGCGTCCCCGCCTTGACTCGCGCCCACTTCGTTTTGGGCGGGTGCGTCATTATGACCCCCCACAGATGGCGCGCGGATCAAGTCATCGCACCTTTGAGGACAAGCTGCACCCTCGTTTTAACTTGCTTGGTCCTGGCCAACGGTCGCCGCCCAGGCAACAATAGGTCATTGACCCCTGCCCTATAACGCCAACCTCCCCCATTGAGACCGTTATCCTACCAACGGTTGCTGTTAGGGTCTGGGGACCCACGGGGACCTCTGTTGTTGTCCGTGCTATATTGGACACAGGTTCACAAGGTTGCATTGTTTCCACTTATTTGGTAGGGCAGGTTAAATTTAATATGGGCTCTTTTCCAAATTGTATACGGGTCATAGGTGATGTAGCCTCTAATGTTGAAGGGCAAGTTAAGGTTTTGTTTGGCCCTGTTGAATCTTCACACCCGAGGATTAGAACCTCGGCTATTGTGCTGAAGAATATTTTGGGTATGCATCCACAGAAACAGCTACCTGCTGCTGTGGTGAATTTGACATCGGGATTGGAACTGGCAGACCCCAAATTTGACACACCGGGACAAATCGATTTGTTGATTGGCTCTGATGTCCTAGGTGGAATTTTGATTGGTGGGAAACGGGTCTTGGTGCCAAATGGTTTGATTGCCATCCCGACCATATTTGGATTTGCTTTGATGGGCCCTGTACCTAGGGACCCCTCTCCACCTGAACTTGATAATTTGTTGGCTGTAGGCTCCGCTCTCTCTGATGCGGTTCAGAGGTTTTGGGAGGTAGAGGAGCCCCCTCAAGCTGCCCGTTTGAATCCAGAACATGAGGAGTGCGAGCTGTTCTTCCAGAACAACACTGGTCGACTCCGTTCTGGTCGGCTCATTACGAAGCTGCCTTTTCTGTCTGTTCGGCCTCCGCTTGGTGAGTCACGACCTTTAGCCGAAAAGAGATTGTTGGCTATGGAGCGTCGCATGGGTCGTGATCCGGAGCTCAGACAGAAGTACATTGAGTTCATGAGAGAATATGAACAATTGGGACACATGTCTGTGTCAAATTTGGATTGGCGTTCGGTGGAGCACTACTTTCACCCGCATCATGCGGTATTGAAGCCATCGACTGGCAAGCTGCGCACAGTATTTGATGGTTCTGCGCAGACTTCAACAGGCGTATCCTTGAACCAGTGCTTGCATTCTGGTCCCAAGTTGGTCAAGGACCTTTGTGACGTCATCACCAGCTTCCGACGACATCAGGTTGTCTTTGTGGCCGACATAAAAATGATGTTCAGGCAGACGATTATCCACCCTGATGATCGTCGCTCCCAGCTGATCCTTTGGAGAGAGTCTCCTCGTGATCCCATGGTCGTCTACGAGCTCAATACTAATACGTACGGGTTAAGGTCAAGCCCCTACTTGGCAATACGTTCTCTTTGGGAGCACGCAGACCGCGAAGGCTTACGTTTCCCACGAGCCTCCGCCATCCTGAAAGACGATATTTACGTCAAAGACATTTGCTCGGGCGCCTCCACAGTGGACGAGGCGATCCTCCTGCGGGACGAATTGATAGGTATTTTGGCCTCCGCTGGTTATGAGTTGCGTAAATGGATTTCCAACTCACCAGCGCTTTTGGAAGGCTTGCCAGAGGATCATCAGCAGGATCCACATTTGTTTGAGATTGTTGACAACCCCTCCATGATGGCTGTTCTCGGCGTTCAGTACAGACCAGTCCAAGACATCTTTACGTATAACGTAGACTTGAAATTGCCTTGTTCTTGGACTAAACGTCTCGTGTTGTCTACTGTCGCCAGAACCTTTGATCCGAACGGTTGGATTTGTCCTATCATATTTTGGGCAAAATGCTTCTTGCAGAAGCTTTGGACAGCAGGATTGACCTGGGACGAACTTCTGCACGGCACTCTTGTGGAGGAATGGACCTCCTTTGTATCCTCACTTCCTGTCGTCAACGAGATCTCCTTGCCTCGTCCCATCCTTCCTCCCGGGAAGTACAAGGCCACTCTTCACGGGTTTTGTGATGCCTCGGCACGTGGTCACGCGGCCGTGGTGTACTTGCGCACAGTCAGTGCCTCAGGTCAGGTGAGAGTTTCCCTGATCATGGCAAAGAGCAAGGTCGCACCCCTTCGGACATCTCTGACCATCCCAAAATTGGAGCTCTCGGGAGCAGCCCTACTTGTACGCTTATTGAACCACGTGTCCAGCACCTTGGGTAAAAGCATTTGTATTAATGGGACCTACGCCTGGACAGACAGCCAAATTGTTCTCTGTTGGTTGAAGGCGTCTGTCCACACTTTGGAGGTATTTGTCGCTAATCGCGTTTCCCAAATCCAGAAATCCGAAGTCAAACTTGTTTGGAGACACGTGCCAGGTGAGCTCAACCCCGCTGATTGTGCCTCGCGCGGATGCTTGACGCCTAGTTTGATAGGTCATCCGCTGTGGTGGGGTCTGGAATGGTTGAGTCGACCAGAAACTGATTGGCCTCGAACGCCAGTTTTGAATACTTCTAATTTGCCGGGTCTACGAACACTCGCTCTTGAGAAGGTGGAATGCGCCTTCGACCCCGATTTTTTGTTGAATCGTTACAGCTCCCTCGACAAGTTGTTAGGTGTTACTGCTTGGATAAAGCGTTTTGTTTTTATTTTTAGGCACCCACAGCAGAAACGTCTGACACCGTTTCTCTCACCACAGGAACGACAGGAGTCCCTCACATTTAAGGTTCGTTCTGTGCAATTGGCGCATTTTGAGAAGGAGATTGCTATCCTTAAGTCAGGGAAATTGAAATTGTCGGGAGAAATATCTAAATTGAACCCCTTTTTGGACGATACGGGTCTCTTGCGCGTTGGAGGGCGTCTCAAGAACGCCAACCTCCCTTACGGAGCACGTCACCCCCTTTTGTTACCTAAGGACGGTCATTTGGTACGCTTGCCTGTAATGACCGTCACCTTAAAAATTCGCATGCTGGTTGTAATGCGCTCTTGGCCATTTTGCAACGCGAATTTTGGATCTTGTCTGCACGAAGAATTATTCGGAGTGTAGTCTTTCGCTGCATCCCTTGCTATAAGCTCAAGGCTTCTACCATGCAGCCCTTGATGGGGGACTTACCGGCAGATCGCGTAACTGAAAGCAGGACGTTTGACGGTGTTGGCACGGACTTCGCTGGTCCCTTTTTGGTAAAAACGTCGGCACTTCGAAACAGCAAGACTGTCAAGGCCTACTTGTGCGTTTTTGTTTGTCTCTCCACAAAGGCTGTACACTTAGAACTGGTCTCCTCGCTTACGACCGAGGCGTTTGTAGCCACATTTGACAGATTTGTATCCCGCAGAGGGCTGCCTTCCTTGATCCGTTCTGACTGCGGCACTAACTTCAAGGGCACCTATAATTATTCGAATGATGTTGTTAATTTCCTTGAAACCAACAAGGCTGATATAGGTGATAGGCTTGCCCGACGTGGGATAAATTGGTTGTTTTCCCCACCAAATTGTCCACACTGGGGTGGTATATTTGAGGCCGCCGTAAAATCGGCCAAACCACACTTGCGCAGGACAATCGGTGAGTCTGTCCTTACATTTGAGGAACTCGCAACTGTGTTTTGTAAGATTGAGGCCGTTTTGAACTCTCGGCCATTGTGCCCGATCTCCTCAGATCCGAATGATTTGGAGGCCCTTACGCCGGGCCATTTTTTGATTGGTCGCCCACTTGTCGCCTTGCCTGAGTACCCCTACATTAATACGAGACCTGGTCGTCTCTCGCGTTTTGAATTGGTACGCCAGATTACTCAGAGCTTTTGGAAACGCTGGAATTTGGAATATTTGCACATACTCCAGCAACGCGTTAAGTGGACAAGACCGATCCACCCAAGATTGGTGACCTCGTTTTGATCAAGGAGGCTAACCTTCCGCCACTCAGATGGCGCAGGGGGCGCATCCTTCGTTTGGTAACTGGGGCTGATGGAGTTCCCAGATTTGCTGAGGTCTTGGTGGGAGGTTCGATTCTGAGGAGAGCGGTTGCAACATTGTCACGTCTACCAACCGATTAGCGGACCGGTAGGCCGGTCCAGGGCGGGTGGATGTTTGAAATAGAATTAGTTTTTATTATAAGTCAAATCGATTATATCGATTAAGTAACATTTTGTTTAGTCTATTGAAAATTTCTGACAATGGTCACACTGAACTGTCACTTCCTTCCCGCCTTGAAAAATTAACACGCCGGTTTTGGGCTGTCTCCATTTGTAATAATTGATATAAATTGATATAAGTACATTGATCGCCTTTTGAATTAACGCGAATTGAATTAACTTGTAATTACTAACAATTGCCGCTTTTGACTTCCGGCATAGTTTGTGGTAAATTGGTGATATATTGAACATTGAACTTTGTAAAACACGTGTGTGAATTCCTGATTGAAAACGCTGCGTTGGAGCCTGGTAAAGTAAAGATAACTCACTTGCCAATATTGGCCAATTTAGTCTCGTGTGTGTCTAGCTTGCCTCCAGGACTCCACTCAAGAACATCACCAGGAGATATTTGGTAAGACATTTTATTAATATTAGGTGTAGTTAGGATTATAATTCATCGCTGTGCAACGCAGTGCATTGTGTCTGGATCCTTGTCTATCGTGGTCAGGTAGATGTATTACATCTTCCACTGCGCACTGCTGAAAATACCTTTTCTTGGTGTAATTGCATATCTATTAACTACCAATGATTTGGGAAATGAATAGGTACTTGTCAAACGGGTAGTAAATAATGGACACAAAAAGGTTTGAGTCCAATGTATGACTAACTTGGGTTAAGGCCGGTTTTTAACGCAACATATAAGTTGAACAAACATTCTGGTGAAAATACAACATAACCACGGTTAGATTATATTACCGTGACACAACCATCCAGAGTAGGCGCTATTTTGCAGAGTACAGATCGCGTGGAATCTGATATGTGTCATATGTATCTGGTCCGGCACTTACTATACAATGTTTGTGATGTAAGGAATTTAGAATTGATATTAGCCCTCAATTGCATTCATATTCAAAAGTTCATAATTATGTTTTCTGTTACTATTATCCATAGTAGGCACTATTTTGCATAGTACAGATCGCGTGGAATCTGATATGTGTCATTTGTATCTGGTCCGGCACTTACTATACAATGTTTGTGATGTAAGGAATTTAGAATTGATATTAGCCCTCAATTGCATTCATATTCAAAAGTTCATAATTATGTTTTCTGTTACTATTATCCATAGTAGGCACTATTTTGCATAGTACAGATCGCGTGGAATCTGATATGTGTCATTTGTATCTGGTCCGGCACTTACTATACAATGTTTGTGATGTAAGGAATTTAGAATTGATATTAGCCCTCAATTGCATTCATATTCAAAAGTTCATAATTATGTTTTCTGTTACTATTATCCATAGTAGGCACTATTTTGCATAGTACAGATCGCGTGGAATCTGATATGTGTCATTTGTATCTGGTCCGGCACTTACTATACAATGTTTGTGATGTAAGGAATTTAGAATTTATATTAGCCCTCAATTGCATTCATATTCAAAAGTTCATATGTTTTCTTTTACTATCATCCATAGTAGGCACTATTTTGTATAGTACAGATCGCGTGGAATCTGATATGTGTCATTTGTATCTGGTCCGGCACTAACTATACAATATTTGTGATGTAAGGAATAACTTTCCAACTATAAATTATTAGGTATCTATTTATTAATTATATATCATAAAATTCCTTTTCCACTAAGATCCAGCAGATTACAAATATCAGTGACAGTGATGAAAATCACACACATCGCGAAGGCGACACACATAGACATATAGGTACAATGGAAGGCCTTACCAGAATCTGATGAGAGTGCTAGTGACGTCAACGTGCCAGAACAAGATAACGATTAGAATGAATATCGAATTAATCGTTGAGGAGATCTCTATCGGTTGAAGTCTGCCGACTCGGAACAATATAAGAAACGAGCCAAACTTAATTGGGTCACGAACTCACGAACAAGACGCTGTCGAACATGGGACGCCATTAATTGAACCACTTCTTCCTTTACATTATAGACGAAGACACGGCAAGCCTTAAAAATAATTACTTGTCATTTTGTTTACGAGAGGAGACGTTTATTCCAGTTTATTCGAAATTCCGAGTGCGAAATTCTGATTGTATGTCTCATTGACGTTCCAATTGGCATATCGTTATTCGATTTACACGATGTATCTTTTCCATTTATTCAGTAGCGTTACTATTTGTTTTGTTATCGTATTTAATTTGAATTTGCCTGTTTCTTAATTCGTCAACAAGTCATCAGAAAGGTATATAATTACCCCATAAACGTACCACCACCACCAATCAAAAAGCCGAACTCTGTGCCTGAGACAATCCCATTTGTGCAAAAAAATTAACACTTAGATGCCATAAAATTTTCCGCACACAATCAGTCATAATATTATATTCATTAGCTTGTCTCAATCGCGCCCGTGCCGGTGTGGTAATTTTAAAAGCATCAAGAACTTTTTGTCTTGACGACGCGACGTTTCGCCTGGCTTCAATCGGTTATGGTCACCTGATTAAATATATTGAATCGTAATAAGCTATACAGGACTATCAACGCATTAAAATACTAAGGACCATTTTCACTGCTATCTGATAAATTTCTATTAAACGAATTTGTCAGACAACGCCTTTGATTATACACTTGGACAACTCAGACTAATTCCGTTCCAATTTTGAATGTATCAGTAACATTAAGGCTCTGCATAGGATAGGTGGTGAAATTGGGCTAAAGTCTACAAAGCTAATATTTGAAAAAGAAGTTACTTTCATAACTTGTTTGGTGGTGTTCATAAAATATGGGTGGAAATCTCCTGATCATAAGCTACAATTAAGATATTTTAAAGCCGAAGGAAGTTTAATAACTGACTTATCTTCTGTACCTTTATGCTACCCTGGTACTTTTCAATATCCTAAGCTGCAATGAGATAATTTAAAGCTGCAGGAAGTTTATTAGAAATTACTTCAAAAATTTTAACCAGCTTAGGCGACTAACTTTTGTACCTTTATGCTACCCTGGTACTTTTTAATATCCTTAGCTGCTGCTACAATGAAGACATTTTAAAGCTGAAGGAAGTTTCTCACGGTAGTAGAGTCTTGCTGATTTCAGTATGAATGGGCCAGCTCAACCGGGGAAGTACTACCCTCTCACAGAAAATCAACATAAAGTAGTAACAGTACCTAAACTGTTGCGTTTCGTTCGGTGAGTGAGAGTGCCGGAGGCCCTATCCTCTATTCCTTCTCGCTCATCCCACTCCTCATCCTATCCCTTTTCCCATACCCAAGGGGCGGCAACGCACTTGTGACTCCTATGGTGTCGCTTGTGTCCATGGGCGGTGGTAATTGCTTACCATCCGGCGATCTGTCTGCTCGTTTGCCGCCTATTACTATAAAAAAAATAAAAAAAAAGTTTTAGAGTAAGATCCCAGGGCAGAAAGGCCTTACTTATTTTCTCAGAAACGAAATGTAATAGATAAATGTGGTGTTAGTAAAAAAAATTGGCCCTCGATCCAAGCTAGCAAGTATGCGTACACTCATAGTAGATAGTGTTTTGTTTATTCTATACATTTAGTTCCTGAGAAAATAAATAAGGCCTGGCGGCCCTGGGATCTTGGACTATTTATTAAATCGTCAAAAATTTTAGCCAGCTTGTTAGGCGACCATTTTCTGTAGCTTTATGCTCCCCTAGTACTTTTCAATTCAAATATTTGATTACATACATACATAGGACTCACGCCTGTTTCCCGGAAGGGTAGACAGAGACTACGGAACGCTATTTGCAACGATCCTGACATTTATCTCTTGCTTCAATCACTCCCATCACATTCTTCATGCATGCTCTTCTGTTTATTTAATTATTGGAAAAATTAAGAAGTGTTAATAAATAATCTTTATATTTTTGCTGTCTGTAATTTTGAAGTACTTGGAATTCGGTCCTAAGCAGGAATTCTATACTGCTATGAGACAAACTAGATTTTTTTGTAATGTGGTCCGAAACTTCGGGCCGAACGGGGTACAAACCCTTCACGATAATATAACACACGCTTTTTACAATAAAGCTCTACTGTTTAATTTATTTTTCTTCACTAGTCGGCTTTGGCTGAATATTAGCTTTTTCACAGACCGCGCGAGCGACTGCCTGTCTGACCTCTGCAACTCGTTGAGAAAGAGATAGCGATATGACGACATGGTTAAGACTAGTGTCAGTTTATTCAGAAATATAACGACTATCAAGGATGATCACGTGGCAAGCGATAATTTACAAATCGATACGCACAAAACTCCGAAAAGTCTGAGGTGCGCGCCGTAGATTCGAACTCGACACCCTCTGCACCTCAGTTTGTTGGTATCTCCACAAGGCTATGGCTCAATATATTTTTTTTTAGTTTAATTCGAATATTTGAAGATTTTACGTTTACGCTCATTATATTTGACCCAGTAACGTCAACATCGTGACGCAACAAAGAAAACCATAACGTACTGGCTCCTTCCTTTTTCCTTAAAGTATGAAACATCTCTACGGCAAAACGTTCTACATATTTATTTTACGATTTCTTTGCTCTCTCGGGCATGGCAACAAGTTAATTCCGTATTTCATACTATATAAATAATTTCTCAAGTTTGGATCTCACCTGTTTACCTACTATTAAATTTCTTTGACTGATTCAAACGACGAATATTACTCTTAGAATATTACTTTAACTTAATAAGGTGAAGCAGGTGACCCAGTTCGCTTCCAGGAACGGAGCGATGTCGAACAGAGCTTTATTGTATATTCCGGTTAATAAATTCTCAGAAGTACTAGGGCTCTGTAATTATATCCGAGACATCCTTGCTTCCTTACACTTGGGAAATACAGTTGTTAATGCATCTCTTGTAGCGCGCTCAGTGTGACTTAATTCTCTGTTCGTAATAAATCAGTAAAGTTAAAGTATTTAAGTCTACAGAGGTCTTCACTGGATGGCTGACCGTTTATAAGTAAGGCCGTCGGTGCCGGTTTTTGTCTCAAGTCTTGATCTGTCTGTCCAAGAATCGTCAGGCCAAATTGAAAGCCTTCCGCCAGCCGATGAACTTCGACAGTTAGCCTCACACTCATACGAAAAAGAAAAATGCATCTCTATCAACTTTATAAAATTATACATGCCGCGTTAATTTGAAAGATTTTAGAAATTTGCCCTAATTTAGTTCTAGTCACCAATAGCACGCATTATGCGTGCCATTACTTGGCTAGCGTGGTGGATATGAGAAGAGTAAGGCCATAGCCTTACCCTTCTCATAGTGAGAAGAGGCCCGTGCCCAGCATTGGGACAGTATATATACAGGTCTGATGATGATGATGACGATTTGTGCTATTGGGGAGGCCTATATCATATATATCCATCAATAGATGTACTCTAGGTAGGTAGGGAGATTTATTTTAAATATGTACAATATTTAAAATAAATCTCCCTTTACTCTTTTATTTGAAATACTCCATGTGACGTACCTTAAAAGTATTATCGATTCTCAAGGAAACTGAACTGCAGGTTCTGTAATTCAATTTCTTTGAAAATGATGTCATCACCTAGTGGTTCTTGTGAGTCCCACCTAACATTCGAATGGTACTTATCATAATAATAAGTACCTACGGCATAAATCATGAAGACGGACATAAAGTATAATTTGACCAAAATTCTGCGGTGCGTCAAATTACTGTCAGCTTATGAGTCAATATTGGCGAATATGCTTGCGACATATCACAATTTGAACGTGTTCTTTATAATTTAAACTGGAAATCGGATAAGAACATGTCATCATCATGCTGTTGTTGCTGCGGTTCCGATCCGAGACGTTTCCATGGCGCCCTAGATTCACTTTCCGTGTTATTCACCACTGTTTCCTATTCTGAAACTGCACAGTTACTAAACAGTTTGACTATCACTTTTAGAGCAAGTCAAGTTTTAGGACTAGCCGTTAATGTATTAAGATTATTGCTTAATATTATGTGTTATTTTCTTTCTTGTTATATGAATACTAGTTCCATGACCGTGAATTCGAGGTCATTTTAGTCAAAAGCTTCCAAAAAACCTAGCTATTCCTAGCATAAGTAGTATATTTATTGAGCTATGTGTATACATTACGCGTTTCTGTCTTCACACGGCATTATTATTTTAATACGTTAACCCTTATTGGCGATAAGTTTTCCTTTATAAATAGGCCCTCAAATACTAACTGCTGTTTTGTAATATTATTATATTATTTTATGTATGTTAGTCAATAAGGTGAAACATATATAGAACTGAAAAATAAATAGACCGAACTACAGTAGTTTCTAACCAAAACACATTCAAACAGTCATACAAAAACACTGCACTGTCATAATATCAGTATTTTTTTCTAGTTCCAATCATTCCCATTTGTCAAGACGCACATAAAATGCTTACAGCGTGATTTTAATTCAACAATGCTGCATCAGCATTATTGAATTAAAATCACTCTTCAATAATTAATCAACCTATGTTTCAACTTTTATAAGTTTTGCTTCACGGAGAGAATTATAAGTTTGTGCTGCTAGCTCTCCCGCGGGATATTGAATATCAGCTCCATTACAACTTTATCATGCTGGAGTTGTGTACAAAGCATCTTAGTGTTATATTTAGAGGTATAGGCATTTTAATTCAGGTTCTAAATTATAATAATCATGGTGTCAAACTAGATCTTGTACTTAGAAAACTGATAGACATATAGTTACATATTCTTAAATACATACGTATTATGTATTTTTCTGTATCTGTGTATAATACATACATTTTGCCCAGATACAGAACAATATAATCCTGTTCACCACACGATTTGGTCTATATGGGAATAGAACCCATATCCTGCGGCTGTGTAGTCAGGGTCAGTAACCACTCGACCAACAGGACGGTCATAAAATTTATTGATACTGTCAAGCCATTATATCTATCATATAATAGTGTTATGTGACTGCAACCGCGTCTCTGAAAATTTTATTTTATCATATCCAACATTTTACTAAAATGGATCAAATAGTTTAACACAATAGAATAGTTTATTCACATAAAAAAGTAGTCAGCCTTTTAAGTTTCATTAAATACAACATTGGCATTCAATTTCAAATATCTTTAACATTGAAATATCGGTATAAAAGCTACTGAGAAAAATTACTTTCTAATTAAAACGTCCTATAATCTCGTACCTACTCAATACAAATCTGTCCATTTTGTAATATTCTGTAAATGTAACCATTTCTCGCCACAATCACCCTATTGAACGGAATGAAGGCGGTAAGTGAGACTTAATTTAATTTCAAAAGACATTAAAACTTGCTGCAGCTGTCAAGAGTGAAAAATAATCTCAGCATTTAATTATTGCTTACAAGATGAACGAAGACAGATAACGCCGGCCGCGGATTACGCCTCAAGCTAGGGTTATGCCCATCGCAACCGATTTTAATACAAATTATAATAATTGTTTTCAACTGTGCACAAACGCTGAGATACGAGCTCGTAATAATAAAACAGTACTTGCAATATGAATTCTGCGTTAAATGCGAAAAGCGGGCGCAGATTCATCACAGTGTGCACTGAATTACTTACAAAATATTAACTCCAAAATAACGTGCTAGGAAGCTTATAAAACGTTTTAGATGTCTACTCGCAGGCGCTTTACTAATATTCAGGTGTTGGTGCCCACAACTATACTTATTCGAAGCCTGGTTCAAAATTTTTAGTAAAGATGCGGTCTATGAGCATAACTAACGAAAACCATACTTGCTATTTCAAGCACAAATCTACCCCAACATTCTAAGACTATAAGGGTTGAGCTACATCTGTCAGCACGGAATCGCATTTGTTCCGCCTGTGCTTCAGCACGCTATAACCAAAACAAATGTCAGAAGAACGCGGAGGAATGCTTCAGCACGCTATAGCACGCTAACGCGTGCTGACGCATGCTGCAGCACTCTATAGCGTGCGATTGTATTAGTGTGCTGCGGAATGCGAACGCACGCGTCAGCGTGCTATAGCGTGCTGAAGCATTCCTCCGCGTTCTTTTGACTTTTGTTTTGGTCACAGTATAGTTTCAAGTTCGAAATGGATAGCACAGCTGAAGAGAGAGCAGAAGTAATAGCGTGCATTTTGCAAGAAAACAAAATAACAAGATTAAAAAGAAAAGAATTCGAAAAATCTATACGAATCGGCACCAGCAGTGGATGCTATAGCATGCTATAGCGCGCGTAAGCGTTCTGACCCGCGCGTCAGCGTTCCGTCGCCTCTCAGCATGCTATCGCATTTTTTCCGTGTTGCCGATCGCCTTTTCGACTCCGCGGCGTGCTGACGCGTTCCCTCTCTCTTTCTCGCTCTAGTAAATGACGGTCCTAAGTGATAGAAAAGGATAAAAGCATAGGAAACTGCGATGCGGTGCTGAAATGTGTAGCTCAACCCTAATACTATCCCAACATTCTAATACTCTTCTTAATTTAGGAATTTAAACTTTCGTGGTCATTTAAACTTCTCTTCTTCTTGTTATACAATATTTTAAAAGAAACTACGTATTATTTGAAGTGATGGAACTTAATACGTTTACTTTTTATACTACATATATATTTTTGACAGTTCGTCCGAGAATCTCATCAGGCACTCGATCACGACACTTCATAAGTTCGCGCCAAAAAAAACCCGGAGGAGATGGTTTGGATCAAAATAAATTGTTTACTTAGGACTCCTTATTTAACTTCTTATTAAAACAGCCTGCCAAGTGCAATGTTTTTCCGTGCGTACAGATAAATCGCATAAAATCCGGACTCAGTTATGCTTTGAAAAAGTTAGTAACGAGGCGAACACTTACAAGACCATACTTACCTTTTCTTTGTAGCAACACCGACATTTTTAACAAAACCAAAAGTAATTTAGACAGTATTAAATCAAATTACAAATTCGTTAGTAAAACTAATTTTATACGTAACTTTTTAATGTTTAGTTATTCTAATAAGTGTTGTTCCTAACAAAAGGAGAGAGGCTGGACTTTAATAGAATAATATTAAAATAAATATGCATACAAATAGTAATAAATTTAATTTATTTAGTTACGCCGCAGCACATTCCTCGGCGAGCCTCAAGAACTTGTAATTAGTTGAAACGGATAAATTTCTAGCGGAACAATTTCTGTCTATCTATAACTCGAGGGAAACAGATTTATTTAAAGCAGTTACATTGCTTTTGTTCTTGATTTGCAGATTGTATAATTTGTAAAGTGTGTGAATATAATGTGTTATAAATTAATTTGTAACATAATTTATTGTCTTAAATAGTTTTAGCCACAAAAATATACCAGTTGACACTGTTGTCATCAGGCGCTTGCCTAGCGACTTTTGACTAAGCAATAAAAGAAGTAGAATTCAAAACTCGAAATTAAAATAACATCACGCAATCATTTCAAAGCAATACTATTTTATTAAAATTAGATTCATTGAAATAAGAATATGAGGTAATCAATAACTTATTGATTTTTTGACCTAAAATAAAAATTTTAATGAGTTGCAATAAAACTCTTTTAAAAAGGGAGCTTGAAAATCGCATAATATAAAAGTGCAATGTCTTTCCAACTGTCTGTAGAGGAGCGAGATTTTATAGTTCCAAGTTTGCATTCGTAGTTACATTTAATAAGTAGGTTTCCAGTAAAAAAATAGCCGAAGACTTCTGGAGACTTCAGCCATTTCACAGTAAAAGTAGCAGCGACGCAATTCAATTTCACATTTTGTGGTGTGTAATTAGCAAAATGAAGTGTTTTCGAAATTCAATAAATATTAGATGAAAAGTACTATAAAGCCACACATAATAAGCAATTTCTGCAAGACTTATATGTGCTATACTAAGTGGTACGCATAGTTCAAAGCAAAGTTTGTATACTGAACAAAATTTTACTTATTAATAAGTACATATATTTTTTTATTACACAAGTTTCATTATTTTTTTGAGTAGTAACTGAAGAATACACCAGATAATTAACTAAGTGAAGTTAACAAACTGAAGAATATACCAGTTTGTTAAGAAACTACACAAATTATAACTGTGAAGTTTTCATTCGTACTGTGAAATGGCTGTTAATAACACCAAATATTTAATAAACATTCAAATTACAAAAGTTACGTAAACTCGGATCAATAAGAGAAGAATCTGAGAAGTTCAAAACAAAAACTTGGACGTCTCAAAACGCTTGTTGTACAAAATCAGGGAACACACAATTACGTAGCTGTACAAAGTAATATACGATACGGTATAACAACGAATCGCTTAATTAGAAATGTTGTCGGGACCTACGCAAACGGACTTGCTTGTTCACCTTGCCTCCAGAAACTTATCGCTGAAGCGTGCCCTTTATCCTTTCCATTTACAAAATATTTATTTAGCATCCTTTCCTTAAGCCCCTGTACTCAGGTGCGAGATCGCCCTAACTCAAATAACGGGGCAGACATTTAAATAAGGCACGTGATTTCATTACACTTGTGCTCGGTAGCGGCATTCATTTATTATGTTCGCCGCAGAACTAATGTTACGTTTCTATTGTTACACGTGTATTTTTGGTGTGAACGTGTTTCTTTATTGTAACTGTTCGTATGTGATGCGTGTTATGTAATCCGTTATGTGTCTATGTTAAGTGTTCGATATAATTATTGTTAGAAGAATTCATATGCTTCTTTGCTGTTTATGTGTATATGGGTATTAGGGTTGTGCATACTTGAGTAGGCATATTTTTTAGTTTTCTGTCACGAGAATGAATGAAAGATGCTTTCATCCTCTCGATACATGCATCTTTCACATTCACCTTTTTACTTATAATATCATTGTTTCATTTCCCCATCCGATGTCCATGTGTACAGGTCACGATGTGTAACATCTGGATCTCCCATGTTTGACCGAAAGGAATTTGACAAATTTTCACTTCCCAAAAAATGTTTCGCGTAATTTCATTTGCCAAATTATTACTTAGCACAAAATCTATTCACAAAAAATTGTAACGCAAACCTAATGTTTGGGAAATAAACGTTTAAACTATAACTTGTTTACCAACTAATCCTTTTGACATTTTTTATTTAGTCAAATATTTCAGTTGGAATAACAGTTTTTACGCAAAATCAATAATTATCCTAATCTAAATACCTAGTTTAGTTCCGGGTAACATAACGTTTAAACTATAACTTGTTTACCAACTAATCCTTTTGATATTTTTTATTTAGTCAAATATTTCAGTTGGAATAACAGTTTTTACGCAAAATCAATAATTATCCTAATCTTAATACCTAGTTTAGTTCCGGGTAACATACTAAAAACAATTTCTTTTTTCTATTAATGCAAGTCGTTTCTGGCACTCGCCGGCCGCTACCGCGGCACCGCTCGCTTCGCTTGCTCGGCTCGTGCGTAGGAGGTCACAGTTCTAACCTAACCTGACCATGTTTTTAATAATTAACTTACTCTTACTGCTTCCATAAATAAACTAATATCACCAAACGTTTATAGTCTGAAGATTGTTTGCTGTAATAAATCATTTGATTAAAGACCAAATGCCATAATGACATTATACTTAGTAATATTTTGCTAAGTAAAAATTTGACCAAATGAAAATATGCGTACTAAAATCATTCGAAATGTTGCAATGGTATAAAAAAGATTGCTAAAATTTGTTTAGGTAGTGAAATTTTGGCAAAATCGGCAGGATCCCGTAACATCTACGTCTAAATGTTAAGCGGTTACATGAAACCCACTTTAGTGTTTCATATACACTACTAATACTTGCTGCTATGATGTGCTTCTGGCAAAAATAAAAACCCATCTGTACTGGATCAAAAAATTAATCCGGGACGTCACAATTGACACTTGCGCTTTTGGTACGTTACGTAAAATGTTAATATTTTGCCGAGTATTCCCACGCAGTTCGCTCGCGAGTCCTGGATTTCTGGCAACAGGTGATTTTTTAAGCCTCAACATGAAACACGAATTCTCGGGGAGAAATGGCCACGGAAATTTTTCAACTCGAAAACTTTATAATTACTGAGTGGAACTGAAACAGAATTTGGTAATTTCAATACTTCTAAAGAAGAAGGTCTTAGTAGTTGGCCTAAAAGTTTGGAATGAAGTGAGTAGGAATCTTACATTTTATGTAAGTCTAAGACAATTAAACCTATGAAATTCTATTCAAAACTTTACTTAAGAAACGATTGCGGTAATAAAAATTAAGATATGCCACGTAAGATAACAAAGAAAATCAATAGCCAAGCAAATTGCGATGCTACGTTCAAACCTCAGAAACAACTCATAAAACGTGACTTCTCGAGAAACTATGGGCCGTGTCGGTTTTTGGGAGAACAAATAAAGTGATCACTCTTCAACGCCGATGAGGTTTGAAAACACAATCCTTATATCTATTTCACTAGTCCTGCCTCAGAATAATGTCCGGCGCATTAGATGGAAAGCATATTCATCGCGAGAAACAGATATTCTATATGCTAAAACTAGAAGCCGACCCAGATACACTTGGGACTAAAATATTGCACTAACGATAATGGTATTGTGTTTTAAATTATGTTTTATTTTAAGTTTGTTTCACGTTTGTTTTTTATTTTCCCTGCGGAATAACATAATTTTGGCATGTACAGTTGTACAGGTATGTACTTTAAAAGAATTTAGTGCCTATAATAAAGTTTGAGCTTAAAACATACGAGGGGAGTTCAATGTATTCTCGGTATAGGTATGAAGGAAAAGGCGGAAAATTCTGAATAAATTATATTTTTCAATATACTCCCCGTACACCTCAATACATTTATTTGTTCGTGAAAGTAACTTTTCAATTCCCTCTGAAAAATATTTTTCTTCATGGCCCGAAAAATGTTCGTTTATTGCTCCCTTCAACTCTTCATCGTCCGAAAAATGCTTTCCACGAAGGTATTTTTTAAGATTAGGGAATAGATAATAATCACTAGGGGCCAGGTCCGGACTGTAGGGTGGATGATTGATTTCTTCAAATCCGTACTCCCGCACAGCAGCCTGGGCAAGGCGCGCCTTGTGAACCGGCGCGTTGTCGTGAAGCAGCAACACACCTGCGGTTAATTTTCCACGTCTTTTTTCTTTAATTGCCTCCTTTAAAATACGCAGGGTGGTTGCGTATGATGCAGCAGTAATACTTTGACCTTTTTTTGTGTACTCGATTAGCAAGATTCCCTTAGAATCCCAAAACACCGTGGCCATGAGCTTTCCTGCGGACGGAGTGACTTTGAACTTCTTCGGCGGGTCTGATCCTTTTTTGTGCCACTGCATAGACTCTTGCTTGCTCTCAGGGTCATAGTGGTGAACCCACGTTTCATCATCAGTAACAATCCGATCGAAAATACTTTGCGGATTTTCACCACAGAGGTCCAAAAACTCCTTACAACAGTCAACTCGCACTTGTTTCCGTAGCGCGGTGAGCATTCGCGGCACCCATCTTGCACTGACCTTTGACAAATTCAGGCGCTCATGAAGGATTGTGTGAATAGTACCCACGGATAGCTTAGTCATTTCTGCTAATGTTTTCACTCTTACACGGGCATCTTCAAGTACAAGTTTTTCGACTAATTTGACGTTTTCTTCAGTAGCGGCACAAATTGGCCCACCAGCGCGGGGGTCGTCTTCAATGCTCTCTCTACCCCGTTTGAATTCACTTGACCACTTCTGAATGGTAGATAATGAAGGCGCAGAATCTTGGTAAACAGCCACCATTTCTTCATGGATAATTTTTTGAGTTTTTCCTTGTTTTGTGAGGAATTTTATCACTGCACGATGCTCGATTTTTTTCATCATTGTCGAATCAGTCATCATAGTTGTCTTTTCGCAATGATATCTTGAATACTAATGGTGGCAATTAAATGAAATTTTGTATTTATACCCTCAAAGAGTGTCATTAACTAATGAGATAATTAAATTACCCTTATCATTAGTATATCACCTCGATACCGAGAATACATTGAACGCCCCTCGTAGATGCTATAATTTATCTGCATTATAATTTATTGAAACGAATACTTCATACAACAAACGGAATATTAATTTATGGAAAATATATGCAGAATATAATTGTAAATATAAAATAGGTTTTTTTATCTGGTTACTAGAAACGGTTAATTATTATCTTTATCGTTGTAAGCGATGCAAAAATGCCTTAGCGCTATAATTATCTAATTAGTACCACGTTCTAAGTCATGCTGCCGTGATTGGATACATATTCCTACTCGACTATCTCTTCCTTTTTCGTATTGCCTTACACTCAGTGCCGTGTATATAAACTATGTATAAATCACAAACCAGCCAACATCTGCCATAGTTTTTTGACTCGCGCAATATATTCAAAGTTGGTATATATTACAAACTAAAGGGATAGTTCATCACAAAGTTGCGATGTTATGCTAATAACCAACTAAAATAGAGCAAATAACACCCACAATAACTTGGAGGATTACGACACATGTACAATGTGGGAAGTTTTTAATTATAGGATCATTGATATTCTGCCTCCTTTATTGTGTCACTGTGTAGTTTTATTTAAGGGGATTTTGTATCTTAAGGCTTTGTACAAACTTTCTTGTTAGGTTTAAACTCTAAACACATATCCGAAGTTCTCTTCAAAGCGGTTTACATTACATACAGACTTTCAAGTATTTCATTGTGGTATTGTTGTAAGGAGATTAGCTTGAATAGCATAACTTGTGATAAGCGGCCTGATATGGAAAAAACATAATATACACCGTGTTTTTTAAGTCAGTATTTTCCCGTAAGGCATGTAATTAACCCATGATATAGAAGCTACCTATAATATTTATTTTACAAAATATGTAAGAAAAAAAAGGTTTCTTTTTCGCCAATATTTATTTTTCATAGCATAACAATGTGACGGTCGATGCGTAAGGTCAATACACTTTATTTATAACCTAAAAAGTAACTTACCCTTCGTTCACGACACATTTTAGTCCTAGGAAATGCTGATTTTAGAGATTTCTTTTAGAAAAAGGAAATCATTTTTGTATATTTTGTAAAATAAATATTATAGGTAGCTTCTATATCATGGGCTGAGTACATACTTAACGGGAAAACACTGACTTAAAAAACACGGTGTATAAGTATAGTATTCCTAAACTTAAGTACCTATTATGTTTTTTTTACTCGGTGACAAGACATGAATATTTTTCCTTGCCATTGCTTCAGTATGCCCATCTTTTGATTCTCGTCTGAATAGCGTATTGGTTTAAGTAAGAATCGTACTACTACAGTGCGTCGCCTGTTGTGGATTTTATTCCCACATGGGACAAACCTTTGTCCACGTATACTCGTAGTTCGGGCTGAGGGTAGCTAATATCCATTGTTTCTATATTATGTGTAAGTCCTCTGTGACGCAGACAATTTGCCGGAGAGGTTCTAATAAGCATGTTGATGTGTTTTAAAGACTTTACGATCTTACTATATTCTTTAACATGCACTCCAACAGTTTTCTAAACTATCTTACTTACCTATACCTATATCTATAGATGATTGTCAGAACGTTCTTCGTCCGTGACTTCAATGCTAGCAAAACTAGAAATAGGACTTATTCCCAAGCGGTACATTTTAATTTAAAATATAAATACACTGTACAGTCATTTAAAAGTTGGATTAGTAGAGCAAGGACGTAATATGATTACATTTACGCCACTAGAATAGTTTTTGATTCAGTTTAAAATTTTGTATTTCGGTTTCCATCGTTTATATCACAACCTCTATTTGTTTTCTATAGAGGAAGTGCAGATAGATTAAGAATTGGGAGACGAGTATGAAAATAGATTCACTTTCGCTTGTCCCTTTCGCATGACTACTTAGTTGGCATATACCTGACGTCTAGGTTTCACGATCAGCCGCTTGCGCCTTAATTTATAAGAAACTGACATCCTACAGCCCTGTCTACCTTGCTTTATTCTCAGAGTTCTCATTGATTTTTTATTTCACAAATAAAGTAAATCATAGTTCAGGTATTAATAGAACAGCGAATATCAGAGTGCAGATCGTTGTTACGGCATGAATTAAAAACGTATGACGTTATAAAGTCTATCTTCCTCGTCACTCAAAGCGACTGTAGAACACCTACCAGAAGGTCCATGTTCGAATATTATTATGAATCCGAATAAATTCAATATCATCGTTACTTTTTTAAACTGAATCGCTAAAACTTTGATTTTGAAATAGGTGCGGTTAGATCTCTGAGAATAGACTATTTTATTTCTGGGTAAATAGTTAAAATGTTGGTAAATGTAGGTATATAGTTTTGTAATAGTTCTCGTTTCTTTAGCGTATTTTTTAAATGTATAAATTTGTTCCTCGATTACTAGAATGTGTTCGCAATTGTCACCAGGTTAATATCTGAAGATGGGAACCTTTAGTAATCACAAAAATATACAATTACAAATACTATAAGCACACCTGTAACGTTTTGGATCGGTACTTTCTTCTACAACTTTTGCATTTTTATTTGAAAAGCCTCTTTACGAATTGGAACGGCTTATGAACAACATAGAAAACCACCAAATATTCTATTCAGTAATTAGTGTGGTTTCTGTACCTCGATATCACAAGCAGAACAGAAACACATTTTCACTTTTAAAAGTGCAAACCACTAAAGATATAATAATTTGGTGGTTTGAAATAATTATTGAATCATTTTTTCTCAAATATTGTATCGCCGCTCGTATTTTCAAAAACAACAGATGGCTACTCTATATAATAATAAAACATTGCACAAACGTGGTATGTCGAAACATCTCGCTGAACAAAGCTAATATTTAGCTACTTTATTAGATAAAATAAATTTTATCCTTCCATTGCGCTCTGGAAATCTATTAGACTTAATAAAAATCTAACAAAATTCCTGTGAGAATACCTTGTCGACTTCCTATACAAACAAAGGAGATCGAATTACAGTACTCCAGGTAAGGTTTATATTTTGTCTTAGAGATAAAATACAACTTTTTGGTATGAGTTTTATTATTGTGCTTCATTTTGTAGTGTGTGAAAAGCCTATCAAAAGTGGATCGGTATCGATAAGTTGGATTTATTAATAATTTACCATACATTCACATACTGTATGTAATTATTAAAAGTAAATATTAAATTAAATTATAAAAATAATAACATTTGAAATAACATTTTTTTTTATAACAAGTAGCGAAGCGATCACAAAACATTACACTCTACTTTTAGCTTCGCATATTAACATAAGACTCGATATTCTTCCACATGGGTGTCAGATATCGTGACAAAAGACAGCTTCTGTGTTATTCTTCTTCCTTACAAGTCAATGGTTCTAGCTTAGATGTTATTAACATAGATTTCGGCCATCTTAATTGAGCTCGGTGTGGCTCTATGCGGCCACTTCATATGCTTTCGATAAACATTAGGTGCAGTTTTAAACATTTATTATTATAATTGTAATAAGTTGTATTTCTGCATTCAAAAGACTAACATTTTTTTATTAATAAGTATGCCAACCATAACATTGCATAAATACTTCATAACTTTATCTGATGTCAGATAACTCTCAGAGGAATATACAAATTGTTCTATATCGTACTCAATCCAAAACACTCAATCAACGTCAGTAACAACCTCTTAGTCTAGCGCACCATCCCTGCAGTGAACTCAATAGTACATTTCAACAAATATTCAGCCTCATCGTACAGTTCTTTGCAGTCCATTGCTGGACATAGGCCTCTTCCCATTTGACTTACAATAATATTTTGACTAAATAGGAGGATCTGGTACGGTCGTACGATTTGGTAAAGCATTTCATGTCGACTTTTCCGACTCTTCCCGAAGATACCATTTTCCTTACTATATTTTCCTCCTTACAATAACCATGACATGAAATGGGGTTTGTATTCTTAATCTGTCACTTTGTATTCTTAATCTGTCATCTCACTGACATCCTAGCTGGCAATAAAAATTAGTTTAGCATATGAACATTTGTAGCATTGTTCATAGATCGTATCGTACAATTGAGATGTCACCGTTAGCTCGATATCTGCTTAAAGACAATCTCCAACAGTCCCTAGACATTACATCATAGCGAATGAAATCTCAAAGAAGATTATTCTCAATGGGATTTGGCAAAAGTTTGCGACTCCTATCTTTTCCATAGTTGTGTAGTTTGTTATATATTTTACTAGCCTAGCAGATTCAAGTTTGAGCGTAAAATTAACCGTGAGTTACGGTTATGTTATGTCTTTTTCCTCTCTAGTTTATCGGTCACTAGCCGTTTCCCGCGGTTTCACCCGCGTCCTGAGGGAACTACTTTGCGTACCCGAAAAACCCAAATATCTTACGGACCCTTATTTTTTCTAAAATAAAATATAGCCTATGTTACTCGCAGATAATATAGCTATCTAATGGTTAAAGAAGTTTTAAAATCGGTTCAGTAGTTTTTGAGTTTATCCATTACAAACAAAAATACAAACTTTTCCTCTTCATAATATTAGTGTAGATTAACCTCGGGGAGAATGCAGAGGAAGTTCATAATCTGATTCCTCCCTCTTTTGCTCTTGGACGTCCAGACAAACGAGTTGTCAGCAACACCGTTTACGGTAGACATCCCATTCTCCATCTCTGGCTGCATCATCGCTGAGCATCAGGTGAGATCTCAGTCAAACGTTAGCCTAATAACAATGAAAACAAAATAACAACAGGTGTCAATGGTAATGACAGTCTCCAAATTTTCATGCCATGCATAACTGTCTTTGCCATAGTAGTATAATATAGTGTATAATGTATTCATATTTTTCTGGACAACCGAATTTAGATTTGAGCAAATGTTTTCGGATATAGTATTAAAAAATGTTCTATATTTTACTAGACAAGTGAGTCCAGTCCTCCCTCTTTCATAATTAAGTTAGTAAACTAACAGGTAGGTCACGAAAACCCAGGAGGCCGATATTGTTCTAATTCGGCGCACTCACAAAGCCGAGATACACTTGACGAACAAAATGGCGAACGATTTTTGTCCGCTTTAATTAGGTCACGAACGTCAGTAAGGCTTTTGGCCCGTTTCCTTAGCACAGGTAATCACGATCGGAAAGGCATTAATTCAAAACTGGAGTGTGCCACTCGAGCCGGATTGCTAACGACCTTACTTGAGCACGTTGCAGGAGAACACTTTCTAAATACGGTGGCAACACCACCGCTACCATGCTGATGTTACTAACATAATATGTTTATTTTATTAGTCGACCATATTTGTTGTTTACAGCAATACTTATTTGCTAAAATGTTGGATTACTGCCTGTGAGAATCTGAATATGATAAACCAGTAAAATCATCCTTAAGGCAATACTTGAATTTGGAGTATTCGACGATCTGTATCGCAGCTTTATTAACTAAGCCGCTAAAGTCATTGGCGTAAAATGATATTTTCTAATACGAACATGTGAGGGGTTTTTTAGAATTATCTACTGTAATTTTATAAAACTAAGCAGTCAGCACAGAAAATTATAGAATAACTGACATTACAGCAATAGGAAAACATTGCTTCAACAGAAAGTTAATGTAAGCCTAAGTTCGCAAGTTAAAAGTTAACTATTTCTGTAGAATATACAAACATGTTATTCCTTACTTCTCATATACAGCGTAATTGCATTTAAAATACTTTGACAAAATTTCAACGAATTATTTTCATACACACACAGCCACAAATATACATACACATATATTACGCTAATTTGTATAGCAAGACCAATTCAATTCAATTTTCAATTTATTCATATTCATAAACAATTTACATTGTGTTGAATTTAGATTAGCATGGAACATGTCACAAACAATTCAATAAAATTACAATAAACATGAACATATAAACATAATTAAATAATTAAACATAATGAAACAAAAGAAAATCATAACCAAGGATGTCAAGTAACATAATAAATAATATGTCACAAATTGTAAAATTTCATCTATACATATTAATAAAATTGAAGTGTCTGTCTGTGATTTCAAAATAACTATGTTTTTTCAGGTGCATATAGTTACACGATTCTAAGTATAAATCTACCCTTTTTAACATTTTTGTCTGTCTGTCTGTCTGTCCGTCTGTCTGTCTGTCTTTCTGTTTGTCCGGGGTAATCTCTGGAACGGCTGAACCGATTCAAATGAGACTTTCACTGCAAGGCTTCAATTTGACCCGGTAGTTGGCGCTGTTGTCGCGATAACAAGTCTTTACTTCTTCTACTCATCTATACATATAAATAAAATTGAAGTGTCTGTCTGTGATTTCAAAATAACTATGTTTTTTCAAGTGCATATATTTAGTTACACGATTCTTAGTCCAAATCTACCCTTTTTAACATTTTTGTCTGTTTGTCTGTCTGTCCGTCTGTCCGTCTGTCTGTCTGTCTGTCTTTCTGTTTGTCCGGGGTAATCTCTGGAACGGCTGAACCGATTCAAATGAGACTTTCACTGCAAGGTAGAGGACTTTATAGCGCAACATATAGACTTCAATTTGACCCGGTAGTTGGCTCTGTTGACGCGATAACAAGTCTTTACTTCTTCTACTCAACTATACATCTATACATACATATAAATAAAATTGAAGTGTCTGTCTGTGATTTCAAAATAAGTATGTTTTTTCAAGTGCATATAGTTAGTTACACGATTCTAAGTCCAAATCTATCCGTTTTAACATTTTTGTCTGTCTGTCTGTCTGTCAGTCTGTCTTTCTGTTTGTCCAGGGTAATCTCTGGAACGGCTGAACCGATTCAAATGAGACTTTCACTGCAAGGTAGAGGATTTTATAGTGCTACATTTAGGCAATTGAACCCAGTAGGTAGCGCTGTTGTCACGATACCAACTCTATACCTATATGAGTATATTTTCAGTTATTATTATTTTTTGAAAATCGCCGGGCGTATATAAATTTTATTTGGCAGAGACGTAGTTTATTTATTTTAGGCGTTCACTAAGAACGAATTTTACGAAAGGCCTTGATTGACGAGGTTGTAAGGTTCGCGCAAAGTATGACATTATTATTAGCCGCGTGCGAAGCCGCGGGTACCAGCTAGTAATAAATATATTAATCCTTTCATATATCTCTATCTAGCATCTATCTCTATTTTATAAATTGTCAATTGAATAGAGACATTTTTCTAATAGGAATGCCTTTAGCTTCGCCTTAAATAATCCTGTGTATAGTGCGTTTTTTAATTCTATTGGTAGTCTATTAAATATCTTAACTGCCTGATATTGCGAACTGTGCTTAATTATATCCAAATGTGGCACACACCCAATTTCAAAGTCTTTCCTACGTGTTTTCTCCCTTTTCAGCCTTTCCTCATGTGTTTCATATTTAAAGATATATTTTTTAAATGTGCATAATAGTACAAATATATACAAGCCAGGTACTGTGAGAATACCCAGTTCTTTAAAGTGTGGCTGACAGGACTCTCGTTGAGAAATGCGAACAATGGTGCGAATTGCTCTCTTTTGAAGTATGAAAGCCCTTTCACAGTTGTAGTTGTAACTATTGCCCCAGAACTGTATACTGTATCTTAATTTAGACTCTATTAGGGCGTGATACACCATTTTTAGGTCTTTTACACTTACTTCATCTCTTAAAGATCTTAAGGTATAGCAAGCAGATGATATGTATGAGTCCAATACTGATAGTTCCTTTTTCCAGTTTAACTGTTCATCCAAATAATTTAACTCCATTTATGTCAATGTCCATAGTATCTTGGTTACGTGCAGTTGTTTTAAATAGCATTGTATTTGTCTTATTTACGTTTATTGTGAGTTTGTTTACCGTAAACCAAGAGTAAAAAATTGATAAGGCTGAATTTACTTTATCAGTAAGAGTTTGGATGTCAGTTGACGTAGCTATAGCATTGGTGTCGTTCGCAAAAACTACCAATTGTATATCAGGCATTATTCTGCTAATGTAGTTAATGAGATCATTTGTAAATAATATTAATAAAATAGGGGCCAAAATTGATCCTTGTGGGACTCCAACTTAATGTTTAACATAGTTGACCTATTCGTTTCTTTTAATCCGTTATTTTGTGTACCACTAACTTCGACAAACATTTTCCTATTATTTAAATATGATGAGAAGATCTGTAGGGCTGTGCCTCTTATACCATAATGATCCATTTTTGTAAGGAGTAATTTATGATCAATGGTATCGAAAGCAGAGCTCAAATCTAAAGAGATACTAGCTACCCTTAGTTTTTTATTTATATTGTCCATTATATCGCCTATCAAGATATAAATAGCATCTACTGTTCCTACATCTTTTTGATAACCAAATTGTCTGGGATTGATTATTTTGTTAGCATTAAGATGAGTATTTAGTCGGTCTTTCAATATTCTTTCATATATTTTAGAGAGTGTGGGTAACAAAGAAATAGGCCTATAGTTTTTCGGATCTGATGTTTTGCCCTTTTTATAAATGGGTATGATTCTAACTTTTTTTAGTTGCTCGGGGAAGATACCGTCCGAAATGCATTTATTATAGAAAGTTGAAAGTGGCTCTGATAACATCTGTAAGTTACTCTTTATGATTGATATTGGAATTTCGTCATACCCGCATGATTTCTTGTTTTGCATACTTGTGACAATTTTAGTAATTTCATTTGGGGTAGTAAGTCTAATGTCCATATCATTTTCCACTCTAGTCGTGCTCTGCTGTAGAAACGTTATAGCATTAAAACAATCTGAATTAGATGTAATACATTTATGGTCGAATTGATTTGCTAATACATTCGCTACTTCATTCGGATTATCAATTATTTTGTTATTTACTTTTAGTCTGATATCCTTATGCACTGTTTTTATCCTATTTGTACTTTTATTTATAACTTTCCAAATTTCCTTACTAAGATTTGGGGAATTTTGAATTTTTTCACTTATTGTAAGTTTTTTTGCCTTAGATATCACCCTTCTGTAAATTCTAATGTAATTATTTCTATACTGTAATACACTACTGTCGAGCCTGTTACCACCAGTCATTAGAATTCATTTCATTCTACTTGATGTTTTCACACCTTTAGTGACTCATCGCAGTTGAAAACTATTTCCATATTTAATTTTACAAATATGCTTTCTAAAACTTTGTTGAAAGATCCTACCAAAAGTCCTCAAAAATGTGTTAATTCCGATACTACTCCAGTTTTGTTCAACAATTTTTTGTCTAAAAGTAACACTTTGCTTACTATTATAAGTTCTCTTATATGTAGTTTGGTGACTATTATTTGGATTTCCAGAAGCATTCTCTGTAAATAACAATTCCGCAAGTAAAGCTTCACGTCCATCAGTCAGGCCATTGTGGTCTACTTCACACGACTCTACATATTCATCTGACAAGTTTGTTAAGAAATTATCTAAGCAACTGTAACTGTTATTCCGGTTAAATGTATGAGTATTAATAAGATATCTAAAGTTGTAGCACGCTAACAGGCTCATGAATTCAGTACGTTTTCTACTTTCTGTAAGCAGGTCGATATTAAAATCACCGCAAATTATGCATTTCCTATTAAACAAATGCTCCAACAGACTTTCCAAGCTATTCATAAAATTTTCAAAATTCCTATCATTAGGAGTACGGTAACAACAACAAAGAAACAAATCAGAACTAATATCTTTTATGCAACAGATCTCAAAGCTTTCTACCCTGTACAGTTTATCTATTACCTCTATGTTCTCGACCTTTCTGTCAATGCGTCCCAAAATTTTACGTTTAATTAACTTTTCTTTTTATTTCTTACATTGAAAGATACAAGATTATAGTTTTCCAAATTCAACATATGCACATTTATGTCATTTAAGAAGTGTTCACTTATGCATATGTAATCTACCTTTTTAGAAAGAGTTTGTAAGTATATTTCTAAATCATTTTTCTTGTTAGTAATACCGCACACATTTTGATGATATATTAAACATTATAGATTCATTTTTTGGTTGCACTGACTGTCTTATATTGTGCTGGAATTGCTGCCATGTATCAAGTTTAGCCAAGAAAAAAAAATATTTTCTGTGTCATTTCTATTACTCACAAGTACTTCCCTTTTTTCATGCAAGTTACAATTATTACCCTCTATATTTGAAAAGGTTTCTGAAATGTTAGTTTGAATACATTTATCTGCAAAGCTTTTCTTAGCATTACAACAGATAGTAGATTGATAACTTTTGGCCCTAAATTCATAATCTAGATGAAGAATTTCTCTGAGAAGAGACCTGGACAAGTCAGTGACATAATTTGCTTTAGATGGCATATACCTGGAATAATCCATGTACAAAAACCTAACATTATCATATCTACTGTATATGAATCTTAGCATATAATTGAGTTTAATTTCATTGAGATATTTGTTTATTGGTACCTCACTTAAAATTACATTTGTATTTGTGACCGTTGCCAACCATGCATGCAGACAAATTTCAGTTTCATAAGGATTATTTTCATGACATCCTCCGATAACAATAACATAGTCTGATTTATTTAACATTGCAATATCATTCTTTAGCGAGTTGATAACAGTTTTCAATTTTGCACCAGATTTTATGTATAAAAACACTATGTTATTTGATCCTAAGAGTTTTTGCAATGAATAACAAAGCCTTCGTCCCTGTTCATTGCAAAGGATAATGACCTTATTTGTATGTTTTGCTAAAATATCTTTAGATTGTTGTACCCTACAAACATAACCAATATCACTGAGTTGTTCATCTGTTAACATGACAGTCTCGGACGTCCCTAAGGCCGTCTTGCATTCAGCATTTTTTCTTTCTTCTTCTATCTTTGAGTCACTAAATGATTGAATATCCTTAGCTGGTTGTTTCTGTAGTTGTTCAGTATTAAGGTCTAATGATGCCACACATTTATTCACTAGGTCAGGAGAGTTTTGTGAGGAAGTATTTACTTTTTCAGTGTCAGAAGTACCAGTTTTACAGTTAATATGTTTCATTGGCTGTTTTCTTAGTGATGATGTTTTAAGAGAGCAAGTACTTTTTGCTCGTAGTCTCTGTTGATATTGAGGTGAGTAGAATTGCTTAGGTGTCCTTGTTTGTGCATTATGTGTGGTGTGTATACCTACAGTCTTTAACAATTTCATTCTACTTTCAAGTGTGGTCAATTTGTTTTTTAAACTGCTGTTTTCAATACTTAAGTTGTCAATTTCAGTGTTTGCAGATTGTAGCTCAGACTTGAGTTTATTTATTTCCTTCAACAGTGTATCAATGTCGTGATTATATGCTGTGTGGGGTAAGCTTTGGTATGATAAATCTAAGTCAATTTCACTGTCACTAATAGTTGTGCTAGACATGTTGTGTTTGTTGATGTTTCTTTGAGTAACATTCGCGTATTCATCCATATCTTGTTCCTTTGTTTTCCTAAATTGTTCAAATATTCTTTGTTATCAACTTGTGAGCAAACAATGATGTGTTTGACGACTTTGACGTAAGTGTGACGTTTGATTGTGTTGATGTAACAGAGTCTTTTAGCTTCAGTTCATTCACTGGGCTCAAATAATCAAATTAAGTTGATGTTGTCTATGGTTACTAATGCTAAGTAGCACGTGCAGCTCTAGATCGTATGTTGCAAACAATTTGTAATATCTCTATGAATATATTATTATGATAAATAATAGAATGATAAATATATGCCCCCCAATAGTCTCTGGCACTAGTTTTTGTCTTTGATCACGTATGTCACGATATTTGAATGGAATATTTGCTCAAACGGTTTTTATTTTATTGTTATTTAAAATAAACAATGTTATGATGACCATTCCAATATTTCCAATTAAGAAATCACTGCTTTTGTTTCAAAACACGTAAAAGCTTGTTACGATATTTTATCACTTTGCTATTTGACGAGAAACACTGTTTAGTCCTTTGTTTACACTTATTTTTCCTGCTCTTTATCTAATGACGATATTTTCTCACAAACACTGCTACTGCACTTTAATACGTTGCGGAGTACAAATATGCACTATTTATTAGGTTTAGGCACGATTTCACTATTTTTGAATATTTATTCACGGAGGCGATGTTTACCAGAGCGGCACAGTGTTGCCAGGATTTAATCGCAACCCTCATTATCCCCGTGAGGGCAAATATAAACGTGCAGTTTGTCATACGTGCACCGATCCTCCGATGACGGCGGCCTCATTAACACTACAACACTAACTAATGAGACGATTAAAACGAAACACTGACTAATTCCCACGTTTAATATTTGTGAACGACTTCTCAACTCATGTTACTGTTCTTGAAAATTTCTGTTGTGGTTTAGACACTTTTTGGGTCAAGATAACCTTAGATATTAAGGACTAGCATAAAATATAAAACATGAACTAAAGGAAGATCTAAGTTTAGTATGTGTGGGAAAGTTATTAAAAAAGACGTACCTGTCGAAGCAACTCTGTTTCTTAAAATCCTTTAAAAAGCGTTAGATTGAAATCATAACGACCTTCTCTGAGAGATGGTATAAAATAGTAGACTAAGGCAATAAAGTAGTATGAATAAAAGCGTTTTTAAAATGATCATAGGCAAATTAAGCTCAATGTAGTCGTAGTCTTAAAATCAAAACTATTCTGTGATTTACATACGGTACATATCTGCCAATAACACCTGGTTACGGCAGTCTCTATGCCAAAACTAGATCAAACTCGGAATACCTATCGTATCACCTCTATATTTATATTAATCAATATATTCGAGCAAGCCTAGTGCAAACTAAACAATACAAATGCTTCAATAACTGCCATAAAATAACATCGAACAAACATAAAGTAAACTAAAAGTTTTGATAGTAGCTCAACAATAAAGGAAATCCTCAGAAATGAAATCAATAAATTCTTGAAATAGCATTTACAATATAAACGGAAAACAGCCACAGCAAACCTGCCATCAATTCAAATATTTATCTTGCAAATAGCCCGAATCAAGTCGTTTCAATTATAATTAGATAAACAGCAATTTGTAGGTATAGATTGTAATTTATATTGAGTTGTCATTAATAATTTAAAGGCAGGAGCGCTTCGCGAAATTTCACGAAAATGTAGGAAACGGGTTTTTACATTGCTGACTTTATATTCTTGAATAAATTAGAGATTTATGAATTTGAAATATGATAAACGTTTATTTTTCAGAAAGACATTGATTATATTGAGTAGTTGACAATATATTTGTAACGTCCTAATATTTATTACTAACTGGCCAACTTACCTTCATAAGAATCATAAATTAAAGAGAGAATGCAATAAGAAAGAACTTGCTCTCGTTTTTATAGTAGGTAATAGTGATGTTACATTATTGAATAATTGACTACATATAAACGATTCTTTGGCTCAACTTCCAGACTTGGAAGCGGGTCCAGAAGGTTAAGTAAGGGTAAGTTCTCCTCCCTGGGTACTGTAATTATTGGAATGTAACTTTTGGAAAATCAATAATATCTATATACTAATATCTTCAGACTAGTACTTCAATATTTACCAAACATGTAAAAAGTATAGCTCCAAATAACTGTTATGTATGGAAATAAATGTAAAATATATAAATAGATATTTAACGACTTTTTAAATAATAAAAGAGTACTTAATTATAATTACAGGCAACCGCTGGTATATTGTCTGGAAAACTAATTAATTAGCTCTGTTTAAAAGAAAATTGACATTCAATTGATATTAAAAGGTCGTTAGGTACGTATTGTTTATCGTCTGAATTCGTATCAATGTCAACATCGGTTAGAATTATTTAGTGAAACTATTATCGTGTTAAAGGGCTATTAGACAAGTCTATCAGTCTATTCATGTGTGTGACGCACTCTGGTGTCAGAGTTTATATATAGGCCGCCCGAAGAGGTTCTTGTCCTGAGGTAAGAGCTGGAAACGAAGTGTCCTCCAAAGGATAGTAACGCATCCATCCTTATGATGACCTATGCAAACGGTGCTTATTTTTTTCTGTTTATACTACTACTGCTACGCGCCGGCGCGCGGCGCCGTGGACAAGAAAAAGTTAAATAAATATCCTTCAAACGGTCGATAATAAAAGTTTTTAAGTTATAGGTATAATAACAACAAAAACTACATGCGTTTGCTAAAGCAAACCTACATAGCCGACTGCAGATATAACCAATTAATGGTTGCCCTAGAACATGTACAACATTTCTTTTAATATTTACGAATACATTTATTTCTTATTCATTTGCCTTTTCAACAATAATCATCAATCACACGCACCTCATAATTCAACTAGCACCGAATCAACAAACAAAACACCATTCACATAGACTTGTCGCCTAAAACAGTGACAAACGCACATTCAAAATACGTATATTTACGTTGGGGAGCCTATTAGTTAATTGGATAGTACAGTGCCTACACGATTGACATTTCAAAGACAACGATAATCAATTGTGCGTCTAACGAAGGGGAGGACAAACAGTAGCCAGTGGCACGCCAATTGACACGGTGACCAAACATGGACGGCACAAAACGAAACTGTACCGTAACCGGAATCATCAGACATTCTGCCTCTTGTGTATTTAACGACTTATGTACACGATTACTGCTCGAGATTTCTATGCACTTGGGAATCGTTTAATAGAAGGCCATGTTTCGTATCGTGTTGGTTAAATATCAAGTATGTAATGCTTGTCATTAACCTTAAGCATACGAGATTCATAACTATTTCCTGATCGGGTTAGGATAGCTATTTATTTTTATTTCGGTGCCTGTTTAATACTATCATGCTTAGCGTTCGATCTGTAAGTGAACGAAAAATAAAAATATAGACTTATGTCAGGTTTTTAAGAGTCCAATCTTTCTACCCTTATGATATAAAGCTAATTGCTATGAGAATGCAAACGCCGAAGT
This sequence comes from Euclidia mi, assembly GCA_944739405.2. NCBI lineage: Eukaryota > Metazoa > Arthropoda > Insecta > Lepidoptera > Erebidae > Euclidia > Euclidia mi. The sequence continues at coordinate 46,376,530 of OX123183.2, forward strand.
ATCCATTTAATATAGTAAAAGCATAACAAACGATTCAGAATACCAGCAAGAAAATCTGGAAAAAGATCAAGAAAACACCCCCGCTTAAGGAATACTAAAAAAAACCTAACATAAAGTCATGACTTACAGTATCGGTTTTCGATTACCCGACAGAACTAGAAAATCTTATACTAATATATAAAGCTGAAGAGTTTGTTTGTTTGGTTGAACGCGCTAATCTCAGGAACTCTTGATCCGATTTGAAAAATTCTTTCAGTGTTAGATAGCCCATTTATCGAGGCAGGCTATAGGCTATATAACATCACGCTCTGAGCAACGGGAGAGGAGCAGTAGCCTTAAATAACGCGGGTGTAACCGCGGGCTCATCTAGTAAATAATAAAAATACGAGAAATATAAACGAAACTGCATCCACTAATTAAATTTATTGGTCCGTTAACCCGCAGAACAGTCACTTGTCAGTACTGTCAATTTGCGTGCAGTGTATTTAGAGAGGCAGTTTGATGTGCTAATGAACTACATTAACGTTTAGTCGACGTCAATAAACGTCAGTTGGGTGCAGAGTCACGCGCACGTGCCTGCACGTTCGAGTTCAACATTTCACGTAGTTGCTGTTCACATACATAGATAATTCACGGGTTATACGTTCCATGTGTAGGTGTGTTGCTGATATGCCCCAGGTTAAGATTTGTTAGACGATTTTGCTTGGATGCTTGATAAATATTCGCAATGCTAGGCACTTGAACCTTAATTTATAATATGTAGGTACAGTTTATTTGAAAATATGGGTACCTACTTGTATTAATCTCTTGCTCCAGCGTTTGGATGGATTGATAATTAATAATGGATGAATAATTTACGAAAGGAAATATTGATTGATGGATGGACAATTTACATATAGAGAACAGATAATTTACCGCTTTACTATTTCGCTAATCTACAAAACATATTCGCTGCTGAAAGCAATGATAAATCCATCGTCGAGATAGCCTGGTGCTGATTGATCGACTTTGAATGGTCAGCTGGTCATAGTCCTCAAAGCGCGCCAATCAGTGCGTTACATGGTAATCGAATAGCTTTACATGTCTTTTGTCACTCCGGCGCCGCGCCGCAGTGCACTGTCATAACTAGCTTTTTTATGCGTCCGCTGCTAGTTTCAATAATAGCACCCGTAAAAATGTGTATATGAGATAATTGGGCCGCCCTTGTGACCCTCTATGGTCTATGAGCTATTCCTGGACATTACTAGCACAGTTCTAGTTACGGCACTGGTGCGCAAATCACTGTTTACGATATAAAGAATCAGTTGTTTGCCTTCTCTGACGGCAATAAAAACAAAGCCTTATAGTTCTGAGATAAAAGAAATTCAAAATATAAGCCTACCTTTAGTCAAAACCAAAGCTATTAAACAATGATTGAGTAACAATCATCCAAACAACCAAGCCGTTAGGTAAGTCCTCCTCATCCTCAACCTTGCCCTCCTCAGATCTTCCTGCACTCAAAGCCCATACTTGTAGTGATCTGACGTCCTCTCGATGCAAATATCCATGTCTTACAAGATGACTGTACCAAAACAAAATACCTTGGTGTTCATATTGATAACTTACTGACGTGGAAGCCTCATATTGAACATCTCACATCTCGAGTACGTAAACTAATATCAATTAGGAAAAGGCTACGAAATTATGCAAATGGTAATTTAAAGACGGTCTACAATGCATTTTGCCAGACTCTCATCTCGTATTGTATTTCTGTTTGGGGAGGTACTAATAAGACCCACATTCTTCTACAAGTCGAGCGGGCACAAAGAGCTGTCTTGAAGGTAATGTCATTCAGACCAGTTAGATATCCCACTGCAGCAATCTACTCGGAGAGTCAAGTTCTCCCGTTAAGACAGCTTTTTGTGCTCCACGCTGTACTTCGCAAACATTCCACACTGAAGTATGACGCTAATATCGCAACTCAACGACGGCATTACCAGGTGTGTCCAACACAGAAAGCCCGGACAAGCCTAGCACAGCGTCATTTTCGAGTATTAGGGAACTACCTATATAATAAGATAAATAAGTCCTGTAACATCTATCCGGTGCCTAGACAAAACTGCAGGAGGATAGTAACCAAATGGCTTCAGGCACATAATTACGCAGACACTGAAGATATTATTAAGATCTCTAGGCTATAAGCAGAAAAGGTACATTTATTCACCACACAGAACAATAAACACGTAACACTCAGTGACAAACATAACATAGGTAATTTATTTTGTATAATTGATAGCTAAAGTCAATTGGATCAAAGTAATATGAGAGAGCCCTGATATCCACAACACAAGTTTATTCTTATCGTGGATATCGGAGTTCAACTTTTTTTTTTTTTTTTTTTTTTTTGTTTTACGAGGTGGAAAATCCCTTCGGATCTCCGACTCTTGGGGGAAATAAGAGCCGGAGTATGTGGTGTTTCCACTAAAAACCACCTCGACTGCCGCCATGTACCCGTGTGTCGGAGGGTGGGGCATCACCTAAGCACTCGTCGCCATCCTCCGACGGGTATTGGCCCGCCAGATGGTCAGGCGGGCCCCGAACAAAACCCCCTTGGCGACGGATTAAGGTGTTGGACTCCGCCGCCAAAACGCCCAGCGGCCGCAGAGGATAGGGAGGACGGCAACACAACACCGCATCTCCTCTTCCTCTGCGGCCCCACCGCGACGCATCGAATGGTGCGCCCCCATTTGGTCGCGGGAGATAGGGCGCGCGGCAACGCAACACCGACACGCCTCTTCTCCCGCGACCGCACCCGACTGCGAGGGACAGACAGAACTGTCCCCCGCACCCGCACCGTTGGACGCGTCCTGCGCAGGCCCCTCCAAGCCCACGCGGAGCGTCCCCTCCTGGATCCCTCTTAGCTTCACCGCGGGTGACCAATCCACGGTTACTGAGCCCCCCCACCACGACAAGGTGGAGATCCCACGGGGGGGATCGGAGTTCAACTTAACACTATTGTTGTTATGTTATCAATTGTTGTTATTGTTATGTTAGAGTAAGTGTTATTGTACAAACTTTTGTCTCAACAAATTATTTATTTATTTTATTATTTATTTATTGAAATACATTTCAAACGATCCCACGTGGACTGCCCGTATAAAAATTCTAAGTAGATATGCAACAATAGAATATTAATAACGGATATGCATCCCTCCGAGATACGCATGACATGCAGCCTACCTACAGCACATATGAAGCGAGGCTCATAATATTTTTACATGCAAAATGTACTGCTATAAATCTTTGTATGCGTCATATAGATGCAGAGAGGTTCCGTTGCTTCAAATTGTAGCCAGCCAAGCGGAAAATTGCAAACTAGCGTTCCCAGCGTACCTCCCGTCTATCTGAGCTTACACCTCTTTACTATAAGCAACCACGAATATTAACTACGAAATGTAATACCCCAATTAAAGGTAATAGATTTAACTAGTGTTTATTTAAGATTCAGGCTGAGAGTAGAAGCTTAGAAATAAGTAACGAAAATGTTTACGAGCGGCTTGGATAGATTTTTATCCATACTAATATTTATGTAAGTAAGGAATAATAGTCACGTAATCACAAAAACAAACAAACTATTTCATTACGTACGGCTGGTACCCATGCCAAAGCGCCGTCTTATTAACTTTTGCAAATGCTTACAAAGCGTCAATTCTTTGCACTTCTGGGACGTGCAAATTTTGACAAGACTTGGCAAGAAACTTAAGCTTTTTGAAAAATAATTCACAAGTTTCCTGTAGCACAATACAATCCTGCTACATATAAACATATTGAGCATTCTCAAATAATTTTGTCATTAGCATGTGATATTATACATTATATGTATATTGCTTTTATACATGATTTAGTTTTAACAGTAGTTTTATCAATCATTTCCTTATTTTTCAGTATTACATTGTCTGAAAATATTATAAATGTTCTTCGGCAATTATTCCTTGAAAGTTTGCCTGAAAATTCGACGATTTTATAATAAACACTATGAAAATTCAGGCAACAACTAGTAAACTAGTACTGTGTAATGGTAGCTAATGACAAAGGGCTATTGGCAAGAAAATAGTAGAATTAAAACTATTCTCATCATCTTCTCCTTCTCTTTCTAGCTTTGTAGGAGAGGAAAACGTATTGGAAGGTTGACTGAACACAAATACTTATTGTTATAATAGTATTTCCTACAAATAAAAATTGGATAGATTTTTTTATTTTGATCTCCAGGCTAATAACTTAAGAAGTTTATTAAGGCGAGGTTGCAGTACTTTTTAAGATTTTTGAACGCCTGAAAGTCCCATGAACTATGATATTTTTAATGAATAATAATTAAAGTATAAAAGTTGAACATATCTTCTAGTAAATCGTAAAGATAGAAACACGATTTGAAATGGTTGGCTCGATAAAAAAAAATATCAAACATGACACTAAATCACAATTTTAAACGTGTACTGCTTAGAGATTCCATAATGAATTTATATGAAAGTATTATCAATAGAAACAGCTCTTTATTTTAAAATAAATGGTAAAAACAGATTTCGTAATTTCGTTATCATTTTTCTCCAAGAAAAAAAATTGTCAAAATGTTGGCATTATATCGCTCGCCGGCCGTTCATCAGTGCCTGTCTAGGCGTGATTGAGGGCGGACGTACGTCATTGCTCCGTAAAATCCCCCTCCACCCCCGCATGTACGTTTTCGCAAAAGTACAAAGTAATTCGTATTCCAAACTCAATCGTTCAAACCATAGACATACTAGTAAGAAACCGTAGACAGGTTACTGACAAGGTAACATGACGGAGCTTACGAGTAGCACGCATCGCGAAAAGCGTACGCACACTAATATAAATATGTCAAAACGACACACTAAGAATTAGATAAGAAGTGTAAGTGAGATAGCACATCTAATCGCAAGCGCGAAATAGAGATAAACATATACTCTCTGGACCGACGCGCATTGTGACATCATGCTGACCGTTTCACAAACAATAATTTGACTCAGATGCGACATGATCACTTTGTCTCACTTGAGTAAATTCAATTCGCCTCAAAGTAAATTTGATTAATTGATTTAAGGTAGGGAAATAAAAAGTCGATGTGATTTATTTATAACATTTATTAAAAAAGTACATTTTATTCTTCTCATTTCATTCAATGGAAACCTAAAACAGTACGTTAATATAAAAACTGTGCGCTGCGGACCCACCGTAGCCCTGGCAATACCCCTAGGGGTATGGTGGGTCTTTTAAAGCTTAACCGTACTCCTGGCTGAAATGCTCGTTGTGTTGTACCAAGGTGCTACGTGGACATTAAACTGAACAGTGTTATGTCTCGTATGATAATGACTTACTACTTACGTTTTTGTATTTTTAGACAAACGAAGATAAGCGCTAGTACTACATATAGAGCAACAAGGAGATAAATTAGAGAATAAAACGTTTAGGTATTACTGCTAATGGTTATAATGCTTTGTATATTATAGGTATAATCTGTGGTACTGTTGAAGACCAGTCATCATCATCATCCTAGCGCTGTCGGATCATTCCCACTAGTTCTATTGAACAGTTCTATGATAGAACTAGTGATACTTTTTTTCCCACTAGTTCAATTAGCACAACTTGATGAGAAGAATAGAACTAATGGGAAACAGTTATAGGAAATTTCCCACTAGTTCTATGGATGTTTTACAAGGGTAGTGTCACAACATCGCGCTCACATATCCGAATAAATATGTATGTATAAAAATGTGTTAAACAAATGAACGTCTACAAAACAATTGAACGTCTACAAAACAATTGAACGTCTACAAAACAAATGAACGTCTACGAAACAAATGACTACCAAAAAGTGATCAGCTATCGATAAGTTTCATTTGTTTTACACCTTAAACAAATGAACGTCTACAGAACATATTCATTCGGATATATGAGCGCGATGTCGTGACACTACGGATCATTCCCAGTAGTTCTATTGAATACCCTTGTAAAAACATACATAGAACTAGACTGGGACATTTCCTATTACTTATCCCATTAGTTATATTCTCCTCATCAAGTTGTGCTAATAGAATTAGGACAGTTCTATCATAGAACTGTTCAATAGGGCTACTGGGAATGATTCCACAAAATAGTAGAACTTAAAATTAACGAACTGTAATAAACTTATTACACAACAATATTATCTGGGAGTACGGTTAAGCTTTGATAGACCCACCATACCCCCAGGGGTACTGCCAGGGGTACGGTGGGTCGGCAGCGAAAACTGTGCAGTACAATGTACTTAGTTGTTTAATACTAAAAGTAGAAAAACAAGAACAAGTGAATGGACTTTGATCATCCGTCAATGTTTGTAACTTACGTATGATATTGTATTTCTATAATAATAATATATTGTGTTGATTCAGCCTCAAATCACTTTTATTACTTGACAAAAACACACATCAGTATTTTATTATTACGAATGTCCCATCTGGATACTTTGTTTTTTAGTCTTTGAACACGCACAATACTGCTTCTCTTTTACACTCGCTAAATGCCAATTTTTTTATTCACTCTATTATTTGTGATACTGAATTTATTATAAATTGTAAATAAAACGTTGTAATATTGTAATACTCGTGAATGAGAAGTGATTCCATAACTTTTAGTCATTTTTCTACTATAGTTTGTGCAAAATCTCATTACACACGACGGCATTTTCAAATGTAACGTACACACACACACGAGTAAAAGAGCGAGCGCTTCCGACCGCAGCGCGTACGCGACTAAAGCCAAATGAGACATTTAGCCTGTTTTTAATGTGCCACTTTTGAAGTTCGCATAACTCATCTACGATTTTTTTACGCTGCACTGTGGCACACGCACACACGAAACCCCTCCCTCCCCTTCCCCCCGCTCACTCGCTGACGCCACCGCCGTGTTTTTGTTTTTGCGGGGGGTGAGGTCGAGCTACGGACTGTACTGCAACCTCGCCTTAATGTACATACGATAATTTATCAGAATAATATAATCATAAGCTCACTTACCTTAGATAGATAGATAGAGTAAATTACTCTACCTATCTAAAAGCAGAATTATTTTTATTCATAGTCTGATAACTTGAAACTGAAGTACAATTTTGCGGCCTTATCGCTAAGAGCTATCTCTTCCAGGCAACGTTAAGATAGAACTAATATATTGCAAAAATGGATTGTATTGTCTCCTTGTTTAATATAAGACTTTGGAGCGAATTCCCAGTTGGTATTTGATTAAAATTTTGTCTGTTGAATAAAAACCGTGTTGTTAGCGAATACTGTAGCTGTATTTATTAAATAATACCCATGCTAGCCACGGGACGATGATAATAATACTTGTTTTTAAAATGTACGTAAATAATAAGTTCATATACTCTAGAAATGTGTTATCTCCTCTGCTCTGCTTTCAAAAATGTAGGAGTTGCGCAAAAATTTCCATATCTGTTTTTACACTTGGTGTGCCCACTACATTGCTGTACAAAAGTTTTTAAAACGTTCTTCGTTTTATATGCTTGTAGATTTTGTGGTCTCACGTCAAGAAAGCACGCATACACACTTAAACAAATATAAGATTACCATTCTGAAAAGAGTAACGATATTAGAGTTATCAGTCTCCTCCGGGCAGCCGAACGGTGTGCGCGCGCGCTAGTATAATTAATTGCTCCGAGTCAGTGTCATTAACGCGTACTCGTAGGTACCTACCGCCACTATTGGTATCGCGTAGCGAAAAATGAGAAAATATGCCGTGCGAATGTAACGTAATTATCAACGAAGTTCTAGCCTTTATGGCTACGAAATGTGACATGATGGATGATCTGAGCATAACAAAGATATGCAGTTCCTGGTTCACTGAAGAAGAAATTGAAACTGCAAAAACGATTATTTTTGAGACAACAAATACCAGACGAACCATGCGGAAAGGAGATAAAAAGCATAATGCGAATATTGCGGATATATTTAAAAATTTAAAAGAAACGAACGCAGAGAAATTACCTATATTTGTTGCAAAGGATTTGAGCCGGGTACCGCCAGTTACATTTGACCATTTAGATGTGACCAGTATTTAAAAAAATATGGCTGCCATGAAGACTGAATTATTGACTATTAAACAGACGCTAAGAGAAGACATTGACAAACTGAATAACGAAGTATCCATACTGAAAAATACAAGCAAGCATGACAAAGAAATTGACCAAAGATGTACCCTACCCGTAAAACAAAATCGGACTAACAGACCCCAACATTTTTCTACTGCCGTGAAGGTTATAGCAGCGTCGGCAACGCCTGATAAACAATGCAATACGACTATAGAAGATAGTGAGGAATTTGCCATTGACCAGTCTCATGACCAAGCTGTGTCACCAAAAAGTATCCAGTATAGTGACATTTTGAAAAATAACGGTGAATCACAGAAAGTTACAAAAGATGATGAGGGATACCAAACTGTTACGTATAAACGGAATCGGCCTGGCACTACAGAGCGAGAGTTACATAGCCAGCGAACAACACAAAAACCCTTGGGTCCCAGAAATAGAAGAGGTACTAAGGTCAGTGAGAAGCTCAAGGCCGCGGATGACCTAGTGTGGATTTACGTATCCCGTTTTAAAAATGATTGCACCGAGGAGGACATATTGTCTTACGTTTCCGAAAATGATCAAAAAGTACTTAGTGTGGAAATGTTGAAACCAAAATATCCTACTAATTTTAAATCTTTCAAAATGGCGGTGGAAAAGAAAAGTCTAGAATTTATTCTAAAAGAAGATTTTTGGCCGAGTGGCATTGTATTCAGAACGTTTAAGCCAAACCAAAATGGACCAAAATAGAAATAGTATACGTTTGGTGTCATTTAACTGCAAAAGTATCAAACGTTCAGGAGCGTATATAAGGGATTAAAGTACGATATATTAGCTATCCAGGAAACCTGGCTTTTACCAGAGGATATGGATTTCCACAGTCAAATTGACACAGATTTTCTGTACTATGGCGTGTCGGGAATGGATACCAGCCATGGACCAATACGTGGCAGACCCTACGGGGGCACAACAATAATGTACAAGAAGAGTGCATTTACTAAAGTTACACCTATACGAGGGTCAAACTGAAAGTTCTTAGAACTGGCCACTTATAAACAATATAATAAAAAAAAAAACTAAAATTTGAAAATAGAACTCTTTGCCAATATTACTGAGTATATATTTCATTCATTTGTCATTTGTTTTACGATTTGGCGGCAAATTGAAAATTGTCTGTGTCACGTCAACATGAATTTAACACGAGAAAAATTTCGTGCAATGATTTTTTATGACTTTCGATGTCATTTAAGTCAACAAGAAAGTTATGATAGACTACGATTGGCCTTTCACGATGAAGCCCCATCTCGTGCGACTGTTTACAACTGGTTTAATGAGTTTAAACGTGGTCGCACTAATCTCACTGATGATGTACGTGAGGGACGGCCTTCTACGGCGACGACTGAAAATAACATCTGTGTTGTGCGGCGTATGATAGAGACTGACAAAAGAGTGACCTATCAGCAGATTCGGACAAGCTTAGGCATCGGTATGAGTCAAGTGTACAAAATCCTCCACGAACATTTAGCGGTCAGGAAGCTTTGCGCCCGGTGGATACCTCATAATTTGACTAAGGCTCAAAAACTCCATCGTGTGGATTGGTGCCGTAAAATGATTGAAAGATTTAACGGAGGTGACTCAAATGCTGTGTTCGACATACTAACAGGTGACGAAAGCTGGATTTACTGTTATGATCCTGAAACCAAAAGACAATCTGCTCAGTGGGTGTTTCCTTTCGAGGAGTTGCCAACTAAAGTGAAGAGAGATCGAAGTGCGGGAAAAAAAATGGTGGCCTCGTTCTTTGGAAGGAGAGGTCATTTCGCAACAATTGTGTTAGAGGATCAAAAAACAGTTTCTGCAGAATGGTACACTACCAATTGTTTGCCACTTGTCTTGGAAAAAGTTCGAGAGAAACGACCTCGCAGTAGGATCCTCCTTCACCACGACAACGCCTCGTCGCACACCGCCAAGCGAACGATCGACTATTTGGCGACATCAAACGTTGAATTACTGGGTCACCCGCCGTATAGCCCCGACCTCGCGCCTTGTGATTTTTATTTATTTCCAAAAATTAAAGAAAAACTTAAAGGAAAGCGGTTTATGAATGCTGAAGAAGCGGTGGCTGCGTATCGCGATGCCATTGAAGAGACCCCTAAGGACGAGTGGGCAAAGTGCTTTTCCCAGTGGTTCCATCGCATGCAGCGGTGTATTGACGTCAATGGACAATATTTTGAAAAGATATAATAAAACTAATAACTGGCTAATGTAATCAGTTTTTGATTTTCTAAGAACTTTCAGTTTGACCCTCGTACAATGTGAATCGAGGCGTATTGTTGCAGTGCGTTTACAGTTAGCCGACCGAAGTGCCGTAGTTATATCAGTATACATGCCTACCGAGTATAGTGTATAGATAACTTACCGCTGTTTACAGAGTGCTTAGGCGTTATTACCTCAATTATACACGACTGTGAAGATGAGTGTGTGTTTGTCTTAGGAGATTTTAATGCGAATATTGGTAGCCTGTTTGGAAGAGATTTGATCCGGTATTGTACTGATCAGAATCTGATTTGTGCGGACATTCAATATCTCGGTGAGTCATTGAACAATTATACGTTTCTCAGTGAAGCCCACGGCACTACCAGCTGGTTAGACCACTGTGTTGTTACCCCTGCCGCTTGGAATACAATTTGTAAAGTGTCCATTTTAAATGATGTGAACTGGTCAGACCATTTCCCTCTCGTAATAGAGAGTAACTTAACGGTTATTAGAAAAAAAGTTGTCACTAATTTGCTCATGGAAAATAAAATATCGCTTAATAATAGACAAAAAGGTCAGTTATCCGAATATTCCAGGTTATGTGATATGTATTTATATTATATGAATGTGGATTGTTGTAATCCTAACTGTGTGGGGCTTTCTTGTAATGACCAAAGTTGCTACTCATTTATAGAAATATATTATCAATCATTAATTGAAGTTATGTCACGAGCCGCTATTAATTCGCATAAAAAATATCGGAGTAAACAATATAAGCATATTGTGGGTTGGAATACACTCATTAAAACAATACATACAAATGCTCGTAAAGCTTTTCAAACTTGGACATTGCAAGGCAGGCCTACATATGGATCTGTTTATGAAAATATGTGTTACACCAGAAAATTGTATAAAAATAAAATAAAATGGTGTCAACAACACCAAGAACAACTACGAATGGACGAGATTGCGAGGCAAAGGGCCAACGGTGACTTCGCTCAGTTTTGGAAATCAACTAATAGACTTTCGCTCCGGCCTAGTCGTGCAGTAACGGTAAATAACATTGACGATCATAAACAAATCGCTGTGGCCTTTGCGTCGCAATTCAAAACCAGTTCTGAGGGCGACACATGTTTACAGAATGCGGGCCGTTATGCGCTGGCTGGTGCCATCGAACAATTAAATATTATAATAACTCCAGACATGGTGCAAGACTGTTTATACAAAATGAAACGAGGTAAATCGCCGGGGCATGACGGCCTAACCCTGGACCACGTAGTTAGGAGTGGCCCCCAGATGTCCGAAAAATTGTCTGTGTTATTTAATTCATGTCTAACACATGGTTACTTACCAAAAAATTTCATGAAAACTGTTGTGATACCATTAGTTAAGAATAAAAAGGCGGATATTTCGGATATGTTAAATTATCGACCTATATCTCTGGCGACTGTACTATCAAAAATATTTGAAAGATTAATACAGCCACACATAACTAAATACGTAAATTTACACAGTGCGCAGTTCGGCTTCCGAGCCAACCTCGCAACTGATACTGCTATTTTTTCATTAAAACAAACTGTCAACTATTACCTAAAAAGGAAAACAAATGTATACGCTTGCTTTCTTGATATAAGTCGTGCATTTGATACCATTAATTATGAAATATTATGGAAAAAAATGGAACAGAAAGGAATACCACTTGAAATAATACGTATAGTAAAATTTTGGTACGAGGGTCAATTAAATGTTGTAAAATGGGGTGAAAGCCTTTCAGACGAATACAAGCTTAAAACAGGCGTAAGACAAGGCGGGTTAATATCTCCAATACTGTTTAACCTATATATAAATGACTTGATAGAGGAGCTGAGCGGTGCGAATGTCGGCTGCTCAATTAATAACGTATATATAAATAACATCAGCTACGCTGACGACATGGTGCTTCTCAGCCCCTCTGTCAAAGCTCTGCAGAGATTGCTGAGGATATGTGAGGTGTATGCGTGCAAACATGGTCTTAAATACAATGTTAAAAAAACAGAAATTATGGTGTTTAGATATGATAACAGTTCACTACCTATACCTAATATAACCTTATGCAACTCTGAGCTAAAAGTTGTGAATAGTTTTAAGTATTTGGGACACGTCCTGACAGATAAACTTAAAGATGACGATGATCTGGAACGCCAAAGAAGGCTCTTAGCTGCTAAAAGTAACATGCTTGCCAGGCGATTCGCAAAATGTAGTAAACAGGTTAAAGTCACTCTGTTTAATGCGTACTGCCGCTCACTTTACACTTGCCAGCTCTGGTACAAGTACGCGCAACGTACTTATAATGCGTTGCGGGTACAATATAATAATGGATTCCGGTGTATGCTGGGACTACCATGGAGGTGTAGTGCGTCAGGCATGTTCGCAGAGAATAGAGTGGATGACTTCTATGCAGTTTTGAGAAAGGCTAGAGCCTCATTTATGAACCGGGTACATAATTCTGACAATGGTGTGTTGAGAGCCATATACCAAGCAAACCTCTCCTTCGTGTATGGCTTTCAACACTCCAGCTACATAAATTAATTAAAACTGTACTAATTACATAATATTGTCATGCTTGCTTCAAATGATTATTTCCATATCTAATGTCTGCTATAAACCTGTAAAATAATATTAAATTTAATATGAGTAGTGTAGTGAAATTATTTTAAATGGAATAATTGTTTAATTAATTTAGTAATACTTAATGAAATTTTATGAAATTTTATGAATGTTATATGTTTTAATATGGGTGTTTACCTGAAATTTTTTTTTTTTTTTTTTTTTTTTGTTATTACTTTATGAATAAGTGACGTCTTGGATTTTAGGGATTAAACGTGTCGAGTCAAACAACTGAAGAAAATGAGACATTTTTTGACACAACTAATTGCGAGCCAATCGCTCATCTCTGTTTTGTAGAAGATCGAACCCACACAGTGCTACGAAGACCTATTGGGGTGTTTCTTTGAATCTTAACTTACTTACACCTCTAAACAAGCTCGTTAGTTCCTACAACTTCATAAATATGTTCACGGTGGTCGTACATTATACTAATTTCAATTTAGCAGCACATTACTTTCGTAACGCACGTTCAATGTGTTATATCATGTTGTTTTATAGCCGTACCTTTGATTAAAATACGGATGAAATTACCCAACATCCGATGCTACTCACATTGTTCTCAAAATATGCGACGAGCATAAAATAATTATGTTTATAATACTCCGTCTTTATCACGCTGAAGGTTGCGTATTCATTAAGACTTAGCGTCAAGTCGTGAAAAGAAATTGTAACAAACATAATCCCGACAGTATGTGTACTTTATTGTGTACATACTAAGTACATATTGTGTACATACTGAGTACATCGTTACGCATAATAGAGAAAACAACGACTAATTCTGTTTTTGGGTGTTTGTATACGTTTGAACTTAATCGTTGTGTGGGTTCATCACTTGAAACAGCAACACATCACTGAAATGGAAACTATGTCAACCCACACGAAATATGTCAAAGTTCATGATTTGCATGTCGCTCTTTGTATATTTAGATGTAATGGATGTTTTAATTGACCTATCCTAGAAATTAAACAAAATAACGCAATGTTTCAATTCCGTTGTGCTATAGAAACACGAGTAAACGTGTAGGAAACGCTTACCTTCTTTATAACATGAGGCAAACATAAATTGCTTTGTCACTACTTAGGACAAATCACTTAATTGTAATTGAGAAAGATTCAGTATCCTACACAAAAAAGATTGCAAAATATATGTACTATTTTCTTTTTTTTTTCTTATTTCAACTCCTGTTGTTCAGACAAATTTTGATTCCTGTATCGTGAAACTACAAACATTCAATCAATAAACGATTTTAAATAATACTCGAAGAACAGAAGACAACTTTACATGATTGAAATATGGTGAGCCGTTTAAAGTAGGAATATTAATCTGATCGTTTGCATAGTGGAGGTGGTTGTACGTAAAATTTTAAAATGCAAAAGAAAGAAATATTAATCGAGCGTGTCAGATTTTCTAAGGGGACGTTAAGTGAACCTAAAAAAAGGGTCTCATTGAATATTCTGACGATGTGGGTGTAACCGAAGCTGGTGGCCATTATTAGAACGTGCAAAGAGAATTCGCCATTTTTGACATACTCAAGCGCGTCAGGTATAAGTATATGCTTCATCCTAACGTCCTAGACGTCCTCTCTCATAATCTGACGATTATCTGGAGGAATAAATGCAACTGGGTGTGGCATTAATTCCTCCAGATCATCCTAACGTCCTAGACGTCCTCTCTCATAATTTGACGATTATCTGGAGGAATTAATGCAACACCAAGTTGCATTAATTCCTCCAGATAATCGTTAAATTTCGTTCGATTAAAATTTTTTGAAATGCTATAGCTGATGAAAAGGTATACATTATCTACATTTTTATCTTTTTATCATCTAAGCTTTACAACCAAATATGTTTCTATGACGCTCGAGTTAATCCCAATTAAGCATCGTGGACTCTACTAATACTACTCATCACTTTGAATGGGAAATAGTTCTAAAATCAAAATATAATTAAGTAGGTCAGTGCATTTAAAGCTCTCTTCTTTATATTGAGATTACCATTTGTATTAAATCTTCTTATATACGTTTAAGTACAAGTTCACTCAAAGAACCAACGTTGGCTCAGTCAAGCTCTAGTGTCACTTCAAATCGACATGGCGCCCTCTCGATACTAAAGGTGGCCCAAATCAATCCAAAGTAAGAAATTAAATTAATTTACCGGCCTTGACACGGTTCATTATTTATATGTATTATTTTAAAGCCGTCAATTGTATCATAGATAGCTGTTTCCCGCGGTTTCACCCGGTTAATTTATAGCTTAAGTTACTCTTTGGTACATCAGCTATCCGCCAGTGAACGTCCCGTCAAAATCGATCTAGCCGTTCCAGAGATTAGCGAGAACAAACAGACAGACAAAAATTGTAAAAAATGTCATTTCGGTATATGTCCCGCTATACATACATATGCATTTAGTAAAAAGCGGTTATTTTAATATTACAAACAGACACTCCAATTTTATTTATGTGTATAGATATCATAGATGAGTTATATGAATGAAGAATAATCTGTACATGTAATAAAACGAAGTCCCCGCCACATCCTGTCTGTAAGAATACAATTAACTTAAAAATTACGTAATGTTTTTTTACGATTTTCACCAATTACGTGTTGTCAGTCTAATTCAGAATAATTAATTTTATCGTTAACTGTTGCTTAAGCGTAGGTCCAGGATCGACTGTCACGCAGATGAAATCGTTGTAAGATTGTTTGTTCCGTCCACAACATCTCTGTGTATTCTTAGTTATAAAAATATCTCGTCACAGTGTTTGTTATCGATCTTCTCCAAAACCGCTGGACTGATTTCAATAATTTCGTTGCGTCGTAAGCTAATTATTTTATTTTAAGGCGCTGTTATACCTCAGAAGCCGTGAAACACCTAATTATACGTCGCGCATCTAGACATAACGGTACATATTACAAACTAGCAAAAATTAGAGCTTAAAGTCAAAAGTCTGAACAAAAGACTTTTGAAAGAATTTTTCATGTACGTAAAATAGATTCACGGTAAAAAAATCACAAAATCGAGGCAGAAAATAATCTTTCGTCTCACTGTTTGGAATATTTTGATCGTAAGCTGTCATATTTTTTTTGATAATATTGTAGGAAATCTAATGAACTAAAGAATTACCCTATTTATTTTCATGTGTATATTTTGTAAAATTAAATAAAATCTGCTAAACGTCTATGATTTTGACGCTCGGTAGATCCCATCAATATCAAACGCTTCAGCAATTTAAACCTTATTAGCATAAGCGGTGTACTGAGTGTCAGTTGCTAGTTTACGCCCCGCCCAGACCTCATCATTCGGCTATGGGCCCTGTGAGAGATAGGTCATGTCGCTTGCGTCTCCGCTGCACGAAATTTTACGTAAACCTGTTTGTTATTATAATACGCCGATTTGAGTTCGTAATTTCATGTTTTATGTTATAGACTGAATACTTTGAATCAAATAGGCTTTTCATGTAACTATGGGCACATATAATTAGGACCTAAGTTTATACTCTTGTTGTGTTTCATGTGTTCTTGTTTCTGTGCTTATAAATATATAATTAGAAGAATAAAATATGGACAGTTAGAGAAATGAAGTTCTACGAAGGATTTGTACAAGAAAGCGTCGTAATAAAATAGAAATCCATCCATGGCTAAGTGATTAAGAAATATGTAACATTTTTACACAAATTATTTTCATAAGAGTCTTTTATGACTAATTATGTTACTTATATATTATCGATTATGCATAATATAATTATATAAATTATTCTCACACTACATTGCTGCCACAGTTTATAATTTTTGAAAGAGTAATAACATAAAATCGAATCATTTTATGTACCTATATTTCAAATTCATTAGCTTGTCAGAGCGCCTGGAGCGCTAAGATGCCGCCACGGCGAACAATAATGATGACAGCGCTAATATGGCGCTCCGCAATCCGCACACAAGCGGTAACGAATGTTGTATTATTGTGTTTTGAACATAAACCTTTTTAGGTACATTGGGTAAAACTTTGATTATTCATAAACTATTAGGTATGTCTCAGTACATCTAATATCTTTTTAATTTCTAAAATCAATCATTTATAAGTAAGAAGGTGACTTCTCTGTTTGCTATAACACAAGATATAGTATTTTTTTAATAATAAAGTACGTAACTAATTATCATTATTGTAATTACAGTGAAGTTAAAGATAACAGTTCTGCAACGTCTTACAAACATTTGACTTCAGTCATTCCTAACACGATCTGTTCAAGAGCTAGCCAAGAAATGCCAAACAATTTTTTTAACAAATTTGACTCAAATTCCGTAGTGATAAGCAAAAATTACAAGAGGGATAGCAGTGACTGGTTCGAATTGCGTAAGAATATGCTGACAAATTGAAATTTTTGTATAGTGGTAAAAAGAAGAGATAACAGCAGTTAAGCCAACTTAGTAAAAAATATTTTGTACAAATAAAATATTTGCAATGTAAAATCAGTTGCGCATGGTATCTAAAATGAACAACTGGCTTTGCAACAACTGGCGAAGCAAGAAAATGTAACTATCGAGCCTTGTGAATTATTCGATTATTGGTGCCACGCCAGATGGATTAATAGGTCCAAACATGATTGTGGAAATTTAATGTTCTAAAGTTGCCTATAAGAATGCCCGGAGAATAGTATAAGAGCAAATAAAATACAAATATGGAAACATGATAAAAAAGTGAACTGACTAGTCTAAACAAATATTGTAATTGTTATTACCAAATTCAGGGGCAACGCCACGTTACACGCAAACAAAAGTGTTTATTTGCTGTGTGGAGTGGCGAAAGTATACCACTAAAAATAGAAATTATAGAAAGAGCTGATGTTTTCTGGGAGAAGCTTGTGGCGTTTTATATGAATTGGCAGTTGCCTGAAATTGTTGATTCTCGTCAAGCTCAAGGGATGGCATAGCGAGATCACGGAGAGGAAAATGTTTCATCAGTGCTTGAAATTTCTACAATACCAAGCCGTAAAAGGAAACTAAATGAAACTGTGCCTCGTGAACAACAGCAAATAATAAGTCTTATCACCTCACACACTGCCTTTAAGATTCGATGAGAATAAAGAAAACCTGCCGGGTTGTAGCAGACAGCTAACTTTTGATGAGCTGTAAACTCTGTATTTCGTTAATAAATTATAAATGAATATAAATAAATATCTTTTAATATTTATTTTCTTTGAAACAACACATATTTGAAGCGAAAGAA
The DNA here is from genome assembly GCA_944739405.2 of Euclidia mi. Lineage (NCBI taxonomy): Eukaryota > Metazoa > Arthropoda > Insecta > Lepidoptera > Erebidae > Euclidia > Euclidia mi. Next base: position 46,394,756 of record OX123183.2, read on the forward strand.
TTTTTTTATATTTTTCCATACAAACATGTATGACGAGAGCTAACGAAAAAGCAGTAACTCAAATTCTAATTCTATAATTTTCTAAGCAACATAGCAGTATCTCATGAATAAGGTATATCCACATATATTTTTGATGTTTCATCTATTTTGAAAAATAATAATGGGTCGGGTTTCGAAACGAGTCGCCTGAATTTGAGGGTATTGGTAGTGTAGGGGGCTTAAGGTAGTTCGTTTTAATCCCCTAAAAGTAATTTTGGCTGCCGGAGTTGCGTCTAAATATTACTAAACAATTTCCAAAATTTCATAAATACTTCGGCAATTATGCAAAACGGAACATAGTTTTTATACTTTAGTACAGTTTTATAAATGTAAGTTTTAGGTTTTATGTGAAAAACGTGAAACGAAATGCAAAACTGCCATCTTGGAATGATCATATTGACAGCTAATGTCAAATTTGTGCGTCATTGCTTTCGAGTGCCTTGGGTTAGGTGCGACTGTAATAAGTAAATAAATAGGTTATGTTAGGGTCTCTTTTGACCCTTAATCCGAAAATAGGAGCCCTTCGCAGGGCTCCGACAACCTTAGTTTATTAAACTAGTGTGATGAATGTGGAAGTTGGCAGTGCCATACACAGCGATGTTTGGAGATTTTTTTCAGAGGAAACCAAGTATTTCCGGCAAGTGAAAATGCTGAGGGGGGTTTCAAGACCTCCCCTGCTCCCTCTCCAATCAGTCACAACCCCTAAAAACGGCGACGTATTTCGAAACCTTTGCCATAATAATTATACCTATAATAACAATAAACATCCATAAATAAATAAAAGAAATCAACTTTTACTAAACTTCAATTATCTCGTAACTCGCTTCAGTTGAGATACGGCTTTTGCGCTTAGTAGAGAAATATTGTGTTTTTTAGGGTACCGTAGCCAAAAATTGTAAAAACGGAACCCTTATAGATTCGCAATGTCTGTCTGTCTGTCCGCCCGTATGTCACAGCCAATTTATTGCAAAACAGATTTGAAAACTGGCAGGAATGGAATTAGATGTAGGTATTCTATGAACTGCTTCACTATTTTTATACAAAAACAAAACAAACATAATAATGGCCTCTCCATACATGGAACTGACTTAATTATTTTTATTATCTTACGGCACGTAGGTATTTACCTACTTTCGTCAACATTTAATACCTATAACGTCTAATGTAAGCCAGTTTTGCTCATGGCTGCACTGAGAACAAAAATTGCGCTATGCCTATATTGTACAAACAGATTGATGTATGTAATATAAATTTTAATATCAGTATCTCAATTCAATATGCTAAAACGTTTTGCTTGCGATTTTGAAATATTGGAATACGGATGTCGCCAGAATACGGCCGCACGCGACGAGAATGAAGGGGGGCGCCCCGCAGTAGACAGAGCTAAGCTCCCTTCACCTCCCCTGCTTCACCCCCTCATTTACCAAAACAGTCGCTTAGGACAGCGCCTTAAGAGCACAAAATGAAATTAGCATACCTATTCAATCGCACGATATCATTTCATTTCTTTTCTTTCATCAACACCCGCGCTAGGAATAAATCTCGTTTTGCAAGAGATACTTCTCAAACATTCAATTAACTAACACAATATCCAGTTGCAGAACCTGACACGAAACAACAATTTGTGATTGACACGAAGTGTTTTCCTGTGTGGGAATCGAACCCACAACACTCGGTGTTGAAGGTGAGCCGCTCGCTTTAACTAGATACTACGCCATACGTGCTGTCAAACAACAAAACTATGGAGAATAACTAGCGCATTCTTATAACAAACAATTTACTTACATTTTGAGTAAACACACTTCATACATTTTCCGTTTTCATATGATGACGACTACCTTTCACAAAATCTACGTAACGTAGTGACATACCTGGATATCGTTTTTAAAAGCTTAAAATATTGTTGGATGAATATTCATTTAACTTTAGCTATATTACGTAGACTCTGTGTGCGTTCGCGAGTTCGTCGGAGGAGCGTATTTATTCTGCCTACATATTAAATTACTTTTACAACGAGTAACTTTGGTACGTTGCATCTCCGACGCTGCAGCACATCACAAAATTATGATTTACACTGCCGCGCTTGTGAAACTTTTATTTAAGGGGCAATGCACAAGTGCTGTACATACGGTACGTTTAGGGTTGCTAGAACACATAACAATAGAAGTGAAGCAAAAGGTAAATTAACGCTATATTTGTGAAAATTATCAAGGATTAATAAGAAGATAGGCATAAAAAAGTCACTGAACTTGATAAATTAACTACACAAGCAACAAATCTGTATATATTTTTATATATACAGATTTGTTCCTTGCGTTACTGACTGACTGACAGACAAGCTACAGAAACTACTCGGCGTAAGAAGCTGAAATTTAGCATGTATGTTCCTTGGGGACCGTAGGGGTGCACTAAGACGGGATTTCCCGAAATTCCCACGGGATCGGGCAAAACGGGAAATTCTAAAATATGTGCGTGCGAAGCCGCTGGCGTCGACTAGTATGACATATAAATGAAGACCGGTTGGCGCAGCGGGAGTTTAAGCGACTGCTACGCCGAAGGTCGCGGGTTCGATTCCTGCTCAACTCATATATTTGTGTGCATGAACATAGATGTTTGTCTTGGTCTGGGTGTTTCTATGTATAATATGTATGTATTTACAAAAAATAAAAGTATATATGTATGTTTATCCATTATCTAGTATCCATAGTACAAGCTCTGCTTGGTGTGGGACTAGATGGTGATGTGTGTATGTGGTAGAATATTATTATTAAATATATTTAAATCAGGGAGCGCAATTTGTATGGGTAGGTATAAATAGCAGAAATTAATTTTGTTGTATTCGTGATCCAGTTTCATTGCATGAACCCATAATATGAAATCTTGTCAAACCTTCATCGTCCAAGAGCAATCCCGACTGCATCCAAAACTTTCACCTAGTAGACCCAGAATCCACATTTTGGTCTTGCCAGATATAACAGTTACCTAAGTCACTTGATAACCCTACATTTACTACACGTTCAAAGTTCGGAAGCCTGACTCGGCAGGTACCTACGTAATCGTTACAATCTCTTACTATTAAGGAACCAGACAAACTACATGAGCGTATGATTGTTGAATATTAATAACATAGCTTGGCAGTTTACGGTAATTACGGAATATTAGAAGAATGCATAGGATAGGAATGCATCCTCAAAACTAATACATATATCGATTACAACATGCCTTTCATGCTATGCGTGGACTTTTAGTGACAGATGCAAGTAGATATATTTCCGAATGGTAATTTATGAAAAACTAAAGGCGAAGAATACTTTCACATTGAACATGACTTTAATGTGAAGGAAGGTCCGCTTTTTAGTCAGAGTCTTTACAAAATAGTTGTTTGTTGTGTTGTTTTCACAGAGCCACTTACGTCTGACCTCAGACTGTAATCAAATTTTATAATTTTTCTTCGGTTTATATGTATATTTGAACCCTAAACCGATTGTGATTGCCACTGCATATATTTGTTCAACAATGTCTGTATTATCACAGTTACTGCCTATCACGACTACTGCTAATAATAAAAAAGGGGTTAAATATAATGACCACCATAAAACGCTTTGATACCCTTAGTTCTTTTACCAAAAATATATACTTAACACCAGAAAAATAAAGTCTAAAATTACAATAGTACTAGCTATTTTAGTCACGACTGCACTTCAAATTGTATTCGAACACCAAAAATAGTAAATGATCACCAAATAAATAGGTTATGTTAGGTTCTCTTGTGACCCTTAATTCAAAAATACTTAGTTTATTAAAGTAGGTGGTGTAACCAAATCCAATTTATGTGTTGCTATTTCATACAACTAACAAAAAAACTTTGGTTATAATTTAACATTAAAATGCTGGTTTAATCTTGGTGATCATTTACTATTTTTGTCTGTTATATGTTACTATAGGTATCTGGTGGTAAGTTAAACATAAGCCATAAAGACATCTCAAGGCAAATAATAATAATTAGAATGATAACAAACGTTCGTTTTTCACAGTTGCTGGCCAAGTAGCAGAAAAACAACTATATTCATATGAAAAACCGGTACTCTTAGAAGTGAGTTTCAAGCAAACAAATTTTTCACTCACTACATGTGCACAATTTAATTTGTTATACATTAACCGGTATACGTAACATAATAGCAATATGCGCGTAGCCCTTTATTGCATGCAAATGCCTACGAAACAGCACTAGGGTGATTATATCAAGTATTGCTCGTGTCTTTGTAACATAATGCCAACACTACGGCATTAATTGGCTCGTAGCGGTGCTACGGCGTAGCGGCGCGGAACGTCTACGGCGCCATAAATTCAACAAATAATATGCTACACTTCATTGAATTGCTATTAGGAGACCGTTATGGAACTATGCTATACTAGCTATAACGCTCAGTTCTGTTTGGGGTTTGAGAAAACTCGTGTTTATTTATACATTTTTTATTGTTATGTTATTGTTTTATTGTATCGACAAAACTAAACTTAGACTATTTCTTTTGATGTCTTTGATAATACAAAAGAGGGATTGGAACTTAAGGTGACTGCCAATTCAGTTTGACTTTTACTGTTTAGTTTTGATGCAGATAACGCCAAAGAGCTTAGATATTTACATAGAGGCGCATTTCCAATGGGCGCTCTGAAGACAAACTTTCTGTGACCCAAATTGCCGCTTGGCAGCGTGGCAGTCGCGCTGTGACAGCTGTCTCTACGAGAGCAAGAGAGACGAACGTTCCTCCTGTGTATCTTAACTACGAGAGCAAGAGAGACGGAGAACGACGCCAGCGCTGCCAACTACAAACTAAACTGCAGACAGTCCCCACTTGGAATCGGTACACGAAATCCTTAAGAACTGCGCTTCTATGTAAATCTGTATTCATTGGTAACACGTACAAAATTCATTTAGACAGCTCTTAACCTATTGCAACCTATTTTAATAAAAAAACAATAATAATGGAATTTAACGCTTAGAAACCGAAAAAGGAATCTGATTAAAATCTAAGTCGAAAGTACTGAATAGACAAACGAAAAATAAATACAATAGAATATTTCAACAAACATACATCGTACACAACTAAGCGTACAGCTTAACTGCTCCACTAACTAGGAATGGCTGACACGACGATTGTTTGATAGGTTTTTCCAATAACCGGAATAATCGGCTTTATTTTAATGGACGTCAAAGTGCTATAATTTCAGCACAATTGAAAATGTCGCCTGCAGACATCCGCTAATCATCCGAAACGAGAAGGGTACACGACGTTTAAACTAAATTTATAGCGCTGAAATCGGACTCGAGAAACCGAATCTCATGAGGTACTTTATTAATTGAAGCCGATCCGAACGACAGCTGTTCTGTGATCTATAGAACTTCCTGACGTTAAGGGGGACTTTGGTTATGCTGCAAAGACGGAAATATTCATAATTTTATTATTATACTGCCGCGTTGGTCTTGCGGCATGAATGTGGAGGTCTCGGGTTGGATTCCCGGGTCGGGCAGTGTTATTGGGTTTTTCCGTTAGCAAATTCTCAGTAACAGCACGGAGTCTGGTATTGTGGCCGGTGCGGCAATGGGCTCGCCCCCTATTACGTGGGACCTAAAAATTCATGGCGAAATGTGGGTGTAATAGTACACCTCTGCCTACCCCTTCGCGGATACAGGCGTGAATCTATAAAAAAAATATTATTATAAATACCTAGTTTCTTTGAAGTTAAAATACTGTAAAGCAAACAATATTGTTTCTGGAGTTGCTTTGGGTTGCGGTCTTACTTACACGTTTCTTATTATGAGTCAATTAAAAAAACATAGTGGTAGTTGGTAACACCTACTTGTAAAACTATTGTTCTAACCTCGATAGGACTAAATTTAATACCGGGTTTAGTTCTAGATTTAGAATTGTAGAAATAGTTTCAGGAGAAGGCAGTTACTTATGTAAATTTAAAAAACAGGTACCTGCTGATATACTAAATGGACATAACAGTATAAGTAGGTACGCATACTGAGTTTTACATTAATAAGGCTGCGTGGTCCGGTGCATGGCCGCCGCTCTAGTATCTTCCTGCTCTAACGGATGTCGGTTCTTCGAGCAATGTGCCTTATCCATTGCGACTTCAACTTGATAGGGACGTTTATTCTAAAAAAGTAAAATACTATTTCCCATTTAACCTTATTTATTCTCACGTCTTCTTTTCATCGAAAGGTACATAAAATATTTTCTTTTACATACTTTAAAAAGTCCGTTAGTAACCAATACAAATTAATATTAATAAAATACGTTAGTTACCAACACAAATTAATGTTAATATTTTTAAGGAAATATAAAGACTATTTATAACGCTCCTCGCTAAAAGAAAGACAAGTGGTTTTTGTAGAATTCAAATGAGACGTAGTACATTAAGCCAGCGTTGTCGCAGAGAGTTAATTTTGTCGTACAAAAGTTAAAACGGAGACAAAAGACCTCAATTAAATTGTGTCAGGTCTTCCTCGGTTAGCCGACCTTTATAATAAGGAATTAAAACAAAGTATTCATAATTTTATCTACCTACACAAATTCTCAGTATTACATGTCATACTCGTAGTCTAGGCATGCATAGGTCGCCGCTTGAATGGTTGATCACATGATCAACAGTAACTATAGTATTTACTTCATAACGCTGCCGTCTTTTGGAGGGCACGTAAACCGGTCGGTCGCAGTTCTTCTCTCAGGACAAGAGCCGTTAGGCCACGTCGCAGGCCCGGTGGTTTAAAATCCGACACCAGAGATGGCTACACAAGAAAAAGAAAAATAATTTGACTAAAAAGAATTATAATGCTACCTAGTGTAATTCAAAAAGGATAAACCATTCATAAGATACAGCGTTGACCAACGACGTTGTCGGCCTCATGAGAATTGCAACAAGCAAAATGTAGCGAAACATTTTGGCAAAAGCGACTGTAGATACGTCGCCATCACTGCTTCAAATCTCCTGAAAATTATTCATGTCGCACCGTTGTGCTCATGTTATTTAACTTAGATTCGCTGTTACGAGAATTTAAACACTTTTTAGTCCGTGAGATAAGTCTTATAAATCCAGTTCTCGTGTAATACTCTCTCACTTCGTGTTATTAAGTCAATTTAATTCAGACTTATTAATGTATTTTTTTTCAATTATTAATCTTAGAACGCACTGGCACTTTTGATTTTTTACTAAGGTATATCTATGAAGATTTGTAACTTCAGTGGTATGGTAAGGTCTCCAAAACTAATGAATATTCCAACCTAAGTATTACTTTGAATGCTACACTAGCAATGTTTCGTTTGTCAAAAACAATTTCTAAGGACTAAAGTTACTCAGAAAAAGTATTAAGATTAATAAGATTAATTAAGACTAATTTTGCCAAAATTTAATTAATTTTGGTAAAATCTCTGATCCTGAATCCTGAATTATACAGTAGGCATATTTATTGCGTAAATAATATTATTATACTTACAATGACATTAGCTTTACTGGTGATCTCTGCCACATTATCTATAAAGTTTTAGTACGCTAAATAATATATTCTATGCATACAGGCGATACCGTAAGGGTCTTACGAGATGGAATTCTGGACATCCCTTCCTTAGAGAGTGCCTAGGTTACAAGATACCTGTTCACAAAATTTCAACATACCGCGCGGTTCTCTCCACGTTCTCGCAGGTTGCGCTGTATATGTATATCAGCTTTGCTGCTTCTGATATGAGCTTTGTTTGAGCTATGTTGTATATATATTATATAGACTTTCAACAGAAGTTCAAACTGTATCTCTGGTTTTATTTATCAAACTTATGCTAATTATTTAAAATTTTCAGCCAGAATATCATCTTAAGAGCTAAAGTTAATAGACAAATACCTACAAATCATCATCAATGTATCGAAAATTCTAACGTTACTAGTCACTAACTACAGGACACAAGAAGGTAAAATTTGGCATGATTCTATGTTCCTTGGGAAGTGTAGGGGAGCACTAATAGAGCAGTAGTTTTTCGAAATTCCTCTCCGTATGAGTTAAACTCACTGAGCCGGCAGAGGGAAGCGCAGTAAACATCATAAATAAACAAATAAATAAACAAACTTGGAGGCAGCAAATATTTTTCCGGCTCAAAGCCCATATACATATTCCAACCTAATTAACACAATTTATATTTTAAAGTCCAACCGTCTCTTAAAAATAATTGTAGAGCTTTGATTATAAACTTGTAGCGATAATTATAGCTGCTAAAAGCATAAGACTACACATTATACCTATTAGCCTTAACTTTTTGTTAGAAATAATTTTTGAAATTACCTACTAATTAATAAAAAATAAATGTCATTTGACGCATGATATGAAAAAGAGGCTCTTATACGGCTCTCTGGCACCACATGCAATGCCTTTGTTCCTAGCGCCGCCGTCACAAACCCCATTGAATTTGATGACTAGGTATACGTTTTTTTTAGCAGCCTGCGAATGATGTGGTAGATAACCGCACCAAGTAAAGTTACCTAATTCTTGTTATCTGTCTTATTAAAATAAATATAAATAGTATCTTTATTTACAGTACAAGGGGCGTTCCTCTATATGTATATAAACCTATTGAAAATTAGATATCTTTGATTATTACCTACTAGCATCGAATGAACAAATATTTTTTATTTATATTATATTTATTATATATATATAATATTTAAAAAAAAAAGCTGATGACGAACACCATACAGCGTAGAATCGTAGTGAGAGGTGGGGAGGTTGCATACGTCGATGAATATGTCTATCTTGGTCAAATAGTCTCTTTCCAGGCAAGACAAAACAAAGAAGTAACTAAACGCACTGAAAATGCCTGGAGGAGCTATTGGGCCATGAAACATCTGATGAAGGGCAATCTTCCTCTTTCCCTTAAGAGGCAGCTCATGGACGTGTGCATTCTTCCCATCCTGACATATGGCTCTCAGAGTTGGTCTTTAACAAAAGAACAGAGATCCACGCTCGAGGTGTGCCAAAGAGCGATGGAACGGAGTATTCTGGGTCACAAATTGACAGACCGGATAAGGAATACTACTATCCGTTCCATCACATACATCGCGGATGTCACTCGACAAGCTGCCACGCTTAAATGGAGCTGGGCAGGACATATCTGTCGCATGTCAGATGACAAATTGGCCAAATTAACAACTCTATGAACTCCCTCAAACGGCAGACGACATCGCGGCAGGCCGAGAAGGCGATGGCGGGATGAACTAGACTCCTTCAAAAAGGATTGGTTCCAGGAGGGACAAGATAGGGACTTGTGAAAGAAGAGTGGGGAGGCCTTTGCCCTGCAGTGGGACGTTACAGGCTCATAAAACTCATAAAAAAACTAGCTTCGAATAAAAAATGAGGAGATCTGCAGAAGAAACAAAGTTGCTGACATAGCTCTCCGAATGGCCAAGCTAAAGTGGCAATGGGCAGTGCGCATAACTAGAAGAAACGACGAGTGCCGTTGATGCAGTAAGGTTCGCGGAAAGCAGACGGATGCGGACGGGTCAAGACTGGTCTATGTAGAAAGCCTTAGGTGAGGCCTATGCCTCACAGTGGACATCATTCTATTAGTTGAGATGATGATGACTAACATGCGTAGGTGCCGCAATGAACTTTACACATAAAACTTCCTTGTGGAAAACCGAATGCAAATTATTCAGTAGTTTTTTAGATTATCACCAATAGACAAACGTACAGTAATACTCGCCATAGGACGTTTTTTATAATATCTTTCATGTACAGTCTAAGTAGTAAAGATCTCTGGTACACACCGCCTTTTACAGTTTTAAAATAGTAGAGAAAGAACCTTTCTCCTGTCCAATACAAACTACAAAAACTAACTTTACTAATTATAAATCTAAGCACCTACGAGAGAATGTGTCGACAAAAGTAAGTTCAGATTAAACACGTGCCGCCCAATGTCTGACGTCACTTAAATTATCCAAGAACTAGTAAAACAATCATTCTTACCACGAGCTAAATACAGACAGCTAATTTCTTTACGTCAGCTTTCCAATAGAAAGACGAGACAATAGAGCAGACACTACTTTTCATACTAACTGGTGAGCTCACAAGGTGTAATATGTTCTATACTGGTTGTAATAAGGTCGAGAACGGGTTGATATGTGGTGTGACGTAACGGCTATTGTATAGATTGTAATAAGCCGACTATTGAAGTAGGGTGGCGAGTGCTCTCGGCCGGGCAGCGCCCCGGCGACGCTCAGCCTCTCGACCTAATGTAACGTACTTTCATCGGAACAACACGATTCTCTAAACTTTATCGCCTCGAGTGGGAAAACGACATTTATGCTCCGAATACATTAATGTTTGTGACACCTTTAAAATTAATATGTTCTACGTATAGCGTATAGATAGGTAAGTACTTAAAACTAAGTCGTTTTAGGTTTTAATATTGAATCTGAGGATTAATTTCTATCACTCGGATTAAATCCGGATATCTATGCAGAGGTTCCTACTTCCTAACCTGTGGTAGATGAGGGCCTTGGTTTAGGTGCTGCGTGTTCAAACTTACTAGCAACTACACTACTAGCGACTCACTTATCACTGTATTTATATACCAAGTAACATAAGAAATTAACGCATTACATGACTTTCCAAAGAGTGATCCACAATGATTAAATGGTTGAGCAACACTGCTAATAATCTCTGGTATCACATAATGATAATAACGACTGTACGGACACAAACTGTACCAACCTAAACCTAGTATATCAAACACAGGGCCGGTCAGCAGTCAGAATGCACCTTCTTTTATTATACCACGACATGATAGATGTTAAAAATGACTTAAACCAACATAGTAACATACCTAATCCTGGAAATAAAAAAGTTTTGATCATAGGTGCATAGTGCATGCAGAATATTTTTATCTGGCAAACAATGATAAAAAATAATTGCTCTCAAATCAAAATTAATTGAGATGGCACTGTGGCAACCTACCTATAAAGAATGTTTTTTGTATCGGAAGAAGTATAGTTTACTTCGCTATAATCCTATAAAATAATTAAATCAAGTGCGAGTCGGACTCGCTACGGGTCGCTAAGTCACTGTAGTAGAGGTATCCACTTAACATACCCAATTTCTTCACCTAACCAAATCATCATCATCATCATATCAGCCAAACGACGTCCACTGCTGGACATAGGCCTCCCCCAAGGTTCTCCACACAGACCGGTCTTGAGCCGCCCGCATCCAACCTCCTCCCGCGATCTTGACAAGATCGTCGGTCCACCTTGCGGGGGGCCTACCTCTGCTGCGTCGTCCGGTACGTGGCCGCCACTCCAGAACCTTTCTGCCCCAACGGCCATCGGTTCTTCGAGCTATGTGCCCTGCCCACTGCCACTTCAGCTTGGCTATCCGGAGAGCTATGTCGGCGACTTTGGTTCTACTGCGGATCTCCTCATTTCTGATTCGATCTCGCAGGGAAACTCCAAGCATAGCTCTCTCCATCGCCCTCTGAGTGACCTTGAGCCTTCTGATAAGGCCCATAGTGAGCGACCACGTCTCTGATCCGTAAGTCATCACTGGCAACACACACTGGTCAAAGACTTTCGTCTTTTTACGTCTTTTGTTAACCAAATTACTATCACTTTTACGCCGGCAAACATAACTTTGTAGTAGTGTAGTACCTATTTATATTAAGGGGCTCAACTTGGAACGAAATGACTTATCTACTTCTAACCATAAAGTCCAGAAACGCCTTGCTAAACAGATACCGTTCATTGTGTCGCCGTTTCCAACGTTATCAACAACAAACAAAGTTGAAAAGACCATACAAACAGAAGTATGGTTCTCAATACTGTCGCTTCGTTCGCCACTTGTTCTCGTAGGTACCTACAAGCCGATAGAACATGGCCTAGAAATGTTTACAGTGCCTAATTGCTACCTAATATTCACAGGATTCTGTGAATTGCTCTCTCTAAATAATAATAAATTCTGCGAACTGCCGTACTCCTGATATTTATTTATTTTGTTTCCGATCTAAGGTGGGCCATAATAATATTAGTCTTACAAGAAACATGTCGAGGCAACGAACTGACTTCCATGAAAGAGGTGGGAGTGGGAGTAGGTACCTACTATTTGAAGGGGATGATTGGGACACTAACGCTTACAACATGGATGCTTCGCATCAGCTAACTTTACTAACTGCGCTACTTGTAGACACGGCTACACGTCAAACTAGATAGATAAGTAAGTACCGTCTTATGGCGTAGGAAATAAACATTTAAATTGTATAGCTTCTCTTGTGAATGTGTTTACCTAACTGTTGAACTATAGCTGCGCTCATTTACTTAATCAAAGGCTGCGCTATAGTATTTTTAACCAGCGTGGTAGAGCCTCAACAGCTATTTCGTTAGTTTGACACAATCTATTTAACACTCCAAGGATTCAGGAGCGCATCCTGAGTAGTCGACACGTGGGGCACAAACCTATATCCGCGTACAAATGACTTTTCGAAATCCAGTGCATATTAAATTGCCAATAATCGCTTACCTAACGGTGACTATAGTATATTATAGTCGATTATACTTTCGCAGGGGGCTAGATATGTCTGTACCATTCATATCTAGACCTCTGCGAAAGTATAATCTAATATAAGCAAATACTTCAATATTTGCTGGCCACATCACGCAAGTTTTTTAACCCGATTATTAATTTTCTTGTCCTCGCTGCTACCGCATTTACATATTATGGGCATCCCAGTTGATTTGATCGATATTACTATTTCTAAATAGTTTTACTTTATACATAGTTGTTTCTTCTGGTACACCTTTTATCCAAGTTATCCATGTATGGATTTCTGAAAAATGGGTCAAATAAATATAATTGGAAAACATGTCTCAGTCGCATTTCATTGTAAGACTAGGATCAACGACTCATTCAAAATCTTGTACGAGAAATTAGAACAATAAATAAATAATAATAAATATTCAGTAAACAAGTATGTAAAGCCATCCACGCATAACTTAATAAAAGCTGCTCTATAATCATGATTTTTCGTTAAGCACATTGATCATTGTCTTAAAATAATATTTTATGTTACTTAAAATTTTAAAAAAATTGTTGTGAAGCTAATTCACATTCTGAATACAAAAAAAATTGTTGACTTTCGATCGAACAGTGACATCGATCGAAAAATAAATTCGCTCTTGGGATATTTCATAAGTGTCCTGTTAGGATAGGTAGTTAAATTTCAAAATAGCAATAAACTGCTAAGCATAAATCGTCGTGAAGAAACGCACGATCTAAAGTCCTGCAAAAAAATGTATCAAACTGTGAAAACCTTGTGTAAAACGTGCAGCTACAATATATTAGATTGACAAAGCGTTCGCGGAAGTGTAACAAATACAATTTATGCCTATCATAACCTCTTTGGTCAATATACGTAGATTTATCTATCCATAGTCCATACACTGATAACAAAATAAGAATTATGTGAATGGTTAAAATTATTGAAGTGACAGATGACAATTACTTCTATACAGCCTATTACTGCTGAGGGCTTTACACGCTTCCTACACTTAGTGGAAATGCAATAATTTACCATAATATGAAGGAATGTTGCCAGTAGAAATTCTAAGAGATTACAAGATATTTATCTTAGTGTTAATTTATCATACGGATATCTTAGCACAGATTTCGAGGGATGACCCAAATATTTTAAAATCATGGTAACTATAATTTATGAGTAGTCTTTATTAACTCGTGTTATCAGTTATTTTGTAAGTTATCTTACGAAGTATAGTGTTAAGTTACGTTACAGTTTAGTTGAATTTCTATTATAGACTCTGTTTCACCACTATCTATTCCAATTTAAGAGCAATTATAACACATTTAACGCGAAAGCGAATAGTATATTAGGGGTCAGCCAAACTACGAAGAATTTCTTAGGGCGTTATCATACTAGGGGTTTGGTAGCGGTTGCGGGGCGGGGCGGACGTGCATCGAATGCGTCGCTCGCACCGACCGCCCCGGCCGCTCGCCTGATAGTTGCCGATGGCTGCGAATCGAAAACTGATTATTCATTCATCCATACTCTCGCCAATATGTAAAATAGCCACACCATATAGAACTGTTTAGGATCATAATGTCGGAAGCGTTTGGTGTCCACATTCTTCGTCTATTTTTAGCTTTGGTATTTTTTTATTGTACAAGACGCTGACAGTTCATATTACAAGACATTGTGTTGTCCGATATTTGTTTCATAATTAATGTGTTTACATAGATATAATCACTAAAATAATGATTATTTAGTTCTCAGGCGGTTTTATTACGCTTGATGGATTCCGGCAATCGTACAATGAGTGAAAAGTCAAAGTCTAGCGCAGCTTTCTGGTTACAATCAGATGAGATTCTAAAGCTAATCTCTGTGAATCATCTGCTGAAAACAACAACGGTCTTTCAAGCTGAGACCACCATCTCTAAAGTAAAACTGTTAAAAATTTCTATAAAATTTCGTTAGCATTTTGTTTTTTAAATGACATTATATGAATATTTTTTACTTTTTTCGATAATTATAACACAAAATAGGACAACAATAAATATTGTCAGGTATATGTAACTGACGAAGCCTAATCGGGAGAAAATATAGCCATTGCGCCATGTCAGGCATCGTACATCGAAGAACATAAAAAAAAAGTTTTTTTTTCAAAGAATAAACATATTTAGAAATTCCTTGAGACGTATTTTTGCGTAAAACATGTACTAACTTAAAAATCAGTCCCATATGTAGGAAATGTTAGGCCAAGATGAACATAGTTTCTTAGGGGCTTTGTCAGTCAATTGCAACAGAGAAAACACCCAAAACGCGCCTGACGGCTCCCTGAGATCATTTCCATTACATACGTTTGCGTCAGGCACTATTGACTGACACGGCCCTAACAGATGTCTGTCAAGCACCGGTGCCTGAGCAAATTGTATTATTAGCTAAGGTATTTTATCCTGAGCAAAATGAACGAAGAAATTTCAAAGAATTTTGACCATAGCAGGTAAGCCTTATTCCAGTTATTTTACATAGAACTATTATCACATCACAAACCTACGAAAGGTAAAGCCGTCTTAGCACACAATTCGGCGAACTTCAAAACTACTAATAGTAGCCGGTTCGTAATACAAACATTGCGGTATCCATTTCCTTTAGCCTATGCAAACACTCGGCTTGGCTTGTGCACGTGTCATTTTTAGGACTCCTAAGTAAGCATTGAATTTCGTAATACTACGAATATCTTGAAGAGGCTATCTTAACCGTAGCCTTAGGATTACATTTTAAAACTGTCTAACACTTTAAGATGTAATCCTAAGGTTTTTAGTAATTTAGTAATTAGTAATTTTCTTTAGTAATCTTGCGAGCCATTTGACATCGTTTAAAAAAATATTAACGTCTTAATTTTCTTTGATTGCCTGTAGGTATAAAATTTCTTTTACAGAAGCTTGTGCGTCATGTATTGAAGTCTCAAACCCTAGAATCATTTTTTATTACTGTGGGTGGACAGTGAATCAAACGAACACAGAATAATTAAATCAAGAGCGAGTCGGACTCGTCCATGAAGGGTTCCGAAGTAGAGGTATGTACTAAATATACCTATTATCTTCATCATCATCAATCCCTGTTTTGCCAGCACAAATAACATTGTTTTCATAGAGTTTGTATAAACGACAAAGTTATTTGCGGCTTTTGAACATATGCGGCAAAACTGCTGACTACATCTCGTACAAACCATTTTATTTGAAGTTTTATTACGATCTACAGCATATACCTATATTTTTCCAATGTTGTCACCCTCTTAGTTTAAAAGTTAGAAGTGTGGAGGGATACTCATTTAACCATTTTCGAAGCATCTGTCTTTTCGACGAGTGACTTGAGACACAATGGTTTTAGGAACTACAAAGTCATTTTTGAAGACCTATCCATAAACTCGCCGATACAGTCATGACGAAGTACCCCCTTAATTTTCATTTCATTTTTTTGCATATAAAAATTGTGTAGCGGAGTGTATATATTCTTTGGTAGCGGTTCACAGAATACGACAGGACAGTGACAGGCAGACAAACAATCGCCATGTTTGTCTGCCTGTCTGTCCGTATGTCATGCCAATTTATTTAGTAAATATAAAGACTATACATTTGAAAATTGAGAGTTAGATGTATTCTGTGAACCGCTACACATTTTTTATACGCAAAAAAATTAAATGAAAAATAAGGGGGCACTTCGTCATGACTGTATCGGCGAGTTTATGGATAGGTCTTCAAAAATGACTTTGTAGTTCCTAAAACCATTGGTCCATTGGTCATTTGGCTACAAAGCCCTAAAAATCGACAAGATTTTTTTAATCCAAATTTTTCAGCCTTCCCAAGATGGAATCTACAATGCTCATCTAAGATGACCACATTGCCCGCAAAATCCATGCTAATGAAATGAGATGTCGGAAACAGTAGAAACACTGCGCTTTGTGTAAAACATTAATAAAACATACGCAGTGCTTACGGAATCATCAATAAACAATTAAATAAGAAAGTAGTCACGGACACGATTACAATCGCTACTTGCGAGAAATCGTTTGGTCGGTGCTACAAGTTAATGCCCCTTTTCTAAACACAAGTCCAGTAAATTTTGTCTATTACAGAAATATGAAAAATTAGTCTCTCTCGCAAAGTATCTCGTAATAAATTTGCTAATTTATAATAAGCCGAGGCAGTTCTGACCGTAAAACAATGTCAGCCGTTTCCTCAGTAACGGATTAGTTCTAAAATAATAAGACTGTTTTGCATTAGCACAAAACAGTTCTTATGTGTGTGGAAAACACACGGCATTTGTTTGAAGATGCATTCAATAAATTAAGCCTAAGAAACATGTAATTACATACCTTATCTCCTCTCTCTTATGTTACCTGTCTCTTTCACTCGCAGCAAGGCGCGGAGTTCTGATGAACTGGAGCGCGCTCGTCAAATTCAAATCATAGTCTTCCAAATCACCAGCAAGCACCTTGCTCCAATGCCGTGTGTTTTCCACACACATAATAACTGTTTTGTGCTAATGCAAAACAGTCTTATTATATGTGTTTCCAAACACACGGCATTTGTTTGAAGATCTGTTTGTTATCTGCTGGTGAAAGAACCTGTGATGGGTACAGGTATTATGAATGCTATGTGAAATAAATAAGTCCCATTAGCCTTCTAATATATGTAAATAACCAATTATCTATGTTAAAAGAACATTGTTAACATTAACACAGCTTTAGAGATAAGAATTTAATAGAAATTCAAAAGAAAACAACATAAATCAAATTGTTCCTTAAATAAAAAAAAGACTTCTCATATCTTACTTATAAGTCAAGAATTATTATATCATATACTATCCAGATATTAAGTAAAGCTTTTATCACCTAAGTATATGTGTAATTTTAAAGTTAGTACTAAAGATCTAAAAAATTGTTGGAAAGATAATCACTTCTCTCATTGTCATTAGTTCTTTCCACTGTACAACAGTAAAACTTTCTGAAGGTTTCTGATCTCTTCCAATTTGCTCTCCTTAAAATTTCTTCCACAGGCCGGTTTTCTAAATAGCTCTTTGAAGCTACTGCTGATCTCACACTGCCTGGTGAAGCATCTATGCCAGCTAGTTTAAAAACATTATTTACCCAACCAGCTATAATGGTACGAGTGGCTGGTCGTATCTTACCAACAATAAAAATAAACAGACTTTTTATATTACCACCATCTGAACGCCTAACTTCTGTACTTTTAATTAATTCCATAACATGTCTGAAAGGACATAAACTCATGTCAGGATGTTGTTTCAGTAACCATCCAGACTGTCTATTTTGGGCATTGTCTGTCTTGGAACTAAATCTAGGCCATCATTTTATTTCTTTTCTATCATTATCTATGATAAGACTGTCCTCAGAAAACTCTAAAAGTGTCAGATCGTGGAGTCTCCGGCCAGAAACCAGTAATAAGATTACTGCAGTTCTTCGAGATATATCAAATAAGGTACCTAATTTTGGTGTATTCTTGAGCCAGTTAAAGAGTAACTCTGTGTCACAAATATGAGTTTTCTTCTCAGGTGTTCTGATTAAAGACGCTGCCCTCAAGATTTGCTGTACAAAAAAATTTCTTGATATAGCTTCACTTGTTGCAGTGTAGGTGGATACAGCTGATTTGTGCAAAAGAATGGTCCTATAAGCTAGTTTGTCCTGTATACACAACTAGGCTAAAAACCGAGCTACCTCATTGCTATGAGGACAGCTAGGATTGATGTTGTTCTGTTGGCACCATAAAATCCAGCGTTTTATTGGAGCTTTGTAAGTCGATATAGTTGAGGTTCTCCAACTCTTCTCTAGAAGATTTCTCTCCTCAGAGGACCAGTGAGCTATCTGATTTGCCCACCCCCAATTTTCCATGCTAGCAGTTCCAACTTGTGCACCTGAGGTGGACAACTGCCTGTTGTTAAGTCTATCAGATTCTTGTGTAAAACCCTTATAGGCACTGGTTCTGATAGAGCCCGAGCTCTGAGATCTGCTAGCCAAAAACATTGTGTCCAATGTGGCGCTATTACGACAAACGTTCCTGTCACTGTGTTGAGGTGGCGCAGTACCTGTGGAATAAGATTCGGAGGTGGGAACATCCAAGCCAATCCATAATTCCAAGGTCTACTGAAGGCGTCGTAAAAAATTGCTGACCCATCTCTTGAGTCCCACGTTACATACGAACTTACGACCGCACTTCGTCTTGACGCAAATAAGTCGACGTCTGGTACGCCCCAAATTCTGAATACGGCCTCCGAGGCCGGTGGCAACAAGTGCCATTCCGGCACGGGTCGGTTTCGGGATAGGCGGTCGGCTATGCCGTTGTACCTCCCCGGGAGGTACGCCGCCGACAGCGTGACGTGCAAGCGCTCGGTTAGTTCCAGAAGCCTGGTTGTCAATCGGAGCAGGGCTAGGGATCGTGTCCCGCCCTCGTTCCTGATATATGCTACTAGCGTTCTGTTGTCTGTCTGTACTAGGATGTGCGCATTCCGCTGATACCTTTGACGACGATTGATGGCACCGTAAACAGCAAACAACTCTTTCATGTTTAAATGCCAATGCTTTTGCTGTATCGTCCATCGGCCTGCTAGAACTATTCCGTTCAGGTGAGCGCCCCAGCCTACATCTGCAGCATCTGTAGTCAAAAAGTGAGTCACTTCTTTTTTGTGTAGAGCTGCCGAGCTGCGGTCTATGGCGTCCTGCCACCATATTAGCTCGTGCTGCACACAAGGAGGTAGATCTCTCTTTTGTGATCCTCTGAGTCGACTGAACCGTCTTAGGAACCTCTGTGTTTGTCGAAAATGCAATCGTCCTCTCGGAGTTGTTAGACTTGCGAAATTCAGTTGTCCTAGTAGGCACTGACTCTCCCGAAGAGTACAACGGCCCCTCTGCAAAAGTTTTGCCAGGAAGCTCTTTATTTTTGTCACCTTCTTTAGTGGTAAAGACATGATTTTGTTCTTGGTGTTCCATAGTAGACCTAAGTATTCCAATCCTTGACAGGGTACCAACACTGACTTCTGGTAATTGATATGCCAGCCAAGACTCTCCAAAATTCTTACTGTCTCCGAGACCTGATTCTGTAACTTTGTTTTGTCCTGATTCACTAGAATATAATCGTCTAGGTAGACCAATAATCTTATTCCCTGGTAGCGTAAGTGCTCTGCTATCCAGTTGGAAAGACTGGTAAAAGTGTGGGGGGCGGAAGACAGGCCAAAAAGCAGTGCCGTCAATTGAAGGACCTGCTTGTTGTAACATACCCTTAAGAAACGACGATGGGGCTATGAAATGGGCAAATGAAAATTGGCCTGGTGGATGTCTATTTTCACCATCCAGTCGTTGCTCTGTAGAAAGTTTGCTACATCTGTCTGTGAAATTAATTGAAAATGCTTGACTGCTATGAATTTGTTGAGCTCTCAATATGGGACGCCAGCCCCCATCTGACTTCCTCACTAAAAACATCATGCAAAGGTAGCCAGAGTTCAGAACCGGAGGCACCTATAATATGCCCTTTTCTTTTAAATCCTGTATTATGGATGTCATCTGTGGGGAAGTTACTGTACTGAATCTTTGTATATTTTTTTAAGTTAGTTGAATCAAGGGAGGTCTCAATTTGAAAAGGTAAACGGCCATTGGTTACAATGTTCAGGATGAATCTGTTTGCACCAAGCTCCTTCCATACCTGTACATGCTGTTTTAGGCATCGCCCTTGAAAGGCTTGGTGGCACTGTATCTTGTCAATCTTGTTTACTACGGTCGGAATTATTTTTCTTGAATTTACGAAAGGTATGCTTCTTCTGTGGAGGTTGAAAATCTTGCTTGTATTTCTTAAATTTATTTGGTTTATTGCCCTGAGAATTGGTAGTCCTTCTTTCCTGTTTGTAGTTATTGCTAGAAGATGAGCGGCTTGTTCTAATGTCATTTATGTGCTCTGGTTTATTTAACCAGGTTTGGGTATCACCCAGAGATCTAATAACAGGTTGTAAAGCCTCACGGCTAAAGAGATATTCTGAACTTGGAGGAATTCCTCTTAAAGTAGCTTTGAGATTGGGGTTATTAATTTCTTTAATTATCCTTTCTCGTCTTATTTCAATAGATTCTGCTCTTCTCCTACAAATAATTTGCATTATTTTCTCAGAACACTTATGTAAAGATGAGCCTGGGCCAAGTAATTCACTCACTCATTCAAAAAGAGAGTTTGGGTTCAAGTTATTGGGGTTACTACCGGCCCAATTAAGTAACTCTTGCAGGCTCTGCCTTAATAACTCCTGCTGTTCTAACTCTGCATTAGTCAAACCAGCTAACACATTTTCAGCGGATGCTAAATAATCCTTAGTCTTATTAAAATGACAAAATTCTTCATTCACTTTTAATGCTACAAAGCCAGGGATAACTGAAAAGGATTGTAGTACTGACTTATAACGCACGCCCTTCCAACCCTGGGTATCAAAGTGTTGTAATAAATTTAATTTGTCAATCCTCTCAAGCGGGATCACCTTCTTCTCGTCAAAATCGGTCTTAAGCTCTCCCAACTTAAACTCCTCAGAACTAGAAGTTGGATTTATAAGGAATTGAGTCTAATCTACTGCCCTGCTTGGGCCTGGTAGGTTTTCAGTACCCTGGATTGGCATTCTGGTAATAACGGGCAATTGAGATAAGTAACCGGTAATATACTTACCTGGCTTATAAGGCTATCTACGCGCGGGTCACAAGAATTAAGTTTGTACTTACGTCTGCGTTTGTTAGGTGGAGGCGAGGCAAAGCCCTCCTCATCTTCCGAAGATGAGGTAGAGCTGGAGCTGTCGTCGTCCTTGGAGGACGCCGGTTGATGATTCCTCTGTTCTTCGTCCGAAGCAACAGGTAAGACGGATACGTCGTCCTTGTCATTCCTCGTCGCCGGTGTGCTCATACTTATCAAATTGCACTAATAATACTGATTTATGACACCTTTTTTTCAATTTTATCAACGGAGAAAAAATTTTGCAAACAATTGCGGCAAAATAAATGAATGCTATGTTTGAATTTGACGAGCGCGCTCCATTTCATCAGAACTCCGCGCCTTGCTGCGAGTGAAAGAGACAGGTAACATAAGAGAGGAGATAAGGTATGTAATTACATGTTTCTTAGGCTTAATTTATTGAATGCATCTTCAAACAAATGCCGTGTGTTTGGAAACACATATAATCAATTTTATTCATCGCTTGCGTAATTAATTTGTAAAACTTTTGTGACATTTACATTGTAAGGTATACAAATCTTCGTGTTTTAGATGTTTGCACTGTATTACAAGTTAATAATAAGATAGATTATATAACAAAAAAAAAATACGAAAGAAACGTATTTTTTTTCGTATTTTTTGCTCAAAAGTACTAACTGTAACAGGTAGACGTTTGAAATTTTCACAGAATATGTAGTTGTGTATTACCTTTCAAAATAAATGATTAAATAAAAAAGAAGTAAATAATAAAGGGGGGCTCCCATACAACAAACGTAATTTTTAAGCAATTTGTTACTCGATCTTAATAAACAAGTAGAAACTTAAAAAGTATTTAAGTATACATACAACGAACGTGATTTTCTTTTAGAGATGATGGTACGGAACACTTCGTGCGCGAGTCCGACTCGCACTTGGCCAATTTTTATTTGTTTCTAAAGAGGGATTGCTGATAAAATAAACGGCTAATAATTACGTACAATAAACTGAAATTAAAAAATAGTGTCGTATTTCGTAATGTAAATAATATCAGGCTAAGGTTTAAGATGTCCCACTGCTGGGCACTTAGGACACAGTAAGAAGAGGTTCTTACTATGAGAGGTGTTAGACCATGGTCCACCACGCTGGCCAAGTGTACGTTAGCAGATTTCACATATTATTATCTTTGAGAATATTTTGAAGAGCTCTCAGACATGAAGATTTTCTCATGATATAGTCTCAGCCGTTTAGCAAGTTGTGATCATTAACAAATTGATAGGTACGCACTTAACTCCGAAAAGTTAGTTAGGTATATGCGTGGCAGTCTATTTTTCGTTTCGCTCGGCTATCGCTGATTATGTTATAAAATATCTTCAATGTCATAGAATGTGTGACAAAATATCTTCAATGTTATAGAATGTGTGACAGAATGCATTAAGTAATAAAAAACATAGAGCATATGCATACATTTTATTGCCACCCCTTCAGTTCAAATTAAAGTTGCGTGAGTGACATAGCAGATTGGCGCCTACCCACGAGTTAAAGTTTCTACTCCAATACGAGGTATCACGTTGACTGGTTCACAAATTGTTGCGATTTAGGTATATATTTTATTTACTTAAATTATTTTATTTGTGCATGTGTTGTGCACTTCACTCACAGGTGGTTACCACTGCGGGTATACTAATGGCAATGAATACAAATTTACATGGAAGGATTTCGTGTGCCCAAGTGGGGACTGTCTCCAGTTTAGTGTGTAGTTGGCGCCATTGGCGGCGCTGGCGTCGTTCGCCGTCTCTCTTGCTCTCGTAGTTAAGATACACAGGAGGAACGTTCGTCTCTCTTGCTCTCGTAGAGACAGCTGTCATAGCGCGACTGCCACGCCGCCAAGCGGCAATTTGGGCCACATAAAGTTTGTCTTCAGAGCGCCGATAGCAAATGTGCCTCTATGTAAATATCTGAGCTCTTTGCTAATGTTTAGCATAAAATATATTAGCAACATGATCATTAAGCAAAATATTATTAAGCATATAGATTCCCATAAAGTTTATTGTCATAAATACTAGTGGCATAACAATAATGAAGCAAAATATTAAACACGCATAATGACCTTAGTACATAACTTCCTGCAGCATAAAAATAATAAGGAATATTTAAACACAATCGACAACATTTTATGATGCATATTGTATGTTACCTACATTTAAACCTGACCCATATTTTTACCCGACTAAGGTTAAGCCAAAAGGAAGGGTAATGTTTTCTGCTTTTTTAATGCAACAAAGTTTTCAATCAAACACTTAACTTTAACGTTACACACCTAACCTTCGTCGAATCGACGACTACGAGACAGAAAATTCGCTAGGTATATCTTTTTAGCGCGTGCGGCGATCTTAACAGTACGGGCTGTTTCAAATTAGCGTTTTATACGCGCGTATAAGCTCGTTTTTGGAAGCGCATGTAGGCGCGTATAGGCGCGCCTTTTGGCACACGCGCAACTCGTTTACACGGCTCCGGTTTTTTGAAGTGCGTAATGTAGCGCGCGTGTAAGCGCGTGTGCTGAAACGACCGTGTACGTGCAGAAAAATACGCTAATCTGAAACCGCCCTAAATGTCAACTCAGTTTTCGCCGAGCTCTTTCGGGAGACGTAGGTACCTACGGTACCTACCTACGGGTCGTTCAGGTAAGTGTAATAGTTTTCGAGTTATTACGATCGTGTTCGTCGTTTCGACGAATGGTTAAGGTTTGTGTATAATTTCGCAACTAATGATTGTTTGGTTTTATTATAGTTTTCAACATGGATTCAAGGCAATTACTACCTGCTGAGCGTATTGTGAGTTTACTATTCGAAAAGGAAGATGTTAGTGCTTCGGAGTTAAACTTCATAGCGAAACAGAAGATAGAGGAAGGGGAGGCACCTGGAGGTGGATGTTGTTTAAAATGATAATCGGACTGAAGAATCTTTCGGCTATGGTGATATTCAAGATACTGAATGCTCCTACTTTGGTGGATGATGGGCAGCACTCACAAGGACCGATCTACCCACAGAAGTGAGATCAGGCAATGATCCAAGTATATTGTCCTTCATAAGAAGCACAGTCCGTAGTCGGTCCCGCCATGTAGCCCAGCCAGTTGCCCAACAACTAGCAAAGGGCGTTCTTCCAATAGAACAGCAGCAATAACTATCGTAGGTAAGTATGTGTTGCCAGAGGACCCACCCGTATAGTAAAGAATATATCTGATGAGGATCTGTGATCTCTGTCCATACACTAAAAGGCGCATGACGAAGTCATCATGCACCAAATGTACCTAATACAGCTACCTATATGTGGCGAACACAAAGTTTATTTTTGTTCAAAATGCTCTCAAAAATAAATAAAATTATGTGTTTTTTAAATATTATAATATCATTATTTAAGTTTTCCAAAGAAGGAAAGGCTATATTATAATAATAATTATAATTCAGCCATGTTTGCTGAATCTACTACCGATATAGACTGAGAGCCAGTGTTCCGTAGACTTACTTTATAGTAGCAAACTCCATATTAATGCTAGTTATACTAATTCATCTGCCGTAGATCAAATGGGCGTTCACTATTCCCATAGAGGGTTCCTTTAGGCGTACCTAGAAGTCGAAAAGCATGAAAATCGACTTTCAAAACGTGATCGCAGCATGTCTGCCGTTTTGATATCTTAAAATATATATCTTTTTTTATAGAAAATGTTAATGGCAGACACTTGTCCTACTATGTTTATGTGTGTCTACTATGTGATTGGTTCCTACTATGTTTTATATAATATCATAGTTTCCAAAATTTTATAACACTTACGTTATTTTAGCAAAGCTAAAAATTAAATATGTTATTTAAATTATTATTATAAACATATATTCACAAAGGCAGACACATATTAGGTCTGTTCTGACACGCGGGCAGACCACACGATACTTTCTCAGTCGTGCTATTGAAGTTGCATGATTTTGATATTCTCAGTCTTCATTTCGCAGGGAACTAGTGTTTCAGCAAAGCTGCAATTTATGTATGTTTTTTACATCATTATTATATATGTATATCTAAAAAACCAGACAGATAGGTCGGTCCTAAAATGCAGACAGACTACATAATAGTTTCGCAATCATGCTAATGGAGATACACGATATTTTCTCTAGCTTCGAGCTATCCCTTTGAGTTGCGGAGGTTAGACAGGTAGTCGCTCTGCAGAAAAGCTAATATTCAGTCGAATCCGGTTAAACTAGAAAGCAGACCCTGGGTTCTAACTGGGATAACGCTTGGAGGATGATGATGCTAAGAAATGCTAAACTATTATTGAACCTTCGCAATATGTACAAATAAGTTAAAAAATTTAATGTTTCTCAACCACATCACGGCTGCATCAAATGCGTATATAATTATTTTGTACTTACTTTAAAAAGACAAAATCACTTTAAAAGTCTATGTGGGCTTTTAGTTTATACTGCGTTCATATAAAAGAACAGCTTGTACTGATCTTCTGTTTCCCCATTTTTCTTTGTACTGTTGTACAATATTTACAAAGTTTTGTAACTATAAAATAGAAATACTTCTACATTTTATAGACATCATTGCATTATATTGTTTCCACTAGCCAACTAAACCTCAATTCTGGTAAAATATTTGTCTTATTCGCCAGCGAACCCTTACCTCTAGGGTGAGCTAATACATTCGGAACCTTTATCTTACATTGATTTTATGACCCACACGACACCCATGGGACGCGAACGCGAGGTGTATTCTCAGAACAGGTCGTATAACACGCACGATAATTCGACCAAGAACCACCA
Organism: Euclidia mi; assembly: GCA_944739405.2. Taxonomy (NCBI): domain Eukaryota; kingdom Metazoa; phylum Arthropoda; class Insecta; order Lepidoptera; family Erebidae; genus Euclidia; species Euclidia mi. Next base: position 46,420,895 of record OX123183.2, read on the forward strand.
ATTCAAGCGAAACTTCTTAAAAGCGTTTTGATCGTAAAAATGTGTAACATAATACTCTGCGTATAGCGTTATAATATCTCGCAGGCGCTTAACGCCAGCTTAGCCGCAGAGCGTTCGCAATATTACCTTATATAGTCATGTTCAGAGCCAAAGGCAGTCTGTGAGTCATAGGTTTATGCCTATATAAGATGGGTGCGCGATCTAAATCGGTCACTTTCACTAGACGTCGGAACGCTGCCGCTACACCTCGTGACTATCCACCTTCCACTCAATATCTACTGTCTCGCTGGGGTTCTCCCTACGGGCCACGATTCTAACTGCGGGCTGCCACCTACGAGCTGCGGGCGCCGTGCTGCTACCAGCCGCCGCTAACGCATCAGCTTCCGCCTGCGAGCTCCTACAGCCACGCCACGGAAGCCTGACTGCACCGGGTTACGCCTGAGCGTCACCGCTCGGGCTACATCTGCTGCACCGCCTGAGCCTGCCGCTCAGCCTACACCTCGACCACTGAGCTGCCTACCCAGCATGCAACTCGGCCAGCTCACCGTCGACCTACCCTGCGAGCGTCGGAGAGCAGCAGGAGTCTACACTCTAGCCCTTAGGCCAGTGCTTACCTAGGTCATACTGTATGTAAGCGGTAGTGAGACATAATAAAGAACCTGTTCAGCCTAGCAGTGTTTCTCTTGAACCCCGACATCCTACCTGAGATCCTCCGTCTCAAATGGAAGGTATTCCATAGATTATATTACTAGTTCTGACTTCGGTATTGTTGTATTTCTGTGTACCTGCTGGCCCTATGCAGGTTTGATGCTCGCACAACTGAAATATTTATATGTGTTCGTTTGTTTTGTTGTAAAAGACAACGCCTTTGCTGGAATAAATCTTGTATGGCTATCAACTTTACAAACATGGAACAATGTTCAAAGTTTGTGCATCAAGTAATGGATCAAACCCGCAGAAATCGAAAAGACAAAGCAGCCGCTTATACAATTGACAACTATAAGTTGTCAGTTGGAGGTATAAGTGTTTAAAACATTTCAAGACTCTTTAGGGTGGAATTTCAAAAATTAATTCATTTCCTTCAAAACTCACGTTACATACTCTACACAACCATAATATAAAGTAATAACACAACAGACAAAAGTCTACTACAGCTCAAAATACGAAGGACTTACTAAATAGTATTCTCCAGGTCACAACACAAAGGCCAGTTACAATATAAAGACCACAACAGAGAAACTGTAAGACTAATCAACGGTCTTATAATTAGTTAGTCGTAGAAGCTAATTCACAAGCCCGAGCTTGCCGACCATGTCTGCTATTACTATTCATAACCGGTACCCCAATAAACCAATAGTTCGTTTGGAACTCCACTTTGAAAGGCTTGCAAAAATAATTTGAGCACGCATTTTTGTTGTGACCACATCACGGACAAAAGGTCGCTTTGTGTCACTACAGAGAGACTATAATGTGAATATAAAAATCACTAGCTGTCAATTTTCACTTAAACATTTATTTAAAAGAAAATTTACGTTTACTTGTAAGTCTTGAAATACAATTTATATAAATCAGCATAAGGTGTTCTTTTAATTTTTTATGACCATTAAGAAAAGGGGACTATATTTCTTGTCACCAAAATTTATATTTTTCATCAAGTTGTATCACCTAATAAATAGATCTATCGCCACGAAATATTTTCGTTCTTAGATGAACAAAAAGTGTTTCCAGGTATGAATTATCAAATTAATGTTAATATATGTGTAAAATAAGAGATGGATTACCAATAAAATTGTAGTGTATTAGATGAATATGCACTTCATTCTCATAATAATAGTTGTATTACTTAAATAATAGCTTTGTACTCAAAATGGTAGATCTATCATCAAATAAATCAACTAAGCCTGTAAGGTGAGGCGAGACTGTAACTCAAGTAAGTAGGTTATGTTAGGTTCTCTTGTGACCCTTAATCCAAAAATAGGAGCTCTGCGAAGCAAGGCTCCGTCAACTTAGTATTTCGACAACTTCGGTATTGGTGATCTCTTTAAATTTTTTTTCGAAACTGTACCTGTACGCAATTCACCACACCAGAATATATGCACACACAGGAGAAAAATATACAAGAGAAAAAGAAATTATTTCACTCACCTGTAAAGTGCCAACTTACGTTTTAAACCCACGTTGGGCGCCAATGTCGCACGGGTGATCGATTTTCACGGGATAGCCGGGATCGATCACTCGCCGAGCAATAAAAAGAGATGCTTAGGTTGTCTTACGGGAAATAAATAAAAATATCACCAGGACAGATTAAACTCGCGTTATATTCCAGATTCACAATTTTGATTAATAAAAGAACCGACACTAGGGGTTAACCGGCTAGATAGTTATCCAGGGCGTAGGTCGTAAGTTAACACTCCACAGGTCCACGGATGGATACTCAGCTTTCACGTGTCCCAGCCGAAGAAAAAGCCAGGCAACCACGTGTGTCGCCGGTATATATGTCGTCGGCAAGCGGGTGAGGGTCCCCACTCCAGTGCGTCATCGTAGTGGGGCTCGCAAGCGCGGAGGCACGACGTCACACATATTTTTATAACGCGCTTCAATGGATTCGTAATAGAATTTTAAATATTATCCGTGTACAGAATAAATTTAATTTCAGCCGGCAAAAGTTTGTGTCACCTTGAAAAGGCTTCTGATTCTGTTAAAAAAGTAGGTATGCCAAGTTTTGTATAATATCGAGTAAAATAAAGTACCTACCTGGTCTACTCTCTTACACAAACAATGGCCCATAGTTACCTATTTATTTTGCTAGAAATATGTGGGTTAATGATACTTTTCTTAAAGTACTTACCACATTTGACTTCCCACTCCAAATTTAAAAAATATATCTAATCGCCATACTATCTATCTTATTCATACATACATTGACTCACGCCTGTTTCTAGGAGGGGTAGGCTGAGACTACGGAACGCCATTTGCAACGATCCTGACTCCTTTTTTGCTTCATTTACTCCCATCGAAATAAATAATCCCTAACTCATAGTCAATTAATAACAAATTATATAACCATATAATAACAATATCACTTCGTCAAAGGTTAATTATAAACACGTTAAATATCTGTTAGTTATGTGCATAATTTACACGCTTTATTGTTTAGTATTGTACTTATTTGTTACATTGCGTGTCCCACCAAACAAAATTGACATTTTCGATCAAACGCTAAATAGGGCCAATATCCTTTGTGCAACTAATATAAATTATGCAGCAATCGACTGCGTCCGTAACTGGAGAGGTATGCATCTACATAGATTCTAGAGTCTTCTATTAAAGGTAAGGCAAAGAAACTCCATTTAATAATAATACAATGTAGGCGTGTAACAAGTAACAATAATATATTACCTCCATATAAAGAAGGTAGTGCTACAATTCTGACATATTACTTTGTGCAAAATGTTGGGAGTGTTGTTATTCCTCGTACGAATATTATACACTGTTAATTTGTGTAATGGCATTGTACTGGCTGCCCTGTAGACCAATTAAATGGTTAATTTCTTCACATTTACATAAAATGTTATCTTCGCGAATTGTTTCGTGACTCACTCAATTGTTTGAAGTGGTTAACTAATAAACACAATGTAGCAATATACAATGTTATAGGATTATAAATAAGCTGTTACAACAAAATTGTATGCAATCTGCAAATCTGCTTGCAATTTTCTTTTAATATCAAAGAAACTTTGTTTTGTTGTGCATTGCTTAGTTAAATGTTTATCATAAAGAAATTGAAGAAACAATTCTAAGTAAAAATTGTAACTAACACGATGTCTACACAAGTCAAGAATATTTTATATTATTCTACTATAGACGTTACGTAATAAATATTTAAATTCCATAGTCAACTTTTACGAGAATATTTTAATATAGTATATTAAAATATTCTTCAAAATAATAAATTTGATGTAGACAACATCGAGTACGCTCACAGTTCCATAACGATAAGCTAATTTAATTAATTTGGAACAAAGTTAGAGCCGCATGTAGTTTCCTAGAATAAATGGTCAATTAACCTATGTAAATTGAATAATTTTAAAATATCCCCGGCACGGGCCATGTCAAGGGTAGCGGAGGTGAACATTGTAACTAGTTTGACCCGGCAGCCACCTCGCCGCTTTTCTGATTAACAAAACTTTGCGGCCACCGCCCAGTCGACAGTTTCATAAATGTCCTGCATTTAAAGTTTTCAACTTAATAATATACTAGTTAAGTTCCAGGGTGTGGCTGACGTCTTGAGGTAGCTAACTCGGTGTCTGGTTCAACAAGCTTGCTACAGCGCAGATGTCCCGGCCACTCAAACTGACAGCGCCCGCCGGAGTCGCCGCCGCGCGCCACTTTCCTCTCAGACGCTCGACTCCATTTAAACAAAAACTCCAAAGTAATTACAATTTACCTTGTCCAATGATTATTAAATAAACCCAACTTTAAGACCCAAATTTCATTGCAATACGTAAAGCATAATACTTTCAAAGTGGGTTTTAGTAGGCACTAGCCGAAGCAACGGTTTAATGTTTTAACGAATACTAACTCCTACTTGAACATTTAGATAGGTATTCATCGACAGACAGCTATAATTTTAAACAGTATCTGTGTAATTGCTGTATTATGCAAAATTGTATGGACAAGAAAGCTCTCGTGAAGAAAATGCGGTACCTATCGAGGGCGTTACACCGCAAGTTCCATTACGGACCAATTAGGTCTGGAGTATAACGGTATCTGCGCTGCCGTACCTACTAATTTTAATTAGGAACCATCCAGCGTGTGAATATAGCAATAGAGGTCGCTTAATTGCCGAGATTACTTGTGCGTACACGCCAATAGGTCTTAGTTAATTTTAATGGCGCCTAAATGAAATACAGCGTGAGTTGCGTGGCAAACAACGCACAAGTAACTCAGCCATTACTCGTCCGTCTCGTTTGTATCAAGCTGAATCTTTTATAAAGACGAGGCGTGTCCCACCGCAGCGGCGCCGCCTCTAATGATGATTTAGGTACTCGCGCGAGTTCCCACGGGCGGTGTAATTTTCCCTTAGTACGACTAGACTACACACACACCATCCTGTTGTCCGAACTAAAGTGAAAACAAATGAAGAAACGCCTCCGTTTAATCATTCATGCGTGCGCGCCACGTGAGGCGGCTTCATTGAGATTTATTTTGCCTTTTATCGGTCAAGCGCTCGAGGCAGTTACTTATTACTCCGACCTTCTGCCATCCACCTGCTACCAAAGTACGTCTACGAGCAGCCTCGAATTATTCGCGCCGGCAATAAATATGTAATCAAAATATTAATTAACTTTTACGATTGAATTAAGCATAAAGTATTACCTCTTACCTTTATATATATTTATAACCCTGTAGTTGATTACCTACTTTGCGGCGCCAATTTCCAGAGAAATATGCACCAAATAGAATTTCTATTTGAGGCACCTGTCAAAAGCGTATTTATCACATTCCTATTGTCAGATATTTTTGGTATGGAACGGTTCGGTATTTTTAAATTTCATGACAAATGAATGGGTATTGTTGACGGTGGTACGTGGTACGTGGCGAGTGGCGAGTATGTCGGGCTCGGCCAAAGAAATATAACCTAAGGTATAGAAGTAACACTAAATAACAACAGCGGTTGCTATGATTGATATCTTCTTTCTAATGGCACATGCAGTATGATAGAAAGAGCTGTCGATAGGTTTAGCAGCACGCTCTTATAGCAGCCTCGTGGTAGGCAAACAGTAGACAAAACATAGAGTTAGGAAACCGAGTGTTGTTCGTAACAATGATGATTTATCGATAAATATTTTTGGTCAAATGTCTAACTTTAGTATGTGTCGATATATTTAAGCCGTAGAAGTAAACAACTAAAATATTGAAATTGTAGTTTTTGCTGTTGACGCCGGACAGTGCTTTGCAAAGACTTGCCAGACAGACAGTACTAAAAAAATCACGTGTTTAATTGTTCATTTTAGCCATAAAATCTATTGACAAAAAGTATTCATAAACTAATGAGCGATGCGTTGCGATGCGATGCTAAGAAACTGTCACTTAGATTATGTATTGTACGAATTATACCAGATTAGCTAATGCGGCACGGCAGGCTTTGGCAATTTGTTTGCGTCGCATCATACCACGTTGATTTTTTTAGAGTTGTAGGTAATCCGACAGCCACGCCGAAGCTTGCGGGTTTGATTTCCGCTCAAGTCAAACATTTGTGTGCATGAATATGGATGTTTGTCTTGGTCTGGATGGTACTATGTATAATATGTAATATATTTACAGAAAAGTATATATGTATGTTTATCGATTTTCTAGTACACGTAGTACAAGATATGCTTAGTTTGGGACCAGATAATGTTGTGTGAATGTGAAAGAAATCTAGGCTATATTTTATGATAGAATATTATGTAGCGGACTACAAGGCAAGACGTCTTTGATCAGTCAGGATAGCACTGATATGATAAATAATATAGAAGTAGATAGATTAATTAAAAACATTGTAATTATTATATTTTATTTATATGTTCAAACTAAAATTACACACTTTTTGTTTAACTTTTGATAAACAATTCTACCGGGTGTGCAATGTCCGGGCATAAATGTAATGTAGGCACAGCTTTCGGTTTTAAACGACGCCAGGCGCTTTCTGTCTTTAAAAACAGTCTTTCTCAAAATTACGTGAACAAATACGATGGTACTTCTGCTAAATCAAACTAGGCCGTCCAACGGCTTTTATCCAAAGTTTTCTTGTGACGTCATAAATAGGCAACCTGTAATAAAAAACAACTTCTTAATAATAAAAAATGCTACTCACATCCCTAATCCATCTACTATTTTATAGATGCAAAAATGTAAGCCTACACACACGCGCGTACACTGGAACACTTGGCTTTAGGTTAATAGACGATACTTTTGAGCTAGGTATCTAAGTAAATTATGTACATTAAACTGCGTTTACTATCAAACGCGCGATAGAAAATTAGACCGCTGTACGTCTTTGTTTATTGCCAACTTAGCAACCGCGGCTACCCGCTGTCGCTTCCAGCTACAGTTTTACATTCATGTCCGATAGTTAGTTTCCGTATTTATCCCTCATTCAAAAAACATCGATATATCCTTTCACTGTCAAATCCCATCTCTAAGGCTATTAAATCAATAAATGTACAAAATAACAATTTGTGAGTTAAATTCATAACACATACGTATGCAAGCTGTTCCTTTGATTTGCAATACAATGATATTGTGTAAACTTAACACTCATTATAGCATTAATACGAGAAAATTAAATACATTTGTTGGAAAATTCCGACTCACTGCTAGAAGATAAAGTTTCTCCTGTTATTTCCGTTCCGAGAAAGCGGAATCCACATCCCGATATCACATACACGATGTGTATTAATTAATGAGCACACTATTTAATTATTATAAGCTTACTTACTATTTACATGCAAAAAAAGTTATTAAAAATGTAAACACAAACGTCCAACAAATTTTACACTGATGACAGATCACAGCACGGCTATTTAGAGAATGTAGTCAAAGATATGAGTATGTAAAGAGTCTATGCCTCTTTAAATGAGACGCGTAATTTGACGTTATGATTAACCAACTAAGACCAACTGACATTACATGTTGCACGTTCGGTATAAGGAAATTTATAAGGCATGTTCTCTCTAGTCCAATCTCTCTGGGCTCGGCGCAGCGGTGTGTTTTGTTTCTTTTATCGAGTGGAGGGTGCGGGCTCAGGGCGCGCGGGTCGGACCAACCCGCCTTAATTAACGCCGAATATTAAATGTAACAGCGAATATTAAATATTGTTCGCAAATAGAGTTATTTGTCCATATGTCGGACGTGCTTTACGTGAACCGCAACCAGACAATAAATGAGATCCTCGCTTTGTACAAGCGAGTTGTACGATCCGAGGCTAGTTACCCGGGGCCGACAGCCGGCACTAACTAAATATTTAGTGCTCACTGATGTGGTTACGATTTGTGCGGTGCTTCGCTACCAACACAATAATTAGTTACACAGAAGCTGAAGACAGACAAGAAGCATGAGACAATTTGCCACGAATAAAATTAAATTACTCCGTTATTATCATATTGGCTTTGAGGACAATGGGTGTTTATGTATGGGACGTGTATTCACTGACCCACTTTGTGCCCTATCAATGTTTTGTTAGAATGTAACGGACTGAATATATGTATGTAAAATTCACATAGAGCGTGCTTAAAAATTAGTTGCAAATTCTGATTTTAATTTTGCTGTGTCGAATACAGATACTAATTTAAACGACGGCAAAAGATTTATTTGTGCGGAAAAAAATACTCCGACGTGGAAAATTTGCATGACCTAAACCGTTGGAATAAGGGACACGAAAAGAATAAGGTGGTAATTTGCCGGTCAATATCAAGGAGTTCATTCACCTCACCTGTCTGAAAATATATAGGTAAGGATTATAATAAGGTCACCAGACTTTTGTTTGTCACATCTTACGATGTTCGTTAAGTCTCCGTCTCCCGTGAAAAAGGATTATCCTTATCCCTGTTGAGCACACTATTTATGAAAAAAATCTTAGCTACAGTAAGAAGTTCAGTGAACCAATTAAAACTTGCGGATTATTGTTACGTCTAAGATATTACAAAACTTATAAAAAAATACTAACTTTTTCGTAGCACCAATTTTCACATGATGGTGGATGAATGTTGTTTTTTATCAATAAATACAAATCCAATGTTTTTGCTTCGTACGTGAACTTTTGATTTTTATTCTAGGTGTGGTATTTAATTGTTTTTCTTCTTCATATTTTCCTTGCTTTCAGTCAGTTTCACTTTTTTTCACAGCCTTTTCGGCAGTTTTAAATACTTCTTAGCATCTTTTTTGTAAAGATTAATCTTACACTGACGTGGAGTCAAATTCAATATTGGTTTTATTGTCTACCACGTGTCTTAATGACATCACTGGAGAGATAAACTATTCTTTGCAATTTCGTGTATTATTATTTTTAAATCACAGCAGCCTGACCTAAGATTAATCCTTAGGCCAGTACTATGTTTGGAGCTATAATAATTTTTTTTTGGGATCATTCTTCTGCTTCTTCTCTTTATTGGTTGTTTTTTATATGTGCGAACAATCTTTAATTGAATAAAAATTCATAATTATTCTCAAAAGTAAAATAAATCATTTTAAATAAGTGATCTGATTGGCCTCCGATGACGCAATCCGAATCACCCCATATTGAAGACATTTGTAATTAATATTTCACATTTTTACCTATAAACACTGTGCTTAAAAATTAAAAAAGTTTTCTAAAATAGACCTATTGCCACGCCGTTTAAGCTATAAAATTCAAAGTTTTAACACGAATTATTCAATTTACAACAATAATAGTAAGCATGTACTTTAGATGAGCGCGAAAATAGTAACGCACAGAAAAAGCGACTCGCTGGCGAGCGGCGTTGACGTACTGGTCGTATCGAAACGAAACCGATGGCAGGAGGTGCAGGGTAGAAATGTAATTAACTTAATTAAAATTATTCACAAATTTCTTATTTTGATCCGATTCACCCACTGATCCGATTCACCTCGGTCTACCCTACTTTTTGTAATTGAAATTTGCAGTAAATAGTTCGATCGTAGTCTAGAAAGCTTGTCAAAATATTTTTTTTATATGTCAAAGTCCATTCGGACTTGTTGCAATTGCAATAAATTAAAAACGCCGATTAGTTTTCTCCTACTCCGTCACAGCTCCGCCTCCTATTCCCTTTCCCATCCTATAGGACGGCATTTGTGACTTGTCTAGAGTTAACTCTACCGCCGCCTACCGCTTACCATCAGGCAATCCGTCTGCTCGCTTGCCTCCTGGTACTTGCATTAAAAAAAAACAGTTATTTCAGTAAAATTTATATTAAACTAAATGAATTAATTTTATTTTTATGGATACACATTTATTTGGTTACTTGGCTTAATATGAAACTATCCATGAACTATCTATTACTGAGAAATCGGCACGCCTTGTGTCAGTCGATTATTAAATAACTAATGTAATCGTTTCGAATATGTTTTTATTTACATGACAATATTTGCAATCCATTTTATGTCCTAGGTATATCCTATCGTATACCAAAAAAAACCTGTAATTTTTGGCGAAAAGGTAATTCATTAATTGTATGTGTAAATTAACTTTCTTTCAAATATGAATACTTTTAGTAGGTAAACAGAAGGTTTAATTACTCCTAGCGGAGGTCTCCAAATTAAGACAGTGTTCAACCTCGAGCGCATGAGATTGCAGCTTTGAGCTACGCGAAAACTATTGTCAGATTCTACTGGGCTCTTGTGGAGGAACAGGGGTACGAGGGTACAATACTTAAGAATTGCTATAGGTACCTACTGTGATTTGTACCTACACATCTTACATCTTAAGACACTGGGTGTCTGGGTGTATGTTTGTAAGGTCGACCTCACAATGCGCGTGCGCGTTTGTCGAGCAGGCGCCTAGCGTGTGCCCGGCGTGCCCTCGGCGTTCACTCTGAACGAACGTTGCGCGCACGCCTAGCTCACGCTAAATGAACGCTCAAGAAACGCGCATATCCAATGTGCGCGAGGTTTTAAGCGTAGAACAGAGCAATAAGAAATAAGTCTAATAAGGTTGAATAAACTTAGCATAGAAAGAAGGACTCATAACGAAGTAGACCTTTCATGAGAAAAACTAACCAAGAAAACTCATTGTCAAGTGTTTACGTACAAAATTAGTACTGTCATGTTAGTTCATAAACTGGTGACTAGGTAAGGCTAACTTTAATTTTTCTTACAATATAATGTACGAAAAACCTATTGTAGCTTCACCGCAACTTACATGCACATACCTAATAGTAAGAAATAGCCTCTGGATGAGGGCAATTTAATCCCAAACATGCTTGACTTCCATATACTATGTCTAGTCTGCAATTAATAGTAGCGTATATCTTGCAATTTAATAACAAGCCTTACATTTAGGATAGTGCTTGCCAGAGCGTATACGTGTATTTTATTGTAGAAGTGCCTGTGCACGCTTTGACATTGGTTTCTTTATTTTCCAGGCGCGATTTCAGCACGACTACACTGTTTATCATTATTTCTTGTATTCAATTTGTGTATACCTCGCTCTCTTAGAGAATAATATTGGTTTTGGAATACATAAATATTATTTGAATACATACTGAAAGTAGGACTTACTCGTGTCTTTATTATTGGGGTGTACGGGTTAATATAGTTACGGGTATGTCCACAGACATAGATCTACATAGATAACGCAAATGCATGCACTTCGCGTGTCTGAACTCCGACCAAGCGTCGAGCTTGGTCGCCACTAACTTCAGTCCCCGCGCATCCGTTTTACCGTTAAGTAAACTTTACTTACATTACGTTGCCTCGTTTGCTTCGGACGTTTGATCTGACGTTGTGTATTATGAGACGATGAATATCGCACAAGCGATACTGTCGCGCATCGCTTCGACTTCGTGATACAGGCAACGTCACAGTAGGTATTAAAAAGTCGGCACGCTTGGTTTCAATACACATCGTGATAATTGCGTTATCTATGTAGATCTATATCTGTGGGTATGTCACAGCAAGAGCAAGACGAAAGGCAGGAGGTTTGGGAGAGTTTAAGAGAGATTTTGAGGAAATGTAAGGATAACGAAAGATTGATCTTGTTAGGGGATTTCAATGGATGGGTGGGAGTAAAACGAGATGGATTTGAAAAGGTGTTAGGTGCATTCGGTGATGAGAGTGTGAAAAAAAATGGAAAAGCACTGCTTGAGGTTTGTTTGGAGTGGAGCCTTTGTGTGACAAACACCATGTTTGATCACAAAAGGATACATATGTATACGCGTGAGGCGAAAAATGTTAGAAGAAGTATGATTGATTTTGTAATAGTAGATGAACGATTGAGAAATAATGTGTTGGATACAAGGGTGTATCGAGGTATCGGCATCCACACAGACCACTTCGTGGTGTTGAGCCGGATAAGTGGGCTCTTTAAAGGATGGCGACACCGAGAGCATAACGAAAATAGAGTCTTGGAAAGAATAAAAGTAGAAAATCTACAAGAGAAAGATGTGAAAGATGAGTATAAACGAAGATTGATAGCAAGATTTGAGAGGTTCGATGGCATAAATGATATGGATGAATTGTGGCAGTCCTTTAAAAAACAGGTAGTATGTGTAGCGTCTGAAGTATGTGGTGTGATCAAGAGAAGGAAAATACGAAAGGTTAAGAATACATGGTCGGACAAGGATGTACAATCAGCAGTGTCAGAGAAGAAGAAAGCTTGGTTAGATTGGTTGGCTGTCAGAGCAAATGAAAGAATGGGAAAAGCAACGAGCGAGGACATAGATGAAGCAAGAAAGGAGTTTGTTAGGTCAAAAAGAATAGTGAAAGAAATGGTTAAAAGAAAAAAAGAGGAAAAGAAGATGAATAAATTTGATAGCAGATTATCTGACGATTTCCGCAGAAACATTAAGTTTTTCTGGAAATCCGTTCGTGCAGTTCGAGGAAGAACTCAATCCTCAGAATACACATCGATCAGAGACAAGAATGGAAGGGTAGTGGATGGTGAATCGTGCGTGCTGAAGAGATGGAAAGAGTATTTTGAAGGGTTATTTGAAAGAATGGCGATAGAGACACCGATCAATGAAATGAATGGTAACGATAGCAATGATGAAAGCGTTATTGGCGTGGATGAGATTGTGAAGGCACTGGGAAGTATGAAAGTAGGTAAGGCTGCAGGATATGATAGGATTACAGTCGAAATGCTGATGGCTGGACAGGGCATTATAGTTGGTCAGTTGTAGCGGTTATATAACGTGTGCTGAAGCACCGGCCGAGTACCTAATGACTGGGCCACAGCTGTAGTTGTGCCTCTTTATAAAGGAAAAGGCTCGCTACAAGACTGCAAGAACTAAAGAGGCATTAGCCTTCTCAGCATTGTTGCCAAATTGTATGCAAAGGTACTGATTGAAAGAGTTATGAAAGTAACTGACAAGAAAATATGGGATGACAAGCGGGATTCCGAAAGGGTATGCGATCAGGTTTTTTCCTTGCGAAGCATAGCCCAAAAGTTTTTGGCCAAAGGTCAAAAGGTCTATTGCGCATTCGTGGATTCGGAAAAGGCTTACAATAAAGGGGTGAGGAATGAAATGTGGTCGGTGCCGTCAATCAATGGGGTGGACAGCAGCCTCATTCGAGCTCTGAAATCCCTTTATGAGGATTCTAGAGCTTGTGTGAGGATAAACGGGGCATACACTGACTGGTTTACCATCGAAAAAGGTGTTAGACAGGGATGTGTAGCGTCGCCGTGGCTGTTTAACCTTTTCATGGACAGTTGTTTGCAAGATTTAAAACATAGTGACTACGGATTAAGGATGAATGGGTTACTCGTCAAATGCCTCCTTTATGCTGATGATCAGGTAATACTTGCATCTTCAGCGGAGGAGTTGCAGGAGATGGTAACAATCATGCATGGTGCGTTAGAGAGGAAAGGAATGAAAGTGAATGTAAGTAAAACGAAAGTTATTGTTTTTGAAAAGGAGGAATGCGTTACGGCTTGTAATATTTTGATCGATGGACAGCGAGTGGAACAAGTGAATGAGTTTGTTTACTTAGGTACGTTGTTTACAAGAGATGGTAAGAATGAAAAAGATATTGAAAGAAGAGTTAATGCAGGTAATAGTGTGAATGGAGCTCTGAAGGCGTTTGTGAACAATCAAAACGTGTCCAAAAAGGCGCGTTTGGCTGTGCATAGAGGGGTGTTAGTGCCTACCCTTATGTATGGTAGTGAAAGTTGGGTATGGCAGAAGAGACTTGAAAGTAGAATAAATGCTGTAGAAATGAGAGCACTGAGAAGTATGTGTGGTGTGTCTTTGACCGACAGAGTAAAAAATTGTGTGATACGAGAGTGGTGTGGGGTAAAAGATTATGCAGTGACAAGCATAGAGAAAGGCATGTTAAGATGGTTTGGGCACATGGAGAGGATGGATGACGAAAGAATGACAAAGAAGATATATAAGGCAAGTGTGAATGGGTCAGGACGAAGGGGAAGACCTAGGCGGACGTTCTCTGACCAGATTGGAGACATCATAAAAAAAGGACAGGTCAGAAGTACCCTAAACCGAAGAGCATGCATGAGTAACTTGATGGGAGTGAATGAAGCAAGAGAAGTATGTCAGGATCGTTGCAAATGGCGTTTCGTAGACTCTGCCTACCCCTCCGGGAAACAGGCGTGAGTCTACGTATGTATATATGTATAACTTCCAAAAATCTGTGGTGCGCGCCGTGGATTCGAACCCGTTACCACGCCGATACCCTCTGCATGGCAATCTTTTGATATAGCCAAAGTTAGTGAATAACTGACTACATCAGCGTAATTTATTAACTGTAAATACAAGAAGGAGTACTAACGAAAGGTAGTAGGTATAGGCAGTTAAACGATAGTAATTATAAATATAAGCTTGCTTTCTTATTAGGAAATATTCCTTTTATATAGTTAGTAGAGCTATAGTTTTCTCTCTCTTCATCTCGCAGGGATTCAGTATTCAAGCACCGTTTTAAAAACGATGGACAGGGTTTGTTGAATATACGCTATTCATTTCGGAAACTATTTGAATAAAATAAATGTTTTTCTCTGCAATTAATAGGATAGTTACCTGAGGGTCTAGTACGAGTTTGCACTCGATTGTCACGGTGACGATAGCCTAGTCGACAGGAACAATTTCCATACAATTTCTAAATGCGCCCCCTAGCGGAGTCTATCGATCGCTACTCTCCGTTATTCACATATATCTATCGTTATTCATTTAGAAAATGTATGGAAATTGTGCCCGTCGACTAGTCTATCGTCACCGTGACGATCGAGTGCAAAACTCATACTAGACCCTCTGACCTTCACGCCATTAGTTTACCCTCCCTAGGAAATAAATAATTTGCCTTGTTTCAATCAACGAAAGTTTGCACACTGATTCACTGTTCTGACGAAGAACAGAGAATCATTTTGACTTTTTGTAGCCAATATTAAATTTATTTATTCTGTATTTGAATTTCAAGTTGTATGTTTTGTTAGAACAAAATAAATAGAACCTAAATCATTATTATTGTAAGTGAAAAAAAAAAATTGATTTCTTTATAAAAACTTATATGTTATGATTGAAAATAAGAGTTATAAATAAAATTTAAAAACACTGTTCACATGTATTCATACTGATTCGCTGTCATTGCCAGTAAAAGTGAGAAAGTCAATATCGTGCATCTGCATTAGCATGACTGTGAAACTATTATGTAGTCTGCCTGCAATTTAGAACCGACCTATCTGTCTGGTTTTTTAGATATACATGTATAATAATGATGTAAAAAACATAAATCAATTGCAGCTTTGCTGAAACACTAGTTCCTTGCGAAATGACGAGTGAGAAAATCAAAATCATGCAACTTCAGTAGCACGACTGAGAAAGTATCGTGTGGTCTGCCCGCGTGTCAGAACCGACCTAATATGTGTCTGCCTTTGTGAATATATGTTTATAATAATAATATAAATAACATATATAATTTTTAGCTTTGCTAAAATAACGTAAATTTTATGAAATTTTGGTAACTATGATATTATATAAAACATAGTAGGAACCAATCACATAGTAGACACACATAAACATAGTAGGACAAGTGTCTGCCATTAGGATTTTCTATAAAAAGAAGATATTTATTTTAAGATATCAAAACGGCAGACATGCTGCGATCACGTTTTGAAAGTGGATTTTCATGCTTTTAGACTTCTAGGCCCTCTATGGGAATAGTGAACCCCCATTTGATCTACGGCAGATGAATTAGTATAACTAGCATTAATATGGAGTTTGCTACTATACCGTAAATCTGCGGCACACTGGCTCTTAGACTAATAGTTTTTCAGCAATCATGAGGAAAAGAACGGCATCATTGTTACGCAGGATTCGTGGGAGTGCCAATGGCATCCTGAAGGTGACTGGGGATAGGCTGGACGGCGTTTTCCTGGAATATTGGACCCGTATGAATAGCTACGGGTCTGATACTGCAGGAAAATACATGAATTAATATAATTGTAGGGATTATTTTATTTATATTTAAAAGTAAGTACTAACATAGTTACGTAAGTTGTATCACTAACAAAGATCTATGGAGCAAGTTTCCGAAATAAACGTTTTTTATTATATTATTATTATAGTAACATACCTAATCCTGGAACTAAAAATATTTTGATCATAGGTGCATAGGACATGCAGAACATTTTTATCTGGCAAACAATGATAAAAAATAATTGCTCTCAAATCAAAATTAATTGGGATGGCACTGTGGCAACCTATCTATAAAAAATGCTTTTTGTATCCGAAGCTATCCGAAGAAGTAAACTAAACAATTTACAAAAAAACTGGTCCTATAATTCTATAAAATAATTACTAACACGTTCGCGGACACGACGGTTATAGCAGTCATCAGTAATTTACTCAGGGTGACGCGCCGGCTATAGCCGTAGATTTCTTTCGCGCTCCAATGGCACAACGGCTTTAGCAGACGATTTGCAATACTTTTATCCTATATTTTGTTATTAAGTGCCCCCATACAAAAAGTTTCAAATCGCTAGGTGTCCTATAATATTAATTTATGCCGTCAAACGTGACGCTACTCGTCACTATTAAATTTGTGTGCGCTCGCATACATACTGACGCGGCCGTCATAGCAGCGAGAATTGTATGGCGATTGGTTCAGCTGGTCGTCGAGTGCCCTAAGGAGTGGAACTGCTGTAACCCTACTTTTTGTTGTGCTGCAGTAGTGAGCTTATTTGATTTTTCTAACTGAATAAACCTAATTGATTACTAATATTTTAATGATAATATGATAACGACAGTATAAACAAACATACGATACAATATTTACTACAAATTTGTCTAAACTTCTGTAATAAGGGATAGGTATTTGTGTATAGTTTGGACCTACTAAAGTATCGTTGGTCAAGCTAAGTTAAATACAAAGTTTCGTCTGATGGTAGTGAATTTGCTGTTAAACCTGGTCTTAATTGCTATTTAGTTGCGTAGTAAAAGAATAATGACACCTCTGCTATAAGTACATGCTATGCAATCGAATGCTATAGACGGTGCGTCCTATGTTTATGGTTATAAACTATTTACCGGCGATGAAACGGCTAAAGCGGGCGAAGGCTATAGCAATTGTGACTTTATGTATGTACTTAGTCCTTTTTACCAGTGACGGTGCGACTATAGCATTCCATACAAAAATTAAGTGTCAAAGTAGGTTTGCAAAATATGGTTGAGTATCCGCGATCGTGTTAAGTAAATCAAGTGCGAGTCGGACTCGCTAAGAGTTCTGTAGTAGAGGTATCCGCTTAACATACCCAATTTCTTCACCTAACGAAAATTACTATCACTTTTACGCCGGCAAACATAACTTTGTACCTAGTAGTGTAGTGTTTTTAGTACCTAAGGGCCTCAACTTGGAAAGAAATTACTTATCTACTTCTAGCAATAAAGTCCATCAATGCCTTGCTAAACAGATAGGTACTCACCGTTCATTGTGTTGCCGTTTCCAACGGTATCAATACCTAACAAACAAAGTTGAAAACACCATACAAACTGAAGTATGGTTCTCAATACTGTCGCTTCGTTCGCCACTTGGTCTCGTAGGTACCTACAAGCCGATAGAACATGGCCTAGAAATGTTTACAGTGCCTAATTGCTACCTAATATTCACAGGATTCTGTGAATTGCTCTCTCTAAATAATAATAAATTCTGCGAACTGCCGTACTCCTGATATTTATTTATTTTGTTTCCTATCTAAGGTGGGCCATAATAATATTAGTCTTACGATAACCATGTCGAGGCAACGAACTGACTTCCATGAAAGAGGTGGGAGTGAGAGTAAGTACCTACTATTTGAAGGGGATGATAGGCACACCAACGCTTACAACATGGATGCTTCGCATCAGCTAACTTTACTAACTGCGCTACTCGTAGACACGACTACACATCAAACTAGATAGATAAGTACCGTCTTATGGCGTAGGAAATAAGCATTTGAACTATAGCTGCGCTCTTTTACATAATCAAAGGCTGCGCTATAGTATTTTAACCAGCGTGGTAGAGCCTCAACAGTTATTTTCGTTAGTTTGACATTGTGTGTGAGTATTGAACACTCCAAGGATTCAGGAGCGCATCCTGAGTAGTCGACACGTGGGGCACAAAACTATATCCGCGTACAAATTACTTTTCGAAGTCCAGTGCGTATTAAATTGCCAATAATCGCTTACCTAACGGTGAGTATAGTAAGTATATTATAGTCGACTAGAGGACGCCAGCAGCTACGCCTGCATTTTTTTAAATTTACCCGTTTTGGCCGATCCCGTGGGAATTTCAGGAAATCCCTTCTTAGTGCACCCTTACGGTCCCCAAGGAACATACATGCCAAATTTCAGCTTCCTGCGCCCAATAGTTTCGGCTGTAGCGTGTCTGTCATTCAGACAGTAACGCAAGGATTTTATATATTAAGATTATACTTTCGCAGGGGGCTAGATATGTCTGTGCCATTCATATCTAGACCTCTGCGAAAGTATTATCTAATATAAGCAAATATCTCAATATTTGCTGGCCACATCACGCAAGTTTTTTAACCCGATTATTAATTTTCTTGTGCTCGCTGATACCGCATTTACATAATATATGGGCGTCCCAGTTGATTTGGTCGTCTATTACTATTTCTAAATAGTTTAACTTTATAGTTATTTCTTCAGGTACACCTTTTATCCATGTATGGATTGTAACATGGGTATGTGTGACTCTTAACTGTGAATGTACCCTTTATGGCACCCGATTTCGTAATACTGAAACAGATATTTTGTTAACTCAGCATTAACATTTAACAGGCTGTTTTCTAAGCAACGTGTTACGATAAGTAGTTATTTTTCAGTAGTAGTGCTAATTGCGGCCCATATTGCATCATGAAACACTTTGACCGTATCATTTGTAAACACGATTATTATATCCTCTATCATTTTCAAGTACTTACGTTAATGTAGAGTAATAAAAGGCTTGGTCCGAGTGTACTCCCTTGGGCTACACCGCATGTGATGCAACTAATATCCTAGCCTCCTCCCCAATACTTTATTTTCTTGCAGAAATGTAGTTCCATACTGTAAGTAAGTATCACTATAGCTTTTTTAAATGCAAGAAGACATTCTCCACTTCTTAAATTACAAAGGTGACAAATAGTAGAGCTAACTCTCAGGCTCTCAATCATATTAATGCCGTAGACATACCTATCGTCTCATCCAGTGGCGCTATTTGATCAAAGATTTCTTATAATATCTATTATTATTTATATTGGGTCAGTTAATATAATTGGAGTAAATGACATTTTTACGGGTCTATTGGATGTCTTTACCGCATACTAGCTTAGTTTAGTGTCACTGCCTGCATTATTCTAAATACATTTGCTAAGCAACTCAATGAAGCCATGACGTGTCCGAGTCATACTGTATATGGCCGTACAAATTCGACCACAGTGTATTAAATAATAAGTTACATTAGTGACATTCTCTTGTAAATGCTGTAAAGTAAATCAAAGATTAAGGTATAAATAAAATCACAATAAATTTGTTCGTTGTTTTTAATGCATGACAGAATGACAGATGTTTAGCTACGATGATAGTGAACATTGCTATGATGCCTACGATGGATCATATATGAAACAAGACAACTAGCTTTGTAAACACATTTTAGAAAACGTTACACATAGATTGGAAATCATACAATTCGATTATAGCGCTGCTCGATTGGGCAAATTTACAAAATACTATTCGCAATATTTATTATTTCATATACCTACCCGTCGTTTATTGCATTTTGATTTCTATGTAAAGTGTTATTAAGATTAACTTAAAATAACATGATATTTTGAGTTGCGTTGTCGAGGAATCCTAAATAGAAATAAAGTCGTATCTGTTAATTGTTTTCTTTCTACAGAGCGATCCTTGAATTATTTAGATTTAAAATTTATAAAAGCAACTATGCTGTGTGATTTCATGCAAAAACGCACATTGTATCATGAGACACATGATAATTTAGATCGTTACAAAAATGCAGTTTACTACTTTCTTCCGCACAATAATCACTTTACATAAACGCACTTATTTTATTTCTCATGTGGACTATCTCCAAAACGTTGTCGTTCGTATTTAAACGGCCACATGTTACGTACTATGAATAGTACTTCGTATTTGCGAACGACATTGACATTTATGTAACTGCCTTAAATATAACGGAATATACAGTTACCTAGTTATTCAGTATTTTACTATGAGTAATCTAGCGTTCGCATAGACAGTGTAGAAATATTGTGTCACTGTTTTAAAAATAAATATAATTGGAAAACATGTCTCAGTCTCATTTCATTGTAAGACTAGGATCAACGACTCATTCAAAATCTTGTACGAGAAATTAGAACAATAAATAAATAATAATTAATATTCAATAAACAAGTATGTAAAGCCATCCACACATTACTTGATAAAAGTTGCCCTATAATCATGATTTTTCGTTAAGCACATTGATCATTGTCTTAAAATACTATTTTATGTTACTTAAAATTTAAAAAAATCATTGTTGTGAAGCTTATTCACATTCTGAATACAAAAACATTGTTGACTTTCGATCGAACAGTGACGTAACTATACGAAAAGTGCCAAAAATAAATTCGCTCTTGGGATATTTCATAAGTGCCCTGTTAGGATAGGTAGTTAAATTTCAAAGTAGCAATAAACTTCTAAGCATAAATCGTCGTGAAGAAACGCACTATCTAAAGTCCTGCAAAAAATGTATCAAACTGTGAAAACCTTGTGTAAAACGTGCAGCTACAATATATTAGGGCCTGTGCAAACCACGTCTTTTAAACGCGCCGTCGACGTGCGTTACAAAAACGCGCGTCAACGGCGCGCTTTTATCCTACAGAGCAGTTTGTTGTCGTTTGTATAGCGTTTGCTCAGATTATTAGAACAAAAGGCACATGGAGCGCATTCATCAAAGTGAGGCACGTTGACAGCTATGTGTGCGTGACATTTGACGACTGCACTGTACGGACACGAGCGTCTATGTGCGTGTAAAGTTGCCATATTATGAATAATCTCCCACTCATCATCATCAGCCTTTAACAGTCCACGGCTGGACTAAGACTCTCCCTTGAAAGGAGGAATTGGCCTACAATACCACGCTGGCCAAACGGGTTGGTGTAGGCTTTGTATCAAGTTTTCCTTCTCTTACAGTGCTGTTCTCTGCATAATATGCTCCCTCCGTCGGCTCTTACGACATCCATGGGATAACATGGGGTGGTGACATTCCGTATTCTTAATCCGTCACCCAATCTCCCACTATTTTGCACATAGTTTTGTAATGTTTTTGTGGAAGTTATATACTGACATTAGTTTGCGATCTTGAATTGTTTACTGTATAACTGTAATAGATTTCATTACGTATAATATTTATGCACCGGAGACAGTGAACATTAATTAAAGCGACGTACACTATACAAGTGAATATAGATCAATTCTCTCACCCTTGTAAAGGCATAAACCGACGAAATTTTGTCAAGTACACAATAAAGTATAAATATTATGATTTGTAGACAACACTTATTTTACTATTCAAAAAATTTAAACATTAGAAGTGCAAACTTATGGATATGATTGTTTATTCTGACCATTCCAACGTACGGTTCTCAAACCTCATCGGTCATCTACCCAGCTTCACAGGTCACGCGTAGGGGCCTACCAAAGAGCCATAGAGCGCTGCATCCTGGATCTTAAACTTAAAGACAGGATACGGAACACCGAGCTGCGTTCTAGAACAGGCATCAAAAACATGGGAAGAAAGGCTGCCAGTCTCAAATGGAACTGGGCGAGCAGAGTCAGCAGTATGTACGAGGCTCGTTGGGCAAGAGTATCAACACTGTGGGTACCAGAGGATAGACGACGTCGCCGAGGCCGGCCACGAAAATGACCTAGACGCCTACCACAAGAGCTGGCTTGAGATTACGTGCGACAAGCATACCTGGAAAGATTTGGGGGAAACCTTTGCCCAGGAGTGGGACAACGTAAGCTATTAAAAAAAAATGCCTGCAATCAATTATTTCTGTTTCTACACATTAAGTACATGAATATTTAGATCGTATAGGGATCGAACCCAAAACAATGTATACATATTGGAAAGCCTATAACAATATGTGCTAATAAAGATATATCTAAAATGTACTTTTATAATATGTTAATATATTTTTCATTTACATGAAATTCTTATTACATATTACATAAATCAATTGACGAGTGTATTTTCCATAATACGAAAACGGGAAAACGGCGTCAACGTAAGCTGGTAACACTTGACACATTTTTTTGCAGAAATGAGAATTATATCGAAATTAAATTATGAAACAGTCAAATAATCCATAGATAACTGTGATAAGATATTCTATCTTTCTGTTTTTGCTTTTGGAAACAACTTTTACAATGTTTAAATGCATACTCACATAATGCATGACGGCATTTTATGAATTTAAAAGTTGAGTTGATCGGGGTGCGTGAACTGTACGATGCTTCGTTTCGCACTGAGCCGGATTTGTAATCGCTTTTCGGATTTGTATTTGCTTTAGTGGCCTCACGCAACTGTTCCACGCGCTCCATCTAATTCTTGTTCTATAATCTGAGAACGTCTGCATCGCTACACACGCGCGTGTGCATCGCGTCTGTATCGCTACACACACGCGTTTGAATTTATACAGGTGTGCAAAGGTCTACAGGCTGCGTCTGACTTACGTGCGTATCGCGACTGTATCGCTACAAACGCGCGTCGATGGCGCGTTTAAAAAACGTGGTTTGCATAGGCCCTTAGATTGACAAAGCGTTCGCGGAAGTGTAACAAATACAATTTATGCCTATCATAACCTCTTTGGTCAATATACGTAGATTTATCTATCCACAGTCCATGCAATGATAACAAAATAAGTGTGTGGATCTAGGTGTGGATGGTTAAAATTATTGAAGTGACAGATGACAATTACTTCTATACAGCCTATTACTGCTGAGGGCTTTACACGCTTCCTACACTTAGTGGAAATGCAATAATTTACCATAATATGAAGGAATGTTGCCAGTAGAAGTTCTAAGAGATTACAAGATATATATCTTAGTGTAAATTTATCATACGGATATGGATATCTTAGCACAGATTTCGAGGGGTGCCCTAAATATTTTAAAATCATAGTCACTATAATTTATGAGTAGTCTTTATTAAGTCGTGTTATCAGTTATTTTGTAAGTTGATATTACGAAGTATAGTGTTAAGTTACGTTACAGTTTAGTTAAATTTCTATTAAAGGCTCTGTTTCACCACTATCTATTCCAATTTAAGAGCAATTATAACACATTTAACGCGAAAGCGAATAGTATATTAAACCAGCCATAGTACGAAAAATTTCTTAAAACTATTTAGGAAAAAATAACCATAAGACAAATTCAAATTCAAAATCATTTATTCATTTGGGTCACAATGTGACGCTTATGAACGCCAAAATAATAAATTTATAAAATAATTACTTATACTCAAATTTAAAACATTATTACCGTATGCTTCTACATTTACATTTACTGCCACGTTCGCAAAGCAATAGGTAGAACCATGAGAAAGAACGGGCAATAAAACTCACGGTCACCCTTTTTCATCGCCAGGTTTTGCATAATACACGATTTACATTTTATAAGGTGCTGCAACTGTTACACCTTCTATATCACTTGTATATATTTACTGTACATAATAATACTCAAGCATAATACTTTTGGTTAGCCTCCTCAGAATAGACATAGTGAAATAGGAGCATCCACTTACATTTATATACCTAATAATGCAGGCAATCCGCGAAAGTGATCAGAACCATGATGGAAATGATGCAGTTAAATATTAAAATCTAATACCAGCCCGCAAGACCGTCATCGACCAGTCATCGCAAGTAGCACCCGTTCACGAGTATGACGCATGTGCCAGCCATCATCCCTCTCGCCATATTAGAGGGACAGGGATGACCCGACACACGACGCCACCACAAGAAATTACATTTTAGTGAGCATGACGACAACGGTATACAAACCAGCAGTAAGAAACAAAATCTATTGGTATACTGACCATGACCGCCAATTACCTCCATTTTCCAGATCGTTATTATTAACATAAGTTAGTGGAACGCGTGAAGGAATGCAAATGTAGAAAGAATTTTGTGAAGGTGACAAGTGAACAATGATATGATCAGGGATAAATAATGTTAAACTAATTCAACAAATCATAAAAATATCCGAATCCTGCAAAAATCATGTGTTCACGAGGCACCTCCACTTAACATGTAAATAAAATAATCGTGAGTTAAACAAGCCTAAGCCTATCCCCACGGTGTCTTATCATTTAAAAATTCCTTAATAGTGTAATAACCCCTTTGTAAAAGAAAGTTCCTAATTGTCCGTTTGTATTTGTGCATGGGTAAATTAATTATTTCAAGAGGCAATTTGTCGAAAAATCGTATACCAATCCTCGCAAATGAGTTCTGAACTTTATGTAGACGGTAGTTAGTTCCCACCAGTTTATGCTTATTCCTTGTGTTCACTTTGTGCAAATCACTATTTTTGCGGTATGGAATTAAATTTTTCTTAATTATTAAGTTAGCATATATACATATATTGCGATGCAACTGTCAATATATCTACTTCTTTAAATTTATCACGTAAAGAATCTCTAGCACCTAACTTATAAATTGCACGTATGGCCATCTTTTGAATGATAAAAATAGTCTGTATATCAGCAGCTATACCCCATAACATTATTCCGTAAGACATTACACTGTGAAAATAACTAAAGTAAACTAGTCTAGCAGTATCTATATCTGTGTATTCCCTAACTTTTCTAACTGCAAACGCTGCAGAACTAAGTTTTACTGCGAGACAGGATATTTAGACCTCAAAGGCATTAAGTTTCATAAAAAAATAAGTATCAGTGTTGACGCATGTGGGGATCGAACCCACAGTTTGCCCATGTGGAGCGCCAGCCTAATGCAATTTCAGATCTAACAGTAGTCAAACCAGTAACCACGACAAATCTTTAATATCCCTTATAATCTCCAATATCCCATTTCACAATGAGAACCAACTGTGCAATTTTGACCCTCGATAAATAAACAGTGATGAAACAGGCTTCCAATTTTAGAAATTTTTCAAAGTCTTTTAAATATATTGGTAAATATTAAAAAAGCTTGTCTGCTATCAAACTCAGTGTGTAAAAAAAATATAACTGGAATGATTAACTGATCAGAATCATCTAAAAAACATTTTCGTATTTTAGCTTAAAACCAATATTCGATCACCCAACCGATAAAATTAGAAATACAGTTAGTATTCGTTATATTTCAGTACAAATTAGTTATAAGTATAACGCTTATGAATAAAAATCAAGTAAATAAATACATATAACATGTCTTTCTTAAACACCTAAAAAAGTAAAGGAATGTTAACAATCGATATCAAACATCGATCGATTCAAAACTAATGGTGAACAATTATTATGACTGGCAGTGCACTTAAAAGAATAAATTGGATAACAAAAAGGAATGTAGCTATTCAATATCAAAATAAATAATATAAAAACGCAAGATATCAGCTCTCGTATTGCCTTCTTGCTAATTACGATTACATAATATACAATATTATTGAGACCTTACAACTAGCCTTAACGAGATTAAACGCTACAAATATTAAAGCAAATGTATTCCTCTACATTCTGGGAATGTACCGTTTACAAAACTGTATACCTATTATATTTACAACGAAAATTATAAAAATACATTATGATCAATTCAAACGATGTATACATTTTCTACGCTACGTTTAAGTTACGGTTAAACAAAACGACAAAATATCAAAATTAAAATGTTTATCTTTGGAAGAACTATGACAGCCACATACAGACGAAGCAACGGACATGCGTCGGCTTCGACGCTCAGCTCTATGCGAACACTCACTCTATGGTTGATTAAATAAAGCCTGCTTGCCGCAACTACAATGCGCCATTGTGGAGACCGTTATTTAAATATTATCGACTAGTTGAGGTTGCCACTGAGTTGCCAGGACATCTTTATTTACCGGGGTCTAGGAACACGTTCCGATTTGATCCTGGTCAGAATGCAAAATGTCCCAATATATCAATTAATTTAAATTAATTTAATTAGTTATTTTCAAAGGCTTAAATTGCACTTCGTCATTATTTGACTTACGGAACCATTCCCCCGAATTTACAATCCTAATGCCCGATTTACCTAATTCGTCTTCAGTCCCGATTAAAAACAAATTTAAAAGTTCCAACAACTCTACTGCTGATTATCATTGTATCTGAAAGTTGTCACTTTTTCAAATTAGATCAATCGTTAGGATATTTTAAGAATAATTGACTGTCATACAATGGTTGTAACAAATAGATTTAGGTATCCCCAAATTATGAATGTTTGTTCTAACCAAGGCATAATAGATTATAGAGACGAACATGTCAATAATATTTAAGTAACGGTCATTGAATTCATGGTATAAAATGGTGCAAGGTGTTGCCACGGCTTATAATAATAACCCACTGCGCATCAATACTTATTATACGGGGAACTATGGTCACTATGTCAAGAAACGTATTGTCGATTTTCTTTTGAACTCTTTGGCAATATTCATGTCACAGATAATGTGTATGTACAACATATCATCACATTTTGTAAATTCAATTCAGTAGTAGAGCAAATGGAGAGAAACCTCGGAATTAATATATTCGTCCTTCGCAATCTCGATGAAAAGCTTTTTTAAATATACAAGTATAAATATCAACACTAAGCGTCACATATCATTAGATTTAAGATAAGAAATATGTATTCATCACGTGTTCCATTTTAATTGAAAAATAGTTCTATGAACTACGTCAGTCACTAAATAAGTTTACAAAATATCGATATCGATACCGGGATCCGATATGAGGGGAGTAAGTATTTATGATAACATGTTATATACATCACAGATATGTTAATTACGAGAGATTCGATGAAAACATTGTCGCTATTTATCGTACGGGTGGTATTAGAGATACACATATAAAAGTAAATACCGAGAGCGATGAAATAAATATGATGGTAATAGACGTTCAAGAAGCCTACATAGTTGACTCACATTACAAAGTTACATATTGAATGCATTTTCACCATCACATTGCGCCATTCCTGCGGAAATGCACACGAATAAAAAAACAACGCTTACCGCACTCGGGCTGTTCCAATTTCAAATCATTTCGTCCCACGCACTCTATGATCGCGTCGCGTTCTATACACAGATGGCGCCACTAGCATCACGGGGCATCGTGAAGAAATTCAAATTTGAATCGTTCCATGTGTAGGTGCGTCGGAGGTTATAAATAGGAGTGGCGTCGTGCCGTGGCATGAGCGGCCCGGGTGACGTCGGGCCAGGCGGCCGCGTCGGTTGCGTCGGGCGCCGCGGGCTAGAGCGGCGGCGACGCGGCCCGGCCGGCCTCGCCCGGCAGCTGGTGCACGCGCGCCGACAGCAGGTTGTGCAGGATGAACACTGCAGGCTTCGGGCTGCCTTCCATGTCTAGTTCCTGGTAAAAGGCGAGCTTTGATTAACTATATTAATATGTGAAGCGAAATTTTGTGATCCCTTTTTACGAGAAATGCGCGAACGGAGAATTATGAAATTTGGCACACTCATTGCTTACATGAAGAAGATGTGCAGAATGCTAATATTTTTATTTAATATGCATTAGAAATATATGATTTTAATGAAAATAAACGATACCACTACTACCTTAGATTTCGCACACACACACATGCATAACATCTTATACGTATACCTACCATTTTTTTTTAGTTTGCGATTATGGACCCACAGACTTTCAAACTGAAAAGAGGTTAATAATACATGTAAGTATATACTTTTTCGTTCAAGGTTTGTCCTAATGTGCCTAAGAGATATTTTTGAAGCTATACTTCTTTACGCGCGTTATAAAAAAAATATGTAAAATTTTACGATGCGCGTGCATGTGCGCGCACATTGATAAGATGTCGGGACATATTTAATAAAAATAATATGGGTATCATTTTCAGGGTTTTTATGCATTCTGATCACGAAAATGACATCTATTTGGGAATCCAAGATGGCGGACGGGTGATTTTCAATAAAATTAATATGGGTATCATTTTCGGGGTTTGCATGGATTCTGGACACGAATAGACATCTATTTGGGAATCCAAGATGGCGGACGGGACATTTTTAATAAAATTAATATGGGTATCATTTTTGGGATTTTCATGGATTCTAATCACAAAAATAACATTTATTTGGGCATTCAAGATGGCGGACGGGACATTTTCAATAAAATTAATATGGGTATCATTTTCGGGATTTTCATGGATTCTAATCACAAAAATGACATTTATTTGGGAATCCAAGATGGCATACGGGATATTTTTGTCAAATTAATATCTTTAACATCATAATATAATTGGTCTAATTATCATTTGGCATCGTTTTGCTGTGTCAACTTTTTTGAAGTTATACTTCTTTAGGCGCGTTATAAAAAAATAGGGAATATGCATAATATTTTTTTTTATATTGTGTGTATTTTATATTTACTTATTAGATCAACATATATTCATACGAAATATAAATACTCTTCACAGTGTTCAAATTATGCTATAAAATAAAGTTTTAAATATCAATAAAATCTGGCCTGCTAAAACGACGCCATTTTTCCGCGGCCTTATGATGACGTCACAATGCACACTCGGTCAGTCTCAAGTGTTTGATAACATTAGGTGTTACATTAATTTTAAAGCTATTTTCAGTCATAATAACTATTCAGACGATAGATAAAACTAAAAAAAAACATTTTATGGGTATTGTCTTGTACCAAAATGCAAAAACAATATAAGAAGTACACCTGATAAAATATTTTTACCTATTTCAAAAGATGCGAAAAGACGTAAACAATGGTGTAAAGTAATGAGAAAATATGATGAACTATCTTCAATATCGAGTTTGTACTGTTGTGAAGATCACTTCAAAGTAAGTTGGTATCGTATTATTACAATAATATTGACGACCCAGTTGATGTACCTAGCGGGAGCATAAACAGACGGTCGCGGGTTCGATTCCCGCTCAAGTCAAACATTTATGTTCGTGGACATGGATGTTTGTCTCGGTCTGTGTGTTCCCATGTATTATATTATGTACTTATATATTTATAAAAACAAGGACATATGTATGTTAATCCATTATCTAGCACTCATAGTACCAGCTCTGCTTAGTTTAGGGCTAGAAGGTGTTGGGTGAATGTGGTAGAATATTATTAGTACAATATCGGTCGGTAGTCTCTGCCTATCGCAGTGAGTCTATGTATGTAGTACCTATAATATTAGTGACAAGTAATTAATTATGTTTTTAATTATTAATACCACATCATATGTAATTACTTTCTGAACCTACTTAGGTAACAAAAGTTAATTATGCACTGCATATTTTTTGTCGCGTTTTACTAAAGTTCGAACTTATTTCAGGTTGAAGAAGATACCGTAAATTATGTTCAATACAACATTATGAAACAAAACGGGGAAAAGGTTAAACTATGGTTAAAGAACAAAGTTGTGCCTCATATATTCCAGTGCCAAAAA
The DNA here is from genome assembly GCA_944739405.2 of Euclidia mi. Lineage (NCBI taxonomy): Eukaryota > Metazoa > Arthropoda > Insecta > Lepidoptera > Erebidae > Euclidia > Euclidia mi. Next base: position 46,450,752 of record OX123183.2, read on the forward strand.
CTAAGTGTGCCATCACGAGTAGAGAGAAAGGGTGCTTTTAAAAGACAAAGATTAGCATTAGTACATACATACATACACAGTCTCACGCCTTTAACCCCGAAGAGGTAGGCAGAGGTGTATTTCTACACCCACTTTTCGCCAGATATACTTTAGTCCCACGTAATAAGGGGCGAGCCTATTGCCGCACCGGGTACATTTCCAGACTCCGTACTGCTACTGAGTACTTCGTGACAGAAAAACCACATTTTATTTACACGTTCGATAAAGCACATAAGTACATAAATATAATAAGAATAATCCATTAATTAAATTTTTATTATTTATATAAGAGTTTCAAACTGAAAATAGATGAAATAATTTTTACATTTATGTACTTTTTAAGTACATAAATGTAAAAATTAAAAGCTAAATAAAAATTAAACTAAATTTAGTATTTTCCACAATATATTTATTTTGCCGTATAAATTAATAAAATATTTACGCATGAAATATACACTCATAAGTTATTACTGTACATATATGTATAGTATTTTATTAAGGCGAGGATTTCCCAAAATACAGTGTTATCTAGTGTGTTCAAACGCGTTTTATTTGTAAATAACAGAGATTTAAATTCGGAAAAAATATATGTTATTCTACAGCATTAGATCTATATTTGTCGGCCATTCGAAACATGATTACTGTCATTTTATACGATAGAAAATAATCGCGAATATAGGTCTGTTTAAACAATTTTTCACGTTTCAATTGAGTTGTATTGGGATTAGAATTTTCAAAAGTATACCAAAAGAAAAGTCATGTAAAAGCGGATGTTTCTCGGCCATCACATTATGAATTTTAATATATACAAAAATATAATACCGAAAATACAGTACTCGCCAAACTTTATGGCCGCTCCGAACCTAGCCGCATTACGCTGCGCTGTCTTCCACCCGCTAGCGTCCTCGCCTCCCGCGCGTTAGTGTGAGTGCTACGTTCGTACACGAATCACACATTCGCAAAGCTCTGACAGTATCGTCGCGTTCAGAATAGTTTCATACTTCTTCGTTGTTTCTCGTTGCTATCGTTATTGTTTCTTGTTGTTATTGTTATTGTTTCTTGTTGTTATTAAATTTGTACTGATATAGTTACCATTTTCATTGATCATGCCTCGCGGTCGTTTTAATGTTTAAGAATGGAGATTCCGAAATAAGTGAAGAAAGTGATGAAGAATGTTCTTCAGATGAGGAACCTTCTACGAGTATGGAAGATGTTTTTATGGAAGGTGTAGCCCCATAATAAATAAATATTAAAAAAATATTGTTTTGTCGTAACCAATGTATTTTTTAATTAGAAGTCCCTTCATCTAACTGAATTTACATTAATCGAATTTGATTGAATATGTAATTAAACAATATAACATAGGTAGCTAATCTAACAACGTAACTGAAGATTTTAATTTTCAATAATTACAAATATTTTTTCTTGGTTATGAAATGTCCACCCGACTGTACCATGCGCAAGTTCGTACCGATGACTACATTCAGAGCGGCCATAAAGATTGGCGAGTACTGTATGTAATTTCCTTCTGCCGACGCGCTCTCTCCGGCGTCGTTCAGTCCCGAGCGGGATGTAATGGAGACAGGACGTATCGCTAGTTTGCAGAGCGCACCGCAGGATTACGAATTATTTTATCGTCAGTTACGAATGTCATCATCACTTATTGATAAATATATTATATCTAGGTTTAGTTTGTAAATAGGTATTGTAAATTTTTAGTAAGTAATAAGAGTGTATATAGGTAATTAGTATAGTTTTGAAAATATCGTTTTGATTATTGGACAAGATAACGGACTTGAAAACAACAGCATAGTTAGGTACCAGTAGTTTAGAAAATTATTGATTTGTTGTGTATTGTGGATGATTTATAGTATTATTGTTATATTACCGACCTAATATAATAATACACACTTTTATTCTGTGTACCTATATACGGAAATAAAAATGTGAGATGTGCCTAAAAGCTATACAAGCGAATTTTATAGGTACCTACCTACCTAAATAAATACATATATCCGCAGTTACCTGCATAGTGGTATTTATGGTTACTGCACCACCCTCGTGGGTAGTAGCGCGATGTTATTTGGTATAACCTTCCTCAACAAATATGCTAGAGAGGCAAAAGAATCTTTGGAATTGGCCTGCTAGTTGCTAAGATTAGCGCGATCAAAAACAAAAAATGTTTTGATATAGATAGGTAGATTTATGAATTTCCGTATAAGTATATTCAATAATTCTATTGACTATTTCCACCAATAATATCATTGATTTCCACACTATTACCAAACACGGAACAATGGACACCTAATAATATTATCGTAATTATTTATCACGCCGAGGAAGAATGCACTGGTGTCACAGCTTAGAAATGTTCGGTAGGTAAGTATATCAATTTGACTGACAAATAATAACGAAAACTAGAGTTTATTATTGGTTGGCGAAAAATAAGCGTTGTGTGTGTAGGAGTATGATTTTGTACGTATGTATGTATGTATAATTTTAACTTTTTTTCATTACTACTTGCCCATGGCAGCGTCTTAAGGAGATCACCCAAATTGGGCTAATTTTTATTTCGCCGGCCAATCAATAAAATTGTGTTATTTTAATAGAAAACATTGTTGTAAACATTTTTAACTATTACACCAAATTTCAATTCTCTGAGACAATATTTAGTTTTGAATGTATGTCTCAAAGTACCGTAGAGCAGTTTTGTTTTGACAAAAGTGATAAATCAAAGAGTTGTAAAGGTGGTCAACTATACGTTTTCAGCCTAACGGGAAATACGTGAGCCTTAAAATGCAGTGGACTCATTAAAAAGTAAAAAAACATTTTTACACGACTGCTCAAAAAAAGGAGTGTAATGTTTTCAGGATTCATGTATGTATGTGAGTTTCTTTATTCCACTATAACTTCTAAATGCCTGGACAGATTAGAATGTATGGAGTATCATTAGAATCCTTACATCACCCCGAGTAACACTGCATTCATATTTTGAAAAAGTCAACATGGTAGGGGTGTGAAGCCATTTTCAAATAAGAAACATCATAGTGCCATCTAACGTTCAACGGCGAGGACAAATGTAATAACGCCATCTATTATTTATTTGTGATAAACAAACAAGTGTTGTTATTAATGTATATTTATGTAATGTATAAATAAAAAATAAGAAAGTGAGTACGTAAATAATAATTACATTAAATATAACATTATATTTTGATAAGAAATGTACCGCTGTTAAGTAATTTATAAAACAACGCCATCTAGTTCATTCATATTCATTCTAATAATTGGAGTATTGTCGGAATTTAGACCAAGTTGCCACTAAAATGTATCAAATAAAAATTAATTAATTTAAAAATATTGTCATTGCAGTCGGAGGACCTCTTAAATTGGTGTTCCACAATACGGCCCCCGACTGCAATGACAATTTTATTCAAACTTGTTATTAACTTTTTAGTTCGTTTCTTCCTGTGGTTTCTTCGCAGGGCAGTCGTGTTTTTAATTTTTAATTTTTTTTTTTAATACTCCTTACCAAATATACAAATATTGCCTAAACCTTTAGTAGGAATGTCTATGACCGGCCAGGTACAGATATGTCTTGTATACAGGCATGGCACCATGTGGTTGAAGAGATGTTGCGTCGCGACGTTCTGACTTTCCGTTGTTTCGCCAGTTGAAAAGGCCAGGAGGAAACGCCCGGCTATCACTATAGTGACAGCAGCCGCAACCCTGTCCAAGAAACGGCGCTGCAAATGTTGTCAGAATGCCCCGCTTATGCGTCCCAGCGCCGTGAACATCACCATCTTAAGACTTTTCCGACCATTTTGGTGTAGACCCCTACAAAATCCTTTCCGTTCTGTTTTGGGCAGTCTTCAACCAATTACTGCCCGCTATCTTTATAATCAGCTAGTCGTTTACAATCCCATGGTTGCCATTTTATATTTGCTTGCACCATGTTTCGGGGTTTCTGGCTACATGTCCGGCCGCTACTCTTTTGGCAACATCTGATACTAGAGTTTCTTTTCGGAGCTATTTATTCGTCTTTCTGTCTCTGAGTGTCACTTTTGCCAGTTTTCTCTCCATTGCCCTTTGAACAACTTCAAGTTTCTGTAGCGCTGCCTCTGTAGTAACACAAGTTTCGGCTCCCTAGGTGAGCACAGGCAGGACGCACTGGTTGAATATTCTTGCTTTTTGTTGCTTCGTAAAAGCAAGTGCCAGTTTATCGAAAGCAGCCCAACCCAAATGGATACGTTTATCAATCCTGTTCACCTGGTTTACTTTGCCTACCTTTATTTCTTGCCCTAGGTATAATATACTATTTATTGAAGAATTCTAATCGGGTACATCCTACTGCAATTGTTATTCCGCTGGAGTTTTCACTGGTCATGTTTCGAATTGGCCGTAAACTGATCGCGCCAATTGTTACAGTCGTACCCTCGCTACCTGCCCTGCCAATGGTCTGGTGCGTGATGGCTTGGAACGTCACCATCTCTTTCTGTGAGGCAGTAATGCTTATCAATCAGATATTTCGCTTTTGGCTTACTACCTGCCATTACCTGATGCCATTTAAATTGCAACTTGCACATTATTTTAGGCAAAAAATAACAATAATTACTTAGGATTTATTTCAAGAACAGAATAGATTCTTTGAGCTCGAATATGATCTCACAGAATGCACTTAGAACCTTAGTGTAGTAATAAAAAGTGTTTATTTCGTAATATTCTATAATAAAATTTTAAGTTTATTTTAGTTGGCCGGCACCATTGACATATATTTAGTACATATATATCAATGGCCGGCACTTTTAGAATTAGCCTAGTATGGAGCTGGGTGATCTCCTTTATTATGCATGCACGTGTGTTGCCATGAGTATATTGCTATAACTATTGCCCTGTAATAAACATTTTGTGTATTATTGAACTTTTGCCGGTACTTTTTTGACAGAGTAGTATCTTAGAGATTTCACAGTTAAAATAAATATAACAAAATGTAATCATTCGTGATTAAAAGTAGCCATGAGTATCTTACACGATATTATTATCGGTTCTATGCCGTTGTTTTGCTGACAGTATTAACGAATTAATTAATTTATATTAATCAATCCTTTTCCCTAAGATTGATATCGAACAAGCGATACTTTCGCATTGCCAGCGATCATAAGTTTCTTTTATAATTAACTACAAAGATTATATTCATAATATTACTGATTACTTAATTATTGTCACTATAAACAAAAGCAATTTGGGTCGGGTTTCGAAACGCGTCGCCCGAATTTGAGGGTATTGGTGGTGTAGGGGGCTTAAGGGAGTTAGTTTTAATCCTCTAAAAGTAATTTGGGCTGCCGGAGTTACGTCAAAAAATTTTAAACAATTTCCAAAAATTCTTCATTCAAATATGCAAAACGGAACGTAATTTTAGGTTTTCTGTGAAAGCAACTAAATAGGTTGTGTTAGGTTCTCTTTTGACCCTTAATCCGTAAATCAACCTTAGTTTATTTAAATAGTGTGAAGAATGTGGAAGTTGGCAGTGCCATACACACCGATGTTTGGAGATAAATTTTTTTTCAGAGGAAACCAAGTATTTTCGGCAAGTGAAAATAGTGAGAGGTGGTTTCGAGAATATATTTTTATTTCTTTAAGAGACAACTTTCGCACTAAGAATAAATCTTGTGCCGCGGGGGCTTTGACATACAATTAACGGACACAAAGTACATGTACTCGAAACAATAATTCATGGATGACACAAGTGTTGCCTTGTGTGTGTATAGAAACCTAACCGAAATATTTGCGCAGTATCAGGCGACGAGGCGGCCGCTTTTAAGCGCCTACGGCTACCACACAGTCTGAAAAGAATTCGAAAGAAGAGGGACGAAAAGCAAGAGGGCGTCAAAAGAAAAATGGATAGACAGTGTGAATATGAAAGTAGAGGCACGAAAAGGAAGATCCGGCTGGATCATTCTCACTAGTTCCACTAGCAATTAGTTCCATGGAACTAGATAGACTTTTTTTCTCAGAAGTTCCATCGTAGTTATTAAGTCCATGGAACTACTGAGAAAAAAATGTCTCACTAGTTCCATGGAACTAATTGCTGGTGGAACTATTGAGAATGATCCGATCCGGCTAAGGAAAACATTAATCGACTGTGTGTCGAAAGAGAAAGGAGTAGGTAAATAATTAGATAAGAAGTATGGAAGTAAACGGCTTACTGCGCAAGGGCAAGAGAATGTGTAATTAGATTTATTTTTAATTAGTATCCAGTTTTGATCAATTATGTGTTATTTATCTTTCTTTAATTGCTTGCTGCCTCACCAGCAAAACATGTAGTCTCTTACTATATGCTATTGTAACAACTCACTACCATGTTTTAGCAAAATAAATGAATTTGAATGGAATTACATTTTTAGGGTTCCGTACCTCGAAATTAAAAAACGGAACCCTTATAGGATCACTTTGTTGTCCGTCCGTCTGTCAAGACTTTTTTCTCAAAAACGCGTGGAGGTAACAAACTGAAATTTATATCAAATAGTCAAATCTACTGTCCCTTAAAGCTGTGAAAAAATCAAACTTCTAAGCCAACGCAATCAAAAGATACAGTCGTTTATGCTGCAAATTTCCGCAAATTTAAAATCTCGCAAGGGAGTCAAAACCTACAGGGTACTTGCCGTGAACTCAGAATCTTGAAATTTAGTACGAAGCAATATCTTATAGCACAAATAAAGAAACAATTCCGAAAACCGTTAATTTTTTGTTACATCATATCATAAAGATATTTGTGGGCATCCCCTATTTTACATTATGTATATACTCACTCAACATAACATAATAATATATATATTTACATAATATAATATTAACATTTATCTACTCAACACACATATTTACAACATTTAAATAATATACCTATTTATATTTATTATAATTCCCTTATGTTATATATGCACACATACTAAACATCCAAATCAACATTATATATTTACATACATACAGTACACATTACAAATACACTACACATAAACTATAATCCGGCAATGTCGGATGATGCGGTGTACAGTGCAATGGAAACGAGCATAAGGAATAGGCCGCTTTATTTATCAATGCTCGGTCACTACTGCATCCGGTAGTTCAATAAGTCGTTAACGTATTACTTGCGAAAACTAAAAAACAGTCTTCCGTAATAAGTTCGACGCGAAGCCCATGTCACCTGCCGCTAATTTATTGTGCCCCTACCGCGCATATTTTATAACCGCGAAATTAATTTTCTTTATTTCCTTACTTTCGTTCTTTCTCTTCCTTTCGGAACTTTATGTGCATTGTGAACGTTTGTACTTGTGACTTTCCGTATCTTGTGTGTGTGTCAATAAACTTTCTTCTGTGTACCGTATAAACTGGTGACTTTCTTTTGTGTTAAACCCCTGGACTAAAAAGGTACGTCTAAAGACTTTGTATACTACACAACCCAATACAAGTGCCACACATACCACTATAACTGGTGACCCCTATAGTGCAAGCTTGAAGATGAGCGAAAGCGAACGCGGTCAACACGCCGATCTAAGCGAGCAGAGCGATAGCTCGGACAATACAATAAGGTCGAGAGATGAGCTAAAGAGCAAGCTTTGCGACTCCGATAAGCATGTGATGTTGCGGAAACCAAAACGGATGACTCCAGTGCGCGTTTCCACTATCCGTCATGACACGTCATCTGAAAATCGGCAGGTTAGACTGAAGGTGCCAAAGTTTTCTCCGGAAGACCCTGAACTGTGGTTTGCGCTCCTGGAACGTCAGTTCGAAGCTTTCGACGTCACGGATGAGTCCGTCAAATTCAGCACTGTCGTGACCAACCTGGACATATAGCACGCCAAGGCAGTGAAGGATATAATTAGAAAGCCCCCCAAACATGGTGCATATGAAAAAATCAAGACGGAGATCAGCCGTAGAATGTCAGCTTCACGGGAAATGAAGCTGAAACAACTGCTGACCCAGAAAAAACTTGGCGACCGAAAACCATCGCAGTTCCTACGCCACCTTCAGGATTTAGCCGGACCTTCCGCTGCTGATGACATCGTCAGGCAAATTTGGAGCAACCAACTGCCAATCGGCATCCAAACGGTGTTGGCGTCGCAGTCTGAGCAATCTGTGGATCAGCTGGCGGACTTAGCAGATCGAATTCACGACCTTACTTCACCTCCCGTCGTTGCCGAGACATTCCCGGGACCGTCAGCCGGTAGCAGCACGTCCAGGGAGATCGCAGAGCTGAGGAAGATGGTCGAGCGTCTGGAAGCGAAGCTGGATGACCGTACTCGTCCTGCCAATCGTTCTGGTGGTCGATCGAGATCACGGTATCGTCGATCACCTTCACGTTCCAGGTCCAGATCCAACTCCAGCTACCAAAAGTACCCCATTTGCTGGTACCACTCCACACATGGCTCAAAGGCGCACAGGTGCCTTAAACCATGTGACTACAAGAAGGCGTCGGGAAACTCCACGGGCAGTCGCTAATGGCCGCCGACGATTGCCCAGCATCTGTAGGCCGCCTCTTCGTCTACGACCGTGAGTCCAATTTGAAGTTCCTGGTGGACACCGGTAGCGATCTGTGTGTCTACTCTCTTTCGTCACTTCGTGAGCGTCAAGCCAGGACTAACTTCGAACTCAGTGCAGCGAACGGTACTCCCATAGAAACTTATGGTTTTGTAGAACTTAAGCTAAATTTAGGTTTAAGACGTAATTTTCAGTGGAGATTTACAGTGGCTAATGTAACCAAAGCCATAATTGGCGTAGATTTTTTGAGCCACTTTAACTTTAATGTGTTTTTGGAGCAAGTGAGGTAACATTTTTAGGTTATAGTATCTCCGAAGCAGGCACTAAACCTCTTCAGTCTAAAGTTCAGGCAATCTCTGATTTCCCCGCACCAACAACTGTCAGACAGCTAAGGCGTTTCTTAGGGATGGTAAATTTTTATAGGCGATTTCTACCCAACGCCGCACTCATCCAAGCCCCATTAAATGCCTTACTTTCTGGGTCGGTAAAGGCGTCTCACCCTGTAAAATTATCTGGTGAGGCTCTTACAGCATTTAACCAATGTAAGCAGAGCCTAGCTAATGCTGTATTACTCGCGCATCCTGATTGTAACGCTCAACTTGCGCTAGTCACGGATGCGTCAGATCTAGCAATGGGTGCAGTATTACAACAGCTTAAAGACGGTCATTGGCAACCATTGGCATTTTTCTCGCGGAAACTGAGTCCAGCCCAACAAAAATATTCCCCCTACGACCGCGAGCTGCTGGCGATATATGACAGCATTAAATACTTTCGTCATATGTTAGAGGCTCGTCACTTTATCATATACACTGACCATAAGCCGATCACTTTCGCTTTTCATGAACGAAAAGCCAATTGTTCGCCCCGTCAGCATCGTCACCTCGATTACATCTCGGAATTCACAACCGACATACGTCACATTTCCGGCAAAGACAATATTGTCGCTGACACATTGTCACGAGTTGATGAATTGGAGATGCCAATCGACTTAGACCAATTAGCTGAAGCTCAGGCTTCCGACCAAGAACTTCTCCAATATCTTGGTGGTGAATTTTCACTCCACGTGGAAAAGTTCAAGATACCCGGCAGTAATAAGGAGTTGTACTGTGATGTAAGTTTACCATCACCACGCCCCTTCATTACTAAGGCGCTAAGAAAGCCACTCTTCGACAATCTTCATAGTTTTAGCCATCCAGGCGTCATAGCTACCACTAAGCTTGTTGCTGAACGGTATGTTTGGCCTGGAATGCGCAAAGATTGTCGAGAGTGGGCACGGAGCTGTCTCGCGTGCCAACGCGCCAAGGTGAATCGCCACGTATCTGCACCATTGGGTACGTTTGATTTACCTCGCGCTTGGTTCGCATTCATCCATGTGGACATTGTAGGCCCGCTAGCACCTTCACAAGGCTACCGCTATTGCCTTACGGTAGTGGATCGTTTCACCAGGTGGCCAGAAGTTACACCCATGACAGATATGATAGCTGAAACCGTGGGAAAGACATTAATATCGTGGATGTCCAGATTTGGATGTCCTACTGATATTGTCACCGACCGCGGGCGGCAATTTGAATCCGCACTTTTCCAATATCTTGGAAAAATGACTGGATTCAAACATCGCCGCACAACAGCATATCATCCGGCGTGTAACGGTCTGGTGGAACGGTTCCACCGTCAGCTGAAAGCGGCCATAATGTGCCATGCTGACTGCAATTGGGTGGACACTTTACCCTTAGTACTAATGGGTATCAGGTCGGCATACAAAGAGGACTTGCAATCTTCTCCAGCCGAGATGGTATACGGTGAGCCCCTTCGTCTGCCTGGTCAATTTTTACAGCCGTCGGCACCTGACTCAACGTACATAACCGATTTTTCCTCTCGGTTACACCATTTTGTCGCCAAACTTAGTCCCACTCCCGCTGCGCGTCATACTAAGGATAAAATATTTGTATACAAGGATTTATCCTCTGCATCCCACGTATTTTTAAGAGATGATTCTGTGCGTGGTTCATTACAGCCCCCATACTCCGGTCCGTATAAAGTTGTTGAACGAGGAGACAATTTTTTTAAGATTATGGTTAAGGGAAAAATCGTCACAGTATCGATAGACCGCCTTAAGCCGGCCTACCTACTCGTAGACACATCTCCTTCCCCAATACCAACTCCATCTCCTTCCCCAATTCCAACTCCATCTCCTTCCCTAACTCCACATACTGATCCTATACCGGATCCTATCCCGATCCTAACCAATCCGGCCCAGTCGCCTACCAGAACAACTCGTTCTGGCCGCAGGGTTCGGTTTCCCGATTATTATCGACCGTAGGGACGGTCTCTGGGGGGGAGTGATGTGGGCATCCCCTATTTTACATTATGTATATACTCACTCAACATAACATAATAATATATATATATTTACGTAATATAATATTAACATTTATCTACTCAACACACATATTTACAACATTTAAATAATATACCTATTTATATTTATTATAATTCACTTATGTTATATATGTACACATACTAAACATCCAAATCAACATTATATATTTACATACATACAGTACACATTACAAATACACTACACATAAACTATAATCCGGCAATGTCGGATGATGCGGTGTACAGTGCAATGGAAACGAGCATAAGGAATAGGCCGCTTTATTTATCAATGCTCGGTCACTACGGCATCCGGTAGTTCAATAAGTCGTGAACGCATTACTTGCGAAAACTAAAAAACAGTCTTCCGTAATAAGTTCGACGCGAAGCCCATGTCACCTGCCGCTAATTTATTGTGCCCCTACCGCGCATATTTTATAACCGCGAAATTAATTTTCTTTATTTCCTTACTTTCGTTCTTTCTCTTCCTTTCGGAACTTTATGTGCATTGTGAACGTTTGTACTTGTGACTTTCCGTATCTTGTGTGTGTGTCAATAAACTTTCTTCTGTGTACCGTATAAACTGGTGACTTTCTTTTGTGTTAAACCCCTGGACTAAAAAGGTACGTCTAAAGACTTTGTATACCACACAACCCAATACAAGTGCCACACCTACCACTGTATATTTTTAATTATTTTAAAGTTATTACCATTTTCTCATGAACGCATACACGTATTCAATTGAAATTCATATCAAATACTCAGGTCTATAATACCTTTAAGTTGTAACTAAATATAACTTATATGTCAACGCAATAAGAAGAAACAGCAATTTAATCCGCATACTTTCTCGCAACTACACGCAAGGGAGTCAAAACCTACAGGGTACTTACCGTGAAATCAGAATCTTGAAATTTGGTACGAAGCAATGTCTTATAGCACAGATAAAGGAAAAATTGCAAAAACCGTAAATTTTTTGTTACATCATATAAAAAATATTTGTATTAATTTAAAAGTTACTACTCCTATTCTCATGAACGAGAAAAGTTATTAAATTTAAATTCATATCAAATACTTGGGTGTATAATACCTTTAAGCTGTAACAAAATCAAACTTCTATCTCAACGCCATCGACAGAAACAGCAATTTTACTATATTTTCAAACTCGCAACTACTCGCAAGGGAATCAAAACCTACAGGGTACTTCCCTTGAACTCAGAACACGGCACAAAGCCACGTCTTATAGCACAGATGAAGAAAAATACCGAAAACCTTAAATTTTTAGTTAGGTACATCATATAATAAAATATTTTTAATAATTTTAAAGGTACTAACTACCGTTTTCCTCATAAACCCGTAGAAGTATAACATTGAAATTCATATCAAATGCTCAAGTCAAACTTAAAGTGTACTTCCAGTTGATCTGGAATCTTAAAATTTGGCATAAAGCAACGTTTTATAGCACATACGAAAAATTTCGAAAATCTTAAATTTTAAGTTACATCACATATTTTTTTTAATAAATATATAAACCTACAGGTTTGTACGGAACCCTCGGTGCGTGAGTCTGACTCGCACTTGACCGGTTTATTATAAAGTCTTTAAGTTAACATCTATTTCAGAGTTTTATTACTAAGAAAAGTATTTAATAGCCGTTCCAATGATTTAATGAAAGTTTTCTTGATTTGTATTGTACGGGGAAGTCTGTAATTGTAGGCTTGACAGTACCTACATTCTTAATAATGTAGAAATTTAACATTTTAATAAATTATGGTCGAATTTCGATCACTGGGCGACCTCTAGTACAGAAAATTCGACAAAACATGAAAGAGCTATATACATAGTTTTCGCCAAACTTCTTGTGCTCTCTGAAGTTGAACCATGTTTGCGCAGGTACAGTCAAACAGAAAATCTTTACAAAAAATATATATTTCAATATACATATTATTTTTGTAACCATGACTAATAAATTAACTTTTAGTTTATTGTGAAAACAAAGAAATGAACCAAATGCGAATAAAGGTCTAATATTTTGGCAATAAAATGTTGAAAACTGTAAACATATAATTATTATCTACGTACATTCATCCCCATTTTCTTTGTAGATTCACGGTAGAGGTGTGGAATATTCTTAGTGGATGACAAACAATTAAACAAAATAGTAAGTGAATATCACGGACGTATAAGAGTATATAGGTGAGTATAAAATAACAATCAACAAATGTAACTACAACAACAACAAGCGAATAAAAGCACAACATATTATATCAAATAGAAAATTCAAAGATGCGTGGCGCGTGTCTTACGGCCATTTTCAATATTCGAACTATAGATAGATCTGTAGAGTTTTATATTCGTGTTTGACATATTTTGTACGGAGCTTATCTCAAAAACTGTCAAAAACTAATATAAAATCTACAGATCTATTCATAGTTCGAATATTGAATTCCGTAGTTAGTGATTGTACTTTACAGAAGATTCGAACACAAATTCAAATTTAAAATGCAATAGAACATATTATCCGAATGCAACCAATCATAGCCGAATGCGTCACGCTACGAATCGTGAAGTCCCCTCCCGCTACCCGCCTCCATCCCGCTGATACCTTATTTTCGTTTACTGCGCAGCTATATGCAGCAACTTCTACCTTCTTATACTTATACCTTCCAATAAAGCCTTACTGTACGAGTCATATTTCATACATGGCACGCGCGGCCGTCAAGTCAGGATTTTACCGTACCATCGCATTTAATAAATTATAATTATTGTATTAGTACGCAATACACAGTCATACACGTCGGTACTCATATCATAGCACTTTCATATATCATTAGTTACGTGGTAGTTAAGTGATCAATAAATAGCATCTCATTTATCAGTGACTTATCATTTATAACTCCAAGGTGTGTGTGCCCCATTCAGAAGCCCATACACATACAGATTTGAGCCTGTTGATCGCTGTGTTGTTAAGTGAGTGCCGGAGGCTCTATTTTCCTTTCGTTCATCGTGTCTCCTTCACCCCATTTTTGCGATAGTCAGCAGCTTGTTTGTTTTCGTACACAGCCATGTCTAAAGCACTTACCATTAGATGGATCAACGACTCACCTGTTCACAACAAAAAAATATATATTTTAATCCACATTTACCACAGTGTCATCGTCAGCGAAGTGCAGCCACAGCGCCTGTCGGTCGTCGTCGGCGGAGGCTCGTAGAGCGTGTAATGGTCGGCGGTAGAGCGCACGCGCTCCCCCGCGGCCCAGCGAGCCCGCCGCCTCCCACACGCACACGCCGTGCGCGCCCAGCGACAGGCGCGCGCACACGCCGTGGAAACGACAACCTGCACTTCAAATACACATTTATAAAAACAATAGAGGCAGCGATAGCCTAGTGGCGATACCAATTACTGACTTTTCGAAGTTTTCTTTTTTATAGTCTCACGCCTGTGTCCCGGCAGAGGTGTAATATTACACCCGCATTTAGCCATGAATTTTTAGGTCCCACGTAATAGGGGGCGAGCCTATTGCCGTACCGGGCACATTAGCAGACTGTGTGCTGTTACTGAAAATTTCCTAACGAAAAAACCCGATAACACTTTGCCTGACCCGGGAATCGAACCCGGGACCTCCCGATCCCACGCGCACATTTATGCCACGAGACCAACGAGGCAGTCTTTTCAAAGTTATGTGCGTATTAAATTGTTAATTATTGCTTGTCCCGTGCCTCAGAGAGCACAGTCAACCGTCGGTCCCGGCTGTCCTGAAGATTTTTGACAGTCATTACGAGGGATCAGTATCCTCAAATAAACTGATATTGGTATAAACCATGGAATATAGAAAAGAAAGAAAGAAAAATCGTTTATTTCTACCAGACGAAAGACATGAACAAACAAGACAATATGAACAAAAAGAGATTACAATAATCTGTACACGCCTGTCGCCTGCATAAAAATAGGAGGCCAGTTCAGCATAATGCCGGACGCATGCGCCCGGCGCTGGTTTTCAACTGGCTCCTCAGTAGACGCGGACGTCAAAACCAATAAGCAATTTAACAACTATATTATAACATTTAACACAAATAACATTTTAAAAATAATTTATACAATGAGCAAAAAGCCCAGGATTACATTTTTTTTTTTGCTTCACTCTATATATAACAAACAACATTCGTGAATGCACATTCCGGTTAATTTCTGACATTGACACATTTCATACTACAGTAATGTCACCTACATATACGATTACGCACGATTACGTTACATAATCAATAAACAAAGACAAGTGTCAGAAATACGATTCAATTACATAATAAAAACAAAAACAACATAAAGATATAATTTCCGTGCTTTAACATGAACAGTGCTAGTGATACTAAAGGTTTTTGCGAAACGGCCAAGCGCGGCAACAACTGCATCGTGACGAGCAAAGTGAAATGAGACAAAACATTCGAAGAGCGAGATGTGCACAGACGCCAACAGCGGTGTTGTAATACCTTCATTACCTTCCGCGCGCAAAAATAAACAAGATTATGTAATCATTGTAATCTTAAATGTTTACAATGATTACCACGACCACGATACTAATTATTGCCGCCACTGCCGGACGACATCGATTATATCGATCACTGCCATTAACCGAAAGTACAAAAAAAACTCAACTATATAGGTAAATACATAGGCACGAAGAGAATGGTGTTTAATCTGAATCGCAAATTATCTTACAAACTAAATTAAAAAAACTAAATTGTTATGTTGCATTTGCTGATTACATGAGATAGGTACAAGTATAGTATGCAAGTAAGTACTTACTGAGTGACTGTCTGACAAGTGATTTAAAATAATCCGTAAAGTTTTACACATATATACTAAATTAAATTAATATCAACTGCAATTTGCAACAAATAGTTACAATGGAAAATCAAACGGGTTCAGCAAGTATTATTAAGTATAGGTATCCATGACAGTATATCATATTATTATAAATACATAGTAAAAAATGGGTCAAATCTAGAATTTTTAATGCAATGTAGTATGTGATTAAACACTGAACTTGCAAATTTACATACTTACTTTTATATTTGGAACATATGTCACAAGTTCAGCGTATACCAAAACTTGGCAATGCTTTAACCATGACAGCCGCCTGCAGCATTCGAGACACTGCCCTTCCAAATAAATATTTAGAAATATATATGTGAGACTTTACAGACAGACTTCACCCAGGCTGAGATCAAGTGATTGCACTCATTATACAAGGAATTACTGGGAGCTAAATTCAAGACCACTGGCTTAGCCGACCATGTTGCAAAACACTAGATCAACAGGACTGGGGAATCCTTATAAGGTAATTTCAGGTTAATTGACTTGTTGTGTACTGAGTAGATATTTTCTATAGTGGTATTTAAAATTAGTTTTGGTTTTTAAGGATCGGAGTGGTGGCGGTATGTTGTTCCAGCAGTGAGTAGCTGCATACTTAAAACATCCCCTGAAGGCAGAAGTTCTGTACTGTGGAATAGCTAATGGATTTGTGATGGGCCGAGTGGAGTAATGATTATTTTCATGCCTCCATTGCAATTTCTTATAAAGATGTGCAGGTTTGTGTGATTGAATGATGCCAAACAACAAATTAGCCAAGTGTAACTTTCTTCTAGCTGTCATCTTGATTAAATCATTTTTATTTAGGTAGGAAGTCACATGCGTACGCCAAGGTATATTGAAACAAAAGCGAGCACACGCATTTTGTACTCGCTGTATCAATCGTTCTGTCCGAGACAGTAAACATGAATATCGCTATCCCTAAGGGTTGCGAAGGTCAGACGGCAGTCGCTCTGTAGAAAAGCTGATATTCTGTAATATGTAGTTGGAATAGTAAGCGTACCCCGGGCTCCAAGGCATAAATCTTGGATGCAGCCGGGATAAAGCTAGGAGGATGATGATGAGACATTGATGAAAACACCACAGTGACCAGCCCAACTGTGACTTAACCAATACAATGACATAAATAGCAGATGCTTACGGCAGAGATAGCCTAGTGGAGATACCAACAAACTGTAATGGAGAAGGGCATCACGTTCGAATCACTTATAGAAATTAATACTGGTCCAAACCATGGCAACCACTTTCCCTTTGAGTTGCAGAGGTTAGACGGCAGTCGCTCTGTAGGAAAGTTGATATTCTGACAAAAGTTGAACTAGCAAGTAGACCTCGAGTTTCAAGGTATGGAAGTCTTGGATGCAATCGTGAGTGCTAAGACAATGATAAATGCAGCAGGTACCATCCACCAGTGCGCCGGCGACAGCGGCTAAGTCATGCGGTGTATCGGCTCTCAAGGCGCGCACTGCCAGTCCTGAGGGGGTGCCGGCGCGCACGCCGAGCGCGGCGCCCACGCCCGCGCGGCGCCACCACGCGAGGCGCGTGGCCGTCAGGCCGAAGCACTCGCGCGTCACGCACCACGCCTCGCCCGACCATGGTGCTGCCTCGTACAATCTGCGGAGACAACACATCCTATGTATACACCACTATTTTTTAATTACGAGTAGTACAAAAAATTTAACAGGGCTCTAAGTATCTTTAACTGATCCTATTTGTGTAGGTAAAAAATAAAAACACTGAGTCCTAAAACTGTCTCAAAACTGTCCACAAAAATACGTAATAATTGGTAAATGCATAACTAAAACTATGACCTACTATGAGTAGTAATAGTAGTAAACTACTCCATTGATAAAATAACCCTTATCCCTCTGCGCCTGCGCCGCGCCCCGATGCGACAAACAGTGATAAATTATTAGCAGAAGTGAGTGCATTCATTTTCGCTGCAACAATTAATTATTTGTTTACGTTTGCCCGACGCGATGGCTTATCAATTCACATCACGGGAGTATGTAGCTATGCTCCGTGCATACGTTTTGAGTGGGGGAATCGTGAGTGCAGCTGTGCGTTTGTACAGGGAAGAGTTTGGAAGCCAGTGGATTGGTCGAAGCAGCCCTGTTTGGCTTCCATGCTTACCTGAGCTCACGCCTATGGACTTCTTTTTGTGGGTGTACAAAAGTTAGCCGGACAATTAAAACAGCGTATATAAGACGCTTTTGACGAAGTAAAAATACAGAAGCGTACTTCTCTCGTTAAAAACAATTTAATAAAACGTGCCCGTCTGTGTATTGACAATGGTGGTGGACATTTCGAAGGACAATGGAAATACTGGTAAGTTTAGTAAATAATACCTACTTAAGTAAATAATAATTTGATGCGGGTGGCTCTTAATCGGTCTGTGTGGAGAATCTTGAGGTAAGCCTATGTCCAGCAGTGGACGTCTCTAGGCTGACATGATGATGATGTAATAATATTCGTAAATAGCAGATGATTCTAACTTCATTAATACGCTAATAAAATTAATATTTTCTTTTATTACAGAATACCTTATTTTATTTTGATATTTGTTTGCTTTCTAATTTCATACCATCGTATTTAATTACTTGTAAAAAGGTAAATTTTGCCGGTACTAAGCCCGGATGAAGTATGAAGGAGAGGTTAGAGTTTAGAAAACTAAATAAAGTAACTACATCACTTGTTCTTTTGCTTAATTTTATTATCTAAGGAGACCTACATCATAGGTGCCACAGAGAGAATGCGAATGAGCAGGATGGAAAACTATCAATGAATTAGTGAATGGATTGTAAAATATGTCTATGATTTAAGTGAGATTTTCTACAATAAACAAATGATAATAACTTTGCTATTTATAGATATAATAAAATTCTTACGTCATGTACAGTACGGCCGTTTAACGATGGCGAGTCTGAAGTTCGTGCAGAAGGCGGCGCAGTAATGCTTTTTAGGAACAACGCGATGGCAAGAAGCGGGGTGCGCGGGGCGGTAGTCTAGGCCAGTGATGCACGTTATGTAAATACAAATTAATAGTTTATTCAATAAAAAATTTTAATCGATTAGTTTTATAATTGATTTTGAATTTATTTATTTTTCTTAAAATACTAAAAGTAATATAAGATATAAAATGAAATAGATTTATTAAACCAATCAATATAGTGAGATTTTGTTTTTAGTAAAAAACTTATATTATTATTTTCTCGGTTTAAAGACCAGATTTCCTTATATCAGTTATCTATTAACGATGACATAAATGAAAAGAGTTGAAACACATTTTCAATCTTTATATGTAATTGAATACACGTATATTTTTCTAATTAATTTTAATCGATATCAAAAAAATCGATTAAATTGAGCGTCAAACACGTACATTGGACATCTCTTTTTTACTTTTGAAGTTTTTGGTGCGATATGATGTGTCTCTGTCACACCTAAGTATTAGTTTTACTATCTCTGTCTTTAGTACAGACGATGACAAAAGTATTTATAGTCCATTGAAAAGTTACATTTGTGGTTGCATTTATCAGACGATGCAATTTTATTTTACAGATGTGTGGGAAGGGCTATTGTAAAGCTTGATTCAAATTTATGGGGACGTACCTCTTGTCCCTTGGCCGCCATCTTGGAAAGAGTGCAGATGCAGATAGTTTTTCTTGATTATCTGGTAAACTATAGACCGCACAAAGCATATGTGAACGAGATTTTTGTTGCAAATTAAATTCTCTACAACTTTAGTCATAAAACTTTTATCATAATGCAAATATACAAAACATATATCTTTAGATAATGATCTATAGAGGTCCTATGCACCCATGGATACTTACTCATGGGTGCATACCATGCGTGCCATGTTCCAAATACCTACTTATTTGGAGTACAACACGCGCGCATTCTTAATTGCGGCTAAAAGATGGTCTACCTAAAGAAAAATCTGTTCGATCTATGTCAATGCAATTTTATTTAAACAAAAAAAAATACTGCAGGATTCAGGTATGTTTCTTGTGTTTCCGATTGTTCAACAGACTTATGGATTACCTTCTAAAATATTTTTAAAATGACTGGAATCAATGCTATACTTAATTCTGTAACGAGTCATACTATGTTTATCATGTTTCTTAAAGAGTCGTTTTATTATGGTCCTTTTTAATTCCGTGGGAACTACTCCCTGCATAATACCGAAAATTATGTGGCTTAGTGGATTTGATATTTTATTAGACACGGTTTTCACTATCCTAGTTGATACACCATCGTATCCAGTACTGTTTGTAGACCTTAGTTTAATATTGTGTATGTTCCGGTTAAAATATCTGCCACTATTGTCAGGTGAGGTAAATTCATAATAAAAAACTACTTGTATATAAATTATATAAAGTCTGGCAACAACAGTTTTCTACACGAGTATACATGCGCGGTAATTCGCAAAGGCTAGCTTCAGACCCGCCATGAGTCGTCGGCCGTAGTTTATATGATAATAATGTCTTCGCTAATCTGTTCTTAAAGGTTTTGTACTAATTAAAAAATAAGGGTGTATTCGCCATTTGCACGACAGTAGCGCCACCTAGCATGCGCAACTATCCGGGATTATGCCAAATAATATGCCAAAATTATCAGTATTTTATCGCTTTCTAGTAAATGTAGTAAATTACAGGCAAACAAAAAGACGACAAGTGGTATTTTTAAAGGAATTTGTTAAAACAGTGCATAAAATAATAGATATCATTATGAAAACTAGTTTTAAAAGTGTAAAACACTATATTGTACGGAGGCTCTATTCGGCCAAAAGATTAAATAAGTAGTTGCACAAGCTAGATTTTGTAAGATCAAATGAAATATTCGTGAGATTGTGGTTTTGTGTACACCAAATAATACTCTCAATGCTGAAAATGTCAAGCCAGTTTTCATTTTTATCAAAATAAGAAGTCGGTCTTTAATGGAAAATGTACATTTTTTCATAGTTAATCTTGTTAATTAAACTCAAAATTGCTAAATGACACACCAGCAATATCTAGGAATTCTTTATAATATTTTATTGATGATATACCAAAAAATTCTTGGTGTTTCGGTAGATTGATCCTTATACGATTTTTTGTCAGTGCAACAGCTTTTATCTTTCTTTCTTGAATAATTTTTCATTACAATTTTTGATGTTTTTGCTATATCCACTTGGATTTCAGCATCACAGTGATCACTTTAAATGAATCTAATACAAATAAAGGTTGTATCTCAGAAAACATATTGACTTGACATCCTTGATCGACCACAAGAGGTTGAGTTTGAGTAACTTCCTTCTTCAATTATTATTTGACTTGATGCGGTATCTGAGACTTTTGTGGTTCTTAGTTTTGTCAAGCGTGTAGTTCTAGCTAGGACTGAATCATTAACCTTCCTTTCGATATATTTCAGGGGAGCATAACTCGAACTTTCTTCCTCGTCTGATTTTTAGTTTCCCATAAAATGTTCACTACAAAATGTGTCGTCAGGTTTAGAATACCATGGCGACCCATAAACACTAAAATAATGAAGACAATAATAAATATCACATAAAATATAGTGCAAATAAAATTGATCATAATTAAAGGTTATTTCGCTTAAATTATTTCTTTTATTAATTTTCCAATCCGGTGCAGGAAACTTACACTGACTATTTTTGCTCTTATTTTTGCATTTCAGAACACAACAACATCTATTATTAGGCATTTTAAAATTTTGTATTTATTACGAACTCCGTGAAAATTGACTTTACTTTCCCGGTTTATTGCGTATTTCTGCCACGGCAAGCACTGCGATCGTTTTACTTGTATCCCCTCCATGTACTTCGCACATAGCGAATAATATCATCAAAAACAAAATATTTTTATTCGCTTAGGTTGTAAATTCCCCCCGACACAGGATTTAGTCCAAGTGCGGAGGTATATTATAAAAAAATCTTTTACCTGAGTTCTCGATCAGTGAGCGCAACGAAAGTAGGCTGCCAGCCCTCGGCTTCGTCCGAGCTATCGGATCCTCCGGATGCACTCATCTGTAAAAGTAAAAATTTACATTAAAGTTTACAAAAATTTCTTTTGCATTTTTTGAGTAAATCTATGAATCATCAGAATCATCTTTTAAGTAACTTTTTCTTTGTCAGACATTATCTCTAACAGGAATATTTATGCAGATACTGTACATACAGCCCTTTTACGATGGCGGGTCTGAAGTTCGCACAGAAGACTGCGCAAAAACCCGTTTTAGGAACTACGCGGGGTCAAGAAGCGGGGTGCGCGGGGTGGTTGTCTAGGCCAGTCATGCACCTTATGTAAATACAAATTAATACTTTATTCAAACATAAATTGTAAGTAATCGATTAGTTTTATAATTGACTAGCTTTTTCCCGCGCATTAAATTCGGTGTAACACAAATCTACTTTCAGTCTCAAGTTGTGTGAGACACTCCTGATTATTCTAAAGACACACTCACACTTCAATCGAATATTACCTTACAACGCATATTTTCTTACGTCTGCCATGTTGTTTACGTACAATAATTACTACTTTGTTCTGTGATTTGGCCAGACATGAGATATTGTAAAACGTTAGATATAGATTAGTGAGAACGTGCACAATATTTTAAGTGGTTATAGGAAGTCCTACTTATATGAAATGTCATTTCAAAATAATATAAATAATTATAATTAATGATTTTTTTTTGGTATAAGTAAATTAAAAAAATCCTTATTTATTTAAATCTTTAAACAGCATAACGAATTACAATGTCTAATAACACAAGTCGTATGCACCATCTTAATTAATATTCAAAGGATACAATTTTATTTTACAGATGTGTAGGAAGAGCTATTGTAAAGCTTGATTCAAATTTGTGGGGACGTACCTCTTGCCCCTCGGCCGCCATCTTGGAAAGAGAGCAGATGCAGATAGTTTTTCTTGATTATCTGGTAAGCTATTGGCCGCACAAAGAATATGTGAACGAGAATTTTGTTGCAAATTAAATTCTCTACAACTTTAGTTATAAAACTTTTATCATAATCTTAATATATAAAATCCTTGCGTTACTGACTGACTGACAGACACGCTACAGCCGAAGCTATTGGGCGCAGGAAGCTGAAATTTGGCACGTATGTTCCTTGGGGACCGTAGGGGTGCACTAAGAAGGGATTTCCCGAAATTCCCACGGGATCGGCCAAATCGGGTAAATTAAAAAGAAATGCAGGCGTAGCTGCTGGCGTTCTCTAGTACAAATATATAAAAATATATCTTTAGATAATGATCTATAGAGGTCTTATACACGCATCGATACACATCCATGGGTGCATACCATGCGTGCCATGTTCCAAATACCTACTTATTTGGAATACAACACGCGCGCATTCTTAATTGCGGCATAAAAATGTGTCTACGTAAAGAAAATCCGTTCGATTTATGTTTGTCAAAGCAATTTTCAAAAAAGTAAATACTCCAGCATTCAGGTATGTTTCTTTTGTTGCCGATTGTTAAACAGGCTTATGGATATCCTTCTAAAATATTTTTGATATGACTGCAATCAATGCTATAGGTTTGTAACGAGTCATACTATGTTTAAAATGTTTCTTAAAGAGCCGTTATATTGTGGTCCTTTTTAATTCCGTGGGAACTACTCCCTGCATAATACCGAATATTATTTGATATTTTAGTAGACACGGTTTTCAGTATCCTAGTTGATACACCATCGTATCCAATACTGTTTGTAACCTTAGTTTAATATTGCACTGTTAATATTATCATGTGTGGTTGGTGGTATAAACAAAGAACCCGAGTGTTTTGCCATACTGATTTTGGGTTTATCATTATCTAATTTTGTGATTTGATCTATATAATGAATTGATTCCTGGCGAAATGTGGGTGTAATATTACACCTCTGCCTACCCCTTCGGGGATACAGGCGTGAGTCTATAAATAAATAAATAAAAATGAATTGATTTTATCAAAAAGGCTCGCTCTGGTAGGCCATCAACGTTTGCAACTAGAGTTAACATCGCACAAATGAAGGAAACAGTGACTGAAAATCTACATTAAACTTTGAGAGAGATAGCTGCCTAACGTTCGTCACTCCACCTAGCCGGAGGGCGCCCTACACTACGTTTGCGCGTGGCGCGGTCTCCGCTTTAGAACACGACTACTCCAACGGTTATCGATTCTGCGACAAATGTGACCAGCTCACTGCCACTTGAACTTGCTAATTCTCTGAGCTATGTCGATTACCTTGGTTTTCTGTCTGTCAACTAGTCAAGAGACACAAAGGGGTAAAGTTCATACATGATCCTGCGGCAGACGTTGCGCGAGCCAGCCGGCGTACCGCACGTCGCCGAGCAGCGGTCGCAGGCGCGGCCTCGCTCGGGCTAGAGCCGTACGAGCCGCGCGTCGCACGGCAGCGTGCAGCGCGCGGTGCCAGCCCGTCGCGCCCGCCGCGCTACCCGCGCGCAAGGCCAGTGCATGCATCCCGTCCGGCGAGTAGATCTTAATCGTGCGATCCTCTGTCGACAGTACACAACACTTTGCTTTAACACCTCATGTGTTTAGCCTCAGGCCTTCCTATAAGGCCTTCCATAAGGTACCGTCCATACACAAGACCTTGCTCACATTGGGCATATGCGTTCCTCGAAGGGCAACCGTCGTGAGCCCGGCGTTCACTCCGTAGTACAAGGTTACAAGTTCTAGGAACGCGTGCAATGTGAGGAAGGCCTTATGAAGAGATATGCACGGGAAACAATTGATTTTTAATTGTGACTGAATAATAGTCAAAGCTCGTGGGATAAAGTGCTCAACAAACCGGCGTAGATGACATGATGGCGTGTAATATGTGTCGGCACCTCTTTATGAAACGAATGACTAAGTCTTTTCATATAGGAATGACGACCGTAAGTATAACGACGACGACGTGTCTGCGGATCGGCATTGGTGTGAAAAATATTGGCACTTTATCATCATCCCCCTAGCATTATCCCAGTTGCATTCATATCTTGGAGCCTAGGGTCTGCTCACTGACCTAACTGCTGTCTGACCTGCGCAACCCAAAAAGATTGAGATCACTGTCAGCAAATGTATAGTAAAAAATGCTTACTGAATCCACGACACGACGGCTTAACGTACCTACTTTCCGAGGCACGGGGCAGCTAATTGACAATTCTCAGAATATTTAATATTTTTTTTAGGAAAGTGTAACCTTCTTGTCCCAAGAGCCAACAGTCGTCTCCACAATAGACAAACGTTCAGCCTACCACTCTGTCGTACTAATTATAGTCACCATTTGCCAATGTAACGCATGTTCTCATCTTACAACAAAGTCAGTAATTAGTTGGACATTTTTTACGAAACAGAAGCCTCTATTAAGAAAATCTTAAATAACTGTTAAATAACTTGTTTGTTAGCGTAAATATAATATTAACAAGCAGTTAATGTAACCTTCATATGCACGCAGTGTTCACTTCGAGAAGGTCATGCTTGCCCATGTATCATTTGCTAATATAAATAGTGTATTGTAACTAGCTACGGCCAGTTTAGTGACCCTTATAAAAATATATATGTATATATATTACATGGAATAAGGCTCGTTCCCAGCAGTTAGACAATTTATATATGTATAGAGCCGATGATGCTACGGATCAATATTACGAACCTGGGTCTCGATGCCGCAAGTTCTTAGCAATGCAAGCCATGAGCAGCGGCACATAGCGGGTGTCAGCGCGTCTGCGTCTAGGGGAGGGCGGCGACGGAGGCACGTCGGCCATGAACCCGCGCTGCAGCTCCCAGCCCACCTCGCTGATTATAGATGCCTTGCGGAAGTACTTCGCGGAGATATTTCACTGTAATTAAAAATAAGACTATCTAAATTACAATGGAAGAGCTATGTGGGTGGCATAGTGCCTGAGTTTATCCAGGGGCGGACCCCAAGGAGGAGCTAAGGGGCCTACCCAAAAATCTCATTTTTTTATGAAGACTAACTAAAGGTACATTTTAATACTTAGCAACTACACAAATGTCGACACACAGCATGCTAATATAAGGTTGCTTTGATGTGAATTAGTACATCACAACCAGGGCAGAAATTGCAACACTAAAAAATAAATAATCACCATTTCATATGATATAGTTGGACTAAAACTATTAACTCTTCTAATTATAAAGTAGTTGACCTTTAATCATCTATACAGTGACTGTACAGGTCACTGAGTTGGAAAGTTTAACCTATGCTCATTCTAGCAATGCTACAAGGTCCTAACTAATTAAAACTAAGCAGAAAAACATGTAACAGAGTAGCATTGAAACCGATTTAGTCATGAAGCTGACATGAAGAGGTACAGCTTCTTAGAATCTCTATATGTATATACCTAACTCAATTAAATATGAAATATAATCTGAGGCCCAATTCTCCATAATAAATTTGTTCAAAATACAGTTTCGATATAATGTCAGTGTCATACTTACATCACAAATGGTATGTGGTGTTGAAGGTGGTTCGAAATTAAAGAACGCACTCGCTATCGAGACACATACACTTTAATGTTCTTTTAATCTGCTCTTACAATAGCTGCCTTAGTTTATGTACATAACTAACACGTGCTTATATGCTAAATAACTTTTCATATACTTATCTATAATATATCTAATGATATGTGATGGACATGACACACACCGCATCACCCATCCTAAAAGAAAAAATATAATTTACATTTTTTTTTTAAATCAATTGTTATATAACCTAGTTCTATTCTTATGTACAACATCTATTTTATTTTTACATTTAATTACGACATTAGGCGATTCGTATTTTATGACCTGAAACGGACCTTCATATATACAATCGAACTTAGTGCCCGTTTCGTTTTTTACTAAGACTAAATCACCTTCCTTATACATAATTGGATTTATCTTTTTTTTATTTTCTAACACTTTTACTTCTCATTAAATTTTCTTTGGCGTCAGCGTGAGCTCTCTGCAAACTGTATTTAAATTCTAATGGGTAGTTATCAAAATTATATAAAGGCTCGACGTTATTATCTTTTAAATTATTCGGCAATCTACATAGCTTTCCAAAGACTAACTCGTACGGTGTATATTGCGTCACTACATTAACTGTTGTATTATAGGAAAAACACCAATACGGTATCCACGAACTACATTCAGAAGAATTATTATTAGTTTGTATACGTAAATATGCGTCTAAAGTTTTATGGACATTTTCTAAAGAACCTCTGCTCTCATGATGATATGCCGTTGATAAAATTTTATTAATTCCTAATACTTTACATAATTCTATCATTACTTTAGAAATAAATTCTGAACCCCGACCTGTAGCAATTATCTTAGGTATCCCATATCTCAAAATAAAATTTTCGACTAAAGTTTTGGCTACTTCATTAGCCGACTAAGTCTTTAACGGACATGCCTACACAAATTTTGTGAATTCACATTGAAGTGTCAGGATATACACATTTCCATAATTATTTTTGTCAAGAGGACTCACAATGTCTAAATAAATCTTTTCATAAGATGACGATGCAGTCGTAGTGATCGTCAAATGTTCTTTTGTATTTCTATGATATTTTTGTTTTTGACATTTTTCACATTTTCGTGTACGTAATCCACAATATCTTTGTCAATGGACGGCCAATAATAATACTTTTTTATGTTGTTAACCAAACTACGTATCCCGGCATAACCACTACTCGGTAAAATATGAAAGTAGTTCATTATAACCCTTTTTTCGTCTTTATCTTCGACTCTTTGTACATCTTTCACTACGCATACTCTAAAATCTTGAGATAATATTTTAGCATTATGTTTTAAATATCGTGTCATATTTTTAATTAACTCACCGTTAAAACAGTTTTTTAATATAATAATTTCTTTAATATCTCTTTCGGTACAAAAACTAACTATGTCTTTCAACAACTCGTCTCGCGAAGATGCCGATAAAGAATCACGGTCTTATTCATAACAAAACGCTTATAGAAGGCTTAAAGCACTCATTAGTTATAGTGTTCGATAAGCATATAAAACGTTCTATAAAATTGTTTATACATAAACGTTCTATAAACCTTCCATAACTAATATGGCGTTATAACTCATTTAAATAACAAAATGTTGCCATTACTATGAAGTCAGCCAACAAATTGGCCAGCATAGGTGCCCATAGACACTATTACGGCCTAAAAAGTAGCTTATTGTCTACGACACGGTGATACCCGAGCCATATTACGTCATTGTTATTGTTACAGCGCGTCATCAGCGCGTACTTTGAAAGGTTTACTAATGTGTAACATTCGCGTAAGCCCAAGAAGATAGTAGGTTTAATAACTTTATATAATATGTAATATTACTTCTATACCTTTCTTCAAAGCGTGTTTTCAATTCCTTTAGTCGTTTCTATAACATCTAATCTTTTAAAGGTTTGCATTTTAATTATAAACGAAGTTAATAATTATTATAAAGTTCAACTTCAACTTGTATTTACGGCTATTATAACGTACCTAAATTGGAACCGAAAGTTTGATGTTTACAGAACTGACAGTATACAAACATTTCAATCGTTAACAACGAAGGTCAATTATTCTCTAACTGATCAGCTGTTGAGAGTCGGCCATCTTGGCGTTATAGTACTGTTATAGTAGGGGTCTGGGCTCTATAACTTTATAGTAAGCTTATAGAGCGTTTTAGTGCTAAAATATTTACATTAACATTAGGCGGCTATTTTTATCATATTTATCGGCATCAGCCGATTCCCTTACGGAATGCGGCTAGTGAGTCGAAATGAATATCAATTGACTCGCTGCATCCATTCAGTGATGGGCACATACGCGGAATCAAGGAGTTTTTCCCAAACTCTGTACGTCGAAACGGGGAACCCATAAATCTTCACAGTCAGTCTCCCACTGTACTCGTCGGTGGGGGTAGTGTTGCTTAAGAACAGCCACAAAAGCCCTCCCCCATCTTTCTTCTTGCAGAATGTAGTAAGAGTTCTATCTCTCCGAAAGACTACATATCTATCATCAAAGAGTTCAGAGTCAAGTATTGAATCATTTAGCCAAGTTTCGGTCACTATAATGACATCATAATTGCAACAACAAAGATTTCGGTAAAACACTTGCGTTTTAGTTCTAAGGCCTCTACATTTAGATAATAAACAGTTAGTGCAGTGAATTTTGAAATGGGATGTAGCTATTAATGTGTTTATATGCTCAGAAAGGTAGTGTTTAATGCAATTTCGCCAATGTCTCATTATTTCTAATATAAATCTGTTCATCACCTACTTCCTTACGGATGTAGATGCAGCCGTTGCGTACCCAGACGAATTTATACGCAAGTTCCTTAGCCTTCTGTCTCGTCGCTGCGTGTAGTGCCTTGTGTGTGGGTGACAGATGTTCCATTACGAAGATCGGATCCTTGCTGGTTGCTATCCCGATGTTGCTGTTATTTAATTTATCGTTTGGTCTAGATCGATTGTACTGAATCACTGATGCTAGAAATTTATCTCTAAAGAGCTGGGAATTAAATTGCGCAATAATTCCTCGAGGTCTTGTTGAGGAGCGATTTATTTTGGCAATTCGGGTGCAATTTACAATTGTATCTTGATTTACGGGGCAACCTATAGTGTCACAAAGCTTCTTAACTAGTCCGAGGATGTTTTCGGATTTGGACTCACTCGTTCCTTGTATCTCTATATTACATGCTCTAGAGTGCTGTTCAAGCATGCAAATTTGGTTTTTAAGCTCGTTCAAGGCAGTTTGCAATCTTTTATTTTGATCCTCCAAAGAAAGTATTTGCCCTGAGGTCGCGGTGTTGTTTTTCACAATATCATCATATTTCGCATTTACAAAAGTCATCGAGTCCTTAACTTCTTCCAAGTCATTCCGGATAGATTTCAGATTCTCGGCTAATGACAGATTTAGGGAAGTCCGTATTTATCTCGTATGTTCGGACAGTTCCTCTTGTGGAATTTCTTCTGTTGACCCTTCTCTGGGGATAAGGATGGTGCCGGGCGTTTCTTAGAGCGTTGAATAATGTTGATATCCGTCGTTGTAGCAATAACTCGAACTGGCGTTGTGTCACATCGCCCTTTGGAGTCTGACACAATTGACACTTCCACTCTGCAGCTTTCATGCTGTCGGGACGAATACCGAGACATTTGTAGTGGAACCTTTTTGAACACACTGAACAACATAAATGCCCTTCTCTGGCCAGCTCCTTATTACAACACTCTGGCAACATCGTAGCTTCTTATTAAACAGTATTGAGAAACTTGAGGTGTGGCGACTGATTGCGTTTAATATCACATATTAAATCACAGGCGCTTGTCAATTAATTCTTAATATACTTAATTAAATTGACCAATGCAATTTAAAGTATTTTTATTGGTAAATTAGGTGAAAATATTTCACTTCTTTTATTTAATTGCTAGGACTGCACATATTACTTCAAAAATAGTCTTTTTCAATGTGAAGATCAGTGGATTCGAACGCCCAAGTACGTAAAAAAGTGGACTATATTAAGTAACGCGCCACTTATACTCTACAGATATAGCTCAAATTTAGCTTCTTATTATGTTAGCTCTTCGTGAAAAAAAGGTGTAGTAGTTATATAAAGAACTTGGTATGTAGTGAGGCCTTTTGTATTTCACTGTCCATTTCATTGAATGTTTGAATAAAAAACGACTTTTTGATAGAGTTTATCACTGATTTATCACTCTCACTTGGGTAAAAAGGATAAATGTTTTTATAATCCTGTCGAGATTTTTCTTCCACGCATGTTGATATAAATTGTTCATAGGAAACAGCACTTTTTACCACAATTCTAATATATTTATCCACAGAACAACTATAAACTGACTTTGCTTACTCGTGTTAGAATGACAACTGAGTAACTATACTAGCAACATTAGGAATAAACTTTCTGTAATAGTTTGCAAAAGCTACAAAACCTTTTACTTCATCGCTACTAGAAGGACGCTGATATTTTTTTATAACTGCAACTTTTTCTGGGTCTGGTAAAATACCCTCTGACGGTATAATATGTCCTAAATAAAGTATCTGCTTTTTCAAAAACTCACATTTTGACGGATTTAATTTTAGATTGACTTTTCTTAGTCGCGTAAAACTGACATGAGATTTCGATTATGAATTTCAAGGTTTCGTCCGAAAATTATCAAATCGTCTAAATAAACTAAGCATTTGTCATAATTTAACCCTGACATGGCTACAGTCATCATTCTACTAAATGAACTTGGACTTATCTTTAATCCCATCGGTAATCTGCAAATTTGGTATTGCCCCTTGTCTGTTGTAAACGCTGTATAGTTTTTACTGTTTTTCGCGAGACAGCACTGAAAATACGATTGGGATAAATCGCAATGACTGTAATACATAGCGCCTGACAAGAACTCTAAAATGTCATTAATATTAGGTAAAGGAAATTTATCGTCTTGTATTTTTTCATTCAACTGTCTATAGTCTATAACTACGCGCCATTTCTTTTCTCCGTTACGATCTGCCTTTTTTGGAACATTTAACACAGGACTAGACCACTCACTAACTGTCTCCTCAATAATATTATTATCACGCATCTCTTGAACTTGTGACAGTATCCTTTAGTCTAATCTCCTGTTTATAAATATTCGTGACAGTTAATTTATCTCCCGAAATATGAAATATATCTGGGAATTTTACACATATTTGCTCAATCGATAATCGTTCCTCCTTATTCAAATAATCTAATTTAAGCAAAGAAAATATTTTCCTAACGCGTTCAACGTTTATCTCCGGTTTCGCAAAACTACAATACTCATAATCACTTAATGGACTAACTTCTACGTCAGACATGCTACAAATAACTTCCTCAGAGGTTTTGTTTAATATCCTAATCGGTATCATCCCATTTTTAGGCCTAGCTATCACATTAGCCAAAACACATGCATACATGGACTCACGCCTGTTTCCTGGAGGGGTAGGCAGAGACTACGGAACGTCATTTGCAACGATCCTGATATATCTCTCTTGCTTCATTCACTCCCATCAGATTCCTCATGCATGATCTTCTGTTCAGGGTACTTCTAACCTGCCCTGTTTTTAGGATGTCTCCAATCTGGTCAGAGAACGTCCACCTAGGTCTTCCCCTTCGTCCTGTCCCATCCACACTTACCTTATATGTTTTATTCAGTGCTATGCTTGGTCAGTCTTTTGTCATCCATCCTCTCCACGTGCCCAAACCACCTTAGCATTCCTTTCTCGATGCTTGTCACTACATCTTCTTTTACCCCACAACAATCTCTTATTACACAATTCTTTATTCTGTCAGTCAAAGACACACATACTTCTCAGTCCTCTCATTTCTACAGCATTTATTCTACTTTCATGACTCTTCTGCCATACCCAACTTTCACTACCATACATAAGTGTAGGTACCAAGTTGCTACCAACACCCCTCTATGCACAGCCATACGTGCCTTTGGATACATTATGACGGTTCATAAAAGCCTTCAAAGCTCCATTCACCCTATTACCTGCATTAACTCTTCTTTCAATATCTTCTTCATTCTTACCATTTCTAGTAAACAGCTAAATACACAAAATCATTCACTTGTTCCACTCGTTGGCCATCGATCATAACATTACAAGCCTTAACACATTCCTTCTTTTCAAAACCCATAACTTTCGTCTTGCTCACATTCACTTTCATTCCTTTCCTCCCTAAAGCCATGCATGATTGTTACCATCTCCTGCAACTCCTCCGCTGAAGACGCAAGTATTACCTGATCATCAGCATAAAGGAGGCATTTGACGAGTAACCCATTTATCCTTAATCCACAGTCACTATGTTTCAAATCTTGCAAACAACTGTCCATGAAGAGGTTGAACAGCCACGGCGACGCTACACATCCCTGTCTAACACCTGTCTCGATGGTAAACCAGTCAGTGTACGACCCGTTTATCCTCACACAAGCTCTGGAATCTTCATAAAGGGATTTTAGAGCTCGTATGAGGCTGCTGTTCACCCCATACATCGACAGTACCGACCACATTTCATTCCTCACCACTTTATCGTAAGCCTTTTCCAAATCCACGAATGCGCAATAGACCTTTTGACCTTTGGCCAAGAATTTCTCGGCTATGCACCGCAAGGAAAATATTTGATCCGTGCACCCCATACCCTTTCGGAATCCCGCTTGTACATCCCATATTGATTGTCGGTTACTTCCATAACTCTTTCAATCAGTACCTTAGCATACAATTTTCCAACAATGCTGAGAAGGCTAATGCCTCTATAGTTCTTGCAGTCTTGTTGCGAGCCTTTTCCCTTATAAAGAGGCACAACTACATCTGTAGCCCAGTTGTCAGGTACTCGGCCGGTGCTCCAACACAAGTTAAACAAGCGCTGCAGCTGACCAACTATGGTGCCCTGTCCAGCCTTCAGCATTTCAACTGTAATTCTATCATATCCTGCAGCCTTACCTAATTTCATTCTTACCAGCGCCTTCATAATCCCATCTACGCCAATATCACTTTCATCATTGCTATAATTACCATTCATTTCGGCGATCGATGTCTCTATCGCCGGTCTTTCAAATAAGCCTTCAAAATACTTCTCCATCTGTTCAGCACCATGATTCACCATTCAGTATCTTTCCATTTTTGTCTCTGATTGACTAGACACTTTATTAATGAACTCTACAACACTTTCTTTAATCATGAATTTGTGGTTCATTACCTTGTTTGCCTCTGAAATCGTTGACTACAATACCGGCATAATTTTTCTTACGGAGAGCAGTAGTAATACTTGTGTTACTCAAGTCAAGTGTAGCCTTAAAAAAGCTTTACACGATCGAAATTTATTAAAATGCTTTATTGAGATTTCTATACTCCAGTGTGCAAGAATACGTGTACTTTGGTTGGATTTCATGACTATGCCGGATTATATACTCCCTCTGCCTCTGAAGATCTGCTAAACCCCAATAACCATCAAAGATATTTTGTCTTGTTTCTTCGTTAATCTTAAAACTACAACGTTGTCTGCAACTTTCGCCACAAACCGGGCGAACTTTCCTTTCAGGAACGATTTTCTTATTTTTATATAAAGACTAGTAAGCCTTACCAGAATTCCTTAGGACTTTAAAAATATTAGCTTGCTATGACGATTCTCTTCTTACCCTCTTCTTTCCTCTTTTTACTTCTTTATTGACATCTTGACTCTGAGGCTGTGTATTTGTAACATCCCTGGATTCAGTATCAACAACGTTTTGAGTTTGAGGCTGTCCAGCAGTATCAGCCGTGGTTTCAATTTTAAAAGCTTCTTGGCTTTGAGGCTATGCTACGGTGTCAGGAATAGCCCTGGTTTCACTTTCAGAATCAGAACTACTACTACTAGAACTATCGCTAGAATTCGAAGTGTTTGATGACGTAGTATCAGCCGTGGTTTCAATTTCAAAAGCTTCTTGGCTTTGAGGCTATGCTACGGTGTCAGGAATAGCCCTGGTTTCACTTTCAGAATCAGAACTACTACTAGAACTATCGCTAGAATTCGAAGTGTTTGATGGCGTATTGCTACTTGAAGAATATGAGGATGAAGAAGGAATAACTTTACGGGAAACAGTCGTCTTCCTTTTACGGCCATAACATGGATCAGTAACGGAGTAATCTGCCAAACTCTCTTCACTTGGTGAAATAATAAAATCACTATCAATTTTTCTGCTGCAGCCTGGTTTAGTCATTATCACACTAGTGTTTATAGCTATTAAAAGGTTCTCTTTGTTAATTAAGTCGACTGCATTAGCTGTTAAGCGGTTCTCTTTATATCTTTTCATTTTTGATAATATTAACAAGAACACAGCCCCGATTAATTTTTCTCTGAAATAGAAAATACAGTTATTGTTAATTGTAACTATCCAGCCATAAGGAGTTAACTAAAAAAAAAAAACCTTTAAAATGAAATCGTTTGGTTAAGAACAATGTATTGGAAAGAGATAATCATTATAATACCGTACACGATTTGTAAGCGACACATGTAAAATGCCAGTTTGTATAGGAAAAAATATTGAAACAAATTTGTTTCAACAATAGTAGGATAACTAGAAACTTACATATTGATCCATCTAAAGAAAATCAAATCAAAATAGCAACTAAATATTTTCGTACCTTATCAAACAAAACTGGAACAAGTCAAAATGTATTTAAGTAATATGATAGTACAATTACACTACACACAACACACTACACACAATTACACCGTAACAATTCTAAATAACTCACGTATATGTTTGATCAAAACTGTAACAATTCGTAATGTCCGCGTTTTTGTTCCTGTTAATACGTGCACTCCATATGACAAGTGAAGGTCAACTGACAATAGACTTGTGTAGGTGGGAGAGTGAGACAGACGTTGATCCAACATAAGTAAGTTAACGCCATCTAGCGATTAATTTTACAAGCATTTATTAAATCTGTCTTGTTGGATAGTTGCGTATGATCCCCGAGCATTCGAATACAAACATAACTGGAAATCAACTATTTTTGAGTTGTCTCAGTTTAGATCTACGTGTGCGATATCGTTGATCGATCACACAGTGCTAATACTTGTATAATGTATCTCTATCTTATCGTACTGTTTGGACACCTGTATATATATACATTTATACAATGCCTGTAAAAGGTCAATAACCTGAGGGAAATCAATCCTATTGAACCAATCAATAAATAGCAACCAGTCAAGCGTTAGAGTAGGGAGGAGCGTTAGCAAGGGAATTTCTGCTTAAATCTGATGTGACGATGACTACATTATACCAGCAGCAGCTTTCTTGCAAAAGTGTTGTCAACTAAATAATCGGCTCATATATTGCATATAACATCGGTTTTGTCTCAACATGAACCGTTCACCAGTCTTTGTTTAAAAGACCAAAGAATAGAATGTAGAAAGATAGAAGCTCAAAATTAACTAATCAAAAACGATACAAGCGAAATAAAAATATAAAAGCAATTCATAATTCTCAATCGAATACAAACTACAACCTTATGGACGCGACAAGTGTCTCTACATATATCTGCAGATTTGACCCTACCATACGGTAGGTAAGTCCCGACGGCGACGTATTTCGACGGGGATGAAGGTTTCTATACCTTACACACGTCATATAAACTACTAGTATACCATCTGTTCTTTTTCTGGGTTTTAGCCAGTCGTACTGCCT
This sequence comes from Euclidia mi, assembly GCA_944739405.2. Taxonomy (NCBI): domain Eukaryota; kingdom Metazoa; phylum Arthropoda; class Insecta; order Lepidoptera; family Erebidae; genus Euclidia; species Euclidia mi. Next base: position 46,486,786 of record OX123183.2, read on the forward strand.
GCATTAATAGTTTTCGATGGTTAATAGGGTATTTGACTAAAAAAATCGAATTAGTCCGTCAGTTAGATTATCGAAAAATATTGGATACGTATTTTTTGTTTTATCAAATCAGTAAAAAATTACGAAGATAAAACGCATCAAAGGTGGAGAAACGTCTAAGAGTGGGGGCTTGTATCGTCACTTGCCAGTAAAAAGTGTACTGGCAAGTGACGTCACACGAGTTTTCAGCGGAGTTTGTAGTCTTCATTTTTTGTTTACGTGACTAAAGAAAATATACGTGTCCAATATTTTTCGATAATCTAACTGACGGACTAATAAGATTTTTTTAGTCAAATACCCTATTGCCACCGAGTAGACCATAAGACTATAATAGTTGCGTCTTAAAGTTACATAAAAAAAATAATTCCAGCAAGTCCGGTCCACTTAGTACTTGAATCTAATATTTTTTTTACCTACACATTTCATGTAGTAGGTATTGCTATTAGTCAAGATCACGGAGTAATCGCTATGGTTTTCAGTGGCTCTTAATTACGAATAACTTTTATATTCTTAGCCATATTGTATAACTCATAGTGTTTGGCAAGTGATTGCCTTTAAAAATACCAACAATTTTAACGCTACAAACGTAGAATGATAATAAAGCCTTAATGATGACACCAATTTGTGTCATCATTAAGGCCTTGTTTGTATTATAAACATCTTAATCTTCTTCCTAGATAATTATATTTAAATGAATCCCTACCTACACTTTAATACAATAGAGTCGCAAAAATAACTCCAATTACGGTTGGTGATATAAATAGTTAAATATCTTTAAAGAATAAACATAATTGCAAACCCAAATAATGAGTAACGTTAAAATGCTAATGATACATTACACTCACATTAAATGTAAACAATTGTAAATAAATATCGCTGTGTTTGTCGATCTCGTTAATTACTCTCATTTACACATTGTATGTAGGTGGCCTTTACACAATATATCTACCTACTGTTGCCGCTCTCGGCAACGTTACCAATGTGTTTAAACTGTAAAGTGCGACGTAATTATTAGTATGCGATGATGGTTAACGCTCATTGGGGATTATAATTTTAACCATCAGCGAAAAAATCCTAAATCTATGATTTTGACAGATTGTGCCAGTTAGCTCCAAGATTTGCCCATAGATTTAGGATTTTTGTACATCCTATATCTGTGGTTTTGCCGCAATTCAGGTAACTCCAAGTGTCAAATGATGTCATTAAAGTAATGTAGATGACAAAAAAAGTTAGGCCCTTATGGCTGTATTCATTGCTTATGGTGTTCTAAAATAAAAAAAACCCCTAAAGTTCTAATAAACCAAATGTCAATTGACAGAATAATCTAGCATTAAAATACTTATTAAGCGTACACACGATAGTTGTGTGAATATATCATATTATTTATTTATTCTGCTAAAAAATAGTCAATGATCGTGATATGTTTCAGCTTTCCGCCGCCGCCGCTAGTTTTCAGCGGTCATTCAATGACCGATACATTTGCTACCGAGCACAGTTGATGGTTCCATCCAGTTGTAAGTATATCGTCGGTTCACTTTTGAAAACGACGTAGTTATATTATGTACAAGACACGAATAGTTTACATAACCTTTTATTGGAATGACATATACAAAAGCCTGAATTCATGTTATACTATAATATACATATTTGTAGCACAGATACAAATGCTTTAACTTTGGTTACCGAAATTATCTTTGGATGTAAGTTGTAACATGAGGTTCAAACTAAAATATAGTCCGTAAATAATTTATTCTGGTTGATGGCACACGTTTCATCACAAAATAACATTAACCTCTATAACTCAATTACTTAGTCAGACTTGCAAAAATTGAATACATTCGTTTAAGCCTAACTCGTAGTCGTTTTGAACCAAGCGTTTTACTTTGAAAGTTCTAGCACGTTCCACTTTAGGTATAGAGCACGTCACTAGTATTTTCTGCATAAATTTAAAAATAAAGCGTCCTCTTACGAATGATAGTTGTTGTGCGATACGTGTAGCATGGCACAAGCGAGGAGTAGATAGGGAGCGAGAGCGAGAGCGGCTGCGGAGTTGGGTTTGCCGGCCGCATGCACGCGGTCCGCGCGCGAGCCTTCAGTCAGCTCTCTCGACCTCGAGTACCCCTTCAGCCTGTCGCCCTGCACGCTCTCCTCATTACTCCGCCAATACACCGTCGCTATCGTCGCGAGACACTGTAACAACCTCATAAATATCATCATTCTTTATTACACACCCAACTTTTAAAAGCGAACCTTTTCTGACCCGTTTATCGTAACAATACATAAAATATGTATGAAGTATCTCTTAGGACCGTAAGGAATTGATTCCGATATGATTCCCTTAATTCGTTGTTATGTCTTGCATCAAAGATATTTTCTGTAGGAATAACCCCTCGTCCTTTTTGTTACGATATTTTCCCGTCGGCTGGTTAACAAACGGTTATGTGAGTGACATCAGTAAGTTTACTCACACTTGATTGGAGACGCACTTTATTAGCTTCCAAGAAATGTTTGACAGGGAACGATGTGTTCGTCGGAATATTGATGGTACTCGAGCTCTAGTAAACGCTCATAAAATGTCTTACTTATAACGATTGTAACAATGAATGGATTCTACGTGTTGTCTGCTTAGCATAGAATGGAGGCCGACGAGAAATAAACCCATTTAGTTGTTTGGCAATTAAGATATCTTTTGTTATGAGTAATTTGCAAATCAGATGTTATTCATCACAAAAGAGTACTGTAAACAGTTGGATGAATTCAAGCATTAGGATAATATACAGTAATTAAGTAAGAATTGAAATATATTTCTATGCTGTGCTGAGAACGACGAATTTACGAGTATATTAATTTTATAAGGCTCTTGTATCTAGTAAGTGCTTTTATTTACTAATTTAAGTGGCATAGAGATCAGTACACAAATGACGACTGTGTATTATTTCTTGAATTACATATCCTTATAACTGGACCTTTAGTTCAGATTAAAATTGAGGCCTAAATTTTCATTAAATGTATCTTATAAATCCATTGAGAGGACATCAAATTTCAAAATAAAATAATTATATTTAAATAAATTGCAGTATTCGCAGTTAGGTATAAAGCCATCATTATAAATGTGAATACTAGGGTACTGAAAAATACCTTGATTTCTTCTTAAATTAGCATTTATATTATCAAAAGAAAATGATCGCTTAAGTCTTTTAACTTTAGATATGTACCTTCTCTTCCCCTACCCCTACCCTTCAAATACCCCAATACCTTAAAATACATAACGTTTGGATGAGGATTCCTCGATGCATAAACGTAAACTGCTAATATCGTAGTTAGATGTTAAATTAAAAGCCGAGTATATATAACCAACGAGGCCTTAATAAGGCCAGCGATATTAAGGTTTCGCTCATCAATGTAACGCTCATTAATATTACATTTATAAATTTATTCTAATCCAAAACATAATTTTGGCATATCAATAAATTACTAATTTCCTTAATAAGGTTTTAGTTTTTAGCGGGATAAGGTGTACTGGTTAGATATTATTGTGTACAATGCGGTTCGTTTTGGTACTGAATAAATGAGAATATTCGTCATGTATTTTGTAACTGACAAGTTGTGAAACATGTAGAGACTTAAATTCTCATTAACGTTTCTAATATCATAATCTTATTAAAATAATGTCTTTACAGAAGATCAATGACAACAAGGACTAAAAAAATTGCGCTATAAGATACTAATATTAGAGGACAAGTCACACTAGTGGCCGGTTCAGGATTTGTAGAGTTTATTTTGTTGTTTTGAATCTGCTGGAGGAAGATTTTATCAAGTGCAATACTAAAGTCTTTAGAAGACCATTTAGCCTCCGTCTCGTTCTCGAACCGCCTCTAGACACACACTATCAACTGGTTAATTGGTACCCTACTAGGCAGAGCCTGTATTAAACTAACTAGATGACTAGTAATCATGCTTTTATATCTTTCCATATACACATAGTATATCATCACATACACGTATATGTACAACTGAATTTAGAAAGATGAAATTTAGACGGTGAGTCGGTGGGTTTCTTTTTGTAACTTTTGGATTTTATAATGTTCTGGGTCTAGGAGGGTAAAGTAGGGGTTGAAAGTTTGGTTGGCAAATGATTTTATGTGTGTATTTGATGATGATGGCGATCATGTACATTCAGAACAAGTATCGAGCTAGGCGTGGCAAATTTAGCATTACTTATAGAGAAACACTCACCTTAAGTTTTAAGTCTCCTTTTCTAAAATGTTTTGGCTTAACTTTGAAGTCGAGAGCAAGACTGGTAGTCTCCAGCCCATCTTCATGTACTTCATGTGTTGGTGGGAGCAGTGCGATAGATGGCGCTGGCTCACCGTTGATGTACCAGGCCAGGCCCGTGGCCGGCCTGGACCGACCTGACGTGCAGTTGACCTGGACTCGGTCACCGATCTGGTATCGGAGACGGGACCCCGTGATGGTGGGACCGTGGTCTGGTAACGCTAAATGTAACGGAAAAATAATATTAGCGAACAGAAGATGAGTTGAGCAGAAAAGATAACCTCAAGGGACCCTTAGGCTCGAAGCAACTGTTTATGCATCCGGTTTATAAACGACTATGTCTTGCATTAGAAAATAACCCTCGTTCCCAGAGTAACAATATCAAAATACACCACCCATAAGATTTGGAATAACTTTTAGAATAAATGGCAAAATACTTTTTCCGTAAAGGGCAATACACTATTCTACAACTTGCTATATCAGTGATAACTATAACTGACTTTAAACGAATCACTGTAGAATTTAATCATACCTAATTTCTGTTTATTGTAAGTAAATTAGATAAACTAATTAAATAACTTTGTGTGCGTACAATTATGATATTAAATGTAATACATGTCGCTCCACACACATTAATATTGTCTTCGATACTATTTCAGACGTATAATGCAGAGCTGCAGAACGTCAGGTCTACTAGATTTGGACGGCGATCAATGTTGTGCTGATTGCACTGAATGGCTTCCGCCTCCCCTTCAGATATATTGTCTGTCCATCGGACGAGGGAATTTCACGCTTTACAGTTTTAGGTTGTGAGTTAAAGTGTTATAAAACGCTTGCCGCCAGACAGGGAGTGAAATTTGCCACCTGCATGACGTAAAATGTTTGAATATAGTTTAAAAAATTGTTCACCCTTTACCACGCTTTCTTATTGTTGCATCTAAGGTACGTAAATCTTTAGGAATCTTTTCGGGACAACTGTGAAGAGAAATATGCGGATTTTGCTAGTGGAAATGCACTATTACCTCCGATCCCTCCGGAAAAGGACATAAATCCACATATATATACTTAGCACAATAACTTCTAATATAAGACGGTATAATGGTACAGGACATTATTCAAAGCATAGGACAACAATGTATTCTAAAGGGTAAACGTAGATCATAACTTGAGTCTAATCTATAAAGCTTGCGACGGACCTAGTGCGTCGCCAGAATGCAACATGTTCCGTGAGAATTTTCCCATAAACTAAACGCTTATGCATACGGATAGAGGATTTCTCTAAAATATTACTGGAGCACTAGTGAGTGCTACTGTCCACTAGCTTGACTTGATATACGTCTAAGTCGTAGAAAGTAGAAAATGACTCGCCTGTTTGAAGCCAAGGATGGAATACAAATACTGTTGAGCTACTCGCTGTTATGTTTATTTCGTATACGGCTAAGTTGGCGCCTCACTCGGACAGTTTCGTATTTAATGGTCACTGTGGATATGGAATATTCCGAATATACATACGCGTGATAAATACTTGTAGTATACCCAACAATGCTACTCGTTGCGAAGTGGTTTTAAAAATAGTGAGAATATTTATTTGCCTAATTAAGACTTGTATATTTTCGTGTGAGTTAAGTGTCTTCTAGTTGTATTCGTAATTAAGTTACCTTTGGCAAATGTTTGGGCTGCGCTTGAAACTAGAAATGTAAGCTCACAATATTTGCACAGCTATTCAACGAGTTAATGATCACAAGAATACTCTTTACGTTACTGATACTAATATTTATATGAACAGCGAATTCGTATCAACGTGGAATAAGTATGTACATACATATGTGTAGTTAGTATCTGTAACTCAATATTAATTTGCAACATGAAAAATAATATTGAAAAACTCTTTTAAATTATATCCCGATAGAATCCGTTAACTTTTCTTTAATTTTAAGAAAATACTAAGTATTTGAAAAAAGAAATTGAATTAATGCGCAGTTCATTTTAAATAAACTTACTATAAACCTTACAATGTAGGGTTATGTAGTAGCCCATTCCTAAAGTCCCAAGGACAAAATAAGAACTCGATCACAATGTTCATTTTATCGCTTGCAAATTCATGTTTAAATAGAATATTACTAATTTTTTTTTTTTATAGTATAGGAAGACAAACGAACAAGCGGGTCACCTGATGGTAAGTAATCACCGCCGCCCATAGACACCTGCAATGCCCGAAGGATCATAAGTGCGTTGCCTACCTTTTAAAAAGGAATATGCTCGCTTCTTGAAGATTCTAATGTCGAAATGGTTTGGAAATACCGCTGCAGGTAGCTGGTTCCACAGTTTGGTCGTACGAGGCAGGAAATGGCGTGTGAATCGTTCGGTAGAAGAATGCCACTCATCAAGGTGGTGAGGGTGGAATTTTAATTTGTGGTGAGTTGTACGGTGGTGAAATTCTGCAGCGGGTATCAAACCAAACAACTCCTCAGAACACTCCCCATGATACATACGATAGAGAACGCAGAGGGACGCAACATATCTACGCAGGTCAAGATGGTCGAGCCGGTTTGTAAGGACCGCGTCATCGATGACTCGAGCCGCTCGCCGTTGGACACGGTCAAATGGAAGCAGTTGGTATTGTGGTGCCCCGGCCCAAAGACGGCAGCAGTACTCCATGTGGGGCCTAACTTGAGCTTTGTAAAGCAAGAGACGCTGCACTGATGTGAAGCATCTTCTTGCTTTATTGAGGACACCCAGTTTTTTGGAGGCTAGTTTAGCCTTATCTGCCAGATGACCGCGAAATTTGACGTCTCGCGTTATCTCGGCTCCGAGAATCCCTATGACCGAAAAGGGAAGTGCTCTGAAATATTGGAGAATCGACAAAGGGGGTCTTTTTTGCGGTAAACACGCAAACCTGTGTCTTTTTGGGGTTAAAAGTGACCAGATTACGATGACCCCAATCGGAGACGAGGTCGAGTGTGGTTTCCGTTAAAGACACAAGTTTGTTCCGACGCTCAATGACTTGTGCCTGAGAGATTTTAGCACTACCGGGGTACAGAGCGTCCACAGTGCTGTCATCTGCACAGCAATGTATGTCACTGGTTTGTATCATATCATTGATATGCAGAAGATACAGTGTTGGCGATAGTACACAGCCCTGAGGGTCAGAGCAGGAACCGTCAACTACGACTTTAATGCTACGCTCCGAAAGAAAGCTGGATACCCATTTGCATAAATTCTCAATCAATCAGTCTGTTGGTGTCTCAATTAGGCTTTCGCTGCCTCTATATATGTTAATAATAGTATAATAATAATAGTTAATAATCCAATAGCCCCCCCCCAACCCCCCTATTACATTGGGACCTAATAATAACTGGCGAAGTGTGAGTGTATAATATACCTCTGCGTACCTTTTCGGGGATAAAAAGCGTGAAGTTATGTTACGTTATGTTATGTTATGTAGAACCAGACTGCCAGTACTCGTTACATCAAAATCGGTTACCATAACGAAATACAGACTTGAAAGTAATTTATTAGCAGTACATTACTGGGAAAGCAGGTAAGTTGCTTAGCTGACCGTACAAAAATGTAGCAGTAGATTCGATTAATTAATTGTTGCAAGTCCACCAAGTACCGGAGCAATAAACTAATGCTAGTTCCATCTCCAAATTGAAATTCACTTTTGGAGTAAGTAAACGTCATGATGTGTTTCCACATGAGCTCTGTAGTTTGTTTTCTAGAACAATACTACTTTGTTCTAATGACGTAGGTATAGACCTGTTGTAATACATTTTTTATGGAATGTTATTAAGTGTGATTAATATAAATATTTCGTCAGGTCCAGTGATAGATCTGGCGGTCATTCGTCTTGGAATATTTATTTCGACGTGGCCTAAGGATTCTTGTCATGGGCTAAACCTGGACAGCTTTACGTGCCCTCCGAAAGATGGTAGCGCTCCGATGAAAATTCTACCCACGGTCAGCCATCCAAGGGGCGTAGGTATTTTGATTTGCTGACGTGTACAAACAGGGTCGTCAATGTTTAGCGTACATTCAATTGGCCCTATTGTGAGTATCGTATCTAGTAATCATTTATTTATTTTTTATTTATAGACTCACGCCTGTAATCCCCGAAGGGGTAGGCAGAGGTGTAATATTACACCCACATTTCGCCATAAATTTTTAGGTCCCACGTAACAGGGGGCGAGCCTATTGCCGTTCGGGCACATCACCAGACTCCGGGCTGCTACTGAGAATTTCCTACCGAAAAAACTTTGCCCGACCCGGGAATCGAACCCGAGACCTCCCAATACGAGAAACAAATATTACTAACTTTAAAATAAAGTGAGAGTTTGCGAATAAAGTGAGAGTTTATGCACTTTCCTCATGTTATGGGTAGATGATTGATTCAATCGTTGAGAAAATTGTGGGGGCGAGAATCAATAAAATTTCTGAAATCGATTTTTTCGTAATGAAATTGTTCAATTTCCAAAATACTGATAATCTATTAGAGCAAGTTACAGGCTCTAGTGAATTTGTAGGAGGTCGGAATATTTCCAACCTCAGCTCCCTCTTATTAACAACCGTCTTTCGGGATGTACCAATGTGACCTAAGTGTGCGTTATCTTCAAGCGGCAGTAGGCTCTAACGGATAAAGATATGATTATGATTAACGAATTTAAACTTTTGCGATTAGTATACTATAATGATTATGATAATAACAATTGACCGGTGTCGGTTGTTTAACAGGCACCTTTCCGTCATTGCTTGCAATTGTTAACAGTGAAATTTGCTACTGTAATATGCTGTCCAGATTTTGGAAAGCTGAAGTGCATGATATCAGCACTGGTACTCCCGACAACAGCCAATACGCTTTCTGAATGAACTTTCTCTTGTGCAGGAGTTGGCCGGTTCTCCTTTGATCAAGTGCTTTGATGAGCGATTCCTATTGTCCGACCGGACCCATGTTTTCATCACAAGAAACGATAGGTTTCAAGTTGATACGAATTCGCTGTTCATATAAATATTAGTTTCAGTAACGTAAAGAGTATTCTTGTGATCATTAACTCGTTGAATAGCTGTGCAAATATTGTGAGCTTACATTTCAAGTTTCAAGCGTAGCCCAAATATTTGCCAAAGGTAACTTAATTACGAATACAACTAGAAGACACTTAGAACTCAAACAAAAATATACAAATCTTAATTAGGCACTCTCTCTCTCTGTGTGTCGTTTCCTCATTACTGAGGGTCGCGACCTCCCTTCAGAATGTTATCTTTTATAATATTTTTCCATTTTTTGCGATCCTGAGCAAAGTGAATGGCGTTGTGAATGCCGGTGTCGAGTATGGTGCGAATCTGGTCGGTTCATCGTATGGAGCTGCGTCCTCTGGGTCTACGACCTTCAATTTTGCCCGTTACTGTTAGCCTCTCTAGATTGTCAGGATTACGTCTCGCAATATGCCCGAAGTATTCCATTGTGCCGCGGAGGCATATGGTCGACAGTCTTATAGTAACCCTGAGTTGGCTCAGTATTGAGGTGTTTGTCCTTCGTGCGGTCCACGGTATCCTCAGGATTTTGCGCCAACACCACATCTCAAACGCGGTAATGCCTTTACGGTCTGCCAATTTCAGTGTCCATGTTTCGGCTCCATAAAGAAAAATAGGGAAGGCGAGTGTGTTAACTAATTTAATTTTCATTGCTGTGGTGATACTTCTGTCATTCCAAATCTTGAGGAGCCGTGTCATGGCTGTTTTTGCCATTCCGATTCTGCGGCGTATCTCTTTTTCCGAAGAGCCGTCACTGCTTAAGCATGACACCAAGAAGATGAACTCATCGACAGTGTCCAGTTGTAAGCTTCTTGTGTGCTCAAGTTGTTTAGAGCGATCTACAAACATCACCTTGGTTTAGTTCCGGTTTATAGAGAGACCTATTTGAAAGCTTACTCGTTCCACTCTTTCGATGAGTTCGGCCATTTCATTTTCGTTCGCAGCAAATAGCGTTGTATCGTCGGCGTATCTGAGGTTTGTGATCTTCCTACCTCCTATGTTGATACCCCGTTCCCATCCTTCGCAAGCTTGTCTCATAATATACTCGCCGTAGATGTTGAATAGTATCGGCGACAAGATGCAGCCCTGCCTAACTCCTTTCCCGAACTTAAATGGTTCTGATAGGGATTTTACAATTCTTACCACTCCCCGGCTGCTGGTATACAGGGAGTTAATTAGAGCGATAAGATGTTGGGGTACTCCAAACTCGGACAAAACTTGCCACAAGCATGACCAATTGACACAGTCGAAAGCTTTACTGTAATCTATGAAGCACATGACCACAGGCGTGTTGAACTCATAGTATTTTTCAACGATCTGGCGAATTTAGAATTTGCTCGCGAGTGCCTCTATCTTTGACAAAACCCGCCTGCTCCTGAGGTATTTGCCAGTCGAGAAAGTGGCGTAGTGTGGCGTTGATTATATGCAGCAACACAAACACCAACGAGGCAGTCTGCATTGTTTCCTTTCTAATTTATTTTAAGAGGATTAGAATTGTTTCATAAATCGTTACTAACACCGAAGCTAACTCTGATGTGGCTTGCATAGGATCTGCTTCCATGATTACATTTAATTCTTCACTGTCAACTATGGTCTCGGATCGTTCACGGAATTAGCAAAATGTCGGGCACATAGGAAATACTCAAGTGGGAGCGCGGAGTCGCTGGGGAAGTAATGGTGACCTAACACTGTTTATTATTGGCCACGTTCTCAAAAAACTTTACCTAGAAAACTCACTTTGTATTATTTATGAATACCGGAATTACGATATTTCGCCCCTCAATTCCGGTATTATAGTATCGTAAAAAACGTCCGAAATTCCGGAATTACAAAATCTCGGAATTCCGGGATCCATATGCCCTACTCCGTGCTGCTACTGAGAATTCTGAAAACCCAGTAACAACTTTTGCCTGACCCGAGAATCGAACCCGGGACCTCCGATTAGTAGTCGCATACGCTATCCACTGGACCTCGGAGGCAGTAATCATACTTATTAAAAAATGCATTCAATTGATGCATATCAAAGCTGTCAGCTGACGTTTCATGAAGGCGGTCGACCACCGTTAGCACTCGCATGTAATGTTAAAGATGTATAGATTTGAAAGCTCCACGGCAAAGTTAGCGAATGTACATTCATCGAATTCAAAGGCTGACAGCATTTGACACCATCAGATTTGTAGACGTGTGACCAGTCACGAAATATAAAACCCCACTGCTTCGGAAAATAAAGAAAACCGCCAGACTAGGCTTTCATAATGGATTATAACAGTTGTTTCGGGCACTATACGCAAATATCTTGACTCTAGTCCACACCATAAAATATGTCGCTCTGTGTATAGCCAATATTCTGGCAAGTTTGGTCAGCCTAAAAAATGGACACAGGCTTCAACGCGGCTTCTAGTAGGGATGTAACAAAGATAGATAGTGCTGAGGTAACGATGGTGATAAATTGCATAGATGTCCATTACACTTGGTAACAGAGCAGTGTGAAAATTGGAGTCAGAGAATGCAAAATCGTCTCTGTACATGTATATACTCGTAGTTGTGTTAAAACACGTAGACAATAGTGACTTATTGTGTCGTATTGTAATTCGTCTTGTTGATTTCCAAATCAGCTTTCACTTTTAGAAAATATGGAGCAATTAAAACGTTATCAATTTCTATAAGTAAAATTAATCGTAACCGCAATATCTCGTATTTTACCTCTGACAGGGTCGTGACCTTTTCTCACGCTACCAAACAACTAAATTTAGATTACACATTTGAAACCGGTCTTAATATTATGTATGTATGTAGTCATAGCATTGGCTTTTTTAATAATAACATAATATTCTGTAATATTCTACCACATTCACACAACACCATCTAGTCCCAAAATAAGCAGAGTTTGTACTATTATTTAAAATCAGTATATTAATATCGACTTGCTTAACCTCAATAGTGCAGGCAGTACCTAAAGGTAAAAAACCACCCATGACCATGTTGTGGGTTCGATACCCGCTTAAATCAAACATTTGTGTGCATGGATGTTTGTCTTGGTCTGGGTGTCTCTGTGTATAATATTTACGAATTTACAAAAAAAGAAGTATCCATGTGTGTATGTTTATTTATTGTATGGTACCCATAGTACTAGCTGTGCTTAGTTTGGGACTAGATGGTGTTGTGTGAATGTGGTACAATATTATATGATAAATAATTTCCTGGCAACTATATTCACAGTTTCAATATAAGAAATGTAATATATTTTTACCAACTATGACCATATCAGAGTGGTCCGATACAGTTAGGAAGAGCGGTCGCTCTCCGGACACTTCGCAGCGGTACCTGCCGCCTGTCTCCCATACTGCAGGATGCAGCGTCACGTTGGCACCGTTCGGACTTGATTTCTGGTAAAAGAAAAATTTGTTGAAATTAAATGAAAAAGAAATACAAAACAGTTCGACAATAAATAATAGATCAAATAAACTGTACGACATATTATAAAATCTGGTGAGGCTAGTAAGCAGACTTCGAGCTCGAGGTGTGTAATTCTTGGATGCAACTGGGATGTGATGATGAAACTGAACGAAATATAAATAACATCATAACATTATTTAGTCATTTTTATTTTCGCAATATGTATTTATCTAAATTACATAACTATTTCTTGAACCGGGCGAGTGTAAATTACCTTCCATGACCGTATCAACCTTCCGGCTATAAAGGAATCTTTGGAGATGCAAATCCTACTTGTGTTGATATTTTCAGGTCGGTATGACTAACCACCAAAGGTTGACTCTACTAACCTATATTACGATAGCACGAATGCACAGAATAGCGTCAGTGTTAGTTTAGGTATTTATATGATTTTGAGACCTATTAAATAAACTTGTATCTGTTATTTTTTCTGTATGTGGGTCATAGCCAAGCCAATTTATCTACCGACTCACACTGTTCTACAACGACAAACTGAGCGATATTTAAATACTTCTATAACTACAAATTGGGCGAGCCGTGAGATCGAATACAAGACTTCGCGTAGGAGTAAGATGTTTCAATTTATAAACATTTCACATGGCAACATTTTTTTGGATTCTAGACAAAATGAATGTTAAAAATATTTATATCTCGTTAAAAAACTTGATCCTTTTTCATCGCTGCCAAACCTGAATTGTAAATGAATTTATAAAACCTCTTTCTTTAGGTTTTCTAAATTGGTTATTTCGTTATGGGACGAGAATGCTAAATCAGTTTCGCGAAAATATTTAATCGCTAGCAAGTTATTTTATTAGTTGCAAACATTTAGTCATGTTTTGAGTTATAAGTCACTTGGAAAATAATAAGCTTTATAGTATATCTAAATGGTTTGAATTCGGTTATAGTTAAATTAATAATAGGGTCCGTCTACGTCATTTTTTATGTAACAAATATCAATTAAGATAAAATCTATATAATTATCGAATGGGGAAAATAGTGATTGCTTTTATATTTAACTGGTAACGAGCATATTAATTTATCGCCAATTGAACAGAGAGGGCAAAAGGACGAAGTGTTATTGCTTCCAGCTATATACATTAATTCCTGCCTAAACGAAATAGTATTTTGAGGGAAATGGATAAAACATTAAACATGCATATTTAATAATTTTCAATCATAAATATTTTGGCTCCGATGTCTTCCAGACCACTACCATTTCTAATTTATGACGTAATCAAATCAAAAAGCCGCACAAAGTCATTATATTAACATTATTTCGGAATGAAACCTAAAATGTTTTATTTATTTTTCTTTATAACGGTAGTTTAAAGGTGTGATCTATAATTTATGATGTCGTTATAGTATAGTCGTAGAATAATTTTCACGTAAATCTGTGACCGACGCGAGACAAAACTTTTCTAAACTTAGTTGGTTAGGCACCGTCGCTTTGGACGAAACCTATTTCGGAAAGGGTCTCCCTTGTTTGACCGAAAGGAATTTGAGAAATTTTCACTTCCAAAAAAATTGTTCGCATAATTTCATTTGCCAAATTATTACTTAGCAAAAAATCTATTCACAAAAAATTGTAACGCAAACCTGATGTTTGGGAAATGAACGTTTGAACTATAACTTGTTTACCAACTCGTACTTTTAACATTTTTTATTTAGTCAAATATTTCAGTTGGAATAACAGTTTTTACGCAAAATTAATAATTATCCTAATCTAAATAGATCAGTTCTGGCTAATCCACAAAAAATAATCCCTTTTTTCTATTAATGCAAGTCGTTTCTGGAGGTCACAGTTCTAAGCTAACCCAACCTTACCATTTTTTTTAGGAATTAACCTACTCTAACTACTGCCATAAATAAACTAATATCACCAAACGTTTATTGTCTGTAGATTGTTTGCTGTAATAAATAATTTGATTAAAGACCAAATGCCATAATGGCATTATACTTAGCAATATTTTGCCAAGTAAAAATTTGCCCAAATAAAAATATGCGTACTAAAATTATTCGAAATATTGAAATGGTATAAAAAAAAGGTTGCTAAAATTTGTTTGTGTAATGAAATTTTGTCAAAATCTTTTCAGCAAAACGGCAGGATCCCATAATGAAGTTGTTAATGTAAAAATAGAATAACAATCCAAACATTTGATCCAATGTTTGGACATTGGGACAAACTCAGTAAGTTAGCAAAACAACGTTTGTATGTACGTCGGTTAATTGTTATGTTGTCATTAGCCCTCCCCGCCGGCATTTCTCGCGTGCCTGACTTTTTCGAGCCCGTTATATTACATTAACTTTCGATTTAAATTGGGCAGAAACTTCAAAGATCCCCGGGCTATTTTGCGTATAATTTATTTACCTTAATACTTCTATTAAATATGCCTAGATTATTTTCAGTGGCTCGCAGCACGAAATACCATAATATTGTAGAAAACTACCTGTAGGGTTTAACTATTTTACAAACTAAAACGCGGTAGCATAAAGTTCACCATATTTCAATGAAAGTATTAATCAAAAGTGCGGCCACTTATTTATCTGAGTAATAATTCTGTGCAACTTCTTCCCTTCTCTCGCTGAGTTATCGAGTTTCGTAACACATAAAACAACTGTATAATGTACACGTACGTACAGCGGATACCTACTGACGTAAAAACTCGGGAATGCAACATTTATTTGGAGATATTGTTTTCATTACGTTTTGTTTGCTCGATAAATATAAAAAGCAATAAAAGATGTAAGCGGCGGCAGCTAAATGAAAGAAAGTATAAATGAGTCCCACACGAGGGCGAGTTTGTTTACACCTGCGCCTCTTCACCGCGTAATATCCGCTCCAGTTTTATATTGTTTCCTCTCCGGGAGACGTAAGCAAACTCGACTCACGACCGGATTAATCCAATTATACGTATCTACTCTAAAAGTTCATCCACATTATCTACTTACGACGTTTACACAATTGTTTAGGAACAACACAGCCTCCAATAGAAGAAACAGAGCATCCAACAAAGTGCCTCCGCGGTGAACCTCTTTAAACTTGCAGTTACCAACGTTACGCGGGAAGATACTAAAAGTGTGACATGAATATCGATTCCGAAGTAGAACCTCTTATGCGGGCGGACATCTCACTTACCGCAGTATCTCGTCGTTTCTGTATTAATTTTTGTTTAAGTGGGGCTCAATTTTCATTTAGAGAGGTGAATACTTGCACAGTGTGTGCTCGATAGACTTATATTGTTTGAAACCGGGTGGGTGAAGTAACCTCGACGTCGACGCCGGGCAGCGGGAACTTCCTGCGCGGCTCGGAGTCGCGCGGCACATGGCGGAAGAACTCCTTGCCGTCCTTGTACCACTTGACGGAGTACAGCACGTCCGCGGGGCCCAGCGCCCAGCGGCACGACAGCTACGCGCGCGCGCCCAGCGCCACGTGCGCCGGCACGCGCAGCTCCATCAACTGTAAAGTGTAATAAGTAAACTGACCTCGACGTCGACGCCGGGCAGCGGGAACTTCCTGCGCGGCTCGGAGTCGCGCGGCACGTGGCGGAAGAACTCCTTGCCGTCCTTGTACCACTTGACGGAGTACAGCACGTCCGCGGGGCCCAGCGCCCAGCGGCACGACAGCTGCGCGCGCGCGCCCAGCGCCACGTGCGCCGGCACGCGCAGCTCCATCAACTCCAAGCTCGTGACGCCATACTCTGGCGGACAATGAAAATAAGAGAAGGTTAAATACTTGTACCATGTGAGAGTCAAATAGCTGTGTATTCAAGTTGTAAGAGTTTGAATCAGATGATAAATCAAAGGTTTAGGTTAATTAGATTTATGTTATCGTTTTTTATTTGTCTGTCTGATTTTGTCAAATTACTTGGTTTCGTCATAACAGTGAGTTCGCATCAGCAATATTGTAGGTTCCAATGAAAGCTTCAAACACAAGTATATCTGGCTTTATTGGCTTCTGGCTACCTGGCTTCTGAATAATAATTTGTTATTACGTTGCTGATAGCCTGGTAACCCTTATTTCGCTCCAAGTTTACACATATGCAATTTGCAGGTGACGTATAAAGCTTTTCTCAACAATAGCGTTACGTATGCAGGTAGTCGTCAAAGTAGGTAGGTACCAACAAGTATTTTTATTTGGCTGTAGGTAGCGTGTTATGAAGGCAAAAATCCATTAAACGCCACGTCAAATAATTTCCCATGTGACGTTCGCTCGCGGCCTGTAAAAGAGGCACTATTGCCCTCGCCCAGCGGTGGATAATATTATTTTGCGACCCGCGGGGCGGAGCTCAAATGTAAGTAAATTAGTGAATAAAGACAACGAGAGCGCAAACAGTTATGGTGTACGGCACACGCCAATATTAGCACAACAATTTAGGGTGAACCACATATATTGGCGTATTGGCACGTATTGGCCATATTGGCTTCATTGGTCCCAACAAAAGTATTAAGGCCAATACCCAGCTCGAACCGGTCTTCCTCATGTCTCACGTTCATTCCGAACCATTTAGTTCTAGCGGTCCATCAAAAGAAGTTTAAAGCATGACCATCAAAACCTAAATTAGAATCGATTAAATCCATTTTCCCGGCGTATTTTATCTTGGTTGGTGTAAATAGTTCGTTTGTTTCTTTTTTCTTCGTGTTAAGAACACTTTGTAAAATAATGTCTTAACTACACTATTCGATGTAAGAAAACATTTTAGGCCATTTCCATCTATGAAAAGATACGTTTTAAATTGTTTCTATTTGTCACACATTGTATGCTCGCATTGTCAAACGAAAACTTGAAAACTAAAATAAATTTGTTTTTACACCTAGACCCTGCCTAGAGGCATTCAGGCCTACTCATTTGCAACACTATGGTATTCCTCTGATGCCCTATTGTAATAGACGGGGTCACGAGAACTACGTTAGTTCCATACAACGTGTACCGCCTCCCGGCCATTCTGTTCAGAAGACGCAACGGCAACTCATAGTAGCTGGGTCACACGGTCTCTGACATCAGTGCCAGCGGTTGGAGAGAGGACGGTAACCATTTCCTAACTTAGCATTACTACCTTGCAGAAGGAGGCAACATCATTTCGTACTATGCTTCGTTGGACCAAAGCGACTGTCAGTTATCTGAAGAGAGAGCACATCCAGACCGATTGTTGCGACCAGGTCACGGTAATGTATAGGCACAATGCTTCGTCATGTCTTGGAAAGCGTCGTGGCGAACGCAACCAACTTTGTTTAATAACCAAGTGTTAAACGGCCGAAACGAACGTGGCTGGTTAAAACCTTTGTCAGTCGCCAGATGAGAACGCCGCGCGCCGTTACGCCGCTCCAGCATCTTCATCAAAACGATTAGAATTACTTTTGTCCATTTAATAATTAAGTATTCAAAATACTTTATTAATATCATTGGTACTTTTATTGAATTATAGCAGTATCATCTTTTTAGAAAATTCATAACAATTTTAATCAGTAAATATAGCACTATAATGTGTTTATATAATATCACTTATGTATTGTGAACGCTCAATACTTTATTGCACTCCATAAGTTACATAAAGGTGTTACAATATCACCTTTATGTAACTCTATATTCTAAGTTACTATCGCTTTTGTTACTTCAAGTATTTTACAAAAGAGCATGTTATCCCTGTGATATTGATTTATCTGAGCACGCATTCAGAGGGGCCATTGATGTAGTGCCCGCGTCTGAAGCCGGAAACGCTGATAAGTGATGTGTCAGCAGACGACGCCAGGTGGCGAGCGATAGTGCACGGATGAAACTGCACTTACAACGCCCAGTACGTTAGATACATTTCGGACAATTTACTGTAGTGACTTGATTTAAAATGACTGTATGGCGTTCGTATTTGTTGTTCAAACGCTTTATCGTGTTATCGGTGGATCGCGAAATCATGTATATGTAATGTACAGTTGCTCAATTATTTGTATAGTAGGTTGCTTTATAGTAGTTTGTATAGCTATAAACCATGTTAACCGTGACATTAAAATCTGTTCTGCAGATCTAGCGTGAAAAAGTAACAAATCAATACCATCCATCCATCCCAAAACTCTTTCGTGTGATAGTAGTAAGAAATTAAAAAATCTTAGTAAAATGAATTCTTGCTGGTAGTCTCAATAATTACCTGAATACCAAATAACTTAAGACTCAAAAACTTAATAGTCTTCCCTAAAGTCGAAGAAATAAAAGGTAAAATATCCTCATTTTCATCAAAATACATATAGATATTGTTACGAGCTGGGGTTCGACGATAAATTATAACTCACTATGCCAGAAAAACTGTACTTTATTTACTAACACTAACACTATACACACTTATTTCTTAACACTAATAAAAACACACTATTCACACCACTAATAAAACACACTAAACACTTCTGACTTACTTGCCTTCGCTTCTTGTATCGCTTCGATATTCAATTGTTACTGTGTCCGTTCCGTTCGCTCGTGCTCTATTTATACTGGCCGGATAACATCACTAGCGCATTCTAGATGCTTCTACAAAACTGTCGAAATAATCTCGAACAGTCGATTACTCGATACAGCAACGCCATCTAGTACAGAGTAGCCGAATTACCTTTAAACCACCGATACATTCAATCTCTTCTAGTACTCTACCGATAGATGGCGTAACACTGCCCCCCTCTTAAACGTGTTCGTCTCGAACATCGTTGGACCCATGGTAACGAGCCAACCGGTCCACATGAACTATCTTCGGTGCACCTCGCGACCCCTTCTGGATTCGATAGGTGACGTCGTTCATCCTGGTAATTATGCGATATGGCCCGTCCCATCTGGCTTGTAACTTAGGCGATTTGCCTTTGCTTCGTACTGGGTTATAAAGCTACACCAATGATCCCTCATCGAAGCCTTTGTTGTTTGCCTTCCGGTCGTAGCGAGTCTTCATCTTTTCAGACATCTGTTGTCCTGACTCCCTGATGTGCTCGTATACGTCGTTCATCTTGTTGCGTAGCTCGGTCGCGTAATCCGTTATATTGCGTGGAGATTCTGGCGGAATACCGGTGATTAAGTCTGCTGGTAAACGTAATTCTCTGCCGAAATTGGCAAAAGCTGGTGTTACTCCTGTGGTTTCGTGGACCGCACTGCGATATGACAGAAGGATTGGTTGGATGTGCTTGTCTCAATCTCTTTGTTTGCTCTCCACGACCTTCGCCAGGTACCTTTCCAGTGATTGGTTAAATCGTTCAACCATGCCATCTGATTGCGGGTGATAAGCCGTGGTCCTGGTTTTATGTGCACCCATCACGCGACAAGTCTCCTTGAACACCTCGGATTCGAAGTTCCGGCCTTGATCGCTGTGGATTTCCAAGGGTACCCCGAATCGACAAAAGACTTCATGCACCAGCTTGTCGGCCACTGTGGTAGCTTCTTGATTTGGGATTGCAAACACTTCAGGCCACTTCGTGAAGTAATCCATCACAACCAAGAAGTATTTGTTTCCATCCTGGCTCTCGGGAAACGGCCCAGCGACATCCAAGGCTATGCGCTCCCATGGGGCTCCCACATTGTACACCTTTAATGCACCTCTGCTTCGAGTATGTGGCCCCTTGACAGCCGCACAACTTGTGCATTTGCGGCACCAATCCTCGACGTCATCCCGACAGTGGAGCCAATAAAACCGCTCCCGGATCTTAGTAAGGGTCTTCTTAACTCCCATGTGACCTCCCGAAGCACCATTGTGATAGAGCTGCAAGACTTCCGGCACCTTAGTTTTGGGCACTACCATTTGCAAATGGCACTGGTTACCGCGAGCGTTTTCCCATTTGCGGCACAGAACTCCATCCTGGACGACCAAGCTTTCCCACTGTGCCCAATAACTCTTGGTGATAGGGCTCATTGCTGCGATATCACTCCATTTGGGCCTAGGAGCGACTGATTTCTTCCATTCGAGAATCGGCTGTACGTCCTTGTCTTCTTGCTGAGCACTCTCCAAAGCTTCTTTCCATCCGTCGCTCAGATCCGTCTTCAACATCCTCACTAATGCTGCCTGCTTTGCTTCCTGTCAGGTACAGTGTTTGCGTTCGTCGGGGTAAGGCCTACGCGTCAGAGCATCTGCGCTACGTTGCTCTTGCCGCCAGACAGGTACGTCAGGTGACCCCTTTGGTGGAGATAGGGTACCAACGTGCCGCTTACGCTTTGGGCAGCTCAAGCGGATATGGCCTCTTTTCCCGCAGTTGTAGCACCGTGGTGAAGAAACAACTTCACTGATACGGTAAGTTTGATCCTCGTGACGCGCTGCTTCCACCTCCAGAGCGTAGGCTAAGGCTGCCTTCAGGGACTTGAAGTGCCCAAGTCTTACCGCTGCTCTAACTTCCAGGTCCTGGATCCCATCAGTAAACGCTTGTACGAGGTTCCCGTCAATAAGCGCAGGCGACGACTGGTATGCCTTCCTGACCAGCCTTTCCACCTCTAAAGCCCACTGCTGCAGAGTTTCTCCGGTGCGTTGTGCCCTGTCCTTCAGCTGAGCACGATACACATGTTCTAGGTGTGCGTCACCGTATCTCGCCTCCAGCGCCTCCATCAGCTTTTCATAGGAGACGTCTTGCCCAAGCACCTCCAACACCGTCAAGGCCTGATCACGAAGGCCCAAGGTTAGGGCGGTTAAGGCCTGTTCTTTATTCCACCCATTTGATAGCATCACAGCCTCGAACTGGATCTTGTATGCCGACCATGATGACGAGCCATCAAATGGTGGAACCTTAAACCAACGAGGTGAGGGCGCCACAGCTGCTAGTGTCACTTCGAGCCCACGCAACTTCTTCTCCACTTCAGCAACACAGGTTTCGTGGTGGTCGTGTACACGCTTCTCTATAAAGGCGACGCGAGTCTCAAGCTTGTCGTGTACGAGCATCTCTACGTCGCTGATACGGGCCTCGTGCTTCTGAAGTTCTTCCTTGACCGCCTTCAAGTCTTTCCCTACAGCGGCGCTGAGGTCCTTCATAAGCACCACCTGCTCCTCTAGGCGGCGCGCGTGCTCCTCCTTGTCGCGCTGGAGCTGTTCTTCTAGGCGGCGCGCGTGCTCCTCTTGACGTCGAGCCTGCTCCTCCTTGTCGCGCTGAAGCTGTTCCTCCAGGCGGCGCGCGTGCTCCTCTTGACGGCGAGCCTGCTCCTCCTTGTCACGCTGTAGCTGTTCCTCCAGGCGGCGCGCGTGCTCCTCTTGACGGCGAGCCTGCTCCTGTTGACGGCGAGCCTGCTCCTCCTTGTCGCGCTGTAGCTGTTCCTCCAGACGGCGAGCCTGCTCCTCCTGACGGCGGGCCTGCTCCTCCTGACGGCGGGCCTGCTCCTGCATGAACGCCATCAGAGCCGCGATGTCGGGCACCGTCACGGAGTGTGTGGCGCTTGCAGGCTCCACTGCAGCCGCGGAGTTGCCTGGTCCACCAGGCGATGGAGAAGGAACGTTTCCGAAGCGTCTCTAGTCCAGGTCTTGCTGGCGCTGGTTCCTGGTACGTACACCTTCCGTTTCTTCCTTCGGCATAACCGGCATAATTTATCCCTTTCTTCTGACACCAATTTGTTACGAGCTGGGGTTCGACGATAAATTATAACTCACTATGCCAGAAAAACTGTACTTTATTTACTTACACAAACACTATACACACTTATTTCTCAACACTAATAGAAACACACTATTCACACCACTAATAAAACACACTAAACACTTCTGACTTACTTTCCTTCGCTTCTTGTATCGCTTCGATATTCAATTGTTACTGTGTCCGTTCCGTTCGCTCGTGCTCTATTTATACTGGCCGGATAACATCACTAGCGCATTCTAGATGCTTCTACAAAACTGTCGAATTAATCTCGAACAGTCGATTACTCGATACAGCAACGCCATCTAGTACAGAGTAGGCGAATTACCTTTAAACCACCGATACATTCAATCTCTTCTAGTACCCCCATTCACCGATAGATGGCGTAACAATATATTTCCTTCTCTCGGGATAATATAAGGATTCTAACGATAGTTTATACATTCAAATTTGTTTAGGCATTTAGAAGTAATACAAGTTATACAGACAAAGTCACTTACATATGTACCTGCATACCTACATATTATATTTATGTGACACTACAAATATGAGGTATGCCGACTCCTTTTTCTTGCTGTCGTCGACGCTTAAAAATCCTTACTTTATTTCACGAAATATTGGATATACCTAATATGACTTTTACTGCTAAGAATTTCACATACTTTAAGAGAACATACAGACTAATTTAATCAGGAGCACATAGGACTTGTCGCAGTTTTGAAACTACTGACGATTTTCTTAAATAATTTCGATGGATATCTTATCTTATATTTGAAAACATAATTCAGTTAAACTAAACTAATAATTATTATAATTATTCTCGCTTTCTTTATTCTCACTTAGTCAATTAAAGATATCATGAGTTTTTTATATTAGTGAACACAGTTCAAATAACCGAATAATATATTTTTCTGTAGAAAACAAAAGTATACTCAGATTTTATATTCTACCGAATTATAAACTGGCTACTAGTACCCACCAACGGTACAGTCAAAAACAAAATTCGTCGTGTTCATCCAAAGATTCTCATTTCAGATAAGCCTTAGCAACTATGTGGCTGAGTGTACATTATTTCAAGTAGTAGGACATCGTCTCGGAGCCGTTTAAGGGAGATTGTACACATATCAAGTTGGAAAGGGATCGTCACTATATCAAGTCTAGCCCTTCGAGTCTTTAGTATGAAAACCTCTACTGTAACGCACATGTGTGGGAAAGTAATGTAATTGCCTGTCTTCTCGTAAAGCTCACGAACCGCGAGATGCGTTCCTGTGGGTGTTCTATGGCTACGTACAGCTCGTCGTCTCCGCGCTTACGTTTCTGCGTACCCGTACTAGCCAGCCAGCTCAACCAGCGATCGGAGAGACGCAAGTGTGGTGACTTCTAACTGTAGCTGAGTATACGTATCGGAGCTGGTGATCCGCTTTGGTTATGTGCTTACGTTATGTTGACGGCGAGGTGAGAGGCAATACGGTGACGACCTTTTTCCAAGCTGAATTAATCTGAGCCTTTAGTCCGAGTTCTTAGTGTTATTACGGTATGGGAATGGATTCTATGCCTATGCCAAAAATTCTTCTTAAGTAGTTATAAACAAATCTACAAATAACCTAAAAGCTTAAGCATAAAAATGAATTAATTTCTCATGTTGCGAAGAAATTCAAATAATTCTCAGAGCTTCATAAATTCAAGATCTCGGCAAATTAATATGCTTCGAGATATTGTCAGGTTACACATAATTGCTGAGATATGACATTTTAACTATACTTTCTTATTGTTATTTCCATTATATTGCCATGTAGACTCTGATTTAAGATTCTGAAGAGATTTGACAAAGTATTAGCTTATAAAACTTCTGTATTATTATTTTTGTAAAAAATCCCTCGACGTCCCGCGCTGTCACTGTGCGTCAAGCCTTACTCTTATCCAGAACAATTGAGAGCCAATAGTACGGCTCGATAAATCTAACGATGTTGCTTGGCTACTTGCTGTGCAAATATCCAATTGAATAAGTATCTATGGAATACTTCAAGCGGATTCCGTATAATTGTGTTTGTTATTGTTGACATCAGAAAGGTAGATAACAGGATATAAAGGTAGATAAAAGGAATAAAATATGAGTTTGTTGTTTTAAGTTGTACAATAATAAAGACCATAAAGAATATTTAAATATTAAAATCAATGGATTGTAGTGTGTAATGTTGAGATTCACTACCATTTACAAAATAATAAAATCAAAATCAAAGTCGCTGCCAATATTCGCAGATTTGAGTTAAATTTATTCATGAACGGTTATCCAAAACCTTTTAAAACGATAAAATATTAATTTATCAATTTGTTACTTGTTATGCCTACACGTGATTAATTTGATATAGGTATGTAACAAACGTTTCTTTCTTCTTTCAATTCAAATAACTGTTCATAACATTGAAAACATATGAATGACTCCATATTTTTATTTTATAGCACTTATTATTTTATATTCGTCTGTTCATCAGACATCAAATTTATTACATTTTAATTACACCAAACTGAAAATAGATGTTAAGATTTTAATTACTCGATACAGCAGATTCCGATTAATACTATAGATACTTTTTGTTTTGTAAACCATCTTCTCTTTTTAGTATTCAAATTTTGATTTTATTTTGCTACGCTGTAACGAAGGTTTTATTAACACTAGAGTACACGCGTGGGCTACATATGTAGCCCAGGGTATAAAATTGTCATATACTGGCGGAACTAGGTATGCCACAGCGCAATCGTCTTGTGTATTCGGTTGGTTCACCCCGCTCCTACTAGTAGAATGCCTATTACCTCGTCATAAGGACGTGCGCAAAAATCGTCCTAGAAGTTGATGGGCTACACCTGTGCCCCACGCGTGCGTTTAAGGAAAATAATTGCCTAGTACAAAAGTGGTAAATATTGTAATTTTTTTGTATTAATATAGTGTATTAACTGTCGGTCAGTAACATGTCATGTATAAACGGTCTCAAAATAATATAAAAAATGAATAATCTACAAATAAAAGTGATCTGACGTCAATATTTATAAAAACTGGAATTCTATCTAGCAAGATCGTGGCCCAATTGAGCGTCGTATTTCCCAGCAAAATATAGGTACCAAGAGCTCTCAAACTTAAAGGTAGGCTACTACAGGATTAGAAGAACATCCTCAGTGACAAAATATGCCTATTTGGGTAGGAGTTGGTTGGTATTTATTCTGCAGCACACACAAGCAATGCAGCAAATGTATGAGGCCCATTTGTAGTGAACATGAGGTAGGTGTGTGTCCTGATTGGTCGCCAAAAGAACAGTCTATTGCGAATTATTTAGTTATGTGGTTAATACCATTGCTAGTGATAAACTTTAAGGTAAATATTACGTTCCTAAATGAAAATAAGACTACGGCATCTCAAGCCTGCCAAATATTGATAATTTTGAAGTAGTTTTAATATATGTTTGATATTATAATTAAGAAGACAAATGTTGGTTAATTTTATGTTTCATTCTGATTATAACAAAGATATCTATAAATAAAACGATGAGTTTTATTAATTTATTTCCTTCTTAATAGAATTAATTGATTTTCAAATGGGCTACACCTGAAGCCCGCGCGTGCACTCAAGGAGTATAAATGGGTGCGTGCACTCTAGTGTTAATTAAATGTGAAATATTTTTAGTGTACAAATGTAATTAACATGAGAAGATTGAACTGTTGTATTATCTTGTTAGTTTGGACAAACGTTTTGAAAGCAATAGCACATCTTCATCATAAAGATTTTGGCGCGATGAATCAGCAAAAGTAAAGTTCTTAGGCGGGAAAACCAGTAGGGAATCAGTTATATGAGCCGTTTATGTACCTACTACTTTTTGTATTTCTGGTTGAGCCCGCATATGTGGTCAATAGTGTGGAATGCAGTTCATGCCATTGAGGGATCAATGTTAAACAAGGCAGCATGTTTTATTAACGCACCGCAATTATTATTTTGTGAATAATTCGAACGTTTGTCCAGTATCGAGATGCAGAAATGCAGTCTGGCACTTAAGAATTAACTATAAAGTAATTAAAAAAAATACTTAAGCGACATTCGCTTCAAAAAACTATGTTCGTGAACACCGCGCCATGTCAAGTTTATCAGTTGACGTTCGATTCTGATACTTATTTCCTACACCATAAGAACGCTACAAAGGTCAAAGTGTCTAGCTTGATAGTAACCATTTGTTTCTATCATAAAAAGTACCTACCCGTTGTAAAGGAAAGAATTTACACGCATATTAGTAAGAATAATATGGGGTTAAATATAATGCGGAGTCTGGTGATGTGCCCGGTAAAGGCAATATGCTCGCCCCCTATAACGTGGGACCTAAAAATTCATGGCGAAATGTGGGTGTAATATTTACACCTCTGCCTATCCCTTCGGGGATACAGGCGTGAGACTATAAATAAATAAATAAAAATAAATATAATGACCTCCATAAAATCATTTGATACCCTTAGTTCTTTAATCAAAAATATATTCCTACACACCAGAAAAATAAAGTCTAAAATTACAAAAGTAGCTATTTTAGTCAAGACTGCACTTCAAATTGTATTCGAACACCAAATGTACTAAATGATCACCAAATAAATAAGTTATGTTAGGTTCTCTTGTGACCCTTAACTCAAAGAGCCCTGCGTAGCAGGGCTCCGTCAACTTAGTTCATTAAAGTAGGTGGTGTAACTAAATTCAGTTTATGTGTTGGTATTTTATACAACTAACAAAAAGCTTTAGTTATAATTTGACATTAAAATGCTGGTTAAATTTTGGTGATCATTTACTACTTTTGGGTTAACAATGATTTATTTGGAGTCATTTTGAGCGAAATGTTAAAACTTTGGTTATAGTTTAACATTAAAATGCGGGTCTCATTTTGGTGTGTATTTACTATTTTTGTCTGCTATATGTTAATATATCTGGTGGTACGTTAAACATAAGCCGAATAATATTATTATGAAGTATTTTAATACCATTACCAGGTCATGCAAGCGACTCATTATATTGTTATTTGTTTGTTTAAATACCGCAAACTTTTGACATAAACAGTATTACTTCAAATTGTGCCATTTAAAATTTAGGTATTTGACATAATAACTTAAAAATTGTTTACAGTTATTAGTTTGTTTTTAATAAATGTATGGTTCCATCGAGTTACAGGTTTGGTTTTAAATTATGTTACTTTAGTGTCTAAGAGGATTAATTTTTGTTTGATAAGTACCTAGACTACTCGACATATTAGCAAAATTTATGTAAGATGGCGTTTCAAAATACTTTTACGACTTTAATATATTTTCGTGTCTTATATTGTATAGACGTCATTATACTCTTTTACAACAATAGTATATTACTTATCTTTAAGTCTTTATTGTTTGCTTGTGACCTACATTCCTAGTTTGCTCAAGAGGTAGACAATGAAACGAATACTTTTCAGTAATTCCGTATATTATGTCATTTTTAGAAAAGGTCGAAGTTAATGAAACCTTACTATGGCCCATGCCTGTAGCCCCGAAGGGCTAAGGGGCCAAGTTATGAATTTTAAGTGCCACGTAATGGGCGGCGAGCCTACTGCCGTTACCGAGTCTTTTACCAGACTCCGTGCTGCTACTGAGAATGCGGCAAAACTCAGTAACACTTTTGCCCGATCCGGGCATCTAACCCGGGACTTAAACGTATTGATGAAAAGATGGACTGAACGAAAAGTTGTCAGGAAAGAAAATGTGGTGTGATATGTTGATAATAATTTTCGTCGTTAAGCATTAGACAATTACAACTCCTTACAGAGTGGCTAAGTGTTTTGATTTTCATTCATGAGGTTTTTATTTATCATTATATCGCTATCATTCATATATATACTTACCCGTCAGACATATTACGACAGAGGTCGAACCACATAAGTTAAAGTCAGACACATGAAATTTAGACGCTGATTTCCTTATATACGTTAACCAACGAAGGATTTTTAATATTCCACTCCTAAATGGGTAAAGATGCTAAGGAGGATGATATTGATGAGCCAGTGATTTCGATGTTGCCCCAATGGAAACAACAGTCAATTTTAGAGAACTTTAACATAGGTGGGACAGCAAGTAAAACATCATTTCTATCCCGCGCAGCTTACAAACATCGAAATAACCGAAAACGCCCGATTACCACCTGTCGTATAAATCACCGAGTAGTGGACACCATTTAAGGCACTACATCATTCAAGCAGCAATAAATACCTTAATAAATCTACACACAAGGCACATCTAGTCTAGCATTGGTAATACCCTGTATGTTTAAACTGATTAATGAAGACATTCCAAAACCAATAAAAGTAGTACGTATCGGTAAATACACTTCATTGAAAAATCGCAGAATCAAAGTATGTTTCGGCGCCAAAGACCCAGCCAAGGTAATTCTACGAAACAAAAACAAACTTCCCGATCACATCAAAATATACTCTGACCAAACGCCCACCCAACAAAAATACTTGCAACAGTTAAAAAAAGAACTAAGTCGTCGACTAGCAGCTGGTGAAACCGACCTCACGATAAAATACATCAATGGCACACCAAGAATTGTGACGACTACCTCAAAAAACTCCCTAGCATAACAACCACCACAGAATCAACTATTACCGCTAACACCTATCAAATAATTAATGACTATGGACACCTCCAGACTGGCAAATCTCGACTTGCTTTTCTCTACTTAAATGCTCGTAGTATCCGTAAGAAAGGTAAATTCGATGAACTCAAGTGTATCATTAGATCAATACCCACAACCACACATTTAATTCTACTTACGGAGACCTGGATTAGCAATGAATCACAAGCTTTAGAACTGCAAATACCAAACTACACACATTATTACAACTTTCGTACAGATAAAAAAGGAGGCGGCGTATCCGCATATGTGCACAACAATTTGAAACACAGCCTTTCGGAGTCAACTTATCTGGATGGAAACAACTATCTTTAGATCCGAATTGAAAAATATGCCTTTGAGATTGGAATAATCTACAATCCCGGGGACACCGACTACAAGAATTTTCTCGACACGTATAATTTACAACTGAAACAACGACGCAGAGCACTCGTTTTTGGAGATTTTAACATCGACCTCTTTTCAAAAAACAAAACAACGAGACAATATACAGATCTTATGAATGAAAATGGACACAAAATACTCAACAAAATTAGCAAAAAATACTGTACGAGGGACTCTGCCACGCGTAAATCCATAATAGATCACATCAGCACTAAATTAAATAACGATATTTTCCACATGGTAATAATTGAATCTTCAATGTCTGATCACAATCAGATTTACCTAGAATTGAAGAATATAAAGCCACCAACTAAGATATACTCCAAATACGAAGCAATCGACTACACAAAATTGTACAAATTGCTCGAAGAAAGCAACCTTAATGACATGGACATCGATTATAGTAGCCTAGAAAATACCCTAAAGAATATAATCATAAATTGTAAGGAGACAAAGACAAAACTACTCAACCTTCCCCAAAAGGATTAGATCAACAAGGACATCATTTATGGCATAAATCAAAGAAACTACATCTGGAGAACTACATTGCTAATCCAGGTCATATAAACTGGCATATATTGGGGTTGTCTGAAGTCCGAAGACAGGGGGAGGACACGATAACCCTTGAGTCAGGAAACCTGTTCTACTTTCGAGAAGGCGATCAGCCCTCTCAGGGCGGTGTCGGTTTCCTCGTTAACAAATCTCTCGCTAACAACGTTGTAGAAATCAGCAGTGTGTCGACACGGGTAGCGTACCTGATATTAAGGATCACCGACAGGTACTCCCTGAAGGTGATACAGGTATATGCGCCGACCTCGACATACTGCGATGACATAGTCGAAGCCATGTATGAGGACATTACCAAGGCTCTACATCATACCACCAAGACACACTACAGCGTTGTTATGGGGGATTTCAATGCCAAAGTGGGAGTACAAGAACGCGGCGAAACGAGAATCGGATCCTATGGCGTGGGGTGCCGAAATCATAGGGGGCAAATGCTGGTCAACTTTCTGGAGTCACAGGGGCTCTTCCTAATGTTCATTAGGAAGAGCCCTCTCAGGGCGGTGTCGGTTTCCTCGTTAACAAATCTCTCGCTAACAACGTTGTAGAAATCAGCAGTGTGTCGACACGGGTAGCGTACCTGATATTAAGGATCACCGACAGGTACTCCCTGAAGGTGATACAGGTATATGCGCCGACCTCGACATACTGCGATGACATAGTCGAAGCCATGTATGAGGACATTACCAAGGCTCTACATCATACCACCAAGACACACTACAGCGTTGTTATGGGGGATTTCAATGCCAAAGTGGGAGTACAAGAACGCGGCGAAACGAGAATCGGATCCTATGGCGTGGGGTGCCGAAATCATAGGGGGCAAATGCTGGTCAACTTTCTGGAGTCACAGGGGCTCTTCCTAATGAACACCTTCTTTAAGAAGAAGCCTCATAGAAAGTGGACATGGCGAAGCCCCGATACTGTGACAAGGAACGAGATAGACTTCATCATGTCTGATCGGAGGTATATATTTAGAGACGTCTCAGTGATCAACAGGTTTAATACCGGTAGCGATCACCGACTTGTCCGAGGCACTCTAAATATAGACTTCAGAGCTGAGAGGCTTCGTATGATGAAGTTTACTCTTAGACCTACTGCGCCTCAGCTAGCAGTAGGATCCGAAAAGTTTCAACTGGAACTTCAAAACCGTTTCGGACTGCTGGAAACCAATGGCACTGTTGACGAGAAAGCCGACGCTGTGGTCAAAACGCTACAGGATGTATCTCGAAGGGTGTTTCCCGGAAAAAGCGTTAACAAGCAAAGTAAACTCTCGCACGAGACTCTTGAACTTATGAGGCAAAGAAGGGGAATGTCATATGCGCAGACGTCTTCGACAGATGGAAGAAACCTAAACCGGAAGATCCGGAAGCTCGTACGACGTGACCTCCGATGTTCCAATACCCGCGCCATTACGGCTGCGATTGAACAGAATCGAGGCACCAAAGTCTTCGCTCGCCAGCTTGGTAGAATGCATCTGTCGAAAGTCAATACTGCGGATGGCAAAACCGTAACCTCCAAGTTCGAGATTCTCGCTGAAATTGAGAGTTAATACAAGGACTTGTACGCATCACGGATGCCTAAACCCACGAGACCCAGCGATGATGACCACAGAGCCCAACTCACGCGCCATTACACGGAGGACATCCCTGATGTCAATCAGGGCGAGGTAAGAGTGGCTCTCGAGCAGCTCAAGAACAACAAGTCTCCAGGGGATGACGGAATCACCAAAGAGCTCTTAAAAGCAGGTGGGACAGTAGTTCTGAAAGAGCTGGCGAGCCTGTTTGATTCCGTTATCCACCAAGGCCTAACAACGCAGGCGTGGAGTGGGAGTGCGGTGGTTCTGTTTTTCAAAAAAGGTGACAAAACCCTGCTGAAAAACTACAGACCCATCTCACTCCTGAGTCACGTCTACAAGTTGTTCTCGAGAGTCCTAACAAATCGCCTCGCCAGAAAACTCGACGATTTCCAGCCACCGGAACAAGCCGGGTTTCGAAAAGGCTACAGCACTGTAGACCACATCCATACTGTTCGGCAGATTGTACAGAAGACCAACGAATACAATCAGTCGCTGTGTATGGCTTTCGTGGACTACGAGAAAGCCTTCGACTCCATCGAAACCTGGGCGGTTCTGGATGCTCTGCAGCGGTGTCGCATCGATTAGCGCTACATCGAGGTGTTGAGATGTTTGTACGACACGGCCACTATGACCGTCCAGCTCCAGGACAATAAAACCAGCCCCATTGAGTTGCGTAGAGGGGTGAGGCAGGGGGATGTAATATCCCCTAAGCTCTTCACCAACGCACTCGAAGACGTCTTCAAGACGCTGGACTGGACTGGACGGGGCATCAATATTAATGGCGAGTACATATCCCACCTTCGGTTTGCCGACGATATCGTCATCGTGGCAGAGAGCCTGGCAGAGCTCAGCGAGATGCTGCACAGCCTAAATGGAGCCTCTCGACGGGTCGGTCTTGGCATGAACTTGGACAAAACCAAGATTATGTTCGACGAACACATTGTGCCGGGACCGGTTTATGTCGACGGATCGATGCTCGAAGTTGTTCAAGAGTATGTCTACCTTGGGCAAGTAGTCCAGCTTGGTAGAAACAACTTCGAGAAAGAAATCGACCGCAGGATCCAGTTGGGTTGGGCAGCGTTTGGCAAGCTACGTCGAGTTTTCTCTTCGCCCCTACCGCAATGCCTGAAGACCAAAGTCTTCAACCAATGCGTCCTACCTGTTATGACGTACGGTGCCGAGACGTGGACACTCACAGTGGGACTAGTCCACAAACTAAAAGTCACGCAGCGAGCTATGGAACGGGCTATGCTTGGCGTCTCTTTGAAGGATAAAATTCGAAACGGAGTTATCCGACAAAGAACCAAAGTTACCGACATAGCTTACAGAATCAGTAGGCTCAAGTGGCAGTGGGCTGGCCATATCTGTAGTACTGATGGCCGATGGAGCAAGCGTATCCTAGAGTGGCGACCACGTCTCGGCAAGCGTAAGGTAGGGCGGCCCCCGGCTAGGTGGATCGACGACCTGAAAAAGGTGGCTGGGACAGACTGGATGCGGAAGGCTGAGGACCGTGTACTGTGGTGCGTGTTGGGAGAGGCCTATGTCCAGCAGTGGACTACGATAGGCTGATTGATTGATTGATTGATTGACATCTGGAGGGAATTAAAAAAAAACCGGCTAATGAAACCCTGCTGAAAGAATACATATCAACCAAGAACTATGTATCGAAACTAATTCAAGATACCAAAGACACTTACTATTATAGTGAATTCACCAAATGTAACAAAAAGCCTAAATAGATGTGGAACCTGGTCAACAGCTTAGCTAATAACAAGATCAAACATAGTAGTATCCCGTCGCGACTCATAATCGACTCAAACCAAACAACTAGCACAGCTGCGAACTGTGAAGAATTCAACAGATACTTTTCCACCATAGGACCTTCCCTAGCCGATGACATTCCCAAACAGTTCCAAGATAACTTTATCGACGCTCTCCCTCGTTATGTTATATCCTCCGAATTTTCAACCTTTGAACCATGTAGTAGTAAAAAAATTTTAGACATTATTAATAACCTAGACTCAAACACCAGTGCCGGTATAGATGGGATCAACACCAAAAGTATCAAATGTATACAAAATCTAATTTCTAACAATTTAGCCAAATGTTTCAATCAACTCTTACTAAAGGGTGAATTCCCTGACAGCCTGAAAATAGCAAAAGTATCCTCAATCTACAAATCAGGGCCCAAAACCGACCCTGGAAACTACAGACCCATCTCGGTACTCCCTGTACTTTCCAAAATTCTAGAAAAGATCTTGCATAAACGCATAGAAAAATATTGAAATAACATTCACTTCTCTTACGAGCGTCAGTACGGTTTTCGACCCAAAAGCAACACTCTAGCAGCTACAGTTGACTTAGTCACCAAAATCAAATCTAATCTTGATAAAAAAAACATTGTACTTGGCATATACATCGATCTGAAAAAAGCATTCGATACGGTCAGTCATAAATTGCTTTTAAATAAATTACAGCGTATAAATTTCAAGGGAACGGCACTAGAGATGCTACGTTCATACCTCACAAACAGATTCCAAGTGGTAAAATTAGAAGATACCCAAAGTAAAATCGCACCTATCGAGTGCGGTGTCCCCCAAGGGTCCTTGTTAGCGCCCTTACTTTTCGCTATTTACATAAATAATATACAAGAACTAGGTCTCCATGGTCACACAGCTTTATAAGCTGATGACACCTGTTTATTTTACTTTAGGCCATCTATACAAGACGTAATCACCAAAGCTCAAGCAGACCTCAACAAGATATCCACATGGTTTCAATGTAACCTCTTGACGATAAATATCTCAAAAACCTGCTATGTCATTTTTAAGTCCAAAAATAAATCAATACCCCCTTATAACCCGTTAAAAATTAATGACACTATCATTCAAGCAAAAAAATGCGAAAAGTATTTGGGTTTAAGAATGGACGATGCACTGTCGTGGTAAGCTCACATCTAACACATAAAATCCAAACTATCAACTCTCATCGGGTCATTGCGGCGCATAGTCCGTTGTATCCCACGTAAAGTTACTCTTATTTACAATTCTTTTGTCAAACCACACCTATTATATCTAATAGAAATTTGGGGCAACGCCCCCAAAACCTATTTATCTGAACTCCAAATAATGCAAAATATAATCATAAAAACTTTATTCAACTATCACTATCTAACACCAACCACAAAAATTTACGAAGATACCAAATTAATGAACATAAAACAACTACATATTTACAATACATGTATCCTAGTCAGAAAAATACTAAGCGACTCTCTCCATACTAACTTATCCTTTCTACGGATGAGGCAAACAACACAGCGAAGCACGCGTCGAGCGAGTTTCTTAGTTCGACCCAAGATAAAAACAAACGTCGGTAAATCAATGTTTACCTATGCCGGCGCTGAACTTTATAATAAACTACCGTCAATTATTAAAAATGTCAGCTCTTTTAATATGTTCAAATCAAAACTTGCGCAGTATGTAATTGAAAAATATTAATATTATACTTAAATTATTGTCCAATACTATCTGTCAAGTGCATTTGAAGGTATTAAAAGTGTGTGTATATGTAAAAACTGTGAAGAATGTGAACGATGGTGATATCACCCTACAATGTAATATTTAAGTTCTCATGTAAGTGACTTTATGTCTTTTTTGAGAATTTATATTCTTTAAACCGATGTTTTATTGCATGTTAAAACACTAGTTTCTATCCACGGCTTCACTCACGTGGTTGGTCAGGTCAATTCTCACGAGAACTGACCAACCACGTGAGTGAAGCCATGGAAATAGCCGTGCAAATAGGCTTTCCTTCGTCACGACAAAGGAAGGCCTATTTGCACTGTTTATCTATAGTCAACGTTTTTGCAAAGTTTCATCAAAAGCCTTTTAGTAGTCTTAGCGTGATAGATTAACAAACATCCACCCATCGGTCCTACGTTCTAATGCGTTTTTGCAGTACTAAAATTGCACGTCTAATTAAAATAAGAAACACGATGGCTGAGTTTTTTTTACATTGTACCTCACAAACTTTTGCGTTTATGAATAGTAGGTATTAGGACAGATTTTTGTCTTAATAAGGTACTCAAATGTATATACAACAATAAAATATAATCATAACGTAAAATCTGATATTTACATTTGCGTACAAAAATAATCAAATCATTCAAGAATAAACGAAGACGTGTAATTCACAGTCTCTTTTTAATCATCTCTAAAACGTGAAATAGTAAAGGAGAGAATGCGATCCTGTGAATACTAACAAGCCATCAGGTGTAGCGGTAATACAGGACTGAAGTAATGTATGGTTTCAATATGTGTTATCAAAAAATGGCTCGCAAACGTCGTCGGTTTGCATCTTTTATTATACGGCGAGCCGTATCGAGGCAATACTTTTTTATTTTTGTACAAACATTTCACTTGTGCAAATAGTTTTTTTTGGCGCTGTTTAAAGTTATATCAATTGAAGCTGGAATATTTAGATGCCTATTAGGTTTTCGTTGGGTGTTAACTATTCTGAATCAATTGTATTTTTCTTTAATTGATTGTTCCACTCCTAATTGTTGGCTCATCAATTTAAGCTTATTAAAGTTTAGCATCAGTTTCTATGTTTAATAGTTTTTACACAGATAAGACTAGAATCAAACTTAAAAATATATTTTATAACAAATACAGAGCGCATAAATAAAAATACTTCAATTAGGTTACTAAACCTATCCTACCAACCTGAGGGTACCAAACCGATCAAAAATTAAAACGGCTCGTATATTTACCTACATTACGGCCTACACCTTTGACATTTATGTACGCAGACGTGAAATTGTTCCGTAGCAGAAACCTTAGCGTTCCCGCGCATGACGCGTCAGCCACCAGTCACGCGATAATCCTATTCTAATGAATTGACAGCTGTCACTAAAATTACAGACACAATCCTCTGTACAATACTTTCTCCGTGCGTGATACAACGTGTACTCGTATTTCCAAAAATATGTTGTTGTTTCGAAGAAATAATAAGCAGGTTTGTGGATCGGAAATAAACCATTGTGTTTTGGAAATCTCCGGCCTTTTGGGTGAAGGTAAAAATATGTATCGCGGCTGTTGTGGATTGTTTAATTTTTCATTATTCGTAGTTCATGTACACATGTTTTTGTATGGATATGTAGATTTGTAAGTACATAACACCCACGTTACTGATACGATAGTATAGTAAAGAGTTATAGAGTCATTATGCTTTAGTCACACGTAATTGAAGGGTTTGCTGTCTACCTACCAGACAAATTAATGGAACCTTGGCTTTTAAGTATCAAAATGTTTTTGACAGTTTGATACGTTATATCGATTATATTTTATGTGCTTTATTTTTCCGCTGATAAGATCTTCACGTGTTTGCTGTTCTAGTACTTTCTTTACGTCTAAAGCTTTAGATAGCACTCTGCTTCTAAGATCTTAGCTTGGTTGATATTTCGTAGTTGCATGCTGCATAATTAATTTTGTAGAATGTCTTAAGTAATTCGGAAGATCCGGAAGTCTTGATTATGGGATTTTGGATTCTTTACAATGCGTATCGGATTGATTGAAACAAGCGACGACATAAATGAATTCATTTATTCAATTGCCTATGGAACGTTGAAAGTTAGTAAGAATGAATGCTTCCTCAATTTAATAACATTAAGGGTCGGTGTTAAGCAAAGCGAGCGGAGTTTTTTAACCAATTAGATCCCGAGCGCTACAGTATTGAGCCACAGAATTGATATTAGTACTCCGTACCCGAGCTTAACCTGCCCTGAAACGGAATTTTGACGTTGCCAAATTGCTGGTAAGGGCTACGTTACTTGAAAGAAACTGGTTTTTATGAAGGAAGGGAAATTTCGTTACATTTCGTTACGTAACAGCACATGTCGGTATGACGCCAAGGTTAGGTACAAAGGTGTTGTGTCGATTTTATTATATATAATATCAACTGTTTTAGTTTAAATGAATAAACTAAGGGTGCGTTTTCACAGAAGCGGAGCTGCGCGGACTTCAGCGGAGCAGAGCCGTGTAAATAGGTAGGTGTTTCCACTAAAGCTGCGCAAAGATGAGCGGTGCAGGGCTGGGCTATGTAGCTGGGTGAAGTGGAGCCGAGCGGAGCTGAGACGACCGGGGCGGACCAGAGCTGAGTCTAGCGGAGCGGAGCTGTGAAGTGGCAATGAGCTGAACGGGACTGTGAATACATTTTGTTTTCAGTCAGTATGGTGTCTCAACTACTACTACAAACAAATTCCCCTGCCTGACGTCGCGTTACCCCTCTCAGCCCTGCTCCACCCCGCACAACCCCGCTCTACCGCGCGCATCCCCGCTCTACACCGCACAGCCCCGCTTCACCCGGCACAGCTCCACTAAGCTCGACACCGCTGTGTTCCACTTATCTCCGCGCACCATACATTTTAATGTAAATCTTCTCAACTCCGCTAACACTGTTTCCACAGAATCTGAGCAGAGATGAGATGTGTATTTTGAGCAATGTGATTGGTAAATTTTTATAAGTCTCTGCTCAGCTCTGCGCTGCTCAGCTTCTGTGGAAACGCAGCCTAAGGTAAGTTTATTTCCATTTATAGGTATACTTCTGCATTATATGCGGCTAGTGAATATTCCACCAGACAAACTGAGCCCACAACTGGATTTAAATAGAAGTTTGAGTGATCTTTTCAAAACATTAGGAACGTTTATACATATTACAAAAGTATTTTATGGTACAAACAGATTGCTTTGAACCTTCGTAAATGCGACGAACGCCGCGAATAAAATTTGTGCGGTTTACGGACCTAATGCGGTATCAATAAGAGTAGCACAAATGTGGTTCAAGCGTTTCAAGTCTGGAAATTTAAGTGTGAAAGATGAGGTTCGTTCTGGACGCCCTGTCACAGATAAAATCAGTGCCATCTTTGAGAAAGTGGAGCAAGATCGACATATTAGTAGCTACGACATTGCTGAAGAACTGGATGTTGATCATAAAACAGTTTTACGTCATTTACGAAAGTCTGGGTACAAAAAAATCTTGACTTTTGGGTACCACATGATCTCACTGAGAGAAACCTAATGCAATGTGTTTCCATTTGCGGTTCTTTGTTGAAACGTAACAATTCCGAACCATTTCTTAAACAGTTGATTACGGGTGAATAAAAATGGGTAACTTACAATAAGAATGTGCGTAAAAGATCATAGTCGAAGCATGGACAAGCCCCACAGACCGTGGCAAAGCCCGGCCTGACTCGGAACAAAGTGATGCTATGTGTGTGGTGGGATTGGGCTATGAGCTTTTGCCACCGGGTAAAACTATCAATTCTGACCTCTACTGTCAGCAACTGATGAGGTTAAAAAAATCTATTGAGGAAAACCGGCCGGAGCTGGTGAATAGGAAGGGCGTGGTGTTTCACCATGACAACGCCAGACCGCACTCATCTATAGCCACGCAGCAAAAATTGAGAGAGCTTGGCTGGGATGTGTTGATGCATCCTCCGTATAGCCCTGACCTTGCTCCATCAGATTTCAACCTGTTTCGGTCATTGCAGCACAGAACTCTTTAGGAAGCATAAAACTAACCTCAAAAGAACACTGTGAACACTACCTGTCAGATTTTTTTAATCAAAAATCTCAAAATTTCTACAGGAATGCACTACCCACAAGATGGCAACAAGTCATCGATCAAAACGGCACATAC
Organism: Euclidia mi; assembly: GCA_944739405.2. NCBI lineage: Eukaryota > Metazoa > Arthropoda > Insecta > Lepidoptera > Erebidae > Euclidia > Euclidia mi. The sequence continues at coordinate 46,526,058 of OX123183.2, forward strand.
ATATTATAAATAAATATACCTAAGAAAAAATATTTTCCTTTGTATGAACAATACGAAAATTTATATTTTCCAAAAATTCAAGGCGCTTAGAAAATTGTGCACAATACTTCTATTATTTAATCGCCAAGGAAATCTGTACTATATACCAAACTAATTAGTAAAATGGTATGAAATGGATTATTTCAGTTGTTTATCGCAATCAGGTTCCTGTAAGTAGATATTTAATCGAGTGTCAATCACTCTGGCAGAAACTTGGCATGTGTATTTGTAGTTCAGAACTTCGAGTTTTACAAGGGTTGAATTGATTGAAAGTTAAATCAAACGAATAATTATTACTTGCATCAATTTAGACATTATTATAAATCTATAAGTTGTAATTAAGTTTGAAAGTCAACCTTGAACGTAAAAATAAATTTTATGTTTAAGGAGTGTAACATATTACAGTTATATTTTCTAAAAATTAGTCGAGATGAAGTTTAGATAAATTGAATAATATAAATGACTAGAGGAGGCTCGCGGTTACACCCGCGTTATTTAAGGCTACTGCTCTGCTCCCGTCACTCATAGTGTGATCTTATATAGCCTGTAGCCTTCGTCGATAAATGGGCTATCTAACACTGAAAGAGTTTTTCAAATCGGATCAGTAGTTCCTGAGATTAGCGCGTAACCAAACAAACTCTTCAGCTTTATATATTAGTATAAGATATAAGATACTTATCATCATCTCAGACTAAAGACGTCCACTGCTGAACATAGGCCGCCTCACGGCTCTCCATATTGACCGTGCATCTCACGCTGCCGCGATCCTAATAAGATCGTTGGTTCACGTTGCAACATCATCATCCTCCTAGCGTTATCCCAGTCTCAACCTGGGGTCCGCTTTCTAGTCTAACCGGATTTGGCGGAATATTAGCTTTTCCACGGAGCGACTGCCTGTCTGACCTCCGCAACCCGATGGGATGGTCAGTTTATTTAAGAGGTACTGATGCTCTATAACAACTGTCAAAGATCTACATGACAGCCGGGACCGACGGTTTAACGTGCTCTCCGAGGCACGAGACAAGCGATAATTAACAATTCAATACGCACATAATTCCGAAAAGTCAGTAGTGTGCGCCGTGGATTCGAACCCGATACTCTCTGCATGGCAGTCCGTTGGTATCTCCACTAGGCTATCTTTGCAACGACACAGGTTTTTATTCATTTAGTATGAGGAGTACACACTTAACAATAATGTGACGGAGAGGTACAAGGGATTTGAATAAATAATGCTCGGAGCAACGTCGTAATATAACGAGCAGCTCAACCATGGTGCTATTCGCGTTTCTTCTGGCAGTAAATGACTGTCCATTGAAACCCACAAACTTTACACATACACGGCTTTGGAAGTAATGTAACTCAAGTCATACATTACTTCCAAAGCCCTTAATGCATGCAGCTGTTTCTGAAAATAACACACAACACGTAAACAGGAGCCAATGTATCCACGCGAGGCGAGAAACGGGCAAATATTGTAATACATCGACACGAGTTTCTTAACAAATTGTATAAAAAGTTGCATTGGATACTGCGTGGCATCTGTTTAATATCTGACACAAGTGCCGGTCGCTTTGGCTACAGTACACTTTGCACATGGGCATTGAATGGAGTGCCTTTTAATCGTGGCCCACTTCCATTGATTACGATTGGGTAAGGTACGCCAAATAAATACGCTTTCAACTAGATATTTAGACCTGCTATACGTTAAGTGTATTGTAACCGGAGGCTAAATAGCTTGCACTGGAATTGGGTCGATTTATCATTATATTTCTGGACATGTATTGTTTTAGTTTACAGCTGACTGCTATATTATTATTTGCATGTGCCAGATATTATCGGATCTGCCTTACGCTAACTGTTTACTTAGTTATAATTTTCTTTGCATTGTTTACCCCTATAATAATAGAAGTAAACAGTGCAGTTATGTATTTTTTAAAGGTGAAAGCTAGAAGTAATTGCATTTGAAACGACAGTGGTCGTATTCTAGGCCGCAAGTATTCTAAAGTACGTGCGATGTCGGAATACTTTATTAAATAATTAGCCTTACGCTTATGTTAAGCAGTGTTAAAGTAATTGAATAAGATCTATGTTTAATATTAAAAGGTTTGTATATTGCCTAAAAAACTTACGCTCTTATTGTAAAACTCCCATCGTAAACAGTTTAATATTTTAATATAAACACCGTTAAAGTTCTGTAGTTAATTTCAAATTCCACCATTTCAGACCGCATACAAAATAAATCAAAACATAATATTTTGAGAAACTTTTAGCGTACTTCTTTCATAATGCCCTGTACTCTTTTGCGAGCGTTTAAACATTTTAATTAAACCACTTAACTAGTACGAAAAACGTTAAGTTGCCACTATACGATCGGCGAGGGTTATTAGGATCCGTTTTAAAAATTCTTGTAAAAGTTGCCCATGACGATATGGAGCTTCAAACCGTTTGTTATTTTTCCCGACTAATTTTATTGTAGCTTGTTTAAATTACCTGCGACCGAAATAGAATCTATTAAAGAAATCCTCTCGTTTGTAACGATGAAATAATTAAAGTGACTTCTAAATAATATAAAAAAGAATGGTATAAAACTCCTCATCGCGTATTTCACCGTCTCATGTTCAAGTTTTATTATCTCGGCTCAGTTGTGTTTGATCGAAAGCGTATATTACGTTTTGATGCTTGATGTAGCGCAATAGAACTTAAGTATTAGACGAATATGTTTCTAACACGCATAAAATGAAAGTCTGCTTGTTACATTTGGGTCATATGAGCAACAAGGCGAGCCTATTACTGTCCAGTATTGTCTCGATACTTTGCCTAAAAAACTTCGTAAGCAATACGTATTTGACTTGAACAAAAGGCCACGGGTATGCAAATGGGCCAACTATACAGTGTGTTTCATAAACCCCCGTCTGATCTCGAAAGGTCATATTACTGACTTATCAGGCATACCAGGAAAAATAATAAAAAAAATCTAGGTCATCATAAAACATCAGAATAAATTTCCTTAGCTCAGTGCTAACGAGAAACATTACCCCGAAATTGGCGAAAATTCTGTAAACTAACAACACTCCCCTCAATAGCGGAATCCTTTATGATTCTTAAGGCCCATCCACACGGCACAATTTTACCACTGATCAAATTTTCAATGGAATTGGCTTTGCCCGTCTACACGACACAATCAAATGACTGAATTTCATTCCGTCCACCCAATTGGTTAAAATCTGGTGGTCCGCACACCCGATGAACTTGAGTTGGACGACTGGCGTCTACACGTCACGATTTAATCAAGTGATTTAGTCAAGTTGGACGTAAAATTGTGTCGTGTGGATAGGCCTTTAAATTTATTAAAAATTGTCGGCTTTCGCCGCTTACCGTGTCAAAGGGCATGCCGCCTTTTTAAAATAGTGCAATTTTACCGTCAAGCGAGCCGCCGTACACAAAGGGACCGCTCTAGTGATGTTTACGATCAAGAGATAATATCGATTTATTTAATTTTAACATGACATGTTAAAATTAGAATGATAGCCTGCTAGGCTACTAGGCCAATGATAGCCTAGTGATGATACCAACGGATTGCCGTGCAGAGGGTATCGGGTTCGAATCCACGGCGCGCATCAAATACATAATAAGATAATAAGACTTTTCCAAGTTACGTGCGTAATAAATAGTTAATATCCCTGTGTCTCGGAGAGCACGTTAAACCGTCGGAGCAACAGTCATGTAGATCTTTGACAGTCGTCACGCGGAGTCAGTACCCTTAAATAAACTGATTCTAGTCTAAACCATGGAATGTTTTTATTTATTAACAGCAAATAAAAACATAAATTTACACAAAGCTGACGTTTTAGGGGTTTAGCTACCGATATTCTATCAGGTAAACAATAACATAAAATATCGATAGAAACAGTACTCCAGTGAATACCATTTGTTACATCTCTAATTATTTACCTATTTGATTTACGAATTAACTATTTGCCTACTTGAACACTCAGTCTTTCGCTAGCTTTCCTTTTGTTTAGACTTCCGCGTGAAATAGTAGATTCGTTAGGTATGTCATATTCAAACCCTGAATACTTTAACATGTTGATGTGCTTAGGTAGGAGTGAATGCAATTATGCAGGTGCTCGTAGAGAGTACGAGGAGCGGTATGCCAGACCACGGGGTCTACCCGTGCCGTCGGAGCGCGCGTTTCAACGGCTTCACCACCGGGTGTACAACACGGGCAGTGCTCGCGATAATTCGAATCGCAATCATGGTGGCAGACCACAAAGTAGCGACGGTGTAGTGGAACAGGTCTTACAATTATTCGCTGAGGATCCCACGCAGAGTACCAGGAGTGCGGCACGTGAACTGGGCACCAGTAACGCGCGAGTGTGGAGGATATTAAAAGAAGACGGACAGCATCCTTTTCACTACCAACGTGTTCACTCACTTATGCCGTCGGACTATGCCCACAGAAGACAATACTGCAACTGGCTACTTGGCAAAGTAGAAGAGGATGCTACGTTCTTGGAGCGCGTGTTATTTACCGACGAATGTTCATTTGTGCGGACGGGTGTTTTCAACTGTCACAATGAACACGTCTGGGCTGTTGAAAATCCACACGCGATGAAAGAAAGCCATTTTCAACATCGTTGGCGCATCAATGTGTGGGCGGGAATCCTCGGCGACCGTATTATTGGTCCGCATTTTTTAAATGAAACCATGAACGGTACCAATTATTTAAGATTTTTGAGGGAAGTTCTAAGTGACGAGTTAGATTCGTTGCCGTTAAGCTTCCACCGCAGCTTGTGGTTCCAGCACGACGGTGCCCCACCTCATTTTTTACGAGCTGTGCGTGAGTATCTTGACGCACAGTTCCCTGGCAAGTGGATTGGACGAAGCGGGCCTATCTCGTGGCCACCAAGATCACCGACGCCTTTAGACTTTTACTTGTGGGGACACGTTAAACAAATAGTGTACCAAAAACCGTGTGACACTGAAGAAGAAATGCGTGCGCGTATCGTTTCTGCTTTCCGAAGTTTAAACCCAGGAGTGTTAAGAAGTGTGCGTTCGAATATGGTGCAAAGGTGCCGTAAGTGTCTGGACGTGGGCGGCGGACATGTGGAGAATGACCGTCGCAACTTACAGCAAGTTGATATTTTTATCAATTAAGGTAGGTACCTAGTTACGTAAGATTAAACCAATTAAAAAGTAGGTAGTTATTAATGTAAGTACCGTAGTCATAGCGCGACGATTTTCTCTTAGATGGGTGACCGCGTGTGACATTACATGAAAGCGCTTCCGGGCTTCCGACGGCCCGTAAAGCCGCATCCAAGAATCGTTAGGCCATGTCGTAGGTATTCGAGCAGTTTGAAAACAGTGACACCAGAGTTGGCCACGCACTCGCACGAAACAAACAGAAAACCTTAATACTGTACTTTGTTTTACGGAGTTTTGCCTAAACCGTCGAAGCAAAAGATCAGCTGTTGCATCAAGTGCATAAAATCTGTTTATACCTAAAATAATACTTGGCACGTGTAAAGGACGATGACGCGTGGCGGCGGCTTTTGTCAAAGGAGGCGGTCGGTTGGCCTATGCACTCAAAGGCGCCGCTTTTGCCGTCAAATTTTTATGAACTTTAGGTAGATACCTAGCTAATACGATTTATGAGTCTTTAGTGTTGCCATGGGTAATCTGATATGATATTATTTAAAATTAATTAAATTTACATGGGAAAATTTTATGTTGAATTTCCGTGAAATAATGACAAATATCTCATCATTTTACGCTACTCTACAACCCCTTCATTGATCGGACGGATGGATATGTAACACCCTGTATACATATAGACACGAAAAATTCTTTGTAGTAATAGCTTTTTTCATATTTGGCTTTGGTCGGCTCCCGTATATGTTGTACAATCATGATGTACTGAACAAAGCGGAAATTCAAAATTGGAACAAATTTTAGTGGTATATTTAAATTCATGTGCTTTCGAACTCAGTGTGGTCCCTCAGTTCACACTCACATGACTTTTCGCGAAATGAAAATCATAGGATTTATTAGTAGTCTTAAAGAACAATGGCCACTTCCCATACATTGAATGACCTGATAATGAATTATTGCGTATATAGATAAAATGTACGAAAACAAGTAGCTCTATGATCAAGAAATTATACTGTGAAGACAGTTTTTTAGGGTTCCGTACCTAAAAGGTAAAAAACGGAACCCTATTACTAAGCCTCCGCTGTCTGTCTATCTGTCTGTCTGTCTGTCTGTCTGTCCGTCTGTCTGTCACCAGGCTGTATCTCATAAACCATGATAGCTAGAAAGCTGAAATTTTCACAAATTATGTACTTTGGTTGCCGCTATAACAACAAATACTAAAAATAAAAAAATGAAAATATTAAGCGGGGGTCCCATACAAAAAACGTGTTTTTTTTCGTATTTTTTGCTCAAAATTTCTAACTGTAACAGGTAGACGCTTTAAATTTTCACAGAATATGTAGTTGTATATTACCTTTCAAAATAAATAAATTTTTAAAAAGTAAATAAGAAAGGGGTGCTCCCATACAACAAACGTAATTTTTAAGCAATTTGTTATTCGATCTTAATAAACAGGTAGAAACTTATAAAGTATTTATCATCACATCCGCCACCGTCGAATGCTGGCGAGCATCTCTTCTTTGAAGTGGAACTCCATCATACAAAAGTGTTGCTTGGCGTATATTATTCTCCTTCGTGTCGTATAAATTTCTTTTCTTCCTTCGAGCAAATCCTGGAAATTCTTACTCCATCTTATGATCATTCCATTATTATGGGAGATTTTAATACCTGTCTCCTTAAACGTGATTCTCGAACTACCTCTTTTCGTCGTGTTACAGAATCCTGTAATATGACTATATTAAACCTTAATGCGACACATCACTTTCCTAATTCTGTTCCTTCTCTACTAGACCTCATCTTAGTTTCTTCTCCTAATTTCGTTTACAGGCATGGTCAATACTCTGCCGATGCATTTTCCTACCATGACCTTATCTATCTCTCGTACAAAATACGCCCACCTAAAGCGAAGCCGACGATAGTTTTGCAGCGCAATTTTGGTGGCATGGTGCTTGACGAACTGCGTGAGGATGCTGCCAAAATAGACTGGGAACCACTGTTGTCCACCGAGTGCGTGGACACTAAGGTGCACATTCTGACAACCAATCTCGTTAAGCTATATGACGTTCATGCCCCTATTCGCGCTATAAAATTAAAACATTTGCCCGCACCTTGGCTTACTGAGGACATCAAGAAGATTATGACAAAAAAAGCTGCAGCGAAGACAAAAGTAAAGCACAGGCCAACTCCTTCAAACATGGAAAATTATGTGGCTATAAGAAATCACTGCAACAAGGTGTGTAGGAAAGCACAACGCCAACATATACATAAATCCGTTGAAAATGGTGATCCAGCAAAGGTCTGGAAATTTCTCAACACTTTAGGAGTTGGTAAGACTAGGCACCAATCTATCCCAAACAATATAAATCTCGACTCTCTCAATGCGCATTTCTCTTCTTCGCCCAAATTTGATGGAAATGTTAAAAATAACACATTACAATATCTTTCATCCTTACCAACCCCAGATTATTCTCCTTTTGTCTTCTCGCAATTCACCGATTGTGATGTTAAGAAGAGTATTATGGCAATTGCGTCCAATGCAGTCGGTGATGACTGCATCAGCAGGAAAATGATCCTTCCCATCCTAGATATAATCCTTCCAATCCTATGCAACATTTTAAACCAGTCCATTATCCGTGGCATCTTTCCGTCAGCGTGGAAAGATGCACTTATAATTCCTCTACCTAAAAAACCTAAACCTTGTTCCTTTTCAGATTACCGTCCCATATCCTTACTACCTTTCCTGTCGAAAGTCCTTGAACGCCTAATCCACACCCAACTCAGTACCTTTCTTCATAAAAATTCACTCCTTAATCCATACCAATCTGGTTTCCGTCCCGGCCACAGTACCGTCACTGCATTGGTACACATCACTGATGACATTCGTAGAGGTATGGATTGTGGAAATCTAACGGTTATGTCCTTGCTCGATTTCAGCAATGCTTTTAACACCGTGGATTTTCACATCATACTCAGCATTCTCCGCTCTCTTAACATATCTCCAACGGCAATTGACTGGTTTCATACTTACCTGTTTAGTCGCCGGCTACGTATACGCATTGAAGACTCTTATTCCACTTGGTCTAACACGAATGCCGGGGTACCACAGGGTGGCGTGCTATCTCCGTTACTCTTCACGATATTCATTAATTCTATCTCTAACCAACTTCTTTCATCCTACCACCTTTACGCAGATGATTTACAAATTTACACACAAGCCCCCTTAGATGAGTTACCAGATGCCTGTAGAACCATTAGCACAGACTTGGCCCGGATCTGCGAGTGGACCAAGAAATATGGACTGATGGTGAATCCTGAAAAAACTCAGTTAATTATTATTGGTAGCCCAAGAATGACTGCAAAAATTAACTGGTCCGATCTACCACTAATTAGTTTTGACGGAAAAGATCTCCTTTATACTAAGAAGGTTAAAAATCTGGGGATTTACCTTGATGAGAATCTATCCTGGGTACCACAAATACAGGAGGTGAGTCGCAGACTATTTGCATCAGCCGGATCTCTGCGTAGACTACGCAACTTTCTTCCGACTGCTACTAAAATTGCACTTGCACAATCGCTGCTGTTTCCTATTCTCAACTACGCTGATGTCAGCTATCTTGACCCCACGGAGGAGCAGCTAGACAAACTTGAGCGCCTTCAAAACTTCTGTATACGATTTATATTTGGATTACGCAAATATGATCATGTCTCAGAATTTCGCAACAGACTCAAGTGGCTCCCAATTCGTCTTCGCAGGAATACTCACATTCTAACATTACTTTATAATGTTTTATTTAATCCCAGTACTCCCTTTTATCTCAAAGAACGTTTTAGGTTCTTCATGACACACATATAAGGTCCTTGAGGTCGTCTGAGAATTTGACCCTGGCGATGCCAATCCATTCTTGCAATTACTATGGAAAATCCTTTACAGTTCAAGCTGCACGCCTGTGGAATGGATTGCCACTAGAAATCCGTAAAGCCAAATCGCTTAACATATTTAAGTGTATGTTAAAAAAACACTACCTGTCAATTTAACGCGAATCACTATAAATATAGTTAATTTATCATATATTGTATAGCTGTCGTTCTACAAGTGTTCTGTTCACTGCTTCTTTATATATAATCACATTTTATCTAATGTATTGTATCATAGTACCTATACTTATGTATATTATGGTAGTATAATATATATATATATTTATTTATATATGTATATATACATATATATTGTAGTATGTATAGTATAATATAGTATGTATTTATGTAAGCGTACATTACAATGTGTATATATTTAAGTACTTATTTATGAATATTATAGATTACCGACGCTACACCATCAATGAACATGACTATTAACCTACATCATTTCTGTCCATCCGCGGTTGCCTGGAAGAGATCGCTCTATTAGCGATAAGGCCGCCAATTGCACACTAGTTTTATGTTATATTCTTATGTAAATACTTTGTTTGTTTTGGTGTTCAATAAAGTGTAATCTATCTATCTATCAATCAATGTTTTCAACGGCAGAAATACATTTATATTTATCTTTTTATATCTTTTATCATAAAAATATACATTAATTTATGATCAGATGATAACAACTTGATTCAGATGAGTAACTTGTTAAGATGAGTGGATGCTCCTGTTACACAAGATTCACATTTGAAGACTACTACAGCACTTAATTTAGTAACTACAAATTTGTTTAAGTATTATGTATGTTCTTATTTACTATTTACAAGTAATTAATTACAATGTGAAACAGTTGCAGCTCCTTACAAAAACAAAATATGTACCATAACACTGGCGATTAAAAAGAGTGGCCACGAGTTTTATTGCCCCTTCTTTCTCGTGGTTCTACCTATTGCTTTGCGAATGGGCAGTAAATGTAAATGTAGAAGCATTATTAATTTACTTTAAAAATTTGACGTTCATAAGCGTCACGTTGTGACCTAGATGAATAAATGATTTTTGACTTTGACTTTGATTCAATTTATATATAAAAATTAAGTTTTCTCGAGGTTTTGACAAAACCAGTTGCTAAAGATGTGGTATAAGTGAAATGTAACTTAGCTAAACAAGGAAAAGGAAGTATTATCGGGCACAGATAATATAACAATGCAGCGAATAAAAAAATATTTTGTTAAGGATGCGTTCACGAGTTCTAGAACATCTTTACAACCCAAAACTTTTCTTTTTACCTAGACTTCTATAAAATATAATTGTTAGTGAAATCATAACACTAAAATATAACCTTAATTTTAAAATAAGTTTTATCTCTATACATGTTTAGGTCAAAAATGGCCATTCTTGTTTATGGTGGAATTAGTCTGGGAATTCGTAAATAATATTATAATATTAAGAACTACAAACCTTAATGTTCTTCAGTTTTCACAGAACTTTAGCCAGATCTCAAATAGTAGGTACTTACCTCATCTAATCAATGCACGGCGCGTCGCAGTTTAGAAGTAGAGTCAACTAATGCGCCGTGCAATCAAACAATCGCATGTGAATCGCTCGTACACGCCCGTAATCACGAACGTGATTATTAATTAGTTCTCGTCTATTCGGCTGTTTAACTTTGCGCAGTTCATCAGTGCTTCAGGCTAGGTTTGAGACAAGTTTTAAGGAAATATTGCCTTATTGGCAGAACGCGACGAGGTGCGATGACGGACGAGAACGTAGGACTTGTGCTGGAACAGTTACTGCTTGATGGGTACATACGTAATATCTAAAGGCACGGTCAATTCTTCCACAACTTGACAATGAGAGAGGCGACACATAACATCTCGCGTCGTTGGGCGTGTCACAGAATCCGTTGCTGCGTTATTATTATTATCATTTTATTTATTAATAATTTACACGTTCTTACAAATAAAAATAGTTACATTGCTAGCAAACCCGCCAACGGCCATGCGATTTGACTCTTAACAAATGAATCAAACCGCTCTTGGTTGCAGCCGCGTGGTTTCAATTATCGCGATAAAACATATGTGACATTAAATGTATAATAATCAACATAGCTGCATAGTGCTATTGAAATCCGTTAAGTAAGTTATTGCGTAAAGGAGTATCAAACATAATTCTGTATATCCTTATAAACTTTCGCATTTATAAAAGCAAGTAGTAGAAGACAGGATCACGGCCCCTACACTTATCTCAAATTGTCGCATATTACGATCTGACATTTTTCAGCGTCATATCGCGTCGAGTCGCTTGCCGTCGCTCACGTAGGCCGCTGGGTGAACTAGGCGCGTTGTTCACGCTACGATGTTGATCCGACATTTATTGCGGGACGTGACTGTGTACAACGTCACACTTACCCTGTTAATGGAGCCGTGCACTTCTCGTAAACTAAATTTAACGTTATGTTAGAGAATAAAAAGTCTTATTAATATTGATAACAATGGTGGAAATGAGCTTACTAATAAACTCTTGCTATTGTTGTGTGTGTTACAATTTAAAGAAGTTAAAGAGTTTGTTTGTTTATTTCGTTGATCGAAATCTACTGGTTCGATTTGAATAATTATTTTTGTATTCTATAGCCCATTGGTATTATGCTTTGGGCCACGGGGTAGCAGTAGCTCTAAAAACAAAGTTAACCATAGGCTCAGCAAGTATAGAGATTCCGAGTTATAACATGATGTAACGTAACCTAAAAGCTTTTACAATGTACAAACTTACGCAAACACTATTAAAGTCTCCGGATAAATCGTTCCGGAAATTAGTTCTTTTATACAAACTGACTGTGAGTCGTAGCGACGACCTAAAGCAAGCGACGGCCTAAATAAAATGTATTTTATACTAGTAGCCCGTCCCGGCTTCACACGGGTAAATTGTATCAGTAATTTTTGAGTTTATTTGTTGTGCTGTGTTACAATCATGCAAAAAGGTAAAATATATTATGTACTTATCTTTCTATATATTATTTTAGGTAGTATAGATTTCAAAATTACAATTATCGGAATAAGCGGCTCGAATCCAGATTTAACAGACAAGTAAAATTAATTATAAATATGGGAATGATTTCGTACTAGAATCAAACTTTAATTCAGAATAATTCAACCGACATCTTAGGTACATGGCCTACAGATATCTGAAGCCTCTCAATTATGAGTTGATCGATCATTTGTCTGAATAATGCAGAGTAGGTGCACTAAATCATCATGGATAGATTCGACACAAGAACTATTCCATCTTGAACAATTATAACTAATGAATGACATTAACTACGATATCTGATCGATTTGTTAGGAAAGTATTTTCTCAAATAGAAACCTGCATATATAAAATTGGGGATCCTGCCGTTTTGCCGAAAAGATTTTGACAAAATTTCATTACCCAAACAAATTTTAGCAACCTTTTTTATACCATTGCAATATTTTGAATGATTTTAGTACGCATATTTTTATTTGGTCAAATTTTTAACTTGGCAAAATATCACCAAGTATAATGTCATTATGGCATTTGGTCTAATTCATATAAACATTTGACTAAAGAATCAAATGATTTATTACAGCAAACAATCTTCAGACAATAAACGTTTGGTGATATTAGTTTATTTATGGAAGTAGTTAGAGTAGGTTAATTATTAAAAAAATGGTAAGGTTAGGTTAGGTCAGAACTGTGACCTACGCACGAGCCGAGCGAGCGAAGCGAGCGGTGCCGCGGTAGCGGCCGGCGAGTGCCAGAAACGACTTGCATTAATAGAAAAAAGAGATTGTTTTTAGTAGGTTAGCCGGAACTGAACTTCATACTTATATTAGGATATTTGTTGATTTAGCGTAAAAACTGTTATTCGAACTGAAATATTTGTTTTAAAATATAATTTTATTTATTTTAAAATATAGTTTAAACGTTCATTGCCCAAACATTAGGTTTGCGTTACAATTTTTTGTGAATAGGTTTTTTGCTAAGTAATAATTTGGCAAATGAAATTATGCGAAAAAATTTTTGAGAAGTGAAAATTTGTCAAATTCCTTTCGGTCAAACAAGGGAGACCCATAAAATTGCTTTACTGACTGACAGACAAGCTACAGCCAAAATCATTGGGCCCACGAAGCTGAAATTTGGCATGCATGTGCCTTGGGAACGGTAAGGGTGCACTAGGAAGGAATTTCCCGAAATTCCCACGGGCTCGGGCAGAACAAGATAAATAAAAAAAAAATCGCAGGCATAGCTGCGGAAATTATTAATACTTAAATAATTTGTTCTATGAGAACCTGTTACAAAAATAAGTTAAGTTTAATAAGTTCCTGTTAAATCAACGAGTCAAGTGAAAGCTTTTCAAAGTTGTAAATGGGTCAGTTTACTTAGATACTACTTGATTCATTAGAAATAAAAATTGTTATTCCTATTATCTCATTAATACTAGTATTGGTATCCCCTTGAGAATCCCTATTGTTGATCCAATTAGGTAGCTCTATCTGGTCGGACTGAGTGCCGAGTCTTTCAAGCTTCTTTAATACTTTTTTAAGGATAACACCATTCAAGATAAACTTGAAAACGAAAACATTTCAATTAAATGCTGTCAACAGCACTTTTATCTAAAGTTATTTTTAGTTGGAAATCAGGTCATAGTTTCGATACCACGGTTAAGTTTAATGCCAATGACTTTTCTGTCTTGAAAGTTCAGTAGCTGCAGTCAGGGGCCCAATTTTCCTAGATAAATATAGTTTCGATATCCTGTCAGTGTCATACTTACGTCACAAAAAGCGTATTCATCTAAATTATCTGATAATTGAACGAAGTTGTAACGAGATCGTTAATTGAAACAAGTGTCAAAATATGTGTCAACGACGAACTGTTTATTTCAAACTATACGATAATGACATTAGGTTATCAGAATACCGCTTCTGAGTCTATTCAAAATATAATATCAATGTCATATAAAAATAGGAGAATTGGCCCCCAGATTAGAAATGTTTCTGAGTGGTAACAGCAAGGTAACAGATTCATCATATAATGACGTGAGACAAATAGCCATACCTACCGACATGTGACATTTAAAAATTGACAGCTGGAGTTAAACTACTTCGTACAACCACTACATTTATCCACAAGATCTGGAATCCAAATATTGCCGGCAGTATGGTTTTTATAAAGCTTCTAAATGTCGGGTAGCATTGAAAAACTGTAATAGGTACTAGATAATTCAGTTAAAATATGATAAGTGTAAAAAAATAAAAGTGATTAATCCGTAAATAATATTTTAATTTGTATGTCTAACTTTCGCATAAACATGAGCCAATGATAATAATGTGGTCTACATTTATTTTAAAACAGTTACATAAAAAGTATCATCAAAATCGGTTCACCCAGTCGAAAGTTCTGAGGTAACAAAAAAATCTGTATAGATGCATTGAGATCCTCCTTTTGGAAGTTGGTTCAAAAAAACGATTCTGTATCGCGAACTGTTGGAATTCTAACTAAGTTTAAACTCTTAGCAACTATTTTGTAGATCAGAGCTTAATATTGGTACCTCTAGGTATAAATATGTCTAAGTATGCCTGTCCACATTTATTCATTACCATCAAATTTAGTTAAATGATACCTTCATCGTTTATGAAATACCTAATACAATATTACTAATCATAATAAGTGGCTGTGTCTACGTTATATGTCAATCTCATTAAGTTGTCTCCAGACTTGCCACAAAGACAACAAACCCAGCATGTAACGTTTAAGCTGTGTATCCAATGAAGATGTGCGAGATGAGCTGTGGAAGAACATCATCCAAGATATCAGTTGGGCTAGCGAAGTAAGGAAATAATATGAAAGCTAAAGATAGATAGTAACAGCAGTAATGGCCTATTGATTATACTAACAGCCAGCTATATACGCAGAGAATTTTGTAATCAAACCTACATGGCGCGAAACGCTGGCTTTTTAAAGTTAAGTGCATATTAAATTATTACTCGTAATAACCACTTGCTAAATGGCGATGGAAAAATCGCTATGAAGCCTGAGAGTTCTCCATTATTCTGATTAGTAAGTTTACAGACTTCACGTCGATAAATATGATTATGAAGTCGCACTGCCCTGGTCAGCATGGTAGACTATAGCTTATACAAGTTTATTTAGCAGGTCTTACTCGTGATAACTAAGATACTTAAGGCATAAATACCTCGGTATTTTCTATCTTACAGTGTAATGATGGGTCTACAAAGCAGTGAGTGGAGATACCAACAGACTGACATGCAGAGGGTCCGAGTCCACGGCTTGCACCAATGACTTTTCGGAGTTATGTGCGTATTGGATTGTTAATTATCGCTTGTTCCGTAACTCGAAGAGCACGTTAAGCCGTCGTCGGTCCCGGTTGTCATGAAGATCTTTGACGTTGTCACAAGGCGTCAGTACCTTCTAAATAAATTGATACTAGTCTAAACCATGGCATATTGCTATCGCTATCCTTTCGGGTTGCGGAGGTCAGACAAGCAGTCGCTCTGTGGAAAAGCTAATATTCAGCCAAATCCGGTTAGACTAGTAAGCGGACCCCAGATTGAAACTGGGATAACGCTAGGAGGATGATGAGTGTAATGATGGGTCTGGCTACCTGACTATTTATGAAACAGTACATAAAGAAGGCTATTCTCGTAAATGTAGACGACTTCTCGCACAACGTTCAGCATCCCCGCTCATTTCTCGTTGGCTGACAGCCTTATGAACTAACCTATATTGTATTACACCCACACATTAACATTCATGGCTATGACAGAGTTCGTTATGCTAGCAACTTGATTCAATAGCCGGTAACACGATATAAGGTTCAGACATAATGTAAATTGTACTTCAAATGATATTTGAGTTTGTAATTATATTATAAGGCTGAAACGTTTGTTTGTTTGATGCGCGTTTTATTAAAAACTACTTGTCCAATCTGAGTAAAACTTTTGAAGAGGAAAGTAATTAGTCCCGTTTACGGATAAACTTCAACTATACAGGGAGTAAAAAGACCCTTAACGAAAACTGAAATCCCAAGTTGTACCAATCACTACGAACATTTTTTACTTGGGCACCATACCAGGGAAATTACTGGTTCAGGAGATACTGAGGCTCAAAGTTAGTATGGAATTTTTCTAATTAGGTACAAAATCGATGCATTTACCTCGCCAATATGTTCTTTAGATGACCTATGACCCCATGGATAAGTAGGTATTTCGTACATTGCACGCGCGCGTAAATTCGTTTCCCAGGTATTATTTTTGATTAGTATGACTTGGCATGATGTCCACAATGAGTAGACTTCGGCTTGGTGATGGGTCTTGTGACACCCTGTATTTATACTGAAATCACTGAGTTGTTTGGATTTTTACTTGCCAGGTGTAACATAGGCAACAATAGGGTACCTAAGTAGAGACAACGCGTAGCAGATATCATTACTAAGCTATAGAACATATAATTTCGCTGTGATATTAAGGTATTAATTATTAACAGCGACATATATTTTTAGTTTTCAAACAAACAGTTTACCGATTATCAAAATCATCCTGTCAATGAAACGGAAAAGTCAAAATAAATGCGAAGAAATGCGAGTAAACCCACAGACCAATGCTAGTACAATATACGATCATACATAATGTAAATTATAGATCACAAGCAACGATCTGAGTAATTACAGATCGTCTCTCAGTATAACCGATGGGCTGTACGTACACATTATGCTTTCTAACGTTCTATACAAATATATAAAATCACTGATAGGGCTGTCCTTCGAGAACATTCGTTTTTACGTTGCTAACGATTTGTTAAAGCAATTTTGTCGGTGGAATACGATTAAATATGTATTGCTTCTTTCTAAAAATACATTTGCTTAGATATTGGAGGAAAATCACTGGCAAACATGATATCAGAGTGGATATGCATGTCATATAAATATGTTTAGGGAGTGTAATTTATGTGCTATTTGTATTGAAAACTTTAAAATGAATGATTTGAAACTGTCTAACTATTAGTTTGAAATGTCTTCGGTAGTAAGTAGGTGCATTACAAGAAGTAAAATATTGAAATTAATATTAATGTCATGTTTTTAACCTAAATTACGAACCTCTTGACTGTGCAGTCAAGTTTCGAATTAAGTGTGTCTATAAATTATTGTTTCGAGTCTGAGTGTCGTGTGTCCGTTGATTGAAAGTTTGTAAAGTCCCTTGCCATAAATGATTTATTCCTTGTGCGGGTGTTGATTTTTTAAAGAGAAGCCTCTTGCGACAGACTGATGACATTAAAACCACCGAGGTGTCCGTCTGTGTCCCGTGGCGGTGAAGTCCCTCGCATCCCGATTGGCATACTGTGCCACAACCCTTTCGGAATTAAATAGTTACCCATCTAAAACACAAATAGACAATCATATAGGATGCTACAAATAGCATGCTTTAGCAATGTTGGCATTTGCATTCACAAGGGTTACTTCTAAAGACGAAGGCCAAATGTTTTTGTAAAAGAGGTGTTACAAAAGCTAATCTTTATTAGATGAATTTATAAAAAAAATATTCTATCTTCGAAAGAGATCAGTACCATACATAACAAATTCAAATAAACGAAATCAATTATAATTTATTGCATATTACAACAAAAATAAAATCCGAACAATTCCTTAGACAGTATCAGACCACTCTTTTTTATTTCTCTTTACCCAGGAGGCAGCCCTAGCGCGGTGGCGACCAAGTGAATGTGTCAATAAAGATCCCGTTCAGTGCTCGATAAATGTTGCGGCGTAGTAAACAAGGTGTTGTACATTTTATGTGTAATTAAACGAGCTCTCAACCCTGGGAACATATACATACCTACTACATTTTGTTTACCTACGAACACTCAGAGTTCGGCCCACGACCTTGCTCGTACTATGGTTCGGCGCGGCGGCGCCTGAAACAGCATGTCACACGATAATTTGGCAGTCTTAGCGTCCATAAGCAGTTGCCGTTTAAACGTAACTGCTGTACAAAAAACATCAACTTCTTAAACGTACTTGTCGCGATACGCCAGGGTTATGGTGTCCAGACTCCATAATAAAAACACTCACGTAATATTACTTGGTTTATTATCAGTTGATTTCTAGCACAGAATTGAATTAAAATGTGACCTACAGTCGTTTTTATACACGTTTAACAACTGCCACTTCCTTTACAACATATAATTGAAATTACTTTACAATTAATTATAAACTAACCAAAAATTGACATTAATATTGTAATGAATTTTGCACAACACCAAATGATTTATTTTACACGAATAACAAATTTATTTTATTAACCAAACGCTACTTTACAACATTGTCAAAAGATGGCGCTATCAACAGGATGCAAATATAAACGCATGTTATTTATGACCGTAAAAATAAGTGTGAGAATAATGTTATTTAATACTAATTGATTTTACTTTGAAAGTTTCTGGAGTTATCTTAATAACTAAGCGATAAATTAAATACCCAATCTTTATAAAACAGTTAACCAGCCAATACAGTGTCTAATATTGTAAAGTAGTGAAGTTCTCAGTTCTGTGTTCACAAATAGTTATTTAAATATCAATCTTAGATATTATTAATATTTTCGTAACAATATAATCATTATAATTATATTAATTTGCGATGCAGAGAGTAATAAGAGAGGGTCATAAGTGAATATGGGCACTTATGACCCTCTCTTATTACTCTCTGCATGCTTGAACAAAAATGTAGTTTTGGTTTTCTTCGTACATCTAAAAAGCAGATGTTGGCACGGCATTCTTGAAATTTACGATAAGTATAAAAGAAAATTTTGCATTTTGCACCAAAATTTTCGTTGAAATTCTCGCGTTACGCAGTTTATTTTTCAAACAATCTGAAGGTTTTTGAAGGGGTACCGAGAGAATAGGTATACGTGATTAAAATTTGAAGCACTCGGTTAAATTTTCAAACTCAAATCCACCATCGGTCTCTCTGTTGTGTTGTTTATCTCGTACGTTTTATTTTACTGCTTGTTACAACTCCGTAATAAACTTTTATTTGTATTTAGCACTAAAACGTGAATAAATATTGGTATTATACTGAATTGCTGAAAAATTTTGTAAGAAAAGTAATATCTTTTTCATTTTTACATTGAAGAAATAGTATTTCAGTTTTGATATAAATATCACATTTTTTTAATAAATATGGAGTCTTTATGTGTTTTTGTAAATAATTGATGTATGATCTCTTTTCATTCATATTTAAGTTTCAAGTATAATATACTAAATACTGTTAGTTGTAGCTTTTTTAAGGCAATCAGCATTCGGTTTCCAGATTTGAACCACAAAACGCTGCGCTTTTAGAGATACGTTTCCAGGGCTACGCCGTGCTTCTAACTATGTGTAATATGTGCATCGTTTCCATAGCTACGCTGCGTTTCCATGAATAGGTACGCTAAGCTTGTTCAGGCACTGCCCTATCTACATAAGTTGTTATTGTCTTTTCATCACCAAAAAGTCTAACCATATCCTAGCTCGACACACAAGTCATCGCCTACTCGCTGAAGCTAACAACTTGCCACACTGCTGCACTGCCTACAAGTCTCTCTACTTCAGTACTTCGCACAGCCTTCCTTGCACCCTACCGCATAAAACGGCGCGGCGGCGTCTCTATAGTCCTTGTGGTCAGCCCAGTGCCCATACTTTGTATCATATTCGTAAAGTTGAAAATGACAGGACACTAGGCAAAAGACTTGTTACCTAGAACTTGCCTTATTATTAAGTTTGTGGCGTCACAGGTTCTTGGTAGAACTAAATAATAAACCAAGTTCTAGGTTAGTTTTGAGAAGATGTTTGTTATTTACAAACATCTTCTCAAAACTAACCTTATTTTGTCTAACAATACTTACTATTGTAAGTATTGTTAGACAAAATAAGCTGTAAGCTCTCAGTGGGCCCCGGGATCCAAGGTAAAGGCTTTGATCGCACTGGAATAGGACACAGGGTGATAATGAAGCTGTATGCTTTAAAATTAAAACATTTTATACAAGGTTATTTAGCGGGTCTTACTCGCGATAAATAATATATTTAATGCATACATATTTCGGTACTTTAGCCAACGTTTCGGCTGACTTGCTTCATTAGGTAAGCAAGACATCTATGTTACAATTTAGAAATTATATCTAGTGTACCTATACTTAATGTTGATCGGCATTTGCAAAATATCTTAATATTACAATGTAGACATAATACTTATTTTTATTTATAGACTCACGCCTGTACTCCCCGAAAGGGTAGGCAGAGGTATAATATTACACCCACATTTCGCCATGAATTTTTAGGTCCCACGTAATAGGGCGCGAGCCTTTTGCCGTTACCGGGCACGTCACCAGACTCCGTACTGCTACTGAGAATTCGGAAAAACCCAGTAACACTTTTCCCCGACCCGGGAATCGAACCCAGGACCTCCGATCAGCAGTCGCATACGCTATCCACTGGACCACGGAGGCAGTCTAGTTAGTCAAAACAGAATACTTATTCACCTTAAATTATTTCAAACGGTGTGCGATGATATAAGACACTATTTTCATTAAATATTACTTAGATAGTCAATGGGAATAAACTGTTGACTTTTTTTCTCTTTACTGTGGAGATGCATTTACGCACGTATGTGGGACTCGACGGCTGGAGTGCAAGGCCGTAATACCCACTAAAACTACAGCGCACACCTCAACGCCATTTTGGGGGCGCCAGAGGGCGTTAGCATTCTACCCTGACACCTCGGCGGATAGCCCAAAGGCCACAACCTCCTTGGCGGCGGATGAAGGAGTTGGGCTCCGCCGACAAAACACACAGTGGCCGCAGAGGATAGGGAGAACGGCAACCTGACAACACCGCTTCTCCTCTTCCTCTGCGGCCCCACCGCGACACAACAACGGTGCGCCCCCATTTGGTCGCGGGAGATAGGGCGCGCGGCAACGCAACACCGACACGTCTCTCCTCCCGCGACCGCGCCCGACTGCGAGGGACAGACAGAACTGTCCCCCGCACCCGTACCTCTGGAACCTGCGCAGGCCACCTCCAAGCCCACGCAGAGCGTTCAATCCCGTGAACTCTCTTAGCTTCACCGCGGGTGTCCAAGCCACGGTTATTGGTCCACGGTGTTGAGGGGGCTTCCCGCAAGGTGGAGATCCCACGGGAAATAGACTGTTGACTAGTGCAGAATAAGACTGCACGGTAAGTACGTTTGTGATCGACCTGCAATGTGAGCTGGCGGCGATCAGCTGAGCGGCGGCGGCGGTCAATACACCGAACAGATTTTTTAATGTATGATTACGAAAAACGTATTTTAAGTTTTAGTGCGTTATTTTTCATGTATTTGTAATAATTATATTCACGCCTGAAAATATTTTGCAAATGCATATCAACACTCTGTATACCGCTGAAGTCGAACTCCATTTTGCTGTCTTATTTGCGTCACATCACGATATTCTTATATTAATTACTAGAGGATGCTTGCGGTTACACCCGCGTTATTTAAGGCTACTGCTCCGCTCCCGTCGTTCATAGCGCGATATTATATAGCCTATAGCCTTCCTCGATAAATGTGCTATCTAACACTGAAAGATTTTTCAAATCGGATCAGTAGTTCCTGAGATTAGCGCGTTCAACAAACTCTTCAGTTTTATATATTAGTATAAGATTATTTTGATTTTTTTTAATAAAGATGTAATAAATATTTATTATTTAAGTAATTATTTGTTTACTTTATTAGTAAATATTCTCTTTATAGTTAATTAATAAATTACCAATTACGTTTTGATTGATGTCATTAATCATCTGGTGTGTGTGGAAGTGGCCGGTGAAATATAAATTGACAATATTTTTTTTTTACAATATATGTGTTTTGATGATTATTTATTTTTCCATAGGAGCGACAGCCTAGTAGAGAGACCGACAGACTGCTGAGCAGAGGGTCTCGGGTTCAAATCCACGGCGCACACCTATGACTTTTTGAAGTTATATACCTATAAATTGTTTATTATTGCTTGCTGCACAGTAAAAGAAAACATCATGCACTTTACCGATGATTTTCAAAAAATCATCGGTAAAGAAACTTGGATGTCTGAGAGTTCTCCATAATGTTCTCGAAAGACATCTGAAGCCTGCCAACCCGCACTTGGCCAGCGTGGTAGATTATGGCCTTACCCTTCTCATAGTGAGAAGAGGCCCTTGCTCAGCAGTGGGACAGTTTATATACAGGGCTGATAATGTTTTTTTTTATAATTACTTTAACCATTGATAATTAATGGGGCTATTTAATTAAACATGATATAATACAAATTATTTATAGTGTTAATATTGCACGAAACACATTAATTCTGTTTTTACAGTCTCGCATCTAGTTTGATTATTTAATATCCCTTAAAATAAGTCCCTAAAACCAAAAACAGCTAGGAAAGCCAAACAACTTTATTTACTTAAACTTAAATGAAAAACCAGTGAGCAAATACTGTGGTAAACATGTAGTCTTCACCGAACGACCTAAAAAAATAATTGTATTATTGAATTGCGAGTTTACAACAACAAAATCTAATTTGAACGATACGAAGAAAAATACCGAGAGTACCGACGACTACAGAACGCAGAACATAAATATTTCATGAGAACAGTTATTTGTAGCTGAAAACTTGGTGCCTTATTGTATTTATGTAGTTTTGAATTAAGGCTCTTATACACATGCCGCTAAGAACGTCGTTTCTATGGGCGGTGTCGCGGTGCATCTCAGGTGGTTATGAACACACGACTGTACAAAAGTCACAAAGTGCGTAATAAAAATACAACAAACAAATAAAAATATCTTATCTTATCTGCCTTTAACGCTTCGTGGACACCCATACGTGCAAACTCTCATTTACTCGGTTTAATATCATTTTCTAAGGCTAATCAGTCGCCCTTAAGTTTTCGACTGTTGTGCCCGGCACAAAGGTTAGAAACTAAAAAGTGAGATCTATAAGGTTCGGAATTTGAGAATCTTATAGTTCGTTGTTGTTATGCTTTACCATTTAAATGCTTTCGCAACACAGAAGTCACTTGTAATGCCTCAGGCTTAGCCTCAGAATTTTGCTTGAGCTGGCCCTTAAATCCCCTGCATGTGTATAGAGAGGGGCCTTTGCCGATACTGTTCAGTGTTGATTGTTGAACTACGATGACAAATATGTATATTTATTTAGCTTGAGCCAGTGGCGCGTACTTGAAACCTTTCGAGTGGTAAAGGTTTCATAAGTTAATCATACTGTTGGTACAGGGAGCGGGATATGACAATTTACAAGTCTGAAAGTTCTTTAATATTGCGTTGTACTGAGTACCTACTTGTTACCTGCAGTTACAGATAACTAAGGGGAACTCAGTTCATATGGAGGCTCTTTGCACTCAAAGTCAAGTCTTAAAATTACAGACCTACATGGCGTGGATACACTTTTTAAGGTAGGTAAGGTACACATATTATTTTCATGCACCCGTAAACCAGCAATGAGTTATAACCACTGAAGCAAATGTATATGAGTAGATTGTGTGCAGTGTCTGCGTTTGCGCCATGTGAATAATTAAACAGAATGTAAGAGGACTCTACAATGGTATTTATAACCAAGTGCAGAGGAAAATCTAATATGGTATGCAGCACGAATAGAGGAAGGCTTATTCAGTAGTGGAACGCTTTTATTTATAAATCATTAAAATTTACAGTTTCGTGAATTATAAACGCGATTGTAGTCTGATGCAGGCGTTTAAACATTCAACAGAACGCTATGTAAAAAGTATTGAGATCAAACTCACGGCGCACACATGATTTTTCGAAGTTATCTGCGTTCAATTGTTATTTATCCCTTGACCCGTGCTTTGGCAAGTACGTTTGAAGTCCGCTGTCGTGAAAATCTCTGACCGTGTTTACGGTGCGTTAGAACTCTCTAATCGCTGCCTTTAGGTTGCAGGAGTCAGACGACAATAGCTTTGTCGAAAAGCTAATAATTTAAACTCGTTCAACGGGGCATCCACTATAGTCTAACCAGATTTGGCTGGATAAACTAGAAAGCACCCCAAGCGCTGAGCCACAGGTCTTGAAACGGGCTAACGCTAGGACGATGGTTGTGACGTAGCTAAGTTTTGGGCTGATTCCCATTAGATTGCCATCGACACGCTAAGAAAAAAAAGGACAATTATAATTAAAATTTACTAGGTTACTGAATTATAAAAGTGGTTATATTTTGATACAGGAATTTGACCATTCGTGGTCATTAACATTAATTTTTAGTCATTAACATAGATACGTTTTGTAGAATGCACCCGTGATAATGCTACTCAAAACAAACGTTAGTGCATATGTGTGTACATGTTACCGTAAAAGCCCGAAGTACGGTAAATATTAAGATTTACCAGCATGAGTTGGTAAATGTACGAATTTTTAAATGAAAGCAAAAATAAGTTGACGGAGCCCTGCTTCGCAGGCCTCTTATTTTTGGGTTAAGGGTCACAAGAGAACCTAACATAACCTAACATAGCATATTTGGCAATAAGTCTCTTTTTTTGCACAATGTGTCAAATATTAGAATTATCGTATTGTTAGGTTCTTTTGTAATCTTAACCCAACAATAAGAGGCTCCGTCAACTTAGTGTTTTTTTATTAAAAAATTCGGACATTTACCGACTCATGCTGGTAAATCTTAAGATTTACCGTACTTCGGGCTTTTACAGTAACATGTACACACATATGCACTTGCGTTTGTTTCGAGTATCTGATATTTCGGCATTGTTGCAAATTGACTACGATATGAGCACTTTTGTTGAGGACATAACCATACAAAACATTTGATGTCTCAAAAAAGCTAACTTCAGATATACAGTAAGGAACCCAAACTTTGTGCTTGAACGTGAAAGAAAGTAGGTAAGTATGCTTGCCCAGTTCTCGTGTATTACTCAATTAAAAATAATAATTAATAAACTATACCGATTTGTGCCCACATATATTTTATACGTAATGAGTTTGAGACCGGTCAAGAAATAATTTAAAAAATACATAAATGTGTAATACCTCATTTTTCTCCAATGCTTCGCCATGGATAACACCTACCAAAGTCCCCGTGCAGTCAATCGATTGAAGCCCGGTACATAAATATTAGTTAAATAATAAACAATCTCTACTTTATTTTTTATTCATGCTATTTTCTTACCATATGGTCCCTTCCAGCATTCTCCTAACAAGTACTGCTACTTTATTCCTCTTACGGAGGTACTGTTACATGAGTATCGCAAGTATAGCCTATATACCTAAGCATAAAAGGGATCCTTATCTTTAATTCCCCTCAAGCCTTATCTACTTAATGTTTTGTATACCATGGGCACGGATGACCGCAGACTAAACAATTTCTATTGTTCTTGCTTTGTAATGAATTCAAATATCTGAATAAACATAACAATTATATAAACTTCAAATAAAAATAAACTATATGCTAATTATCTGCCAGGTTTTATCTGATATAAAAAATATTGTGTTTATTATCGAAGTTCTCCAAAACGGCATGATAGATTTTAATGATTTTTTGTGAATTTGATACGCTTTATTATTTAACGTAAAGAAATACCTATAATGTCAAATGGTAAAACATTGGTTACACGGTCACTTAGTAAAAGGCATTATGAAAATCATACCACCGTTGAGCTCTTGATAAAAAGTATAAGCGCTGCAGATATACATACATAGACTATTTATTATACTCCTAAAGACAATATTTACAAAATAATATTACTCCAATACTGAATAGCTAATCATTGAGCAATACATATTAACTTCTCTACACATTTAAACCACCGGTTCAGATAGGTGCCCTCCAGCTACCATTACCATTACACGATATTTCTAAGAAAGGATAGCCTAGATCCTAATGAGGACATCGTTGGACCGAGACGCAGAGGTCTCAAGTTTGGTCCCACGACACGCACCGGTGGCTTTTAGAAGTCAGGGGCGTGTTAAATAGTTAATTATAATATTATCATCGGTTTAACTTTAAAGGGCTATATAATATAAGAGAAATTATCATGGTATATCCCTTTGGATTGCGTAGGTCAGACGGCAGTAACCCTGAGGAAAAGCTGATATTCTGTCTAATCTGGTCAGAATGGTAAACAAAATTCGGGCTTAAAGGTGAAAGTCTCGGATGCAACTGGGATACGCTAGGACGATGGCGCAGGTATGGTATGGTAGCATGGGCTGTTTCCGCAACTCCACGTCCACCATGACGATGGTGATGACAAACTTAACAGAGAATTAATATAATGATGCAATTTGCATATCAAAGAATTCTTTGTTGCTCGCAAAGATAGGTGTAGACTCATAGGACGAACGTTAGAAGGTAATGATAATTTACTTCTCTTTTACATGTCTGATTTTCACGTTTCATGGCTCCATATCAGCCAGCTTTTTGGGAAAGCATACACGAGGACATGAGTTCAAAGGCCTTTAGGGAATTTTAATCGAACATGGAACGGGGCACTTGTCACAAGGGACCATGACGGCACTACTTTTTATATTGTGTATTTTTGTCGTCAGCCAGTTATCCAACCGTAATTTGTTCATGTAGGTTTCGCTTTATGTGTAACCTAGCTCAGCAGCAAATGATGACCCTTGATGGAATAATTCTATAAGCAAGTTATGCAGAAGCATTAAATATGTAAGCGGCAGTTATAAAATGTATAAAGTTCACTCATTTCATAAAAAAGAATGATTTATTTCTCTCCCCACAGATGTGTGTTAAAGGTGCTTGAGTGACTGTTACATAAATACTGCGCGGTTCATGATTAGGTTCAATATTTTTTTTATTTAATTATAGTCTCACGCCTGCATCGCCGAAGGGGTAGGCAGAGGTGTAAATATTACACCCACATTTCGCCATGATTTTTTAGGTCCCACGCAATAGGGGGCGAGCCGATGGCCGTTACCGGGCACATCACCAGATTCCGTGCTGCTACTGAGTATTCGGCAAAACCCAGTAACACTTTTGCCCGACCCGGGAATCGAACCCCGGACCTCTGATCAGCAGTCGCATACGCTTTCCACTGGACCACGCGCCACGGAAGCAGTCTCAGGTTCAATTAAAGACTAGTTTTTTGGTATTCATAGAACTATGATCTATCCATACTATAAAATGAAGGCCCTGTCGCATCCTATATGTCTGAAGAACGCGATCAACTCTAAAATTACTGGACGGATTTTCGTTTGGTTATAGAAAGTAGAATTCCTAATTTTGCAACGTAACCGGGACTGCGCTAGGATGATGATGATGAGTAGAATTCCTAATGAAGGTTTAGGTGGATAATTCATACGGATGTAGCCGCGGACAAAGTCTATCAAGTATTTGGTGTCTACCAAAAAATACTCACAATCATTTCGCAATGCCAGACGATACGATGCGCCAAACTCCCTCAGACACAAATTAATATTTTAATATTTTAATTTCCATTCCCACTGTTATCAATTTCACTGATGTAATGTTCTTTTTACAGTAACATATTATACTACATTAGAGCTGGACCACGTCACCCA
The DNA here is from genome assembly GCA_944739405.2 of Euclidia mi. NCBI lineage: Eukaryota > Metazoa > Arthropoda > Insecta > Lepidoptera > Erebidae > Euclidia > Euclidia mi. The sequence goes on from OX123183.2 coordinate 46,553,761, forward strand.
TAGATGGCGTGAATATTGCGAGAAACTGTACAAAGATCCACTGGCCAATAACTCGGATTACGCATGTCACCCAGTTGGCTCAGGTCAGGAACCGGCGATACTCAGAAGCGAAATCGACGCTGCCATAAAGCGTCTGAAACCCAAAAAGGCATCAGGTCCTGACATGATTACAGCCGAGGTTTTGAAAGCACTCGGGGACACAGCTGTTGACGTACTACACCGTATCTGTGACATGGTTTGGCGAACCGGCAAGTGGCCTCAAGACTGGTCAGAATCCGTAATCTTACCACTCGACAAAAAAGGCTCCACGAGGAAGTGCGGAAACTATCGCACTCTCGCTATCATCTCTCATGCCAGTGAGGTTATGCTTCACATAATTAATGCCAGATTACGTCACTTTTTGGACTGGCAAATACCTCAGGAACAGGCGGATTTTGTCAGTGGAAGAGGTACCCGCGAGCAAATTCTTAACATCCGCCAGATCGTTGAAAAGTGCTACGAGTTCAACACGCCTGTTATCATGTGCTTCATAGACTACAGTAAGGCCTTCGACTGTGTCAGATGGTCTTGCTTGTGGCAGGTTCTGTCTGAGTTTGGGGTACTCCAACAGTTAATTGCTCTCATCAGCTCCCTATATACGAATAGCCGTGGGGTAGTTAGAATTGATCAAACCTTGTCGGAGCCTTTCAAGTTCGGAAAAGGAGTCAGACAGGGCTGCATTCTATCCCCGATTTTGTTTAATATTTACGGCGGACATATTATGAGACGAGCTTGTGAGGGATGGGAGGGTGGTATTAGCATAGGAGGCATGAAAATCACAAACCACAGATACGCTGATGATACTACGCTGTTTGCTGCGAATGAATGCGAGATGGCCGAGCTCATTGATAGAGTGGAGCGAGTGAGTCAACAAGTAGGCCTCTGTATGAACAAAACTAAGACGAAGGCGATGATCGTAGATCGATCCATATCGATCGTATAAGCTGTGACGGCTCATCGGAGAAAGAAGTGCGGAGAATCGGCATGGCTAAAACAGCTATGACACGGCACCTAAAGATCTGGAATGACAAAAACATCACTACGACAACTAAAATGAAACTAGTACACACACTCGTCTTCCCTTTATTTCTTTATGGCGCTGAAACGTGGACCCTAAAAGCAGCTGACCGCAGACGTATTGACGCCTTCGAGATGTGGTGTTGGCGCAAAATGCTACGGATACCATGCACTGCGCGCAGGACAAACGTCTCAATACTTAATCAGCTCAGGATCACCATCAGACTCTCGACCATATGCCTCCGCCGCACTCTGGAATACTTCGGGCATATTGCAAGGCGTAATCCTGACAACCTAGAGAGACTTACAATTACTGACAAAATCGAAGGACGAAGACCTAGAGGACGCAGCCCCACACGATGGACCGATCAAATTCGCACCACCCTCGAGACCTGCATCCATAATGCTATCCAAGCTGCTCAGGACCGAAATAAGTGGAATACCATCATAAAAGACAACATCCTGAAGGGAGGTCGCGACCCTCAGAAATGAGGAATCGACACACAGAGAGAGATTATATTACATTAAGTTCACATTTAAAATTAAACACGCTTTCGTTTTGCTTACCTTGCTTGAAAATGTTTTACATAAGATAAAAACTCTTAATCAGTTTATATCTAACAGCGACAAAACGGTTTACAAAGTAAGTAAAAAAATAATTTAAAATACCTAGCACAAAGAAGTCCGCATGAAATCTCTAAAGGCTCTATTAGTTGTGAAAACGACTGTTCGGCGTTCTATTTGAGTTCCAAACTAGTTGGGCGAGGGACCTGAAATATTTTTGTTATAACTAGTGATAATTACTGGCCATAAAGCCCTTGACAACGGTCTAGGCATGGACTAATAACTGTTACGTAATTGTTGACTTTACTGACTGTATTACTTAAACGAGGTTATAACTAGATCTGCTATGTGTTTAGCTTGTGACCATCGTAAGAGAATTTAATATTTTACTCGTCTAATGAATTGGATTAGCTTGCGTTGGAACGAACCGGAAAATAATAAATTACTTACTTACTGCTACAGCTTTTCAGGTACATAAACAGCACTGCTATGTCAGTTACTTTTTAATATCAGTCATCTTTATATCGTTTTAATTTGTAAGATATTCGTTTCGGCTCCTATGAACATACGTGCTTAGCATCTGCTATATTCTAACATTCTGTTCTGTTTTTTATTGTGATATGTAGCGTCATCACTCTAGACAGTAATGACTCTAGTAAAAATACTTTTTTAAATTACCTTACAAAGAAACGGGCCGAATAGAATAAGTTAGAGAGAGACGGAGCGAGATCTAGTACCAACTGCTAAATTGGGAAGCTTGACAGAAACGAAAGCCTTTGCGTCATTTGATACGAGTATATTCCAACCAAAAGCTTCGAACACAAACAATACGTTCCAATTAAGGCTTCAACACATATGTTTTGTACAACGCGTTACAATGGAACACAGAATAATTTGTCAGCAAATCGGGGAAAGGGATGGGCACCTCTTTCAGTAATATTTTAATTATTATTATAATATTACTTCATAATTATTTAACATACATACGCTTTTATTTCGGAAGGGGTAGGCAGAGGTGTATTGCACACACCCACACTTCGCCAGTAATGTTTCGGTCCCATTCCCATTGTAATAGGTGGCGAGCCTATTGCCAACTACCGGGCACATTATTAAGCGAGCGATAATTTTCATTTTTTCATTAACATTTATATTGAAATTAAGAGTTAATGAGCGATTAAAATAGGTAGTTAATTTGAATTATCCTCTAATTTTTACTATGATTGTATGGACAACTCGGTATTTATAGCCAAAATTTGTCCGATATTATTATAGCTTAACGATTCTTGTCGTAGTCACGCCAGGCTTGCTTTTTGTTTCATTTCAATGTTCAATATTTAATGGTTTAAAATATATAAAAATAAAGTTACAGCACCGTACAATGGTATTTTATTTTTATTTTATTTTTATTCGGGAAACAAACAGATAAAATTACTTACAACTAAACCATACACAATCCAAAAACAGATATGATGTGCTACGAGACGTGAGACGTGAGTTTCTGTGTGACATGTCTCTAGCAACCCTTTGGTATATTATTAAAAAGGCAGAGGCATTCAAATAATGGATATATCAATTTTAAAGACGATATACCACTTAGTTCCACAATATTATATAACAAATATCCTTCCCCTTCATTTAAAATATAATAATCTCAGTGTTTGTTGATTTCGCTCCTTACAAACAGAAGTGCAACAGAGACTTGTGCAGAACGGGTGTATATTGTGCAACATCCTCGCAAAACTTATTGTTCCCATGGGAAATCAGAATAGCTGCATTATCGACTTGCATTGCAACCGCTTTCTTGAATCCTGAGGTCACAACTGAGCTGAAATTAAGCACCCAGCGCAACCAATAGAATACAGAGCCACATCTATTCTAATATTAAGCTGCCCCGAATGTATTTGATATAGTGATATGCTATATGTACGTGTGTAACATACGAGCCAAACGCTTATCCTTTCGCACACATTGATAAAGTTTTAGCGCGTTTGAATGACATTACATGGCTGACATTATCGTAAAAGTTGAAACTTTGTGTTGAAATAGCTTCAGCGAAACATAAGGGGTTCACTTACAATTGCTAAAGTTTCTAATATACTAGGATATACGCTCCTATTGTTCCCATAATATCTCATAAAAATGTCGTACGGTGTAAACTGTCTCGTTGAAGTTGGGATAACGGAAGAGGCGCGAGGCGACGCGCCACACGCGGGTGGTGTGTGTACGTACGTATATTAAGGAACAAATTCCTTAATCCTGAAAGTGAAGCCGTCGTCGCCGGCCATGAGGGTCTTCCTGCCGATAGAATTACTTCGGGATCGGAATACACTTGAATAACTGCTCGCTCCTTTATTCAGCGATAATAAACATTGCCGACGATACATTTTACTGCACCATCACAATAAAACTCAAATACTTTGTATTAACCTTGTTGATCTTCCCATTTCGTATGCTCGCAGCGTGAGCGGTACCTCCGTCTGAAATCAGAGCTTGCATCCCTTTACCCTCCGCTAACACGAATGTGTAATCACATAAACACGATAAACGAAGGGACACGACGTAATTGGTCACCTTTTCAGTTAACAGCCACATCAAGGTTAATTTAATAGCGTCGTTAGAATAATACGAGTGGCTCTACAATTCTTGTTCAATTGCTCAATGAATGTAAGCAAAGAGCCTTTTGTTTCGGCAAGACTGAATAATAAAGAGAGATGATGTACGACAGGCGACATATTATGTATAAACAAACATAATGTAATTACCGTTGATTGTTTACGCTTAATGCAACAATGTGCTCAAAGCTCGAGTGAGTGGCATAAAGTACTTCTCACGTGGTCTAATTAAGTGTTACACTTAGAGTGGTGGCAGGCGAGGGTGCCACTCAATTATTCGCAACTTGATGCGGGATCACGGGCCCCTACCGCGCGACGCCCGCGCCCGCGCTCTCGCTCCATTCCGCCACAAATCCGACCGATGCATAGCAAAATTCCACACCGCAATTATGTGGGATACGCGACACTCAGATGGATTATGTGAAATTAAGCGCAGAACAGTAACTAAGTGAGCATAATTCACGCCATCTCGCAGACGACGTGTAAGGTCGCCGCGAACTCGTGACGAGAACCAACGATGCGCAATCCACACATAATGGGTTTTCATTTACATTTATTTTTTTATGAATACTTTCAGTTATGCTTCTTCGTGATTAGAAAATTGTGTGGGCGGTAACAACTCATTGCTGGTTACCGAGTACCTATGTACATTTAAATGTATAATTGTGGTTCAATATCTTTCTGCTCTCAGTATCTATTCATCATATAGGTAATTGATAATGTATATCAATAAAATGATGAGTATGCTTATCAATTTCGTTGAAACGATAATAACGATATCATTTAATTGAAACGGTATCGTTTCTATGATGTTTATTTCGTACGTCGCGTGTAACAATGTAGATTTCATTTTACATGGTCATAATGAATTTATATTTGTTACATTTGCAACATCGTTCCATTCTCAAAAGTCGGCACCGTGAAAAAAATATTTTAAACTTTTAAATGCAGTTATTATTCAAAGAGTATTATTCATTTCATGCTTCTGTTAGGGTGTGATTTTAAAAATGGGTCTTAAACCTCTAAAGCTAAGGTTTAGTTTGCTTTGCGGCGAGTTGGAGCTTATAAAGGTTTGCTTATAAAGGTTACTTCAAAAGGCCACAAAAAAGTCCGCGATGGCATATGTCTATTTCTTAGGGATAGCCCACAATAAACATTTTTATCCTTTACTTTTTACGAGGAATAATCGCTTATTTACGAAGCGATTTTAAGCAATACAACCGTAATCATTATCCGATTAAGTACCATAAATGCATTGAACATGTAATATAGATCAATAGGGCCCTTTACAGCATGTAACTTAAATAAATATTTTCAAAGATATAACAGTTTTAAAATGCAGGGATAAGCCTACCTAGTGGTTGCGCCGGGGCCGGAGGCCGGCGGCCCGTGCCTATAAACATTGCACCCGTGCGATGCCGGGGCGGGTCACATACAAATATATTAAGAATTGCAATGGAAAGCAATCACGTGGTGCGGAAAATTTATTTTGAAATCAATGGAATCTCAAGTTTCATTAATACTCCTGTATGATGCCGACAAACAACCGTAGACTGCACATGTTGAACGCATTATAAAAAAAAAAAAAATTATTACAAAAACATTATTAAAATAATAGCGATAGCGCGATAGCCACACTTGCAACTTCGTACCGACGCGCGGTGTAAGCCGAGCGGACGGGCTGCCTGCGAAAAAGTGGCGGGGGGACGCCACTCTGCCCCGCACCGCACCTCATCGTTGGCCTGTCTAGACGGCCGAGTTACCTCACTATTAGATTGTATTACACTATTATTACACTATTATTACACTATGCCATAACATTGTGAGATTACCAGCGTGTCGTTACGATGCTCGTTTAGATATGGCGCATGAAGAATTGCAGATCTAGAAAAGCCACGAAGACTTAACGGGAAGTCACAAAGATATTTCGACTTGAGTACTCCTACGTTTATTTTTATACATATTTTGACAAATATATATTATATTTTTATTTAAATGTGGAGTGAAATTCATATGTCTAAATGTCGGTTATTATTATAACTTAGAAATATTTTTAATACAAATAAAGTGACTTTACATATGGATGACAAAAATATAATTTCACTAAAAGAAAATCTCTAGTATGAAATATTAATGGGCACAGCTGAAAATGTTATCACGTGATGAGTATGAAGAAGGAACTGAATAAAATATGAATGGAGTGTAAATATATCTTTTCTTCATACATCGTGTATTTAACTTCGAGAAATTTGTTACGTATAACGTACATAAATAAATTAAACCTATTTTTTTAAAAGGTGGCATATTTACAAACTAGCTTAAAAGAATCAAATTGAAAAAATCAACCACTATTAATTAACAAGTTGAACGTGCGCATAATCTTTTTATTGCTTTGATTTTTACATTCTTATTTTGAAATGACCCGATAAATAATTATCAATATAAATTAAAATTCCACTATTCAATGCCTAGTGTTGTGTTGAACAGAATGTTTGATTGATTCTTATTAATGTTAAAAAATTGCGGATAATCTAAATGAACTCAATACAAAAAGTGTCAAATATAATTTCCTTAAAGAAATAACTAGTTAATGTTACTGAGGCTCCAAAGTTATACTGTGAATTAAAAAGATTAAACTCGTCGTTAGCAGCATCCATTTGAATCTTTAGACCATTTGCTCGCAATAACATTTGCTTTTCTTTTTTAACTTTAACAGAAAAAATATTCCCGTGTAAAATTCTTACTGGAAGCGCTCTTTGTCTTTTTAAAGACTGAAGTTATTTATATTCATTCAAACAATTTGGTTGAATAATTATTTATTTATTTGTACTTCGTATTTAAGATAATTGTAACAATTTGGCAACATAAAATAGTACCACGAATATATTCCAGGGTCTTCTTACCGTTCATCCGAACCTGGAAACGAGTTTTTATGTGTCATAAGGCAAGTGTTACTCTGAAATCTCTAAGTTATCCTGAAGAAATAAATGATTTACATTCGAATTAGGTATTTAAATTTTAATAATCTTTGCGTGGTCCAGTGGATAGCGTATACGTCTACTCAGCGGCGGTCCCGGGTTCGATTCCCGGGTCGGGCAAAAGTGTTACTGGGTTTTTCCAAACTCTCAGTAGCAGCACGGAGTCTGGTGATGTACCCGGTAGCGGCAAAAGGCTCGCCCCCTATTACGTGGGACCTAAAAATTCATGGCGAAATGTGGGTGTAATATTACACTTCTGCCTACCCCTTCGTGGATAAGAGGCGTGAGCGAGTTTAATAATCTTTAGTTACGTGTAGAAGAAATTAGAGAACACAAGAAGTATACCTATGAAAGAAAATAATAAAATAATGTCTTCTCCGTTTTTTATATTTAATTAAGTACTTGGTTTTACTGTGATGTAAAAATACGAAAACCTACGGATGCAATATATTCTCTGAAATGTGTGAAATTTTTCAAGCCGTGCTTGGCCAGGTCAACTACAGTTTCGGGATCCTGCCGTTTTGCCGAAAAGATTGTGACAAAATTTCATTACCCAAACAAATTTTAGCAACCTTTTTTTATACCATTGCAATATTTCGAATGATTTTAGTACACATATTTTAATTTGGTCAAATTTTTTATTTGCAAAATATTACCAAGTATAATGTCATTATGGTATTTGGTCTTTAATCAAATGATTTATTACAGCAAACAATCTTCAGACAATAAACGTTTGGTGATATTAGTTTATTTATAAAAGTAGTTAGAGTAGGTTAATTATTAAAAAAATGGTTAGGTTAGGTTAGAACTGTGACCTCCTACGCACGAGCCGAGCGAGCGAAGCGAGCGGTGCCGCGGCAGCGGCCGCCGGTCGGCGAGTGCCAGAAACGACTTGCATTAAGAGAAAAAAGGGATTGTTTTTAGTAGGTTACCCGGAACTGAACTATTTAGATTAGGATAATTATTGATTTTGCGTAAAAACCGTTATTCCAACTGAAATATTTGACTACATAAAAAATGATAAAAGTACTAGTCGGTAAACAAGTTATAGTTTAAACGTTATTTTCCCAAACATTAGGTTTGCGTTACAATTTTTGTGAATAGATTTTTTGCTAAGTATTAATTTGGAAATTAAATTATGCGAAATTTTTTTTTGTAAGTGAACATTTGTCAAATTCCTTTCGGTCAAACAAGGGAGACCCTACAGTTTCATTTATATTGTTTTACAGAATACCAGAGTTTGATGACAGTAGGGTAAGTAGGTTTTAATTTAATTTTTTAATAATTCTTTGCTATCTATCTTCTGTATAACATGTTCACCAATTAAAGAATTTGTGAGATGAACAAGCTGAACTCAAATCATTATATTTAGAAATCTTGTTGCTTCCAAATATCTGTGTCTCTGTATCTCTGTAAGCCAGTCTGTAGACTCGAAAGTAAATTGATTGTAATTTTTTATATAAGTAAATTGATTGTTATTCTTTATAAAGATTAAGTGTTCGTATCGACACATGATGTGGAAAGGTCATTCCTGGTTCATAATAATGACAAAAATTTGCCTTTAATAGAGATGTTATAAAATTATATATAAAAATTACAATCAAAGTTTCTATTTTTGCTAAATATTTCGAGCAATATTCTAATTTCTCTGTATTTTTTGGAGAGCTTATTACAAACTATTGCTAGGTACTTTAAAGATGTTGTGCTACTACCAAGAACAATTCAATAACACTTAGATCTGAGAATCGTACGAGAGCACACTCGACAATTTTATAATTGTAGGTAGTGAGTACTTATTTATCGAGAACTATATCTTACTACTACGTATTATAAAGGTAAACTTTTTTGCGGATGAATGGATGGTGTGAAACTTTGCAGTAATATTGCTTCCATATAGAGAGGCGCATATGCCGCCCGTTTTCGCAATAATCGATAATCGTGTGAGCAGACGTTAGTCCGTAATTGATTGAAATATAGGTACCTAGGACCGGCTCCTTTCTTTATATCAAAATTTTGTAGTTTTTTAAGTAATGTTTCTTGTTCAAATACTGGATAAGTTAAACTAAACAATTAAATATGGATTTATGTATAAATAAATAATTAAAGACAAGGAACATATATTACTGGGCTATTATAAATATAATGGTAATTAAGCTGTTTTTCTTTGCGTTACAATTACGACTACCCGGATATTGCTAGTTTTATAGAGTATTCGTAAAGAAGCATCTGAAACTGAGAATGAAAAGTGATAAAAAAAACTGCTAGGAAAAGGAAGATACTTTACGATTCAGTTTATCGTCTCTCATGATGTAAAGTTGTATAAAACTAAATAAGTAACACATAATTTAAAAGGCGATGCATCGATTTCCTATGTGAAAATTTATTAATTTACCTAAGTAATTTTTTCGTCAATTCCTATAATTGACATAATGATTAAATTTACATTCGCCCACGGCTACTTACGCTTTGAATAAAGCACCTATACATAATTTTCTTTATGAAAACTACACTAAAACCCTACTATACCTGTTTTGAGGTGGAATTTTGATGCATGCATCCTACGTTGCAAGAAACCTGTGTGCAAAATTTGAAGTTTCTAGTTTCCGCGGCTTGCACATGATATGTTTTAGGTAACCATTATGCTTGAACTCTAGAATGTAAAACAAAGCTGCTAAACATGAGATCAAGCTATATTTTGAGTTCCATTAATTATTCAACGCTTATGAAATTGATATATTATGTACGGCAGGGGTGGCCATCTTGATTAGAGCCAAGTTCAACTTTTTGCCGTCGAAACCGTGTGATCTACTAATTCCTTAAATCTTTAAACTTTAAATTAAACTGTTTAGGTACCTACCAACTTTAAAATTCAAATTTTATAAAAAAAAATAGAGAAAATCAATATTCTAATGGAGTGTGACTGAAAAATAATTTTAAGCGATTGATAAAAAAATATTGCCTTACACGATCTACACTACTAACTTATAGCCGCCACTCCTCATGTACCATATACCCAGAATATCATCTTGGAAACTAAATTAGTTTAATCATGATGCATTCACGGTTTTCTACGTGATGTCTGCAAAAATAAACAATAATAAAATAAGAGCCGTGCATTACATTCAAAGAAACTCGTGTAACGGAAATAAATAATTATATCGCATTCAGAAACTATTATTTAATTGATATAAATTATCATTTCTATATCTTTGCTGTATAGACGACTCATTTTCTTGATTTTATAAATGCACTGCCTACAACATTACCCAAATCACCGACTTTATTACTAACACCTCAGTTCACAAAAACGTGTATTAAATGTACATGATCTAATAGCCCAGTCTAACAAAGCGAATATAAATGAATAGCACGGCAATGTAGATGTGTAGTGTACCGCTACTGAGCGAAACTGTCATGAACGGATTGAGCGATACGCTGACAGCAGCTTTCACCGAGATCCTTACAGCCTATTCACCAACGGCAACGGCAGGCGACAGCGGCAGCGTTTTCCATATCCATGGCGCGTTTTAGATATCGCGACATCAGCCGGGCCGAGCAAAGCGCGACGTGTATTTTGAAATCGCTGTCGCCACAGCTCGTTGTTGCCATTTGTGCGGCAGTTATGAAAGCTGTGCAAATATATTGCTGTTTTCTGCAAGTACGTACTGTGGCGCATTAACGAGTTTGATGTGTACCTTTTGATTTATTCACTTTCAATATAAAGTGTATATGTGCTACATAGAAAATTATACTTAAACCTCGTTTTGATATACACATGTGTAGTACGTATTTGCGAATATGCAAACGGGATACTGATTACGTTGGTACTTACATACGTACTGTGTATGAATAAATACATTTGTTTGGTTTATTCAATCTTTTAGAAGATTATTAAAATATATTAAAGTGGTTTAATACAGCCTAAAAATTGTCTAGTGATTAAAGTTATGTCGTAAATAATACACGTATCTATAGGCAAAATGGAAGGTATATCATAAGATATACAATTTAGGTATAAACCTAAATTGTCAAGTAGATCCATTGCTTAACTTGCATGAATTTTAAAAATGTTGTATTTCTTGTTAAGTTCATTTATATATCAATTATTTTATTTATGATACTATAGGTATAACCTACTTGTCCCTTAAAGCAATCCCACCATTTGGCGAATACTTCCAGAAACATTTGTACTTTTCACGCCTGTAACTGAAAAAACGTAATTAATTTTCATAGCGGTACTACAAATAAATCTGCCATTAAAATCGTCTTATGACTGTGTAATTGTCCGCGAAAAACAAAAAACGGAGCAGTCAAAATACTTCAAAATGAAGGTTAATGTACAGTAAACGCTAAATGTCTTCGACGTTAAATTCATATTGTAAGCTGTTATATTCGTAGATTCCGATTCAGAATGTTTTAAAACTTGAAACTATAAGTATGGATCTTATTTAATAACTGTCTGTTTTTTTCAAATTTGGACCAAAGCGCCATTTTCAATATTTTGGGCCTATACGACAACTATTGTTGTTAAAATACATAAATCAATGTAAAAAAATGTACGTAATATTGTTTCAGCAGTATGTGTAGATTATTGCAATATAGCGTTCGCACGTATTGAGTTGCAACGATAAATCAAAATTTGTAATCTACAGTTACTTTTCGAGCTTAGCTATTATAATTCAAATGATAAAGGCAAAGGGTTCGCAATGGTAACAGTTCTTTGTAAACATACCCGGTGTGGAAATCGAACTCACAAGCACTCTGCACATTGTCAGCGCGAGACGAACGTTAAGTTACTATGACGTTGACAGCATAATCCGAATCAGATTTATGTAGCGAGTATGCTCGTAAGCTTTCAAAGTGAAAAATGCACGTCGACTTTTTATTTCTACGTGTAGAATTATTGTGGACAAAAATAATATTCTCTATATTTATATCATCGTCCAAGTTAAATCAAAGATGCTTCCAAGACTTTAACCTTAGCGACCGGAGACCGCTTACTAGTATCGGCATTGGACTCCAAGGCGAAAGTCTAACCGAGATGATTCTTCCTACTACCATATTTATATGATCGTCCCAGTAAAATCAAAGATGCTTCCAAGACTTTAACCTTAGAGACCGGAGACCGCTTACTAGTATCGGCATTGGACTCCAAGGCGAAAGTCTAACCGAGATGATTCTTCTTACTACCATATTTTTCTTTCTACTAATATGACATATACAAATAAACAAATGGCTGGTTGGTACATACAATTCAAAACCCCTTTTAATAAATTATTATACGTATCTGCTGCAATCATGTTTGTTCTACCTGCATGTATATTTTGCCCACGTACCCACTCAATTGATAAATTCCAGATGTCCAGTAGCTTAAAAATAAAAAGTACTAAAAGCAAGCCGTGTGTTGCACATTTTTACTCTTAATATTCACTTACACTTTTATAATATTTATTATTTGATTTCATTGTTTTTTTACTTCATCTTTTTATAAACTGCATTAATTGCCTACTGCTATTACTTGAATCGTGCGCGAATAAAAGTATTTATCTCTAAAAGTATTTATGTTTACGTTAAAGGATACATAGACTTAGCTCACGGCTCTGCCTGTGAATAATAACTTCAAACTTCCATGGGGATCACTCTATCTATTTGTAAAAACCGTTCATACAGATAGACAGGACGAAAAAGGAAACGTCATTATAGAATAACTTTAAATTTCACCCGCAGTAGGTTCACTTTTGTAATAACTATCTTTATACCAGTATTAAGTTACTTGGAGACTTGATATAAGTAAAAGTTAAAGCAAGAAGCGTGAATGAACAATATTTCGTCAGACATACTTATGAATCGAGTAATATGAGACGAGCCTATTACCGACTGCCGGAACGAAGACGTACAAAGTAAATATTACATGGAATATTTGCAGGTTTACACCGTTTCTATGAGAAAAACTCGGTAAGGTCTTTAATAGAGACTCAGCCTATGTCGGGTACATATAGCTACTGTTTTATTATACGTTGTATAATACTAATGTGGGTCTCAAACGGCGCAAATACGGTCAAATCAATTGAAAAGTTATATTTGGGGTTGCGTTTATCAGAGGACACAACATATCAGACATATACAACCCAATCAGAATTATACATATCATATCAATTTTTCCTGATATCAGCGCGTTCAAACTAAACCTGCAAACAAACAAACTCTTCAGCTTTATAATTTTTGTATGGATTTAAGATTGATACCTACTACAGCAGTAAACCAACATGTGCAAATTACATTTGCGGTGTCAGAGTGGTTGCACAGTTTTTCTTGAACTAGTGACAGAATTCTAAACGACGGCTTGCAGTTTTAAACACAAAACCCATCAAGCCCCTATGACTTGTTAATGCGGTTCCGAAAACTCATCGTCGACCGCCAAGACTCAAAGCATAGCACGTCAATCGATTAGTTATTACACGAGTGTAGAAAAAAGTATTGTAACGTTTGTAAAGCTCATGTATGTTCGTGTATATACAAGTTGCTTTATTCCAACATAGCTTCTAAATATCTAAACAGATTTGGATGTATGGATCGTCACTCGATAGGTTCTAAAATTGTCGTTACCTAAATAGTGTAAAACTTTCGAATTTCGAATGTGAAAAGGTTTTCTCAATAATACAAGAAAATTAAGATATTACATTAAATGCCCTGATATGCACGTTTCAAATAGTACTTTACGTACAGCTTTTCTACAGGGCAGTTATTTTATTAATATTCTATTTTGCTCATATATAAGCCTGGTAGTACACATAAGTAAGTCCATTATTTGAAGCGATTTATTCGCGCGTCCCACTAAATTAAATTCTTTTAGTTGTTAATTTTATAGCCATCGATTTCCACTGTTCTTATAGTATATATGGGCGCAAATCAATATATAATGATTATATTGTTACGAAAATGTTAATAATATTTAAGATTGATATTTAAATAACTATTTGTGAACACAGAACTGAGAACTTCACTACTTTACAATATTAGACACTGTATTGGCTGCTTAACTGTTTTATAAAGATTGGGTATTTAATTTATCGCTTAATTATTAAGATAACTCCAGAAACTCTCAAAGTAAAATCAATTAGTATTAAATAACATGATTCTGACACTTATTATTATGTTTTCGGTAACAAGCGATTATATTTACATCCTATTGATAGCGCCATCTGTTGGTTAATGGATTGGTTAATAAAATAAATTTCTTATTCGTGTAAAGTAAATCATTTGGTGTTGTGCGAAATTCATTACAATATTAATGTTGATTTTTTAACTATAATTGTATAGTAATTGCAATTATATGTTGTAAAGGAAGTGGCAGTTGTTAAACATTAAGTGTAATGACGGTTAGTGTATAAAAAGGACTGTAGGTCACATTTTAATTCAATTCTGTGCTAGAAATCGTCTGAAAATAAACTAAGTAATATTACGTGAGTGTTTTTATTATAATGGAGTCTGGACACGATAACCCTGGCGTATCGCCGACAGCAGCGGTGGGATAAACGCCCCCTAAGAGATTTCGGGATCTACGGTTGGCGCGAGAGTGATTGGTCTCTTGGCTTGGCCGCCATTACCAATGATGACCTGAAGACTGATGCGACAAGCGCTTGGAAGTCGAGTTTGGCGCTAGTCAACCCTGATCCGAGACCGCACGGTGTGTCGGAGTTATGACGAGCACGTCTACACTTCACGTGAGGCCACGTGCGAGCGAGAGCGACAGAGTGACTACGACGGGATGCACGCACCGGGGTGTGCTGTGGCGTGAACGCTGTTCTGTTCTGAGTTCTACCAGAGGTTGCAGTTGCGGGTTGTTGATGCACTGACCAGAGGTATTTATCCAGAGCTGACTTGATTAGAGTTTTTGAGATACATCCTAATTTTATAAATTATTTTCACGATTACCTACTATCGCCGTAAGGATTATCAGATAAACATTATACAGTCAAAATTACGAACGTTACACCCCAAATAGAACTTATAGGTAACTGTTGTTTATCCACGTTTGGTATATAGCATTGCTACTGTGCTTATAGTCATGTTATGCCATCGGCTGGGGCTCTTGTCTGTTTATTAAGCGTTAGGCCATGTCGGAAACTTTTTGTAAAACTTACTTATCTATACAAGAAAGAGAAAATAACTTTGTTGTTATGTGGTTCTACTAATGTGATTATTAGTGAAGAACGATATAACTGCC
This sequence comes from Euclidia mi, assembly GCA_944739405.2. Classification (NCBI taxonomy): domain Eukaryota; kingdom Metazoa; phylum Arthropoda; class Insecta; order Lepidoptera; family Erebidae; genus Euclidia; species Euclidia mi. Next base: position 46,569,198 of record OX123183.2, read on the forward strand.
CTTTTCAAGTTGAAGCTCTGATATAGATGCATTGTATAAATTACCTGATTTGCTTTCAGTTTAAATAAGCTAATTGATGTGCTGAATATGAATTCAATTGGTAGTCAATAGGTTATCTCAATAGTAAAACATGAAAGAAATCAAAACATTATTTATAGCCCTTGGTTACACATTACATAAGGCTAACTAAGTGCATTACTTATAGCTAGTGCTCACGGCGCGATTATATCAAGCCTCTCTTGATAAATGACTATCCACCACAAAAATAATTATTTCCATAAAACCAGTAGTTTCACAGATAAGTGCATTCAACAAAACAAACTTTAGTTTTATTATATTAGTACAGATAAATATTCAGAAGGTAGATATAAAAATAAATTTGTGATACACATTTTTAAAGCTAATATTTGTAAAGTTACAAAATAGGTTTTATTAGTTTGTGGACTCTGTGGGGTGCCTACATGATTTCATTTTAACATTATGTTGAAATTGTTACTGTCAACTTGCAGCTCAAGTTAAGGTTATATAATAAGACAAGGGAACCCGACATATCTTAATATTTGTCGCTTAATTTTATACCTGTATAGAATGATTTGTTCCGACCATGATACGTCCTTGCTTAACCCGAACTACTGAAGCTAGAAACATGAGATCTGGTCAGTAGATTCCTTTATGGAGATAGGCACTCACTTAGGTTCTATAATAGTCCACCTCTAAGCATTTTAGGTTGATAGTCTTAAGGCAGGTGACTGCTAGTCTTGTATAAATACCAAGCCTTAGTGTTTTACTTGCTAAATACAATTTATTTGTGAGTTCCTTTGCAAAGTTAGTTGCATCTACATTCAAGATGACAACCAGTGATAAACCAATAAAATTTAGTGCCAACCTTATTGCTTAGCTCTTGTGGGATACATGACAGTTCGGAATATTATTATTAGGATAATGGTAAGTGGGTTTAAAGAACATGATGTGAAAATCCATATTATCTCTTTTCCCATTTAGCAGTATTTATTCTTGGCAAATAAAAGTAAATGTATGGACTCCTCATGATTTATTTCCAAGTCAGTTGTGATTGGTCAGTTTAAATTTATTTATTCAGATAAACAATTATTAATTGTGTATGAATAAATAAAAATTACATTAGCACCACATGTTAACAGTTTAAAACAAATATTTACATTATTTAGAAAATTCCCTTAAATATAAAGTCAAATAAAACTATTGATATAAACTCACCACCATATTAACTATACAAACTGAGTGGAATCATTTTTAGAAATAAGACTGCACTCCTCTTGCTTTGTAATATTGGTAGCTTGTAAATTTCTCTTTTATGGCTCAGTTGGCAAACAGTTCAACAATTTCACAGCTTGCACTATGCCTAAAAATATTCAATATTGGATTAAACATGTTCTTACATGAGTAATAATTATAGCACTAGTATTTTAGAAATCCTTGGATCTGCATGGTTTGAAATCATTTCATATTTATCATCAACAGTCCGACTGTTCACGGCTGAACATAGGCCTCTCTTTGTTCTTGCCATTTTGTTTTCCTGTTTGATGTGGATAAATCTAATTTTGAATATATTAAGTTTTAACTATTTTATTAAAACTGCAAAATATGGGTATCCTGATAACTTTATATTTAATTATCTAAAATGGCACTGTCAGACAGAACCTGAGACAATTCAGAGTGTCTTTTGTATTTTACCTTATGCGTAAAATATGGGCGCCAACACTGTTGTAGCTAAGATAACTATAGACCAATGCACAGGTTGAACATGCCTGATATATAGATATAGCTTAATAGACCGGACCACTTTGTAAGAGTAGAATTTTATTACATCTACAGTTACGAAGGTTCATGGAACTAATACTTGGGTGGGAAATGTTGCCCACCACCTGCCTTTTGAATGTTGCAGGTTGATGATGACATCCTGACAGATGACCTGGACTTAGTGTGAAGAGAGGATGGACGAGCGGTCCTTTACTGATTATTATGTATGGATGACGGTGGCCCGCCCTTTTGACGTCGGTGGTTTTGTGTGTGGGCTGCACGCACACATGCCGCATGAGTGCTGTACTGAGCTGGAGTCAAGCATTGTTTGCTAACCTTTGTTGCTGATCAACATCGGCGACTGTATGAGTGGCTTGACCGTATGGACGGAGGATTCGTCAGATACCGATTTACGTGGGGGGGTCCTCGACCTCCTCCACTGTCGTTGTTGGACCTATGTAATTGCATTTGTATTGATATAACTGATCATGACGAACGATGATGATTATTTTATGTATATGCATTGATGTGTTTATGAGGCAAATTTTGCATTTATGTGTTTGAGTAAAATTTTATTTTTCCTATCCAACATCCTTCCCAAAACGCTGGCTGGCCACCATGCGTATCCTTGATCCTGGTCTTGGCTAGATCCCGTGATGGGTGATGCCGTGTGTTGGCTAGATCCCGTGATGGGTGATGCCGTGTGTTGGCTAGATCCCGTGATGGGTGATGCCGCGTGGGCTAGATCGACCCTATGTGGGTGATGCCGTTTTTGGGCTAGATCCCTATGTGGGTGATGCCTGTGTGCGCTAAGATCCCTATGTCGGTGATGCCAGGAATTGGCTTAGCCATGGGTGAAGCCTTGTTTGTTAGATTCCGTGATGGGTGACGCATGCCTCAGGCTAAGATCCTATGACTAGGTGAAGCCTAAATAACTTTTAGTTCATTCTGTATGATAAACGCTTATTTATGTAATTTTTATATTTATTATTTTTGTTTGTTATGCTGTTTATTCTGTAAATAATCAGCACGAGTGAATATTGTAAAGCAGCGATTGGTTAATAAAATAAATTTGTTATTCGTGTAAAATAAATCATTTGGTGTTGTGCAAAATTCATTACAATATTAATGTTGATTTTTGAACTATAATTGTATAGTAATTTCAATTATATGTTGTAAAGGAAGTGGCAGTTGTTAAACATTAAGTGTAATGACGGTTAGTGTATAAAAAGGACTGTAGGTCACATTTTAATTCAATTCTGTGCTAGAAATCGTCTGAAAATAAACCAAGTAATATTACGTGAGTGTTTTTATTATAATGAAGTCTGGACACGATAACCCTGGCGTATCGCCGACATATACATAAGTATAGTAGCATTCTGGCCAAATTTCACCCGTAGGCACTGACACAAGTATTTACGTCAGTTTGATCACGTTCACATGTGTTTGCCTAAACAATCCCAGCAGCGGAAGAGTTAACCATGGGGGGTTTAACGTACCGAATATTTCCTCAGGCTCACATAGTTATGTTCTACGTAAATGACCATTGACTTACACATATGCTGGAAAGTCATATCGTAACTACTTTTATGGAAGGAACTTGATCGACTAAAAGAAAAATACCCATAGTAACATGTAGTTTGTCCGACTAGGGACTCGTTTGTGGTCAAAACAGAGAAAAACAAGCACATGAATCACAGAGACTCGAAATCATACGTTATACAAAGAGCAAAACAAGTCAGTCGCTACATTTGACTCTGCCGATATTTAGGTGGTACTAAAATAATGTTCAATCCGAAGTGTGGTCCCTAGCTAAAAGTCAGAATGTGGCCACAACAATATTACAGACGCCTTACTATGTTCCTTGGAACTCCTGGTCACCTGTTCCAAGTAGTTGTGGTCTGCTTTGGTACTGCCCTGAGGTACCTGCCCACAGTACAGGCAGCAGTACCTGACGAGATACAGCACCCTGAGGGAGGCAGTGGGCCACATCAAGAGTCTGCTGGCCTTCCTCGAAGAGCTGGGGTGGCTCGAATGAAGACACCATTCCCACCTGCATGCAAAATACACGCCAAGACGTGGAGTTGCGGAAACAGCCCGTGCCATCAAGTAAGTAAGTAAGTTTGGTACTGGAACGGTGTTATGGTATTTGCATTAGTTATTCGGGCAACTAAACTTGGATGTGTTGATAAAATAACACAGCTACTAACATACAAACTATCCCAAATGTAAGGGAGATTACAATTAAAGTACACGCACAATGTAGGGTTCCGTAGTAGCCCTTACCCGGTGACCTAAGGATAGTAGGACTCAAGCACAATATTTATTTTAACGCTCGCAAGTAGAAGTTTAAGTTTAATGTCTATAACTCTATAACATGATAATTAGTCAAGTCTAATTCGGCGTGATAATTTTCATTGGAAGTTCATTTAGTATAGTTTATACATACCAACATACTACAGTTCACATATGTAGAGAGGCGGGGCGGCTAAATATTTCGCAAATGGACCCCTTATAAAAAACGGCTGAATTAAAACCTCAGTTTTTTTTTTTGGAATACTTACACTTACTTACTTACTAATAAATAAATCTCTTTCTTATTTAGGTGTATGATAGCTGCCAATAAAAGAAAAATCCAAATTTTATCATGGTTTTGTCCGCGTGCTTACAATAGGTACCAATCTTAATTCTCTAGTGCTCATAGTTTTTGCGTAAAGTGTGGCCGGACAGACGAACGGACCGGACATAGCGAAACTATAAAGGTTCCTTGTTTACAACAGAACCCTGAAAATGAAGAGTTTTCTCAATGATCTTTATGAAAAATATTATATATTTTTTTCTTTTTTTTCTTTATTTGGATCACCAACAATTGTTTACACAAAAATAACTTTTACAACAATAATATTAGTAACAGTGCGAGTGTAACAATCACTTACAGGTGATCACCGCATGAGTAAAATATAAGTGTTAATAAAGCTATATATAACGCCTATTTTATAAAGGGTTGTCAAATATGTCTCTTATTTACAGTCTAATAAACTTGTCTGCCCTATTTCTTTCTCGAAATGTCTAAAGAATCGTGCAGATCTGGTAAAAAGCTCTGAATGTGTCGCAGTGGCGTAGCTACCTTGGGTGACACCCGGGGCGGATATAAGTGGTGTCACCCCATTTCGGGCACATGAAAGTGCGAAGAGGGGTTGGCCTAAGGATTAATTGCCCTCTCCAAAGCATCGAGTCCTCGCACAGCGTTTAAATGATTTTCTTCATAAAACATACGATAACCAGGCACCTTCTTATGAAAATCGTCATGGATCACATTTCATATTAAAAGAAATAAGATAACAATGAAAACCAAGAAACATTTATTTTGTCATCATTTCTCTTCTAAAGCCAACCAATCGACTGGGTCCCCGTTGGCAGAGGCCCAGTTAGTCGCCTAGGAGAGGGCCGCGGTTGCTCGTCTGCTTGGCGCTGAGATAAGAGTGAGGCTTCGCTCGAGGAAACTGGGATCAGATCCCGGCGAGGCGTTTTAATCTCCTCGGATGAGTGTCCCGCGGTTTAGAGACTTCGCTCACAAATGGCACACGAAGAGAGCGAACTTAGAGAAGGAGGAACGGACCCGGGCGAACGACGAAGCCGTACCCGTGACGTCGGCTGTGAGATGTGCAGCGGCCAGCCAACGGCTGTGAGAGTGGCTTAGGGACACAATTTGTAGGGAGTCTTCAACGGGCGCGCGGGAAAGAGCATACAGCAAGCACCGAGCGCAGTGTTGTTGAATCTGGATGAGGAAGGGCAGCGATGTTGACGAGATGGGTGTTTTCTGAGGTTTCTGCTTGCTCGAACATTTTCGCCAAATCGCTTACAAATCCGTCGATCAGCTCACATTTGAGGTCGCGATAATTGGTCGCGTTTCTGAGGTACTTACCTGCGCGGTCACCGCCAGACGAAGACACTTGTTCTCCACCCGCTGCAGTCGCGGCCGAGTGGTCTGTGATGTTAAGTTGGACCAGGCTGGCACCACGTACGTGAGGTGCGACCTGATATAAGTCTTATAAGACAGCAGCGGTAATCGTCTGGACATGGTGGGTCATCGTCGATTGTGACGCCCAGGTACCTACTCAACCGTCGGCGACCAATTTATTCCCTCCCAGCCTCAGGCATGCGGCTAACTTTACTCGTCCGGTCACTAAAGCCTGAGTCTTGGACATGTTGCACTTGAACGTCCACATCTTCAGCCAGCCCAGGAGCGCTTCAAGTGTCGGACTCAGCTTCCGTGCAGCGCGTCTGGCATTCCGTAAGCTGGACAGGTACACGGCGTCGTTCGCGAACAACACCAGCTTCATGTCGCCAATTACTGGGATGTCATCCGCGTAGTGGGTGTACAAAACAGGGGGGCGAGAGCTCCCTTGCGTGACCCCGGCCTTCACGGTCCTCTCCTCTGACTTAACGTCCTCGACGGCCACATGGAACGTTCTCCTTCTCAGAAAGAATGCGATGACTATGACGAGTTGTCATGGGATGGTGGACGCCGACAGCCTGTGGATGAGGCTGTTATGCCAAAGCTATCGAACGCCCCCTATGTCGAGCATCATGGTCACCATGTGGCCTCGCTTGTTCATCCAAGTGACCATCGCACTCAGTGCGCGAATCAGCTGCAGCGTGAGCTTGGTGAAACCTAAATTGCTGGGACCTCGGTGTTAAATGCGCTGTGATCTTTGCCAGCAGCAGCCACTCGAACACCTCGGACGTCGTCTAGGGGTGAGTAATGGCCCTGTAGTTTTCCGGCTTCCTGGGATCCTTGTGTTGATTGAGGAGTGCAATGACCCGTCACCGCTTCCAGATGGTCGGAAAGGGGCTGGGCCTCAGGATGCCGTTAAACAGCTGGGTTTGCTGCAATAAGCGATCTCCAGAAAAGTCAATGCAGCGCGTAGTTCAGGATGCCGTTCTCAACTAACAGGGGTCTTCCGAGGTTTGATTTTGCAAAATACTGCTGCAACCAAGAGGTTGCGGGTTGAACGGGTTTGGCCTACTGGTGTCCACTTAAGAAAGTGGACACCAGTAGGCCAAACCCGTTCTATGAGACGAGGGGCGCCGAAGGGTAGGTCCTGAGTAGCACCTCTTCGTGTGTGGATCTCGTCTTGGACCTCGTGGAGGATGAACTGCTGTTCAAAGTTGTTCGCGATGATCTCCGCCCGGTCTTCAGCCTTGTAACGCAGAATGCCGTCTCGTTCGCGTCGCGATTTTCTTCAAGCAAGTTCCCTATAGCGGTGGGTAGGTCTCGCCGCTTGGATTGCATTCTAGTGTTCTAGGATACTCGAAGGGCGGCCTAAATATGCTGGAGAGTTCTTCGGCGGCTGCGTCGACTTCCTCGAAGGTGTTGATCTTAGTGGGCCGGTGATATACGGACACTTCCACTTGGATTGATCCCAGTCTATATTCTGGGTACGTGGCGTACGTCCTTGGTGGGTTGGCCATTGTGCTGAGTTCCTTGAACACCAGCAGCACCGGTCGTCCCCTGTTTGCCTGTCTATCTCTATGAATGCGATAAATGCAAAAACTATCGAAGTATTTTTGTACGATATTCACCAATATTAGTTATGATTCCTAATAAAGGTTTAGGTGTACAATCCGAGCGGGCGAAGTCTAGTATTTACTAGGTGTGCTCGATATCTCTTCATGGGTAGGTGAAGGCCGTAATACGGGAGAAACGTGTATTTACTTTATATGTGTAATGTGTGTTTTATTATTTCTTGGAGTTGGGCCACCGGGTGTCACCCCAAAAATGGTGGCACCCGGGGCGGACCGCCCCCGCCGCCCCCCCTAGCTACGCCACTGATGTGTCGATACTGACGGTCGCCTGCCAGCAACAGTGACGATCATTCACAAGGTCATAAAATGCGCATGGTCAAGATTATATTGGTACATAATAGGCATAATTATTGCATTAGCCTATGTTTAGGTAGTAACTTTTATAAAGATTAGGCCAGGACTAAACTACGAACTATATTTATTCCAAATTTAATAATAACGCTGACAAAGTTTAGCCATGACCGTTACGATGCTTAAATCACACAAAGTACCAACCTTTCTCGTCATAGCCCGGTAAATAGTGCAGTTATGCTTACTAACTAGTCATGGTCGAATATAAACATACAAACGCACACACACACATAGTTCGTATAATGTGTTCGTATGTGGTCCGTTGGCTTGCCAGTTTCAAATATTCTGATTGCTTATACACTTTCTATTGAAGGAAGTAACACATGAATACAGTTGCTTTATTGTTTTAGTGTGCATGCTGTGTGTACATATCAAATGATGGCCGGTGCTACGGTTTGTAAGGAATTTAGTTGTGACTGCGACGTCGGGCGTTCGTAAAGTGATAGACGTTTGATGATTCGTGCAAGTTTGTTTATGTATTTATTTTTTCACAGATTGAACATTATGTACCAAGGCAAACTGAATGCCATTGGCATTTTTTTATTATAACAGTCAGTATCTCTATAGTGACGTAGTGTCATAATTTATTGCTTGCGTTCCAAATATTTCACAGCGTGGTAGACTTTTTCCCCACTAGTATCAGTTTAATTTGACTTGACGTACTGACTCAATATAACGACTGTCAAAGATCTTCTTGACACCAGCGACAGATGGCTTTAGTTATAAGGTAGACTGATACAAGATAATTTAGTCCACTTCCATCGACCCATATATTTTCAAGAGTACCTATGATTAAAATAATTCTTTTTTTTTTGCATAATTACTAATTCTTTAGAAGCAAAAACATAACAGCGCTTATCACAAAGCATAAGACTACATGTTTTATTTTATCAAAGTAATTATATCAAATTCTGGGTATAATGATTTAGAAAAACCATCGCGAAATCCTCTTTTGAAATCATGGTTTGCTCAGCAGAATAGTAAACTTTTGTTTTCTACAATTAGATAGGTACCTATTATTTTTATTGCGAACAGCACAATAATTGATAATATTTCACCTATACAGCTATGCTTAGTTAGTCTTATTTTTTTATTTTTTGTTATACACTCACGCCTGTATCACCGAAGGGGTAGGCAGAGGTGAAATATTACACCCACATTTAGCCATGAATTTTTAGGTCCCACTTCATAGGGGGCGAGCCTATTGCCGTCACTGGGCACATCACCAGACTCCGTGCTACTATAGAGAATTCGGAAAAACCCAGTAACACTTATGCCCGACCCGGGAATCGAACCCGGGACCTCCGATCATCTCCGACCTCCGGGTCGATTACACTATCCACTGGACCACGGAGGCAGTCCTTAGTAGCTTAGTTAGTCCTTAACCTAATTATAAATGATTGAATGACCTTCTGCATACCAACGTTAAGGGAAATGCCCTAAGCTTTTAAGAAATGTAATATGTTTGTCAATAAAAAAGTAACTCTTACGTCATACATTCATAGACTCACGCCTATTTCCCGGTGGGGTAGGCAGTGACTACGGAACGCCACTTACAACGATCCTGACATACCTCTCTTGCTTCATTCACTCCTATCAAGTCTCTCATACAAGATCTTCTGTTAAGGGTACTTCTGACCTGTACTTTTTTAGGATATCTCCACTCTGGTGAGAGAACGGCCGCCTAGGTCTTCCCCTTTGTCCTGTCCCATTCACACTTGCCTTATATATCTTCTTTGTCAGTCTATCGTCATCCATCCTTTCCATGTGCCCAAACCATCTTAACAAGCCTTTCTCAATGCTTGTCACTACATCTTCTTTTACCCCACAACACTCTCTTATCACACAATTCTTTACTCTGTCGGGCAAAGATACACTACACGTACTTCTAAGTGTTCTCATTTCTACAGCATTTATTCTACTTTCATATCTCTTCTGCCATACCCAACTTTCACTACCGTTCATAAGGGTAGGCACTAAAACCCCTCTATGCACAGCTAAACGTGCCTTTTTGGACACGTTTTGGCTATTCATAAATGCCTTCAGAGCTCCATTCACTCTATTACCTGCATTAACTTTTCTTACTGGTATGGCGTGGTGCCGAAACCAAGGTAGGGTTCTAGGTGACTTGGGAAGGAAATGGACTGTATTAGGGCGAGTTCTGGGTCGCCTAGAAAGGAATAAGGGAAGAGGAGATGGATACGGGAGGAGGTGATTGAGTGGGTATAGGCTATTTTAAGGATGGAAGGCACTTACCTTATACAGCCTTGGTGGTTTCGTGATACAGCTGCTTGTTTTCACTTCACTCACGAGCGGGTTTTCCTTGGTGGAAGCGGTGATAAACACATACGGGAGCGGCGCGGTACGAACGAGACGGCGATACAGCGGTGCGGCGCGGAGCGGTATCGAGACGGCGTTCTTAGCGAGCGGAATGTTCGAGACTGTCACTCGCGTCGACGTATCGCGTCGACGAATCAGGCGCAAGGCAGTGCCTCTTCCAGGGGGAGGGAAAGAGAGGGACGGAAATATGATATCGCTCGCACTAGACAAGCGTGGAACGATTCATGTTGATGCGATTAGTTATATATAGGAAGGTAGATGGCGCTACCATATCCCCCCGGACCTAAAGGGTTGCCTTTAAAAAAAATAGAATTGAACTTAGCTATGTTGGGTGTACTACCGCATAACCCATCAATAGGCTAAGACAGCGACATGACAATAAAATTAATCTAAACTAACTTTAGCGAAAACTATAAACGCAATAATAGCGAAAACTACTAACTAACTACTTAAACTAAGAGGTAGGTCCAACTTCAGGCTAGATCTCACTGAGTTGGAAGCGGACGGGAGTTGATCAGTGCCTAGACTTGTGCAAGGACAGTTAAAGGCTCTTCGTAAGAAAGGATCTGTTGACCTATAACTTTGCAGAGATGCGTTTTAATTACTTTGACCACGCTTGCCCAACATCCGCCGAAATGTGGTGATGCTGGTGGAATAAACTTCCAGCCAATATGATCTATGGAAAGTTATTCCTAAAGACGAGTACGATAACCCGCGACGTGATTGAAACAAGTAGCGGGAACAAGTTCAATCAATTTACTAACGCGGTTGGCGACAAAAGTCTGCCAGCGGTGAGGAGAGGAATAAATCCAAGCGAGCACTACTTTGGAGTCGGAAAATGCGTATATTTATTAATAGAGTAGTGGGGCAAAACTGTGTCTTGAACCTTGCAGAGCAACTGAGACAGCAGAAGGGCCGCACACAACTCCAGTCTCGCAACTGAAATAGTTTAACAGGCGAGACCTTAGACTTGGCACAAACTAACTGCACCGAGTAGTTAGAACCAATGCGGACTTGCAGATATACGACTCCGCCGTAAGCACGCTCGCTGGCGTCAGCGAAACCTATTAAGTTGATGGTACATCCATCTACCAACCCAAGATGACGCGGAATAGTAATATGATTGAGCGCAGTAAGCTCAATACAAAACTGGCCCCAAGCGGCGACAATATGGTCAGGGGGTGTATCATCCCACTCACACTTTGATAGCCAAAGCTCTTTGATCAAGAGCTTGGCGTACAAAATTGTGGGAGCCACAAAACCCATTATGTCCCATAGTCGAGCTACTGTGGATAGCATAGTGCGCTTGGCGCACTTATCATCTGGCGGTGAGACGTCAAACCGAAAGCTATCGCAGGATTTGTCCCAGCGTAAACCGAGAACCTTATGCGGTACAGACTTCTCAAACTCAATGTCTGGAGAAGCTTTATGAGAATCTGGTATGCGTGCGAGAACCTCCTTAGAGTTGCTTGTCCATTTGACAAGATCAAACTGGCCGCGCTTGAAAAGCTGAATAAGCTCTTCACAAGCGAAATTTCTAGCGGAGCGGGTATGACATTACAGGTAATGTCATCTATATACAAAGCGGATGTGTAGTATAGTATAGTGTAGCGTAGCGTAGCTTAGCATAGCATAGCGTAGCATAGCATAGCATGGCGTAGCATAGCATAGCATAGCATAGCATAGCATAGCTAATTAGTGCTTTATCTTACACACAGTTTTAGCACCCACCTTGATCTCTTGAAGAGCAGAACAACAACAAGACGTAATACAATGAGAAGTATGTAACGTAGGTACGGTACCCATAATCACATACCCAAGTACCGTCTCAATAGCGGGCGGTAAATCATATCGCTCACTACGAACTATTTTAGTTAGTAGCAAGTGCGGAAATATTGAAGCTCCGATCAAAAGATCAATGCCTGCCGGATTCGCAAACTCCGCGTCGGCTAGCGGCAATGATTTGAGATGAGTGAGTGATGCTACGTCTACATTAGCGTTCGGCAATGCGTCCGTGATACGCTCCACGATAAGCGAAGAAATGTTAAAATTAATGTTCCTATCAAAACGCGAATGTATTTTAACATCTACGGAACCCCTGCAATGCCTTTCTGATCCGCCTATCCCTTTGACGGTTGAGTTAGTATTTTTAAAGTTATTCCATAATCCGAGGCGTTTGAAGCATTCCGATGTTATTAGATTGGTCTGAGATGCGCTATCTAGCAGACAACGTACCATGTGCGGCGACCCATTAACATCATATACGATAACTTGCGCTGTCGCTAACAGTACCGTCTTAGACGCCGTACTCTGCGTTTTGGCCCTGCGCGGATCATTATAGATGCGCGAGTGCCGTCCTCGCGTGCGCGTCGCCCGCGCAATGGATGTAATACACAACGATACTTCTTCGCCCTCAGACGCGGAAGGCGCAGCTACCGTGTTCTGCACTTGCGACGTACTCGTAAGTGTGTCAAGGTTAGCGGCTTGACTTGACAACCGGTTATTTTTATCATAATGTAACAGTGTATTATGTTTTTGTTTACACGTGCGACATCTCGTTCTACTGGAACAATTACTCGTTTTATGTTTTATGCTTAAGCAATTAATGCAAGCTTTGTTATCTTTTACGCTTTTAAAACGAGCAATTGGATTTAAATCATTAAAGGTGGGACACTTATAGTAATGGTCGTGCACTATATTACTGCACAGACACTTCTGTGAATTATTACTATTAGATTCCGAACATGTTACGTAAGATTGTGGATTAGGGACTGAGTTATTATTATTATTTCGCGATTTATTCAACCTTTGTTTGTTGTTGTTAGTGTTAGACGGGCCAGGTGAACCAGACTGCGTATTATGAAATATTCGACACTAATCTTTGATGAACGAAATAAAACTATCTAGTGTAGGTATTTTATTATTGCGTTCCGTCATCTCGAATGCGCGAATTGTATCAGTGTCAAACTTTTTTAAAGCGAGTTGAAGCAACATAAAGTCGGAAAGATCTTCTAATTTTAAATTCCTAAGAGAATTAACCGCGGTTACGAAGTTATCAATAAACAGCTGGAAATTCGAGACAGACGCGTTGCTGGACAGTTTGAGATTTAAAGCTTGGTCAAAGTACGTAGACGCTAGGACGCGCGTGTCTTGATATCTGTCAAGTAGTGACTGAAATATGACCCGATAATTCTCAGCACTGGGTGTGACACCTGCAAATACGGACTGGGCCTTCGGTGACAGTTTACCTATTAAATAGTACAACCTGTCAGCATCTGTCAGAGAACCATTATCGTGCACTGTAGACTTAAAACTTGCATAGAATAACGGCCAATTTCGTATATCTCCGTCAAACGACATAATCTCGATTGGCGGTAATCTCGGTTTGCGGGCAACGGGCTCTGCCGAACACTTACCCTCCAATTGCGATTGTATACGCTTAATAATACAATAAAGATCTTCGAATGAGGTATACGCCTGATAGTTCGGTTTTTCATCAGGATTGATAGAAAGTAATCTTGCGTTATAATCGTCTAACAACTTATGAAAATCTGTTCGAATACTATCTACTGTTGTACAATAACTGAGAAATGCTTCGCTATTACTGTCAGACATCGATGCGGTTTTTGATCGTTCATAGATATTTTGAATGCGCTCAAATAAAATATTGCGTTTCGCTTCTAAGATTGTCATCTCTTTGTCTTCCGACACGCGTGACTTCTTTTGTTGTGACATGCTTACGTAAGTATAAGCTAATGAGAACGAAACAAAATAAGAATATCTAATGTATCTATTATTTTACCTAAGTAGGCAACACTTTAGAGCTGAGGAAATAAAAGTGGATTGAAATATGAGATTTATAAGACAACTATGATAGTTGCAGAAATAATAATTTAATAAGTAGGTAGCTACATAAAAGTTTACCTACTAATGCGGGCGGAAATAACCATGTGACGGTTATATGAATATATTAGGAGTATAGCTAGGTGCTATAACTGCCTAGGTATAGCGGTATAACGTATAAAACGTAAATGAATCCGACTCGTATGGATCAAATAAAATGGTATGGCGTGGTGCCGAAACCAAGGTAGGGTTCTAGGCGACTTGGGAAGGAAATGGACTGTATTAGGGCGAATTCTGGGTCGCCTAGAAAGGAATAAGGGAAGAGGAGATGGATACGGGAGGAGGTGATTGAGTGGGTATAGGCTATTTTAAGGATGGAAGGCACTTACCTTATACAGCCTTGGTGGTTTCGTGATACAGCTGCTTGTTTTCACTTCACTCACGAGCGGGTTTTCCTTGGTGGAAGCGGTGATAAACACATACGGGAGCGGCGCGGTATAAACGAGACGGCGATACAGCGGTGCGGCGCGGAGCGGTATCGAGACGGCGTTCTTAGCGAGCGGAATGTTCGAGACTGTCACTCGCGTCGACGTATCGCGTCGACGAATCAGGCGCAAGGCAGTGCCTCTTCCAGGGGGAGGGAAAGAGAGGGACGGAAATATGATATCGCTCGCACTAGACAAGCGTGGAACGATTCATGTTGATGCGATTAGTTATATATAGGAAGGTAGATGGCGCTACCACTTACATCAATTGTAAAATAAATAATTTCCAGCATACTTACATACCTACCTACTCTACAATTATGTAATGAGCTTAAAATAAATAGAGTCAAAGAACTGCAGAAATTGAAAGAAAATTACAATTATAAATCCAAACCACGTGCTTAAGTAAAATCAGAATAACAAACGAATAAATGCATTTTTATAAACTCTACGTAATACAACTAGTTTAATATTTATATGAATCGTTTTGCATTCATGTTTACAAAATAGCCCGACGCATATCCTCGTACATAAACAATACATTCAGCTGCTCTGATAACAATAAGTTTTCAAGAGAATAATAAAATTCATATGTACCGGTTGCATTCAAAACGGGCACGTAGTACGGTCCAATTTCGGTGTACAATTTACCTGCAGATGCAAACACAAAGAGGTTATATTTTCGCGTAGGGAGGTGCGGAGGGCAGCAGGAGCGTGCTTGGATTACGTTGGCCATCTGCCGGCGACACCGAACAATCAAGCTAACGAGCCTCGCTCGCGACACCGGATTAAAGCCTAATACCGCTGCGAACAATACCGTCGAGGCCCTTTATCAGTTACACTTAGACGCTAACAGATCGCTCGTGTCGCGACAATGGCCCTTCTTGTTTATGGCTAATCCTAAGTGAATTACTCGTGGCCCGCAAGAATGCGACGCTGTACAGAACACGCAGTAGTTCCACATAAAAATATTTGTACACTAACGGTACCTTTCACGACTTGGGTGGCTAGGGACAAGATTCATTTCGCCTATTTCGAGCTATTTTGCATAATTTACTAGCTAATGACCACAAACATATTTTCTGAATAGAAAGATTGTATAAGGTTACTTTCATGCGTGGCGTGTTGCTAGCTGAAGCCATAATCGCTCTTCAAAGAGCACAAATGTTAAACAAAAGAAATGCAGTTATTTTTCATGTCTTGTCAAATGAAAAACTGACTTTCCGTTGTAATTCGATAAGAACCAGTGCCAACATAATGAAGCTATTGTAACATAACATTAGCAGCGCCATAATTTCGTAAGCTATTTCCAGCGGACAAATTGTCACCATTGCTTACACGCGGCACGAGAACGCAGCGAACGAACGAACGATATGAAACCACATGAAATGAATGTCGCTCCGCTGTGAAAACGAGTTTGTCGATCGCAATATCGTTTTGCTCACTCGTTGTTCATAACGATACCATGTGTACGCACTTACTAAAGAGTAGCAATCCACTATGTGCCATTCTGTGGATGCCGATCCAATTTTTTGTATACTTGGTGTATTTTGTTGGAAACCTTCCAATGGTTTAAACAGCGATACAATCATTTCATTAGTATTTGGCGTTGTTTTACTCAATACAAACATGAACTGGTTACTTGTTTATACAGCTTTTAGGATAACAGCACGGATCGTGTAGTCGCATTACTAAATACCAATACGACTGGGCAAAATGTAATGCTGTATTTTAATGAATTTAAATTCTTTCGGCAATAACTGTGCCTAGCGTGTTCTAAGATGGTCCATAGTAAAAGTATTGCTTTTGCTTTTTATGACAAATCAATAACTGTTAATCCATTTTGTTTAAGTTTCTTCAGCAATTTACATTTTACAAAGGGTGACTTGATATTCTGACCTGTGTCTTTTCCTTTAATTATAATTGTTTTTTTTTTATATATCATAATTGATTGAATCTGATTAGACTAGTAAGGGGAGCCTCCAACCTACTCCGGAGGCTCCAGGCCAAGGATCTAGGATTTTACCGATATTATGCTAGGACGATGATGATATAGGATTGAAATCACTTTGTACATACAATATGAAAATATCATATTAAACGCCCACTTTTCGCCAGTGTTTTGATCCCACGTAATAGGTGGCGAGCCTACTGCCGCTTATCGGGATATTTTGTTTGCCAGAGCCTCGTCCGTTGATCGGCAGATCTCTACTTATTTAAATTTATCAAAATCGTATGTAATGTAATATTTTATTAGTAATTAGTTATTTATTTGATTAAATGCATTTTTTTCTTAAATGGAGTAATTTAGTGAAAGCAGTGTTGCTAACTTTAAGAACCTCCCCGTTATAGGTATTAACGCGCAACATAGTTTATGTTGTATTATGGATAACAGACACTGCGTATAAAAAAATATTTTCTCCCATGACATTGTCACTTTATTAATAATTATGTTGCTCTTTACGTAACATAATTAGGAGAAATATTAAATATATATCTTTAGTAGTACTTTTCATATATTATTAATATCCTTAAAACCTCTTGCGCATTAAAAATGGACCTAGGATTTAATGCAAAAGGCTTTCTTTACCAGTCATCCTTTAGGTTGAGTAGGAACATGGTGGCAATTATTAAAGTCAGAATGATTTGAACACTTCTTAGGGTCTGGGTATTTTTTGTATAGTCTGAACACTACTAAAATCTGTCAAAGGTACAAAACTGTCACTGATACTGACTTATCACTGTCAAGAAGCTAGATCTTGACGGCGCGGCAATTTTACTTATTTATTCATCATAACTATGGTTGTGTTGCGATAATATCCAGTAGAGTCTTCGGATTCCTGAACTATAACAAACTGAGTATATCTTTTTAAAGACTTAAAATAAATCTTCAACAGTCTTTTTCATTGCTTGTGCTGGCTTATGTAAAATCTTCTTACCACCATGATTCATATCTATGTACGTGCAGTAAATTACCAACGATTCTATTAACAATGCCATGCTAAGTGGACGGTGCCCTTTATCTGGCTCATCATCTGGGATCTACCGCGACATCAACTCGAAGAAGCAACGGATACAAAGATTAGAATTTTATGATCTTGAATAACTGCGGCAATGGTTAGTATCTTTTATTTATCAGTTATTATGTATTTAGACACTTTTTAAACGTATTTGCAATGGTAAATTGGTATATTGTAACTGTTATATTGATATTATAAATAATATGTACGCAGAAACTATGGTCCAAGTATTTTAGCTCTAGGTATTTGTACCTATTTCCTTGTAAAGTTCCTTTTATTTTCCTTTTATGGTTGACACTAGGAACTCTTTAACAATGTGAGAATATATGCTGATTTGAATTCTCAGGTACTTTTTTTGGCTTGTTTGTTAAAATGATCAGAGTACCTCTCTATTCTATAAACTAATACTAAGATCACGTCTTAACAGAATACACCTATATTTTATCTTTTATATTTATTTTTAGATGTCACCGAAGGATATCCTTTGTTACGAATGGTATACTATACTTTCTAGCATCTCTAAACTTGTCAAGTGGCTCAACAGTTTGAACGAGATTATGGATATCAACAAGTGATAGAACAATAAAACTATTTATTTCCTATAACCAAGAATTTTCATTTTCTACTTCCTACAGTTCCTATACCCACATTTAGCATGATCTTTCTTTCTTTATTGCTAGCAATAGACGAACGTGCCAATGGCTACCTGACGGTGAGTGGTAACCCCCGGCTCATAGACATATATGGTTTTGCGTGGAAACGCAACCAAACCGCTGCCAATCGCGAGTATGGGAAAAGAAGTAGCTGGAGGAAATGGGGAAGGAAATGAGACTACCGGCACTCTTAGGGTGCTTGTACACGGTGCATGTAGCTTGTGCATGTTGAGGCACGTGCGCGGGTTATATGCACCGTAAACATACCGTTTAATAAAATGTGCGGGTCGAGCGACTCGAGCATGTACCAAAGCGAGCCACCCGCGCAACTAATTCGCGTGCTCTGCGGCGCGCGCGGGCAGGCCCCCGTCACTGGCTCAAGTTCGCGCGATAAATACCTACCACTTCGTATACCGCCGTCGTCGGTACAAACTACGGAGTAGTACTTTGTACAAATCCTACGATTATCTGTGGAATATGGAATCGGGAAACTACAGAAATAAACAATTAAGAGAGAATGCTTTAGAAGCAATCGAGAAAGAGATGGGCATTGAAGGTTTTTGGTAAAAATGAAATAAAAAATAAAATACAAATAAATTTTCAGCAAATTTAATAATTCTGGGAAAGTTACATTTTTTACATACCTAATAATGATACTAAAAGAATTTTCGTTCGTCGAGACATTTTGACGCGATTCAAGAAGCTACCGCGCGAATAGCATGCACATGTACTTAGCTCTTGACCACGAACAAATAACTTCTACATACAGCTTTCGCAAGTAGCCCGTGTCTTTACTTGCTCCAGTTATTTGCACCATGTACAAGTACAAGCGAGTAACTTGAAGAAGTAGCTTGCGCATATTACTCACGCGTGTAACACGCACCTTTACTTGCTCCAGCTACATGCACCGTGTACAAGCACCCTTAATCACCTAGTAAAACATAACAGTTTCTATACTATTATTTTACGTCGATATTCTGTCAGCGGATATTCTGAAGTAGTACTTCCTCGGTCGAGCCAGCCCATTCCTGCTGAAATCAGCACGGTTGTACTACCTATAATTACTTTCTGTTGGCTTAAAAGGAGGATACCATATTTATATGACACAATGCTTTAAAACCGCCTAGATTGATGTTGGTATTTACCGATATTCGTAAATAATACTACGAATAAAAAGCTATGAGATTTAGACCAATTTAATAATATTGTATGATCTATAAAAATCACAAAAGTCTAAAATCAACTATCAAATCATATTGTTGGAAGAACTTAGTGCTGTTTTGTTAGGTTTGTCACAAAACTAACTTCAAAACAGTACAGAAAATCAAAGATTAACAAAAATCCCCACACCCACAAATGGATAAGTTTTATGTCCTATGAACGTATGACATCTCCCTTATTTTATACCCAATTTATAATATCATACAAAAATAAATTATACGCAACGGCAGTCCATACAAGAATGGGCATTGTCCTTCTTTCTTGTTATCCGTTAGTATTTTATCTTTTTTGCGGTCACTATATACCGACACACATATTTTATTAGAAACACTGTATGTTCTTGTAACTGTATTTTAACAAACTATATAAATTACGGAGATACGTAGTTGTTTAACTAAACTATGTAAATTCCGAAATTGTTTCTTGAAAACAAAACAGACGGGTCATGCCGACAGCTGGAAGTAACCACGCTTGTACGGAAGAACGGCGACTTGAGGGTACCGAGCTTAGCGCACTATATTTATTCCTATTGTTGTTCCACTTGCCGTCAGCAAAGTTTTAAATTAAGGAGATACTTATTACTGATAAATCTAGAAGTGTAACTCTTGCTCTGCGCCGCCGAGCGAACAACATGAGCTCAGATAGCGAAACACCGACTTTATCACCATTGTTATTATACTTATGAATGCTCATAATACAGATCTAAATTATATATACCGATTTCCGACATCTAAACTGTCTGGTATTTTCTTTACTTAGTACAATTTTTCACGTTTTTAAGTCGACAAAAATGCGGCTCTAACAAGGTTCGCTGATGAAATCAACGCTACCAAAGACAAGGCTTTGTTACGGCAAATTAAAAAATGTTGCCGAGATTAGTTCTGATTCCGAGTGACGGCCCCGTGAATGGGGATGGAATTCAATGAATAGCTTCCCGGCTCGCACTAAAGTGGCCAATCTCTGGCAAGATTACGTCACATTAAGGGCCTTTTTCACAATCCCCTCCTCGTTGAAATGAGGTACTCACTATTGACCGATACTTAACCCTATTATTATGAAGTAGTCCCATTTCTTACAAGTACGATCACTACTTAAATATCCATTCATATGAGAATGATTATAATATATTGTCGAAAAGGATGGCGGTCGGATAAGATTATTTGTCGGCGGTTTCTACCTCGGCTTTATCAGTTATTCTGAAAGTGTAGGCGCGCGAATTTTCCACCTATCGCTGAAACAAGGAAACAATGCACGATAGATCACACGGCGAGCGGTGCGGTGCGGCGACGTGGTAACACGAGGGCGCACGGAGCGGGCGGTCGGCGACCACTAATCGCTTGCCCGCAAGAATACTGTATTAACTCTAAAAACGTACTTTTCCAGGAGAAGCGATTAAAGTTTTTAACTTAAAATATTGTGGTATATCCATAAGATAAACAGATTATTTTTTATTATTAATATGTATTAGTATGTACTCTATAATTATCTTTGAAGACATTTCTCTATTTACCTTTATTTATTTAATTATTTACACTTTTTACCACTTGTGACTGTATTCTTTTGAATTTTACCTTTGTTCAAGATGTTTAATTTAAAAAGAAAACAGTATTTATATATTTTTAAATGCGATTAAAGTGATGAAAAAAAACAAAAAAATTTAATCAATTCTCACTTATTTATTACAAAAAGACCTTAGCATCAATCTTGACTGATAAAAATCTAATGAATAACAATCTTAAGGTATTATTCTAGACTATATCTAAATTCTAGTCTTTGTACCAAAACAAAAATCACAAGGAACTTATTTAACTAGTCAGTCATCATCATCATCATCATCAGCCTGCCGTAGTCCACTGCTGGATATAGGCCTTTCCAATGGCACGCCACTGAGCCCAATTTCCGGCTCTTCGTGTCCAGCCGCTGCCAGCCACTTTGCGTATATCGTCACTCCACCTAGCTGGAGGGCGTCCTACACTACGTTTGCCAAGGCGCGTTCTCCACTCTAGAACACGACTACTCCATCGGTTATCGGTTCTGATACAGATGTGACCAGCCCACTGCCACTTCAACGTGCTAATTCTCTGAGCTATGTCGATTACCTTGGGTGTCTGTCGGATCACTTCATTACGAATTCGATCCTTCAGAGAAACTACGAGCATGGCCCTCTCCATAGCTCGCTGAGCGACCTTAAATTGTTGGACTAGTCGCACTGTCAGTGTCCACGTCTCGGCACCGTTAGGCATAACGGGTAGGACGCACTCGTTGAAGACTTTTTCTTAGGGCTTTTTGGTAGGGATGACGAAAAGACACGACGGAGTTTCCTATATGCTGCCCAGCCGAGCTGTATTCTTCTGCAAGCCTCCCTCTCGAAGTTGTTTCTAAATAATATATTATGTCGATAGTTTTTTGTTTGTAAAATAATTATACCTCATAATTAACTGCAATAATAATATGACATCAAATGAGGAAAAATAATTTATTGCTTAACGTCATACATGTGCCAGCTGTGACAATATTATTATACTATTTTTTACGAAGTTCAGTGTTGAATTTAATAATAAAATATACATGCATGGTCTTAATATACCCGAAGGGATAGGTACAGGTGTTTTATATGCATATTTCATTTGTTTAATAATTTAAGTTATGTATATTGTAAGGGTTGTTGATTATATATAAAGAATGCAGTTATGTTATGACTATAGAGTAGTATAGCATATAGACTCAATGGACGTTATTACAAGACATGGTTTAAATATAAAACCAGGCTTAGATATTGCATAGGGTTGGGGTGCTTAGGGTTCCCACCAAGAACTTAGGGTCCCAAGCCAACCTCACCTGCAATTGGTGCACCTGCCGATCAACGGACGAGGCTCTGGCAAACAAAATGTCCCAATAAGCGGCAATAGGCTCGCCACCTATTACGTGGGATCAAAATCAAAACACTGGCAAAAAGTGGGCGTTTAATATGCCTCTGCCTACCCCTTCGGGGAAAGAGGCGTGAGTCTATGTATGTATGTGATAGTTCTTCAAAAGAGTTTTGTCTCCCTTTTTGAAGAACAAAACGACTATGCTCTTGCTCCACGCCCTTGGAGTTCTCCCCAAGAACAGGACAGAATTAAATATGCGTTGGAGCTGCACCGGTATAGGTTTTCCACCTGCCTTGAGCAGCTCCGTCGTAATTCCATCTTCCCCGGGGGCTTTTCCATTTTTAAGCTGCCTCAGGGCCACCACGATTTCGTCTTGGCTGACGTCTGGTAACTTTTCCGTGAAGTGGCGGGTTAAAGTGGCTCTTGGATCCTCGGAGTCGGGTTGGGGAAGGGACGCTTTCGAGGTGTAGAGGTTGCCGTAGAAGCTCCGAACCTCCGCAAGAATCTCCGGCCTAGAAGTGGCAACTATCCCGTCTGACATGGTCAGCTTCGTCAGATGACTTCGAACTTAATGCTGACTATGCTAAGTAAAAGCTTTCAATCCCCGATTCCGCTCGATCGCATCTTGTATAGAGCGTGTATTGCAGCTACGGAGGTCGAGTCTTACCAGCTTGAAGATCTTTTTATTTAGATCTGACGAAGTGCCTGGCGGATTTTCTCGTCGCGTCTCTATTAGCTGCAGAGATTCTCGCGAAAGTTGAAATCTCCTGCCGGTGTGATGCGTCTTAAAGAGTTTCGTCCCCTCATCCCGAAGGATTTCCACCACTTTATTGAGTTCCTGGTCCGTATCAGCGTCTATTGAGGTTTCCAAGGCAGCGAACCGGTTTTCCAGTTTTAACTGGAATATTTCAGATCCAACCACGGATTGGAAGAAATTTAGGCCTCATGTTACTCGTACTTTGATTAAAAGAAAATAATGATTATTTTAATAATATTATAAATGTGAAAGTTAGGATGTTTAGGTATTACTCAATAACGTCAGAATGGCTGAATATAGCCGGATAAAATATTTATTGAGCAAAACGGCAAAACCACTAGTAAAAGTTATTAATACTGATTATAAAAAAAATACTATTCTTACCATTTGTATCAGATTCGCATGTGAAATCAACATTTTCTAAACATTTGATGTAGCCAGGACCTTATTCATCTTAAGTTAGTATCAAGATTTTCGGATGAGTTCAAATTATATTGACGGTAATTCGATGTCACACCCTGTGTGTGCTACTATACATTTTCGAATATAATCTCAGTCTTTTTTGTCGTATCATTCTGAAGTAATGAATATGAAACTGAAGATCATAGACAGAATTAGAGAAACTGCTATCAAAATTAAATAGTTGTAAACAGAACATCGTAGTTTTTATGTTTGATACATTAACATCAACTGAAATTCAAATGAACACAGACACATTTTGTAATACTACTTGTATAAGATACAACTTATGGTGAATAAAGTAGCAAACACAAAAATACACAAAACTTTTAATAGATCATAGGCACAACTTAAAATAATACTTTGTTCATTTAAATGCGGGGTTCACTAAGCCTTACGTTATAGTGAAGAATACAGGTTCATTTCGTATTATAACTCTGTTCTAAATAGGATTTGGAAAATAACATACTTACTTAAAGAAAAATACAGCAAGAAATCACAATAATACACTTTTTTTCTTATGGTAAAACCGAATCTAAGTATCATTAATAGATAATACTCTGTTTCAAATAACAGCACAGGTCAAACTTGTTCAAGGACAGGAGCAACACTGAATGTGTCGTTCTTCCTTTTTCTAGCGAAACAAAAAGAGCCAGAAGGATATAGATGCAACTTTCGTAATTGGTTCATTCAAGGTGAAAGCGATTTTCAACCTAATTTAACAGGTAGATCGTACTTTTTTTAGTCGAACTGTATTATTAAGTCAGTTAGTGCCAAATTTTGAGATGATACTGTATTCTTCCGGACAAGCAACTTGTCAACGCATCGCGGCGGGTGGGGACGCGCTCCAAACTAAGCGGTTCTGCCAAAAGTACGTGACTTTAATGTATATCAATCCGAGCGTGATTTATACAGGAAGGATCTGTAAAATATGATATAAAATAAACATTGACAACCAAAACGATGAAATACGACGCAGCGTTGTGATTTAAGGGCGCGTTTCACGAGATTTTATGGCGCTATAAAATCAGTTCGCGCCCGTTCCTCGCTCCTCGCGCCGTCCAAAGTGCGCGCACGTACTGCGCAGATTTGAAAAAACAGACGACGGACATTTATTTGTTCGCTAGTTTTTTGCAAGTTTTATGGACTAGTGCCAAGTTTATGGTCCACGGACAACGGCCGTACGATTTGACAGTGTAAAATTTGGAGTGCGATTTGATTTGCCTTTACCTAACGGTGATACGCAAATATGGATTGATTTTAGATTTTTATTATACTGCTTAAACTCAAAACTGATTTATTTATTATTGATTTACCTGCTTATACGGTGACCGTCAGTGCCAGACTAAGTATTAAAACTGCGCGTACATGAATATTATCTTACAAGTATTGTTTCAATCGATAAAAGTTTTAGAAATATCTCATTGATATAAAATAGAAATAGTCTAGCAATAGCTTTGTATACAATTGAGTTAAACTAATGTATTAAAGTTAGGTATATTAAATTACTAACCCAGCCGCAACGTACAAAAATATTGCCACATATAATATTAAAATGTAATGTGAGTACGCATTTAACCCAAAAATGGTGAAAAAATCTCCCGGTAAAAAGGTTTAGATTTACCCTAGGTAAATAGTAGCTGTACATTTCGTTTAATTACATGTTATTCTACATCAGCTTAATTTATTGTAGGTAAACCACATTTTTATTTGTAACATAAATGGGGTTGAAATGGAACAATATTTGTTTTCTTCCACACACCTAATAAATAATTTATAGGCCTTATGGAACATCGGCCGCTTTTTGGAGGCTTTAGGCACCAATTTTTTACAGCAGATAGCTTCTATTTATTTTTCATTTTATATGTACGTACACAATTTTCTTCTTTTCTTTAAGATACATAAACTGGTATAGGGTCTAGTAAAATTTTATATTTAATGAAACAACACAGTTACTTAACTATATCTAATTTTATAACATTCAATTTTCTTTTATTAAATCAGCAAAAAATGTATTAATAACTCTTATTTAATTGAAGTTTGTTTATGTTACAGGAGAGCATCAAGGGCAGAAAAACACCATTGGTCAAGATGTTTGCTGCCGTACTCCTTACAGCATACTTGTAATGCAAATAATTTCAAATTATATTTATATCATTACAGATCCTTTATTTAGGTCGAGACTTTTGCTTTGACTTTAGTGACAACAAAACGTCACCGCAATTTTGATGATCGACTGATATATCTGACTGATAAATAAAATATTTCGTTGGTGAGTCAATTGTAAACAAACAGACAGAGGAATCAATTAGATGAAAATATACATTGAAACGATGCAAATGAGTACGTAGTACCTATGGTTGTGTTAAAAATAAGTAAATATTACAAAAACCATAAATATTCTTTTTGACATTCTACAATTATACCGAATGTATAATTTCGCAAACAAGTGTCACATCTTAACAAATTAATCTTTGATCAGTAAAAGTTTCACACTTTACGACTCATAAGTGTGACCATAACATCTTCCAAACTAACTTGCTTAGTTCTGTTATGTGAATATTACTGAACTTTTAATAAGCTATCATTTTATTCACAATCTGTGAACATATCTGAACTTAGCTATTTTTAAACAGTTTGTAAGTCAAGTCGGATACCCATTAGAAGTTTATCGACTCCTGAACTATCCATGTTGCTATTAAGGCTTACACATACTTTCAAGTTCGGTTTACTTACCTTCGATACTGCAAGTTTAGTAACTCTTTCGAAAGCGAAAATTTTAAAACTGTATCCTTGCCAATATTATTATTGTTCTACTTTTTCTAGATATTTTGGTGTTTATAGAAATTAGAAAGCAGAATGTGACCTCCTTCTTCGATCATGTGGGTGTAAAAGAGATACGACTAGAGGTTGTACTCTATTTTGAACGCATTAATGTATTTCTTGATCTTTGATACTCTTTTAAGGAACACATTTCGCACTAATTGGGCGCCTTATATATAACTACAGGGTAATTAATAAGGTGAGTCATAAGTCATATCATTAAATTTATTTTCGTTATCTGCTGTAATAAAATGATTTTGCCTGATTATTTTGTTTCTTCTAGTTTTAGTATTTGTTTATTTTCTTTGCAGTTTTTTGCATTTGCGACTGCATGAAATAGTGAGCATTTTAAACTTCTACAAGTTTGTTACTTAAAATGCTCACTATTTCATCGTGAGATCAGTTGATGAACATTAATATGCATAGTGTAATCG
Organism: Euclidia mi; assembly: GCA_944739405.2. NCBI lineage: Eukaryota > Metazoa > Arthropoda > Insecta > Lepidoptera > Erebidae > Euclidia > Euclidia mi. The sequence continues at coordinate 46,595,822 of OX123183.2, forward strand.
CGAAGAACAATATTCGTACAGAAAGGTATACTTAATACCAACTATGTTTAAAATCAGGCAGTATCATAAACTCTAGCTGTAGATTTAAATAAAGAAAAGTTGTTTTACAGAAATATGGAGTATCTAACGCTTCTGTGCATAGACTGAGAACCTCAACGACCTCAATTGTGTCAAGCCATAGATCTATGAAGCAGTCCGTCACTGCCTATTCATACAACAATATACTAAGACAAATTTAGTGAGCCGAATCACAGTGAAATATCATCTACTTTCAGAACGCTAGTGACTAACCACTGAATTCAATATTCGATCTATCTTTTTTTTTGAGATTTTAGATTCATTTTTGACATAAGCGCTATACAGATTAGGTTAAACACGTGTCTCGAATGTTAAATCCAAGGACAGATCGAATTAACCGGCCGTAAGGACGACTCATCGATGAGCTGATTGCGACGGCGATATTGAAACAAAACAGACATAATAATTAATATCTTTTATGAGTTCATATGTTGCTTTGCGAAGGCAGATAATTTGTTTTATTTTTTTCGTTACAAGTAGAGTGAATGATATTTCTATTTATTTTATTAGATTGGTTAAGTTGAAAGGAATCAGACCGCGTGGCATTTTAGCCATGCGATGAGCAGAACAAATAAAAGCAATGTGGACATCCTTATGCATTTAAGTATACCATACACTTAAATGCACAAGGATGTCGATCAGTAAAATAATTTTAAGACAGAGAGAAATTGTTCGGTAGATCATATCAACCACGAATGATTTTCAATCTGAATTAATTAGATACCTATTTTATTGTTAGTTTAAGTGGTAGCGGCAAATTTAGACATACGGTTCCAAAAATGTTTATATTTTTTTTTATCCGACAACTTCATATAGGTACAAAGCTTTTGAAGTAATTTCATTCAATAACACTACACTAGCTTGTTAACTATATACATACCTCTGAGCAGTAGGACAGAAGGCGTATAAAAAAATACTTACATGAAATAGACATTCGGAATAAAGCTCCCTAGCTGCTCCCACACATACCTACGATTCGCCATTAATCGGCACAGTCGGACGGGAAATCAACTGTCGACTTATGGCGATCAGCTGAAGATACATTAGGTAAGTGCTGAAAGCCAGAGTTCAAGGCCCGGTAAGTCTTATGATTGGGTGAGCTGAAAGAAACCTACATTCACGATGTCATGCTATTATTGGCGTAAAAAAGATATTTGCCTACTATCAAAATATGAAATTGTAAGATTTTTCTCTATTACGTATTTATTCTAATAATGACTGCACGGTTGGCGTAGTGGTTTAAGCGGCCGCCTCGCCGCTTGACACTGCGCCGAGTGTTGTGGGTTCGATTCCCACACGATACAACACTTTGTGTGATCCATAAATTGTTGTTTCGAGTCTGGGTGTTCATTGTCCGCGTTAGTTGTATGTTTGTAAAGTCCCCCGCGACACAGGATTTAGTCCTAATGCGGGAGTTGTCTTTTAAAACAAAAAAAAAAAAAATCTAATAATGACAACTAAAAATATAGATAACTAAATTTCAGGCTTATGAAGTTATGAAAGCATGTCATGATAAATTTATCATCCGATATAGTTTGTATTTTCTATATTTATCATAACATAAAGATAAATTAGAAAAATACTCTATTTACACACAACATTATAAAAACAAGATAACAACAATGTCAGACTGAATCGCGACTTACTTTATAAACATGGAACAAAGGTAGCACAGACTAAGACAGCTATCCTCAATTTCTCACACAATCGAACTCTCAATGTGTTGCAAGATTCGCAAGATATCAACCATACTGCCAGACTAGTTTCTAGTTTTCTGAGATTTGGAAGACATTATGATAGTACCTATAAGATACTACCCATATAGTGTATTATATATGGCTGGGAAATCAAGAAACTACGCAAAAGTAATATATTATTATCTACACTTATTATTATTTTAATATTATAAAGAGGAAAAATTTATTTTTTAAACGCATTTATTTTACACATGACATTACTCATGATCAAAACAAACTATTTTGTCACAAAGTACTGTTTATGTAGATAATATTTAGTCTTTAATTCATTAAAATTGGACGTTTGGTTTGAAAGTTATGACGAAATCAATCTATACATATAAATAAAATTGGAGTGTCTGTTTGTAATATTAAAATAACCGCGTTTTACTAAATGCATATGGATTTATACACGGTACATATACCGAAATGACATTTTTACAATTTTTGTCTATCTGTCTGTCTGTCGGTCTGTCTGTTTGTTGTCGCTAATCTCTGGAACAGCTGGACCGATTTTGACGGGACGTTCACTGGCGGATAGCTGATGTACCAAGGAGTAACTAAGGCTATAAATTTACTGGGTACGCGAAGTAGTTGCCTCAGGACGCGGGTGAAACCGCGGGAAACAGCTAGTGAAGAATATTTTATAAACAACATTTTATAAAATATTTTATTAAGAATATTATATGGACTTCGTAGACTAAACGAAGGCTTAATTAAGTTTTTATTGAGGCAAAAATCAGTAAGTAAAATCTATACTACTTTAAAAAAAATACTTTCTTACGAACCAAGGCAGTGAAGCTACTCTTTAAGTCTATTTACAGATACCACAGGTCATGTGTGTACAAGTTCATACACAATTATACACTGACAGAGCATGGTCCTATGTGTGGATAGGTATGGGCTACTTGGCTGATTACAAACAGTAGGAATGCTTAAAAACTTCGCAGTGGAAGTAGAATTGACAGGCAGCCTTAATATCAGCTATCAATGATCTTATTGATTCAAAGCAGCGTCGGAATAGTATGTGCTTTTCGAAAGCTGGTATTACACACTGCATAAAGTCTAACTACGCGATGAATCCAATAGTCTAAAGCTAATACCAACGTTTAATTCGGTAAAGCGATCTAACGCAGCTATATGGTCAAATGCCACCTGCAGTGCGTTTATGCTATACCAAATTAGATGACGTCGTATTCTGAATGTAGTATGTATTAGGTTCTGCTCATGTAAATTTTACATCTCGAGAGAAGAACCACTCGAGAAAAGAACCACTCGAGAGAAGAAATATTATACGATGCGTTTCGTGTTTGGTGGTTGAGAGAGACAGAAGCACTTCCAATCTGACATTATAAAATTTTCTCTCATTCTCGTGCGTTATTTGAGCTTCAGAAGGCATTTTCCATCCTTCTTAATTTTCTTTAAAAGTAACATATTCTATCGGTATGCTCAACGATCATAGGTTGTAGTAACTGCTTAGGTACCTTCAAACAAGCCATTAGTTTGTTTGTATTGTATGCCAATATCGTATCGACATCAGAATCGTTTCCAACTTAGTTCCTATAAAGTACTACTAAACAATTTATCTATACTTAATATATTAAAAGAGAAAAACTCCATATTTATTACGCTTACACAGGTAATTACAAAAAAAAATATGAACGCTGTGGAGCGGAGTATACCCAAATGTCGGAAAAGGAAATACATTCTACTTCATCATTGCTATTTTTTACTTGAGATGGTAAATATTCTTCCATTCAAGAGAAGCAGCAGTTTCAGCTAGTATTACACAAATATTCATCGCACAGGCAAACTACGCTATGAATTTTGCACTAATTTCAGAAGCCACGGTCGACTCCCAATAACATTTGAAAAATGTTCGGTGAAAGGGCTGTCTCGCCTGTGTTGTGGCAAATTGTCGCTGTGCTGACACTGACATAATGTTAATTATTTTTACAAACATAGCGCTTATGTAAAATATAGGTACAGGAAAAAAAATTGTGTAAGTCGCGGCATGCATGAGCTCTGATGTTGAATGGGCAGAAATGATGTCCAGAAAGGAGACCGACCACAATGTATGGGACTTTAGCCTGGGCGTGAACAGTTTACAATTGGAATAACAATATTAATTTTCAATAGCGTAAACTAAGTAGAAAACATTATTCTTTGAAGTTTAGTAGCAAGTCAGTTGAAGTGTGAGTAAGTTGTTCAAATGCCAAATACATACCACTTGCAGTGCAATCCATTGAAGTATTCACTTGTCGTACACGTCACTACTTGTCGTACTTCCACGAGATTGAGAAAATGCCTTCTCCACTGTGTAATATTGGTACCACAATTGATGCAATGCATTCATGTTCAAGCACAAGTCATCGTTCGAAGCGGGTACTGGGACGCAAAGCTAGCTAATGACGGTATCTAACACTTAACAGAATTGACAAGTTAGTCAAGTGTTGCTGGAGTATGAAAATAAATACCCAACATACTTTACCATTTTGATATTATTAAAAATAATATCATTATTTTACGTTAATTATGATTGTCGTCTGAAAAAAATATAAAATAAAAAACTTATAAAAAAATATACTCATCAAAAAAATGTACTTTCAGGTCTCGGCAATCGCTTTAAAATGTGATTTTGTTAAACACTTTTTAACGATATTTTTCACCGATTATTTACAAGGCAACACAAACGTCACCTACACGTTTATAATCAAATGAAAGTATTTTTAAATCCATCATTATTATGTGTTTATTATATTATAATATTATTATTATATTTATTATATATTATCCTACTACTGGATAGCGATCAATATTTATAATATATTAAAAGAAAAACCTTGAGTAATTTACTTTTTTTAACCTAATGGAAGGAGAGAGGAACCCACCACGCACCCTCGAATTGACCACCCCAACTATTGCAATAGAAAAAGGTTGACAATATCGAACTCCTCTAAAAGGATAAGGGATATAGGAATGGTATGGGTTCCAGGAAGATACCTGACTTGCAGTATCCCGCTGTATGCGCCGACTATTCTTCGACACGTGTTTCGCCTCTGCACGAGGCATCCTCAGGAACGATGGGCAACGACTGAGCGCTTTCCAACCGTGGGCATGTCTTATAAACGATTGTACTTTCTAATCCCCTCCCTCCGTTGCTCGACTGATGTGAGTCATTATGACGGTGTGCGAATATATTCGCACACCGTCATAATGTCGCGTTGGGGTGGTCAATTCGAGGGTGCGTGGTGGGTTCCTCTTTCCTTCCATTAGGTTACAATGGAGTTCCGCCAAGTAACGCCTGATTCAATCAACTATACTTTTTTTAAGACGATTGTTCACGTTCAAGCCAACTTTGGCCGGTCTCCTTTAATTAGCCGCCGAGAAAGGTGCATGTGTGACGCATTGTCTCTAACCTATTCCCTATCTAATGAATCAAATATGATTCATAACAATTGATTTCTATTATTTTTTTCGGACATGAGCCCTGTTAAAACGGTAGCGGTTAAGTGCCTTGACGTCCCTTTCGCCAACTTTTAACGTAGCGTTCAAATTCTATGGCGTGACCTGTAAAAAGTTAGTCACTTGCTAAACGATCATTATCACTGCACCTTATTCACGGAGCAGTCTCCATTTAAAAGAAAGATAAAATCAATTGAACCATTCAAATATTCTAAGACCGAAATATTAGAGAATTGCTTTCGTTTTGGTTTCTGTCGCTACATTTTGGTTGAAAAGCAGTCCATAGAAACTTTTAACAGTCTTAAGAATGCTAAACAAAATATAATCAATCATTTTAAAAAACTGAACATAAAAATCATAAGACATTGTCACATAAATTTAGCGCCCATAGAGTGAGATGACTGGCCGTTCTTAATGTGTCGGCGAAGCTAAACAATGTTTTCTGAGGTCATGACTTAGATGGGTTTGCGCTTGATGCAGCATATATTATGTAAGAGCACTATCGTTTCTCAGAGAATATCTAAAACCGTCGGCCCAAGTTCTTTAGAGCAAGAATCGTTAGGTTGTGGTGGAAGTAGATACACATACGGAAAAAAGGAAATTATAACTATACGGTTACATTTTTGAACTACCCGTGCAGAAAATATAACATTCTGCTGTGCGGGTGGGCCGGCAAAGTAAATATGGCCTTAAAATTTTGTTTTTTTACGTTGTATACCTGTAGTTACAAAGTTTTATTGACATCGGGTCTACTAAATAAACATAATATGATGTCTCTCAGGATGACGAGCATTTTTTACACTTTACTAAAGGATTAGGTATTTTAATCCTTTTTGCAGGCCAACACGCAAACAAGAGTCCAATGAGCAGAAATGTTTTGAGTAGGTATTTCGTTCCAAATGGGGAATCGAACACCTACCAAAGCTGATTCTAAACTGAACTTACGTAAGAACAAGGACAATCCGCATTTGGTTTACGACTATTTTATGAATAAGGAGAATAGTTCTGTTATAATTGGGTCTTATGGCTGTGCGTGGCATGACATGCCTTGCCTTTCGTGGTAGAGTGATACAGTTAAGCAACGTTTGCAAATGTCAACACTTAGATAGGTGACTGATGAATCCCCCCTGTGGGATCTCCACCTAGTCATGGTGGGGGGCTCATTAACCGTGATTAAGGCACCCACGGTGAAGCTAAGCAAGATCGCGGGAGTGGACGCTCCGCGTGTGTTTGATGGAGGCCTGCGCAGGAGGGCACCCACGGTGAAGCTAAGCAAGATCGCGGGAGTGGACGCTCCGCGTGTGTTTGATGGAGGCCTGCGCAGGATGCGTCCAAAGGTGCGGGTGCAGTTCTTTCTGTCCCTCGCAGTCGGGCATTGTCGCGGGAGGAGAGGCGTGTCGGTGTTGCGTAGCCGCGCGCCCTAACCACCGCGACCAAATGGGGGCGCACCATTTGTTGCCGTCCTCCCTATCCTCTGCGGCTGATTTAGTGCCTGCGGACTTCGAGCGCTGGGGCTGCTCCCCGTCTGCCAAAAGGCAAGGAGGCGGCGTAGTGTCAGATCAGCCTCCCTAGTCATAACAAGACGGGTCCCGCCAACACCAACGGCGGGCCAATCACGAGCGGGGCACGGAAAAGTATGCTATCCGCAAATCGCATGACTCCGCCACTACACGGAACCCGCAGGGACATCGCAGTGGTTTTAGTGTGTATGCTCCGTTATAGGGGAGATCCTCCACACACCTCATCCGCCAGTCCCAAGCCCTGACGAACACACTCTGGCCGGGTTGGCGTCGAGTTGAGATGGCTCATAAGGAGAGTTTCCACCGCAGTGAACAAAAGAAAAAGGTGACCGATGATGTTGGAATTTTCTTTTTTTTTCTACCGGAATAATGTTAGTAGTATGATGGCGACGAATCATAAACATTATACTTCACTGCGCACCCTCATGGTCCAATTGCCAGACATAATTGAATTCTACACAAACTTTTTGAAACACATGCTTATCAGTTTCGTTGACTTTGGACGCTCCCAAGTCTGTGGTCGCGATCAGTGTGAAGGTGTGAACCCACCGCAATACCAGCAACTTTCGATCGGACACTAATTGCTTTATTTTTAGCAGACTTCAAAAAGCGAAGGTTTTATTTTCACAGCTTTTGAATGAAAGTTTTTTTTAATATCTATGGTCAATTGTGTCGATGTGGTTTTCACCTTTTTTGTTAGTAATTGTATACCACCTATTTGGGTAGGTACTATAAAATTTGTTTAAGTATACGATGAATATTTTCAAACAATTTTTGTAAAACTTATCTGAAGCAATTTTCTGGAGGTTTCTAAGTAAATGTAAAACGTTCCTAATTACTACTTACATTTTGTAACAGTAAGTAACAAAAAAAATCTGATTAATTTATTTCCCTTTCCTCAAAAAGACGCTTGCTGATATTGTTAAAGAATTAAAAGATAAAAACGGAGATAAGTGGGCGTATTCAACAGCGGGGGGATCAAGACTCTCAAAAGGTTATTGACTTTTTGGAAGTAAGATTCACACACCTAGCAGGCACATTTGGAAAATACATAACTTCACGACTCATTCTGATAAAACAGGGTTGGAGGCATGGGAAGTGCATACTATATACGTTATTAAGTAGCACGTTACAAAGGACAATAAAACCGTTTCTGTGCAAGCGCTAAGAGAGTAAGAGCGTATCAGACGGTCAGAGTTACTTCACGTTCATAATATCATATGGATTTGATGTACTAGCATTGGTAATACTAAGCAAATTCCACTTTAAAAAAAAATTGTCAAATACTCTGAAATTAGAAAGCAGGATAACGGTTGCGCACAGGAAGCTAAATTTTGGCATGTATGTTCCTTGGGTAGTGGTAGGTGAGTATAGCAAGCAGCGATAGCCTAGTGGAGAGACCGACGGACTACTACGCAGAGGGGTTTAAATCCACGGCGCGCACCAATGACTTTTCGAAGTTATGTGCGTATTAAATTGTTAATATCCGTGTGGTGACGGATTAAGAATACGGATTGTCACCACCCCATATCATCCCATGGGTGTCGTAAGAGCCGACAGAGGGAGCATAATATGCAGAGAACAACACTGTAAGAGAAGGAAAACTTGATACAAACCCTATACCAACCCGTTTGGCCAGCGTGGTATAGTAGGCCGATTCCTCCTTTCAAAGGAGAGGCCTAGTCCAGCAGTGGACTGTTAAAGGCTGATGATGATGAAATTGTTAATTATAGCTTGCTAAACGATGAAGGAAAACATCGTGAGGAAACCTGCATGTCTGAGAGTTCCCATAATGTTCTCAAAAGACATATGAAGTCTGCCAACCTGCACTTGCCCAGCGTGGTGGACTATGGCCTTACCCTTCTTATGGTGAGAAGAGGCCCGTGCCCAGCAGTAGGACAATTTATTTACAGTGCCAATTATGAGGTGTGTATAGGGCAGCACTAATCAAGGATCTTTGGAAATTCCTCCCTAAAGGGTCCGAGTTTGTTTCTAATCCGAAAAATCACGCGGGTGCAGTGGTGGCCGGCTCAACTCTAGTCTGCTTATGAAAATGATATATCTACAAATGCATTTATTGAACATGACTGTCCAATGTCCCATACGTAAATATTAATGACGTCAGCCACTTATTTCATTAATTGAATTAAGAGGCAGTCCAATACAATGGATCAATTATCTTTACGAATAGTTTTAGTCAATCAAAATCAGAAACTGTTGCTTGATTAATACCGTAGTTGAAATTGTTATGGTTCGTTTTATTTCTGACTAAAGACGTAACTTATTAAAAAAAAATAACTTTTTCCTTCACTATTTGTTTTGCTTTATTGTGTTCCTTCGCGAAATCCACAAATGCAGTTTTAAGTTTAATTTAAGGCAAGATAATGCAAGTTTAATTTCATTTGTAACTCAAACTTAGGATATTGCTTTCTGCATTTGGAATCCATCCAACTATGACAAACTTCACTTACTTCGAATACATTAATCGTTAATAAAAAAAACCTTCTATCCGTTGTTACTGTTCACAAGTTGGAATTGTAGGATTTCATTACCTGATGCCAAGCTCCACAATCAGAAGTTTGGTAGTACCATATTAGTTGCTGTAGTGTCATTTACAATGTATATACTTAATTGCAAAGTTCTATGATGATACAAGAGTTGGAACTGGGCGAAATTCAGCTTCTTAGATTTTATAACATAGTTACAGTAGACCTATACTGTGACCTAGTGAAGTTGAAAATGAACTGTTTTTGTTAGTGATGACTAATGGTATACAGATTTTCAGCCACAACGAAAAGTTCAAAAGTTGATTGCACTCCGAACGTTTCCGCCGAATAAAGTCGAAAACAGATTCATTGGTTTTAATTAAGCGCGTGAGCTTGTTCCGCACACATAGGACGAGGCTAGTGCCGAGATTACGGAACGTCTAAACACATACACTACTGCTTGTGTTGTACTTATGGCTATTTAAAAAACTGCATTTACATTTTAAATGAGCTCTGATAGTACACATTTGAATATCATGTTAACACGTTTTCATTAGCGTCGTAGGCGCGTACGTACACATACTTAAAGCCACATTAAGTCTAAACTATTTTGTTAAAAAAACATTTACGTGTATATATTTGTCGCTTTGTAAATAAGGCTTTCTACAACGGTACAATATTCGTTTTTAAATTCCTAATTAAGTATTCATTAGTAGGTTTTACATTGAGTACGGTTAAAAATTTTGCTCGAAGATGACGAGTTTACATTGTAAAGTATAATGAAACAAGAGCTTAACCAAACAAAGAGGTCTTTGGTTAACTGAGTCACAAGTTCATAACCAAGAGCATTGTCTCCGTAGGATTATAAAAATCGTAATGGGATGATTGTTTAGCTGTCGGCGCGACGGACGACACGGTCTGAACACATTTAAATTACTGCACGCATTGTTTAGTACGGCGCCGCATGTTTATCGAAGCACACCGACTCTGATGAAGCCCCCATTAAATGATTAATCCGACGGCTCGAGCGTACACCGCACTCTAGCACTTATAACGATGTGCGCCACTCAAGCTGTTTACTACCAACTCGTTCATACACACGTTGTTAATGATTCGAGAAGAATCATAGCTTTATATTACAAGGTAACTTTAGTCAGTTATATAAATGTTATCTACAATTTTCAGCTGTGGATGAGAATAGAAAACCTGAGGCCCTAGCCAAATGGTATTTGCTTCTGATTTCTACTTTTGCTAACGCTTGGTTGCCATGGCAACATAAGGAATTCCTTCTTCGTTGACCACGTGATATATAGAAAGCTTATGTCAGTTCCTTACATTCTTGCACCAAGCGATGAGCGAAATCGTTAATCGAATGCATTTGGCTAAGGGGGCTGAGCTGCTAAAGAGTAGATTATAAAATGGCGAACATAATGAGATGTAAAAAGAAATAAAATAAATGGTTTCATTTTCAACATTTCACATTCATTATGTAATGGATTACGATTTAATATACACTGGTATAACTCTAATACGTATCTGCAAAACGATTTGATGCCACGGCCTAATTTTAGCCAATTATGCCTACTAAATTAGATCGCAGTAAATAAATAAAAGAGGTTAAAAATATATTTACAGCAATTTAGCATTTAGAATACAATAAACAGAAGACGGCGCAAATACAAAATGTCAACTCAAGGGAGTAACGAAGTAAATTATAAAAATTGCTTGTATTTCTCTTGTCTTAGATAACGGACGGAGAAATTCTTAGAATATTAACGCGCCTTAATTCTCTGTTGCGATAAATAGTAGGAATCTTTGTTTTTCTAAAGACATTGTTTGTTTTGGCTTCGGATTTTATAAGAGCGGTCCATTTCATCGTCAAAAAATAACATCATGATCAGAGTAGGTAAATTTCATCTAAGGGGCCTATTTTAGGATGATAGCCGGCTGTGTATCATAACTTGTTGTGTTTTTCACAGGATTCCGTGTTAGAACAATTTTATTAGCTTGTTGTTTAGACAGTGCCATCGTGTATGACGTACGACACTTTTGGCGGGCGCAATCTCGCGAACATTTTCAGTAAGGACGTAATATTATGAGCCAGCCTTCGATTAATAGAGTGTTGTGATATGTTCTAACTGCTACGCTGAGTCTATATTAGTTCCCTGTTTGAGAAGCACTCAATCGTGAAACATTCGAAATAGATGTTGTCATTTGGTGAAACTACATGTTTTCCTTTGAAATATTAGATCATTCGTCTATGTACATATATGTATGAAATGCCTTTACAATTGAGCAATTATTGTAGGCATGTTTATGTATTAACGTTATTGGTTTCTCGGAAGCGGTCCTAACTGTTTGAATAACATTCCGTGTTCGTTAATTTTCCAAATTCATAGAAAAGTAGATAATAATTTATCTGCCAGTAGGTAATGTTGTGATCTAAAAAAAACTTGTTGTTGTTAATTTGTGCCCTTTTTGCCACTGCTTTATGAGGTTGGTTAGCATCTGTTTTGTGTCATATCAATATTTTGGCAAGTAGTGTCAGCGATAACTCAGAGCTATCATATCTCTAGGATATCTGCAGTTAAGCTGTACAAAAATCTGGCATACTTACCAAACGTATGGCGATAGTACAGATACTATCACTTTATGTCGATATATGCAACAGTAATAAATACTATCGCTTGGTACGTGGACTGAGGTCAAAAGAATAAATCCTTTCTATATTGCCTCGATGGTTCGGTATGGGTTTCATCAGTCACTACGCAAAAACAAACTGGCGAAACTTCAGCGTTGCAGAGCTTATTTAAACTTTTGTAAAAAAAAAAATCGCTATTGTGATTCCTTATGTAAACATACATACCTAATACATTCCTTAAGTCCCTGTGTCCCTGTTCATCGGATCACTCATATCAACATTAGGTTATATTACTTGAAGATCAGCTGGCTTACTTGCAAAAGAAAAGACACAGCTTTAATAAAACCTAGTCGCGGGCGATATAAATCACATTGTTTAGTCTTACGTAAACGGCAGATGCGACAGTATAATGGTTTTCTACTAGCTCGTCCTTTTTAAAAGGTAAAGGCTGTTTATGCCCCTTTCTTCTTCTCTTAGAGTATGTTGTGGTAAGCAGACAGATATATAGCAATCAGTTGGTTCTGGCTGCGGTTAGGGTAACTCTACGATAATGTAACGATCCACGGACCCTGAACTGTGTTAAACCCCTTTGAATAGTTTCAATATATTTTCCCACCGCCCCACGAAGGGTGTTTTGATGGGATTCCGAACGTTTACTAGGCAATACGGAAATCTATGTTTTATGTGCATTAATTTGTTCCAATCTGTAACACATGTTTTGGTAAAAGCAGAGTGTAAAATGTGTTTGGCTTAATTTAAAGGATTTGAATGAAATGTTTTTAAATGAATACCTATATGATATCCATGATGGATATCAATTATATTCTAGGATAACTCACACATGGTCATCTGATTCCAGAGTAAACAGAGATTGGACTATATAGCAACACGAAAAGTAATAAGCATACTTAAGTATTCTAAAATACCTACAAACATAAATCACTCAGAGACAAAACAAATAATAGTGCTCAAGATTTTTATTCGAGAAGAGCTTAGATTTATCTTGGGAATCGACCCTACGACTTCCGCTTAGCAGTCAGACTCACTAAACTCTAGACCACCAGTTGAAAGATATTGACCCTTTTTAAGTTCCTAATAAACTGTTCATGACAGGTATCCGAAAAAGCTAAATTAATTTTCCTTTGTGACTTATTATAAATGACTTAACAAAGTTTGTTTTATTAGTAGAACTTTCTAGGAAACTATTTAGAACATAATAACAGCAAAATATGAGTAATACATTTGAATTTATTTCAATGCCTAGTTCGTTGTTCCAGTAGCTGTCATGGCGTAGACATGTAATAAATGTGACAGAACGCAATTTGGTTTTTCATAACATGTTTGAAATTAAACATACGGACGCGCATAATATCACGGCAAAAATTAACTCAACGGAATATGATGATGAAAATGTGTCATGTTGTCTTGCGTTTCACAAAAATATGTATTACTTAAAACAATGTTTAAGGTAAATATTTATCTGTAATGCCAAATAAAATGGCATTGTAGTCAGATTACAACAAAGTCAAGTCAAGTCAAGTCAAAATCATTTATTCATGTAGGTCACAAGGTGACGCTTATGAACGTCAATTTTAAAATTTAATTACTTAATGCTTCTATACTTACATTTACTGCCTCGTTCGCAATAGGTAGCACCACGAGAAAGAACGGGCAATAAAAATCGTGGCCACTCTTTTAAATCGCCGATATTATGGTACATATTTTTATTTTTGTAAGGAGCTGCAACTGTTACACATTGTACTTAATTACTTGTAAATAGTAATGAGTTACAGACATAATACTTAAGCAATTAATGCAGTTACTAAATGAAGTGCTTTAGTTAGCCTTCCAATGTGAATTATGTAACAGGAGCATCCACTTACGTTTTATAATGTAGACAACTCGTGACCATATTCAGAACTATGGTGGAAATGTATGTCACAGAAGTGACGGTATATGAATACACAAAATTACAAAAACGTTAGTTCACACAGTAAATTTTAATAAAATTAGTGGAACAATAATGGAAATGTAAATGTAGTAAGTGGAATGACCTAATAATAAACGAATAATAATTTAAAACAACTAGAAATGTTATATAATGATAAACTGAAAAATGCAAGTATCTAAATAAATTCTAAATAAGTAGTAGATCATGAGTTGTCTAGTGTAAGTGAACCATCCATCCTTATCACTGAAATAATTATTAACAGTATAATAACCTTACCTAATAAGGCAGTCTTTTATTTTACTTTTAAACGTATTAAATGGTAATTCTAAAAGACTAATTGGTATTTTATTGTAAATACGAATACCTAGCCCTACAAAAGAATTGTTAACTTTATGTAAACGATGATAAGGGGCATATAACTTATGCCTGTTTCGAGTATTTATATTATGTATATAACTTTTTTTATTACTACAAAAAGTGATGTACATAATATAAATACTACAAAAATAAACCTATATTTTGCCAACATACAATATATTAGCAAATAAGAACTGCGAGGCTACTGTTAGAATTCCTATAGACTTAAAGCGTTCCCTAAGAGTATCTTTTGCACCTAACATGTATATTGCTCGTAATGCTCGTTTCTGTAGAACGAAGATATTCTGCATATCCGCAGCTTTGCCCCATTACAAAATGCCGTACGACATGACACTATGAAAATAGCTAAAATATACTAGACGAGCTGTGTCGACATCAGTAAGTTGTCTAACTTTTCTGACAGCATACGCTGCAGAGCTGAGCTTACCTACAAGAAATGCTATATGTGCACCCCATTGTAACTTATTATCTAATGTAATGCCTAGAAACACTGTAGGGTCAACTGTTTCAAGTTCCTCCCTATCTAGCATAATATTAGGTCCCAGTTGTCTAACGTTAGGTAAAGCAAATTTAACGCATTTAGTTTTTGCTTTTTAGAATTAAGTACTAGGTTGTTTGCTGTAAACCATTATGTAACTTGTATAAGTGCATTATTAACATCATCAAATTCATTCCTATTCCTGTCTACTTTAAAAATAAGTGACGTATCATCTGCAAAAAGTACGACATCACAGATGCTTTTTAAATAAAAAGGTAAGTCATTCATATATACAAGGAATAGAAAAGGACCTAGAATTGAACCTTGTGGAACGCCTAACTGTATAGGTAATTTAGAGGATGTAGTCTCATTTACATCGACACACTGAAATCTCTGCTGCAGGTACGATTCGACAACACTAAGTGCGGTTTCCTCTACGCCGTAGTGGCGGAGCTTACGCAGTAGTGTGTCGTGATGAACGCAATCAAATGCTTTTGAGAGGTCACAAAATTCCAGGCATTATAAACGTGTTTTATGAGAGCAACACCCGCATCAGTAGTGGATCTACCTTTAGTTAATCCGTATTGATCTTTGTGAAGCAGACTATTTAAATTAAAGTGTCTTAATAAAATCTTTTCAAATATTTTACTAAATGCCGGCAATATGGATATGGGCCTAAAATTATTTATGTCATTTTTACTGTCAGGTTTGAATAAAGGTATGATTTTACTTAACTTCATCAAATCCGGAAATACGCCTAGGTCAAAACATTGGTTAAAAATTATAGAGAGGTAAGGCGCAACAGTCTCAACTATAGTACTTAAAATTTTAACTGAAATGCCCTAAAAGTCGCCGGTATTTTAATAGTAATTGAATTAAATGCGATCATTATATCTTGCGGGGTGACGTGCTCGAATCTAAACACGCTCTTGCATTCAGGTACACTGCTAAGCAACAAATTTCCAGCGTATAAAGACGATGATTGTAAGGAGCTAGTAGTTGTTATTGGTATGCTTGCAAAGAAACTATTGAACATATGCACAACTTGAGATTTGTCTGTGACTAATAAATTGCTACCTTTGATTTCAAATTGGTTATCTCGTTGTTGTGCTCTACTGGTTTCATTATTTATAATTCTTATATTTCTATTTCTTTAATTATAATTGTCGATTGCTTAATTTTACCACTAATAAATTTTGATTATGCCATAATAAAAACTGGTTTAAAAATTTTTGAGTAGCTTTTTACATAATTTAGAAACGGTGTATAAAATCTATGTTGTTTCAAACCATATAATTCAAACAACTTGGCTCTACTTCTGTATATACTTTAGTGGCCCACTGGTTAAAAGAAAACCTATTACTTTTAAGGACCTGTATGATATGCAGATAACTGTTATTCTGTAGTAGATAAGTGATTTGTGAACCTATACCTACTTCCTTTTTAAACATAAAAGACCATAAGTTCACACATCTTACAGGTTGGTTTCGATCTCACCTACTAGATAAACAACAGTGAACCCATATATTTATAACATGACTAGACTGCGCACACGACTCCGCCCGCGTGGGACTTGGTCATCGCGGTAAGCTTATGTTTCCCTTCAGTAGCCTAGGCATTTTTATAAACAAAATTAATCTTTAACATTGCTCTCTTGCGACGTGAAAGAGGCACAAACACACTTTCGCATCAATACTTCATATAATAAAGTTGAAGAGTTTGTTTGAACGCGCTTATCTCAGGAACTACTGGTTCGTATTGAATTTCTTTTTGTGTTTATTGAGGAAGGCTAAAGGCTATATAACATCAGGCTATGAGCCAAGGGTGCGGAACAGCAGCATTAATAAATAGCGCGGGTGCAACCGCGTGCTCATCTAGTGTATAATATTAGTATAGATCTCACGCTGTATATTTTTTTTATAGACTCTCGCCTTTAACCCGGAAGGTGTAGGCAGAGGTTTAACATTACACCCACATTTCATGTTATACACCGCTATTTTTTATTTAGTACAAAAACTTTAAGGACAGATTAGCGAAGATATTATTATCATATATGTGACGTAAGAATTTCATAATATCAATAAAAAGCAAAGTTATTATCATTTGTTTATTGTAGAAAATCTCACATAAATCATAGTCATATTTTACAATCCATTCACTAATTCATTGATAATATTCCATCCTGCTCATTCGCATTCTCTCTGTCGCACTTATGATGTAGGTAGCAATAGAAAATAAAATGAAGAAAAATAATAAATGTAGGTAGTTATTTTTTAATTTTGTTAGTTCTACCCTCTCCTTCATGCTTCATTCGGGCGTAGGACCGGTAACATTTATCGTTTAACAAGTAATTAAATACGGAGGTATGTAATTAGAAAGCAAACAAATATCAAAATAAAAGATGGTGTTCTGGACTAAAAGAAAAGAGTAATTTTGGCGTATTTATGAAGTTAGAATCATCTGCTATTAACAAATTATTTTATCATCATCATGTCAGCCTAGAGACGTCCACTGTTGGACATAGGCCTTCCTCAAGGTGTGTGGAGAACACAGACCGATTTTGAGGCGCCTGCATCAAATTATTATTTACTAAAGTACGTATGATTTACTAAACTTACAAGTATTTCCATTGTCCTTCGAAATGTCCACCACCGTTGTCAAAAGCATCCAATATGCACTGTTTTAATGGTTTGACACTGATCCGGTCACTTTTGTACACTCACAATACGATGTCCATGGGTACACAGCTGCACTCGCGATTTTTCCACTCAAAAAGTACGCACGAAGCATAGCTACATACTCCCGTGATATGAACTGATATGATAGGCCATCGCGTCAGGCAAACGTAGACAAACAATTAAGTTTTGCAACGAAATTAGATACGCTGACTTTCACTAGTAATTTAGTACTGTCTGTTGCATCGTCGGGGCGTGGCGCAGGCGCAGAGGAGCGGGGGGGGTAATTTATCAATGGTATGATAGTACACGGGTCGGTCATAGTATTAGTATTGCATTTACCAATTATCACGTATTTTTGTGGACAGTTTTGAGACAGTTTTGGGACTTAGTGTTTTTATTTTTCAACTACATAAATATGATCAGTTAAAGATACTTAGTGCCCTGTTAAATTTTTTGTACTAATTAAAAAATAGCGGTGTATAGGTCTCACGTAATAAGGGGCGAGCCTATTGCCGCTATCGGGAATTTTTTCAGAATCCGTGCTGCTATTGAGAGTTTGGAAAAAGCCAGTAACACTTTTGCCCGACCCAGAAATCGAACCCGGGACCTCCCGATCAGTAGATGCATATGCATCCACTGGACCACGGAGGCAGTCGCTGTATAAATATGTACTTAATTTGATATCACCACTATTACGGTTAGGTTTTAGGGCTCACAAATAACGTATGCAGCGTGTGGTTTATGTAGCAGAGCATGTATGAGCCATTGAACCGTCAATTATCGCGGTAATCCTGATGATCGACATCATTGGATTCGAATTTTAGAGCCAAAATGTTGCTAGCTAAGTCAGACTAGTCGAAAAAAGCTAACAGATAATAAAATATGTGTTAAATAGCCGAGTAGAGAGTATAACGGATTGCTACGCAGTGTCAAAGCCACGGCGCGTATCACTGACTTTTCGAAGTTCTAAGATTTTGTCTGAGGGTCCTCTATAAAGGTGCTGTTACACTTGAGCATTCACCTGAAAGGAACATTCCTGCAAATGTTACATAACAGAAAAACAAATGGGGCTGTTTTAGCGAGCATTATATTGAGCGTTCTGACGAGCATTCTAGTGAACGGACAGTAAGCTACGACCTTTTTGGTGATTAGAGCGTTCGCTAGAAAGATCGTGAAAATGTTCGTAGCGATGTTAGGCTCTGTTCATTGTTCAGTTTCAAATCATCAAAAGGAAAAACGGCGATTGCTCGCTGTTCTGTTACAAGTGAATACTCAAGTGTATCAGCGCCATAATAAGCTGGGAAGACATGTAAAGTCTACCCCCTAGGTACCTAGCCCCTAGGTACTTGGCCTTTTTGATGGACTATTGCCTAACCGTTTTCATAGTGAGAATAGAGCCGTACCCAACAGTGAGACAGTTTGAAATTAAACTACAGTTTACGCATTTTTTCGTGAAGTATTTGTTCTACTGAAATAACATTTAAACCAAATGCTCCAGAATCTAAATTTATTATCCGACGTTTCAGCTACTTTACAGTAAGCGTGGTCACAGAAGACTGAGATGACATCTCTCTAACTACGGAATTCAATATTCGATCTATAGATAGATCTGTAGATTTTAGATTCGTTTTTGACATAAGCTCCATTTAAAATATGTCAAACACGAATCTCGAATCTCAAAATCCATGTATGGATCGAATATTGAAAATGGCCGTTAGTCTAGAATGTAAAAATTACTTCTACATTAAATTCAAAGACAAATGTCATCTCAGTCTACTGTGATCACAGTTACCAATAATACAAGATGCAGAACGTGGAAAGCAGAAAATATCTAAAAAATTATTTCGACTATTAAAAGTTCGATGTTTAAAATATTCACAGGATCCATCGACATAAGTTACCGTCCAACAACATAATGCATCGGTTACGACTGTTGGCAACTATTCTAACGGCCCGGCCACGGGAACCGGCGACGCGACCTGCGACAAGCGATTTCGATGTACATGGCGCGTTTAACTACGCCGCGGCGACCGATGTCGCCTCACAGTAAACGCGCCATGTACATCGAAATCGCTTATCGCAGGTCGCGTCGCCGGTCTCCGTGGCCAAGCGGTAACATTATATTTCGACTATTTTCGACCCCAGCCCGCCATGTTTTCGCTTTAAACTATTTTATTTGTGACATTGTCATTTTACCGTATTGCGAGCTCTGTTATAGATATTTATGGCAAGTTGTAGCAGAATTTAAGTTTATTAGATGAACGGAGCCAATATTGTAAATCGAATCCAATTTTTCAGTAACCAAATCCAATGCAGTTGAATTTATATAGCTGCATAAATAATATAATAAACCAAGGTATTTTGTTTGTTTGAACACTTTTTCTGAAAAAAGACAAAACCGATTTGTAGAATTGTTTTTGCATTATACAGTCCATTAGTAGGAGCCGAATTGGGTTTATAACATCAAATTACGAGCTTAAGGAGTGCGTCAGTTAACATCATTGCTAAAAAAATATTAAATGAAATCAAAATCGTATCTCTAAACCTAACAATTTTCACATAAGTCGGCAGAGAACATTACACAAAGCTCGACATCTATGCGAGCTTTGTGTAATGTTTTTTCGTAGTGACCTCTAGGTCACTACGAAAAAATTGGTAATAAGCCCTATCGTTATGATGACTAGTTTATATCAGAAACTTGTCCTACGTACAAGCGACTTTATAAAAACACAAAATAAAACAACGCATTTTAAATTCATATAAAGCAGCATTATTATGCAATGTCAATACGTTACAACACTACGGTTGATTCGAGTGCAAATATTCAATTTTGGCCTGAAATGCGTCGGTTTTACGATAGTAACTTTGTTCCCCTTGCAACCAAGTACTATTGTGCCGTTATCGGGAAACTATGAGCTTATGATACTGCATATCTACTTTCTCCCTTGAATTTTAGGGGAGATAGAAGTTGGTGGTTGTCTTTATGTATTGACAACCAGATTGTTCAATGCTTTGGTCATTACAAACTCTACTTCATTGTAAAATGTGTTATCGTCAGGGTTGGAGAGGTAAAATCTTTTTATTGTGATTTTTTATAATCCAATTCTACATTTCAGGTTTGTGTGGTGATGGAATAAGTCGGTTTCACTACTCCATTTGTTTGTGGCGTAAGAGGTGACTAAAGAAAATATACGCAGCAAATAATTATATAATATCTTTGGGAAGAGAGGCAAAACTTAACATCAAACTCAATATCAACCTGCCTGGTATATACGCCAAATCAT
The DNA here is from genome assembly GCA_944739405.2 of Euclidia mi. Classification (NCBI taxonomy): domain Eukaryota; kingdom Metazoa; phylum Arthropoda; class Insecta; order Lepidoptera; family Erebidae; genus Euclidia; species Euclidia mi. The sequence goes on from OX123183.2 coordinate 46,616,517, forward strand.
CCAACTTACTCACAACACCTCTCTATTAACTATTATATATTAGTATTTTGATATTATAATTTTAATCATCATCATATCAGCCAAACGACGTCCACTGCTGGACATAGGCCTCCCCCAAGGTTCTCCACACAGACCGGTCTTGAGCCGCCCGCATCCAACCGCCTCCCGCGATCTCGACGAGGTCGTCGGTCCACCTTGCGGGGGGCCTACCTCTGCTGCGTCGTCCGGTACGTGGCCGCCACTCCAGAACCTTTCTGCCCCAACGGCCATCGGTTCTTCGAGCTATGTGCCCTGCCCACTGCCACTTCAGCTTGGCTATCCGGAGAGCTATGTCGGCGACTTTGGTTCTACTGCGGATCTCCTCATTTCTGATTCGCTGATTCGATCTCGCAGGGAAACTCCAAGCATAGTCTCTCCATCGCCCTCTGAGTGACCTTGAGCCTTCTGATAAGGCCCATAGTGAGCGACCACGTCTCTGATCCGTAAGTCATCACTGGCAACACACACTGGTCAAAGACTTTCGTCTTGAGACACTGCGGGATATCGGACGAGAAGATATGTCGTAGCTTCCCGAACGCTGCCCAACCGAGTTGGATTCGACGATTGACCTCCTTCTCGAAGTTGGACCTACCTAATTGGACTACTTGTCCCAGGTAGGTATACTTGTCGACAACTTCGAGCGTAGAGTTCCCAACCTGAATAGGAGCAGGTACAACATGGACGTTCGACATGATTTTCGTCTTGTCCATGTTCATCTTAAGACCTACTTGTTGAGAGACTCTACAGAGGCCATCGAGCATTGTGCCTAGGTCTTCCATGGTCTCAGCCATGACTACGATATCGTCTGCGAATCGAAGGTGAGTGATGTACTCGCCGTTGATGTTGATGCCGAGCCCATTCCAGTCCAGAAGCTTGAAAACATCCTCCAGCGCAGTGGTAAACAGTTTCGGGGATATGACATCCCCCTGTCTCACCCCTCGCTGGAGTTGAATAGGTTTCGAACTCTGGTCCTGGAGATGGACTGACATAGCGGCGTTCTCATACAAACACTTCAGCACTTCGATATATCGGTAGTCAATCCGGCACCGTTGGAGAGAATGTAGCACCGCCCAGATTTCGATCGAATCGAAGGCTTTCTCATAGTCCACAAACGCCAAGCATAGGGGCTGGTTATACTCCTCGGACTTCTGTACAACCTGCCGCAGCGTATGTATGTGGTCTATGGTACTATAGCCTTTACGGAAACCGGCTTGTTCGGGAGGCTGGAAGTCGTCTAGCTTGCTCTCGAGACGATTCGTGATGACCATCGAAAACAGCTTGTAGTCGTGGCTCAGAAGTGTGATGGGTCTGTAGTTCTTTAAGAGGGTTTTATCCCCTTTCTTAAAGAAAAGCACCACCACACCTCTGTGCCACGCCTGTGGCGTTTTACCCTCGAGAATGACGGAATTAAATAGCTTCCGGAGGGCTTCTCTAGCGGGTGCACCGCCGGCCTTCAGAAGCTCGCTCGTAATTCCGTCATCACCCGGCGCCTTGTTGTTTTTGAGCTGTTTGAGAGCCACACTAATATCGTGCATGCTGACGTCCGGGATATCTTCGGTATAGTGTCGGGTCAATCCAGCTCTAGAGTCTGACGCTGGAGTGCTTGCGGGTTGTTGCGTTGTCGTGTATAGCTGTCCATAGAACCTTTCGATCTCCTCCAAGAGCTCAGGCTTGGACGATACGATTCTGCCATCTTCCGTCTTCAGCTTTGTCAGCTGACTCTGCCCAACAGACAGATCCCTCTGGAACACTTTGGAACCCTTATTCTGCTCGATCGCCTCATGAACACGTTTTGTGTTGTATTGGCGGAGATCGCGAGTCAGAGACTTAGAGATCTGTCTGTTGAGGTGCCGATATTTCGGCATGTCGTCGGAGGATAGCAGAACCATCTTGCGCCTTTCCTCTAACAGCTCGAGGGTCGGATCCGAGATCTTGCTGGTTCTCTTGCTTTTCTGGGGCTTAAAGAATTTAGCCCCTGTTTTATGGACAGCATCCACGAACCCGTTACTGTACTCGTCCACATCTACGCATTCGCCGAGGCATTCGAAACGGTTCTTGAGTTCGAGCTGAAAGCTCTCGGGGTTTTGGATATGAACCGGTGCCGGTCGGAGCGTGGACTTTATCAACCTCGACCGTTCGAAGCTTGTACAGATATTCAATGTGCCTCTTACTATTCGGTGATCGCTCCCCACTTTAAGTGAATTTATCACGGAGACATCATTGAATATCTGCCTCTTAGTCGACATGATAAAGTCGATCTCATTTTTGGTTGCACCGTCTGGACTTACCCAGGTCCACTTGCGGCATTCTCGCTTCTTGAAGAAGGAGTTCATCATATAGAGTCCTTCCTTCTCCATAAAGCTAGCTAAATTTTAATACTGCATTTAAAACAATATGAACAACTACAATTTTATTATTACACTCATAATCTACAGAGAAGCAACCAAACTCAATTAGCTAACAAAACTGCCACTCAAACCACAATTTAATAGAATTAAATTAATTGACCTTTATTTTCTCATTTCATACACAATGTTGGACGATAATTTTCAAAGAGTTTATTCAATATTATTTAATAAACTTTGTTTGATTTCGTACGCCATAATTGAGTTACTTTTTCACTCGCCGTTAATAACACCCCCTAGACATAATGTATGTGTTATCAATTATCATATAAGTTGGACGAAGTGCTCACCAAATGTATCGTTCTCATATTTCAAGCGTCACATGGAAACGTCTCGCGTACAATCTGGCTGTGCTTATATAAATAATTACTCTATGTAATAGGCTATTAATGTGCCAAGCAGATAGAGGGTGTTATACTATACGTCGAGCATATCATCGATACCATTTGTTCACTAAGAGTAGCAGCTAAATGTGCCATGTATTATTATATTTTTGTCAGTGTTATTACTAAAAGTGAACCATAATATTTCATACTAATATTGGCTTTAACTTGAGCCCCATGTCGGCAATATATCAACTAATAAGAATTAGTTAAATATAATATTAGTATGAAAACCAATATGGCTGGAGATACTACTTTCAAATGTAATGTGTACTTTGGTAAACATTACATTTGAGTAGTAGCGGTCAGATTTGAATTCACATTTAGTCGATTAATGTTGGAATGCTAAGCAAAACTGAAAGGTAAATATTTTCAAATAGCAATTGTAATTAAATAATAACTCCATTTGTTTAGACTTTTTACGACAGGCAAAGTAGAAACTAATGCCCACTTATATGTGCTTAATTACACGTATTTAAAAAAAGAGACCGAAATATATTTCTTTGCTATTTTTATTTTCAATTTAACTGCTTACTATGAATATTATCAAGATTAGTTGTTGTTTTAAAGATTGTAAATTCAACCGAAATGTCTAGAATACTACGTTTTCATAATAACCCGACGCACAACGCGGTGACCGCGACTTTTCAATTCCTGCACTAGAAATAAATCTTCTGTTGTGCGCGCCTTTACAGTGTAATTTGCATCCATTCCATCAACGGAAACACAAAAAATGTAAATCTTGTAAATCACATAATTTCGACGCTGTACTATGGGTACGGCAAAGATAGTGTAAATCACTATACATGCTTATTGTGTGTTAAGAAAACAAATATGCAACGTGTAGTTTCAGATTTACTTAAAACCTTGATGTGTAAGTATTTCATAATTCTAAAGTTATTCCTGAAAAATTATACAGTTTATGCAATAAATATGTTTGTATTGTCTATTTGAATCTAATTTAATACCTACTTATGGTGGCTATCACTAATTATAATTCTACTAACACTATCCATGTAAGAGGAATCATTATAATTATTGACAACAAATACGTAATAATTGGGTTTACATAAGCAAAGGGTCAATTTTCGTAACTGCTGTCATATCTATATACTAGATGAGCCCGCAGTTACACCCGCGTTATTTAAGGCTACTACTCTGCTCCCGTGATTCATAGCGTAATGATATATAGCCTATAGTCTTCCTCGATAAATGGTCTAACTAACACTGAAAGAATTTAAAAATCGGACCAGTAGTTCCTGATATTTGCGCGTTCAACCAAACAAACAAATAAACTCCTCAGCTTTATATATTAGTATAAGATGTATATGTATCATCATAAATTATATTGGCAGAAAGTAACTTAAATAAAATACTCATTAAAATCAGTCAATATTTAAATAAAGTTTCTTGTTTCTTTTTAATATTCTTATCCAGTCGCAGATTCTGATAATTTCAAAGTGCCTGTAACTGCCTATTTAATTGAGAACATTTCAAGTTTCAGAACTCTCTAAACGTAAAGAGATTTTGTTCTACCAATTTTGTTAATGTTCTATTAAAGTAGAACATATTTACATCGCCTGACAGTTTAAGGTTATAAAAGAATAGAAGTTAATAGAATTGAAAAAAGATATTAGAATTCATTTTAATTGTAAATACATTATATTGTAGCATGGGAGCCAGTTTGATTAAATGCATGAAACTCTCTTCAAAAAATAAAATTAAAACGCAATGCCACAAAATCGTTTTTATTTCGATAAGGGCGTTTCAAAATGATATAAATTATTTTGTGTGCCTGGAAGTAATCGAGAGTTTTATAAAATGCATAAAAAGAAAAAGTATATTCCACAAAAACATCAGCAGAAAATACTGCACACATATAGATCGGTTTGTACTCTTGTTAGAGACGTGAGTAGTGTCTGTTTAGCCATTAACGTCAAATTCCTAGTACAGCAAAATGGCAGAAACAAAATATGTTTTGCAATAAATCGAACGGATTCTAAGCTTATGGATAAAGCTTTAGTGAGAGTCAAATTAAAATTGCAAATCATGACGAACATTACATTTTGAAGGAATAGAAATCGAAGTTAAAAAGGTGTTTATTAATTTAAAAAATAATCATAACATAGCAATGCTGTCGTGAAAAGCCAAAAGACTGTATTATGATAAAAACGACTTCGAGAAAATGATTAAAATAGTACTCATACAGTTTTTGGTCTTTCACATAATATAGTAAACATGAAATTATATGAAATTGGTATCATTGTGAAGGTATTTTAATGGTGACTACAGCCTTGTTAAAAATATTACTAGAATTAAAAAGTCTTGTTATTTCTTTCTTCTAAAATTAGAGATTTTAATTCCATTAAGTCCATCTCATGCGGTGCACATTACCACCGGTAGCGGGGGCCCTGTTCGAAACCGGTGGGTCTCGGGGTCTCAAGCGTAAGGGTGGCCGGGCTCTTCCCCGGCGACGTGCTGGTGGTGGCGACGACGGCGGGGAAAAATACTCGTCGCTCGACGAGCTCGACGCCTCAACACTCGGCGATGCTGGCGCTGGTGCCGGCGGCTGTGAGGCTGAGCTGAGCGACGAGTCCGGGGGTCTAAGTCGTGCTACTGCTGCTCTGGCTCTCGTCAACATATATATTTCTTGATATTATCATTATTTATTATTGTTTACAATTTTCCATTTGACACAAGGTGTCATCTTCGCTATGTTTTTCTAAATACTCTTTCTTCTGATTTTATGGTTTTTATAAATTATGTCTGTATATTTATCGGATATTGTATCTTCTTTTAGTTGTTTTACTATATAAATTGTACCGCAAAACTGTTATACAAAATAAAATGTAAATTTGCAAGAAAATATGAATTCATGTTGCTTCCAAGGTGTTGCCAGTATTATTATTATTATTATTATTATTATAATCCTGTTACCCCGTCCGTAACAATAATTATTACAAAAATCAGTCACCCTGTAAAAGTAAGTAACAAAATCCAAAGAACAGCATTTTAAATGAAATATTCAACTATTATTTTCTTTGGCATGTTCATGATAACAACGGTCCTCGAATCTTATTCAACGGGCATAAACATGCAATTGTGAGTCATAATAGATATTTTAATACCGGGACACAATAGCTTTTGAAAATTTAGCGTGGAACCATTTCATTTTCCAAATGCAACATTTGAATGGAGGCCAAGGAAAACAGGCGTTGGACGACACTGTCTTCCCTGCCTCATTGTCTCTCTGACCTTAATCTGACATTTTTGCTGCTCGCTTGCAGCAGAGATGATACACGAGAGTTTAATGTGTGCGTTGCTTTATAGTTCATTGAAAGTTTGAACGCAAATATACTGCAAACCTATATATTAAAAGAATTTGTGTTTTATAATACGAGTCGGCCAGCCCGTTGTACCCAACCGATTCACATGATTTTTTGTTTAAATGAAAGCTCTCGCTGCATAGATTTGTCATCAAGCATTAGAAATTACCTAACTTGCACATTCATCAAGTTATATGCAAAAACAGTTTTCTCCCATACATTTTTAACGTTTTCGTAGCCGTAGTCAATGACTTTCTGCTTCTATATATCTGGTTCTCATTGAGGTAGGCTTTTCGTTATAGGCCTACAACACGCGCTGAAAAGAGCTCTTTCATTAGATGGTATGTTCATTTAAATTGGGTAAGTTTGAAGGAAGATAGGTGTGGACAATGAACTTATTTTTCAATATTATATCTTAAGATTCCATTGCTTTCTCTCTACATGGACTACTTGGACGGTTCTAAATTCAAAAAAATTTTTATGGCATCTAATAAGTTCCTTGCGGTAACTGAAAACCGTTATGCCTCGTTAAGGTGACCTTGCCTTACTTTCATACGGGTGTGAGTGTGGTGGTGTGTAAAATTATACCCGGTGTTTAATATTCACCGAATGTTACCAGTTAACCCTTAATGTTGGGTGAACTGATCTCTGATGTGTAGGAATTTTCCCCCTTTTTTGTATCGCGATGAAATCCAGTTACGGACTGTCTCTCAAAGGAACCTCTCTGCCAACTCTGTACCGAGTTTGGGGCAGGTGGAGGGACAAATTAGAACTTGTGTTATGATATTGTTAATTTCTTAAAGACAGATTAATTAATAACTTGCTCTGTAAGTCACTCATATTTATATTATGCAAAAAATATGCGTAAATTACATTACAATAGCACTTGTTAAGGCGCACTGATTTGAATCAAAACAAACCGATTAAGCAGTGCGTGTTTTGCAGTGGTACTGATGATATAACGTCAGCGCTAGACCTAAGAGCGAGAGAGATAGTAATAAAATAAGAGAAATGTGCGCTCTGGCCAGCTTAGTATGGCAAAACACTGTAAAACGCTATACAGTCTTTTGCTTAGGTTAAGGTTGTTTTTTTTTATAAATGCATGGTTTTTGATTGTAGTATATCTCTATAAATAAACGTCGTATAGTAAAAATCGAGATATTAAGCTATAGAAGACCTCAAACCAAGCAGAATAAGCGTTGTTAATCAAAAGCACTGTATTCTTTAATACAGTATTTTGTCTTTTCACGGCAGAAAGGCCTTAATGTAATATCATTTAAAATATTTGCTTATTACTTTTAATTTGTACATTTAATTTTCTTATTCATTATTTTGAAATTATTCAATGCAGTTTACGATCTATTGTACGAGTCTTTTATTTAAACACGTATGATTGAGGATTACTCTGTCTAAGCTGGCCTTACCGGCATTTTTAAATCGCGCCCGATTATGCTGTGACTAATAAACATTACAGATTTTCACAATTTTATTATGCGTTGGCGATACAAAATGAGCAATACAATTCAAATTCAAATATCATTTTAGTATTGAATACAAATAATATCAATAATAGCGTCGATAATGAATAAAACATAATTATCAATGTACGCGTACATTTAATAGACTCATTAATTTGTATACAGTTGTCTGTCCGTGTTTATGATTTATAATCCATTTTATTTCCAAAACCTTTAACATATAAGTAATATAAGTAATACATATTAAATAGGTACAAGGGAAACGCACAGAATAAATAAAGGTAGGTACTTTGAAGAAGTGATTAATTAATTTTATTAGGTACCTGGAAAAGCTATAATCATACCGCGTGTAGTTTACATAAACATTATGAAATCCTATATCTGCGTAAGTGCTCTATTTCGCGAAACTATTTGGTTAGAAGCCCCTTCTTCGTCCTTGTGCAAATTCTGTACGAACGACAAACTTATGCGCAAGACATATTAAAGACAAGATATTTATACAATAGTCACTCAGGCGGGGTATGGCGTAATATTGGCGTAGTTCTGGTGCGATTTCATTTAGTGTTGCAATTACGTGGGTTTAAAAAGCAATGCACTAAATGTGGTATAAAACTAGAGGATCAATCAAGCGAACATTAGAAGATCGAACCTAGTTATGCTCTGACATTTCGTTCGTGACATCAAAGTTGTACCGTATGTACTATGGTAGAGGATAGTTATGGTAGTTAGGTACTCATCACAAGAAAAGTGTTTGAAAGGAGGACCAAAGATCACAATTTATTATTTAATTTCATATATTATTTGTTAATATTGTTACGAGCTGGGGTTCGGTGATAAATAAAGTACAGTTTAGTGGCATAGTGCATTTAATTTATCACCGAACCCCAGCTCGTAACAAATTGGTGTCAGAAGAAAGGGATGAATTATGCCGGTTATGCCGAAGGAAGAAACTGAAGGAGTGCGTACCAGGAACCAGCGCCAGCAAGACCTGGACCAGAGACGCTTCGGAGACGTTCCTTCTCCATCGTCTGGTGGACCAGGCGACTCCGCGGCTGCAGTGGAACCTGCAAGCGCCACACACTCCGTGACGGTGCTCGACATCGCGGCTCTGATGGCGTTCATGCAGGAGCAAGCTCGCCGTCAAGAGGAGCACGCGCACCGCCTAGAGAAACAGCTACTGCGTGACAAGGAGGAGCAGGACCGCCGTTAACAGGAGCAGGCTCGCCGTCAAGAGAAGCACGCGCGCCGCCTGGAGGAACAGCTACTGCGCGACAGGTATTATTGACTTGGGCGAAGCCGATGGCGACGTCTAGTTTTACATTAAATTCCTTTCACAAATTAATAACTTCATGTTAGTCTCATTTAGTACATTATATCAAAATACGTTTGTACTTATGTGGCGTCTAATAGGTAAATCTACTTCACGCTGTAGTTAACGTCACCTACTTCGTAACCTTGCTGCGTTAGTCGATGTCTCCGTGCCTTTGCTTCACTAGCTTTTGTTGTCAATTGTAGAGATAAGGATAGGTATACCTTTCTGTATCATGTGTACAGTACAGTAAGCTATATCCTTATCTCAACCTTTGACAACGCGTTTACTTTGAGTGAAATCCTTACAGAGATTATACTACAAGCTCAGTAGTATAATCTCTGTACGGCTTTGCACTTCTAAGAAAATCTACAACATTCACGGTCCACCAACATAGCTTGTGCGTCACGATAAGCCTCTACATTTCTTACTATCAGGAACCCTTAGACTGCCTCCGTGGTCCAGTGAATAGCGTATGTGTCTGCTGATCGGAGGTCCTGGATTCGATTTTCGATTCGATTCGATTAGATTTCGATTTCCGGGTTGGTCAAAAGTATTACTGAGTTTTTCCGAATACTCAGTAGCAGCACTGAATCTGGTGATGTGCCCGGCAACGTCAATATGCTCGCCCGCTATTACGTGGGACCTAAAAATTCATGGCGAAATGTGGGTGTAACATTAAACCATTGCCTACCCCTTCGGGGATACAGGAGTGAGTCTATAAAAAGAGACAGTTAGAAGATTTTCTGGTTGTTCCAAGATGAGGCTGGAATAATCACTCACCATACTCTATTTGTTTCTTTCGTGGTATAAACCAAATTATCGTCAACCAAACAAGCGTCCAAAACTCGGAAAAGACTTAACTTTTTAACTGAATAATTGATTTACTTGCGAACCAACATTAGTTCCAAGTCTTAAGTTTTAACTTTAGTCAGAACGGTAGCACAAGCTGGTTTTAAAATTATAAGTACTAAGTACACTGGACGTAAAATAATTTTGTTCAAAGCGGTAAGAAATTAAACATCACAGGTCTCGTGAACTGTGACACATTATTTTGTGCCCGTTTTACATAGTTTTGTCTGAAATTTCTTGTTTAAGTAGATTACATTTTTCTTTGAATGAGCAGTGTTCATTTAGTTTTTTGGTCAGAAAACGGTATGGGTAGGTTTGGTACGGTATTTGGCACACTTGAAACAATTACATAAAATTATATATTAAAAGTATTAATATTCCAGGACAGTTCACACCCCGCCAATCCCGCCATATAATTTTAAACTAAGCAGGGCCTGTACTATCGTTACCTTGTAAGTAATTACTGCCGCCTTTGTTGCAAGAAGAACTAGAGGAGTCACAAGTGCGACATGCAAAAAAGGATAGGAGGAGAAGTGGGCTGAGGCCTCCGACACTCTCACTCACCAAACGAAAGGCAACCGTATAATGTAACGTTACCTCGATATTCTGTGAACCCTCTCACTTACTAGTACTTCCTCTGTTACCTGAACTTATTTTAAGTATTTTTTTTTTTAAGATTACAGTCTTTCACGGATTGCTGCGCAGACCCTAGTGTCTTAACTACAGGTACTGAAAAACGAAACCAAATTTAATATTACGTTTTCTATTACAATATTTGTTGAATAATTTAGCTATAGAGTTCCCGTTTCCTTACACATTTAATATAAAGGCACCATCACGGTTTAACTTCCAACAGAATGTGTCGGTTAATGGTCTCCGCTGCGCATAATTATATAGGTTGCCGGTTCATTGCTCGCTACACCACATAATATAAACATTTTTGCTCAATTACCCCTTGATGAGGATAATAAAATGTTTCTTAAAGTGTTACACATACCGAATTGCTTGAGGAATACGTATTATAAATTTTATATTTTGTAATTTACTGTACATAGTATTGTGATAATTTAAAACGTGGAGACTTTTAACTTACTGGTTTAAGGTGTCGCTACAACGGTTACAAAATTATAACGGGCAACACAAATTACAAAACATCGTAATTTAGTAAACTATTATTTTAATAAAATACGTTACACTTCCAGTTGGTATGTTAAAAGCAGATTTGTTTTTTAAATAGTTATTGAAAAGTTGTTTTAAATTTTATAGTCTAAAAGAGTTCTAGTCTAGAAGATGAAGTTTTAGAAGATCTTGTTTAGTTATCTATTACCACCTATGCGAGATAATTAGCACTTTGCTAGTTACAACCTACTCACAGATCGTTTGAACATAAGCCATCACTTTGTCACAAAGGCAAATTCAATCACTCATAATAGTAATATATGTATAATATACCCACACTATATTCAAGTTAGATACGCAATCTTCATAGGTGAAATTCATAAGCAAGTTTGTAACAAGCAAACATCCTCCAAAACTTTTCTGACTCGCTACACATTAACCTACTCCGCATATAGTTTTGACAGCGTGAACTTCACACCCTCACAAGAGTAATGAAAGTAGACAAAATAAGGGAACACTGATTTGGCGAGAAAGTATTCAGAAACGTTGATCAGCTGATCAAATGTGCTAACAAAAGTTTTGATCATGTTTGATCAATCAACGTTCTTGTTCAACTGAGAGAGCGCATTACTGTTCGCTCATCCGTCCTTTATGTAGTGGGGTTATCTATTGTTGTACGCCTGCTCTAGGCTAAATGTGTGCTTAGCTCTAAGTGTGTTGCCTAGCGAAACTTAGTTTTAAGCTGGTCTACAAGATTCAAAGAAGAATTTATTATATAGGAACGGTAAAACGGTAAACATATATTTAAGTTGAGGAATTTCTGCCGATTTTGATAAAGTTTCAGATGGCCTTTTAATTATCGCTAGGATTTTTAATAGATAACTTTCGCCTGACCTTAAATTGATACTGGATAGTGCTATTATGTTTTTTATTCGTGTGGTCTGGCAAAAAAAGTTAAGAATATACCCCCGAGAAAATCTCTGGAAAGAAAACCATAGTCCATTAAATAATGGTCAGATATTTTGTTAATTCCAGCTGAACCAGCTAAATATGAACCTGAGAGAGCCCATTGCTCATAGTTTTTAGTAGCACCATAGATTTATTATTGAGTAGCACTGTATATGACTTATTGATGATTTTACATCCATCCATCTGTCATTTGTATTTAGTAGTGACTGACAGACAACGCACAGCCAAAAGAACACGGCGCAAGCTGTTGGACATGTATGTTTCTTGACGTGTGTAGGTGAATACGAAGAAAGGAAATTCTTACCTTAAGAGGTAAAATAGTTCTAAGCGGGCAAATCTAGTTCGATGTAACACGAATGTTTGTGAGTGTTTGTTACTCTTTCACGTCAAAACTACTGATCTCTATCTGATTGAATGAAATTTTGCAATCCTCTACCGATACCCCCACGAGGCGGCATTGCGTGTGGAATCTAGTTTTTATTATAACATAGAGCTTGAAAGTAAGTGTGGGGCTGATCCTTCCACATGACCATAGGTTATGACACAAGGTCCCTAAAACATATGCGTTGATGGACGGACGGTCGTTCTGGCCGAAGTGTTAACGATGATACGGTTATGTCCCTCGTAACCTGATGGTTATAGCCCAAATTAATGTTTCATTGCCTATAACATTCGCGTAAAGCGGATATATTTACAATTAATTAATGTGAGGTCAGAATTAAGACGAAGACTGGACGTAAGGAAACAGGTAACCGGTGCTGTGTACACTTAGGTTTTGTTCTATGATGAATTCATAGGAAGAGCACAAGGCATTGGTTTAAAGTCGTAAGTCTTACGTTAAAAGTTGAAGCATTAGATTGGACGAGTCAAAAGAACACAAGTAGCCGTCCAGCACAACAGTGAGAAAATTATTATCCTCTTGAGTGTTATTGAACACACAGGTGTTCGAATATCGCGAACCAGTCGAAACATTTAAGAAGACCTATAGGAACAGACTAACATTGTCTCAGTAAAACGTTATTTTCTAAGGTCAGTGCCCCTGCCGGGTTGACTGAAAAGAAACCTGAGAATCACTTTTTGTTGGTATAGAGATGCCTATTAAATGAAGTGAAGATCTCGCTTTTACTATTGCCCTATATCCAACTGACAACCGAAGTCAGACAGTCTCGGTAAAGAAAATTAAAGAGACCCGATCAGAAACAGAAGAAAAATAAGATAAAACTATAAAACAAGCGTTGCTCTAGTAGATCTGATTCTGAACACAGATAAATATAATTTATAACATCATTACATTTTCGATAAATAAATATTTTATAATTACGATACACCTATAGCCAGAGGCGTTGTAATTTATACCACTGATGTACAATAGTCGTCTAAGTCACCATACATTTAAATCAATTGATCCAAACTCGATTAATATAACGTAACCCTATACCAGCTCAAACAATCAACAGCAGTTTAATTGGTGTTAACCTCTTGTATGCCGGAATACCAGACACAATTAAAAAGCTATTGTGTCTCGCGTAGATCTGCGTTCCGGCATACAAGGGGTTAAAGTACGTAAATACCAGTAGGTTTTTTTTTATACATTTTTTTTATTTATCGGCTCACGCCTGTATCCCCGAAAGAGTAGGGAGAGGTGTAAATATTACACCCACATTTCGCCATGAATTTTTAGGTGCCACGTAATTGGGGGCGAGCCTATTGCCGTTACCGGGCACATCACCAGACTCCGGGCTGCTACTGAGTATTCGGAAAAACCCAGTAATACTTTTGCCCGACACAGGAATCGAACACGGGACCTCCGATTAGCAGTCGCATACGCTATCCACTGGACCACGGAGGCAGACTCCTCAGTAGTATTTTTTAAATAGCCTAAAATTAATTTAATTTATTTAATTGGTTTGATGTGAAAAAGTAAGTAAGCATATAATTTTATCTCCGAAGGGGTAGGCAGAGGTGTATTACACACCCAAACTTTGCCAGTTATGTTTTGGTCCCAATGTAATGGGGGCGAGCCTATTGCTATATTACTGGCCACATTATTCTATTGTGTCTGGCGGTCGGACAGTGAAAGTGTTAAGCAAGCGATGGTTAACATTTTTAATGCACACAAAACTTCGAAAAGTCAGAGGTGTTTGCCCAGGGTACCTGGGAATCGAACTCGAGACCATCGTCTCGGTTGTCTGTTACCTACAATTATGTATGTACAAGTTCTAGACACCTAATGTTTTCATTTCTATAAACAAAAAATTCTGTCAAAGCCACCGCTTTGACGGAATTTTTTGTTTGGTATGCGGGGAAAGGCGGGGCTACAAAAATGCATTCTTATTGGCCGGTTCAAATTAAAAATTTTAATAAAAAATCGGAACGTCGTAACCCATATCTAGTGTTGGGATTGGTCTTATGTAAGACGTATAAATCTAATGTTTTGTCAGAAAGAGTTCGCCTTACGTGCAGAGGCGGCTCGTGAAAGATTATATTGGGTGTTCACTAAAAAAGAAGATGAAACTGCTTACAATTTATTTTGTGAATGCTTTTACGGTTAATAGTAAGATGTGCTAAATCATCGATACCTACCTGAACCGTCCACGCAGTATCAACTCCGGCGCCACTAAACAAAATACACGGAAAACAAAACCGCTTCTTACTTCCTTCGCATTTTCGCAACCACATAACCAAAGCGTTTTATCGTATTGGTCGTTTTCTAAAGTTTTTTCACAGTTTTTTATAAAGTTCTAACTATCTATCTATATTGTCACGCCTGTCTCCCATTGGGGTAGGCAGAGACTATGGAACGCCACATGCTTCGGTTCAAACATACCTCTTTCGCTTCCTCGCTATTCATTAACCTCATCATGCATGCGCGTCGGTTATGGGTACTTTTAATTTGGCCCTTTTTTAGTACGTCACCTATTTGATCGGCGTACGTCCGCCTAGGGCGTCCCCTACCGACATTTCCATTAATTCTCGCACAATACACTCCTTTCGTATTTCTTCTTTCATCCATCCGTTTATAAAATTAACGCTGTTATATTCCATATTAGTTACACAATTTAACTGTCTTTCTTAAACATATACACACAATCACACATACAATTAACAATATTTTAAACACCAATCCTTTTCTAATTACCATCGCACTTGCAGAGAAATGTTTTGCTTTTGTTTACATTCAAATGATACCGGCAAAACACTATTAAAAAAAAACGGCGCACACGTTTTAATTTTTCTTCGTGACAAATGGTCATATCATTTAGTCGGGTAATATATTCGCGCATGCGCACCTCGTCAAGCTAGGCAGGAGCGCCGCTCCGTATTTGCCTTATTTCTCATACAAATATTTTGTCTCACGCGCCCAGCGCATAGAACGCTCTCTCTTTCGCACTCATTACATTTCAGTATTAAGCGTTGTACTAAGCTTTCGTCAACGAAGAGCGCTGTTATGAGCGCTCCACTCAACAAAAATATCTATGTATGTTTCAAGAGTGTTGAGTTGTTGACAAAATTATGATAAACAGTTTAGTAGTCAAATACTTATTTGTAGATATGCATTATAGAAAAGAGAATAGGTGTGTATTAAAATATTGAGCATGTTTTTAGAAAAAGTTTATATGAGTTGTATACATATATTTTATAATTTTGGGAGTTCACTGCTCCAGCGCTCCTTTGAACGAGCCGCCACTGCTTACGTGTGCCGTCTAGTAGGTTGGGTTGTCGTTGTACAAGTTCTATCAAAATTGATCCATCAGTCAATGTTGCCAATCAAATCGTAATAGTTAAACAAAGTTGATTATAATAACGGATAAGAATAGTTAATAATAGTTTGGCTTTAAATTAATAAAGGTATGCCTTCTTCGAAATCATCTCAGGTATCTAATTATATAGACTAAACTAAATAATTTCCAAGAATCCATCCATAACTTTCAAGACTGGCTGGTAGGCGGACGGGAAAGTAAGGCTTCGTCTGAAACCAATTTCTTTCATATTACCTATATCTTTCTCAGACAACAGCTCGTACCTATAAATACATAACTGTTGTTAAATAACAACGACTTTCTTTGGTTGCATCGCGACAGGATACCGAAATATTACAGACTTTTCGCTATCACGATTGCTTTTGATTATACACTGAATTCCTAGAACGCTGTATTGGTTTTGCTCTTTTTGTCGGGCAGGTCTATTCTCAATTTTTTTGTCATGCAATGGTTAATCACTGTACAAGACAGCATAATACTAATAAGTGTGATGATTAGACGTTTATGCATCGTAAGACAAATGAACGGCAGAAAATTTATATTGCCCACTGTTGTCCAAATTTTCCATAATGTATTAAATTTATACTGCTTTTCATTCAATGTCAACGTTTAAGTATAACTCGGGCCACGAACCATACTTTAAGCACGCATCTACAAGCCGGACCAAGTCCTCAACGTCTTACTCTAACAGAAGTCCTTACCGCACTAGCAGTGCTCATATAAAAACATAGCTGATTTCAACATTAATATACATAATTATATTTGGTAGAAGTTTCATCATGTTAAATTATACAGTAAAAGCAAAATATTCAATATAGGGTCGGTTTGGCACAGCAGTCGTGAGCCAAATTAACATATTATGGCCTATGTCTGTACGGTACGTATCTTCGCAGCAGGTTTGTAAACAGGATTATACGTTGAGGTGGTGTTCGCGAGTTATGGAAACGCCCGACCTCCGTGGAAATACGGCCAACAATGAGCGTTTAGAGGCCGCATATTACTAACTTTTTGCTCTTAAACTACCTCCGTCTTAACGAACAAATACACACATACGTCAGGAGAATGAGAGTATTAATGTGCGAATGCTGTATGTGGTGTTCAGGGTTGTCAAATTGCGAAAATAATAAAATGGTTGAAGCAGAAGCACTATGGCCTTTCATGCAGCTTTTTCGTATGTATTTTAAAAAAGCAAATTACATTTTTACATAAGGTTTTATTTTACTATACTCTAGCAAAGCAGTATCTTAATTAAATACGTAATGTGTGCTAATATGCCTCTAAGATGTGAATAGGTAATACTAAAAAGGTAATATATACAAGCTGATTTAATACCACACGGTCTGAATCAACCCATCTTATTTTTTTACCACGCCGCACCCTTCATGCACACGCTGCATTTTGCGAGCAGATCGAGTGTGCCGCACTCCCAAACGATGAGTCATTTGGAAACGCAGCTGGGTGACTACAAATCAAGCCAACTTGAAAGCCTTTGCAACCTGGTTGAAACGTCAAACCAAAGAGGTAAACATGCTTAAGTTTTAGAGCACTTCATTGAAAATTGTTACAAGTTTCTCATTTTAGAAATGTTAATGTCAAAATAGATTGTAATTAAATAAGTATTAGAGTCTAAACACACTGTGCCGAAGTTACGCGACCGAAGTTGGGCTGATTTTACGTTCCGACGTATTAGGCTGATATGACACACCATAAGTGCCGAACTACGCTTGCAAGTGCGCTACTACTAGAAAAGTTGCCGCTGAATTCACGCTCGACCGAAGTTACGCTGTACGCTATAACGCAACGTAATTTTGGTATAATGTGTCATTAGTAATTCAAATAGCATTGCAGGCGTAATCATGCCAAATTTGTAATGTGTGTAAAGTTCTGTGTAAAATTTGATTCATATGGTGGTAAGAATACGAAGTACCCTATTTCATTCCGTAGATGTCATAAGAAGCAAAAATCACAAAGCCAATAGCATCTTTAGGAGAC
The DNA here is from genome assembly GCA_944739405.2 of Euclidia mi. Classification (NCBI taxonomy): domain Eukaryota; kingdom Metazoa; phylum Arthropoda; class Insecta; order Lepidoptera; family Erebidae; genus Euclidia; species Euclidia mi. Next base: position 46,634,150 of record OX123183.2, read on the forward strand.
GGCAAACTCGACATCAACTCTTATCCCAACCCGTTTGGCTAGTAGTGTGTAGAGTGTGGTATAGTAAGCCAATTCCTCCTATAGACTACTAATATCGTTACGCCAATTATGAGGCTACGAAAGGCTGTATGATGATGATAAGGTGTTAAACTGCATCCGTGGTCCAGTGGATAGTGTATGCGACTGCTGATCAGAGGTCCCTGGTTCGATTCCCGGGTCGGGCAAAAAGTGTTACTGGGTTTATCCGAATTCTCAGTAGCAGCCCAGAGTCTGGTGATATTACGTGGGACCTAAAAAATTATGGCGCCTATCCCTTCGGGGATACAGGCGTGACTCTATAAAAAAGGAAAATATATTTTTACTAGACGAGCCCATGGTTCCACTCGCGTATGTAAAGCTACTGCACAGCTCCCTTGGCTTATAGCGCGATGTTATATAACCTATAGCTTTCCTCAATAAACACTGAAAGAATTTTTCAAATCGGACCAGTTGTTCCTGAAATTAGCGCGTTCAAGCAAACAAACAAACTCTTCAGCTTTATACATTAAAATATTTATTTATTATAGATATATTCTCAACCAACGTTTTTATATCACGGATTTCAAGAAGTTTCTTTTAAAAGATTCATTCATATCAAAATTTTATGTACCTAAAAACTTAGACGAATGTGTCGAATTATTTATACATCTACCGAGAGGAGAATGTTAGGAAGATAAAAGGATATACTATTTGACCTATGACATTTATAGTAGCGTTTAGCCTCGTCTAGAGATCGTGATATTTTTGTCTCGAGTTACCTAGGCCAGTTGATAGACAACCCTGGCACTACATATATATACGAATACCTATGTAATGTGTGTGGGTTGTGTATAAAAATGTTTTTGTTCAAAAGTTAAGACGGCGGACAATTATCATAAAAGTGTGATGGTTAGATATTGTGAGCGTACGTATACGGGTATCTTAATCTTTAGCACTTGACATCACAATGTGAATTGTATTTTGAATTAAAAAGAGTATTTGTTAAGTGTCATCTGATATAAGATTATCTTTTAATAAGTAGTATTCAGTTTGAGTTTGAATATCAATATAAACCTTTAAATATAAGGTTGGGTTGATTGTAAGGTTACAACTTCTAAATAAACTACGATTTGAATTGCCATTCAACATGGCAATTCAAATCGTAGTTTATTTAGAAGTTGTTTGGTTCATTTGGTGATTCAAACATTAAACTTAATATCAAGTGACTGTGGTCGTGTGTAACTATTATTGCTGGGGTTCGATTATCTTGTACATCAAAAACTATGGATCAAAAAGTAGCGATACTAGTAATTTCAAAAAAGTTGGTTACTTTGCTTTTACTGAAGCCTTCCAAAGTATACGGCATATTTGAGAAAAACATAGACAGCATTATTATAAAAAAGAACATAAACAGAATATTTGCAGTGTACAAACAATTAATATGAAGATATAAATATAATAATGTCAAGAACAGCAATACGAGCTGTATTCAAGAAACGATAAGCGATTATGTTTTTAATATCAGATCAAACAGAAAGAAACGTTTTCGTATGTAGTTATTATGTTATATAAAATGAATTTCTATCATATAATTGTATAAGATATATTCAAAAGTTACAACACAAAATAGATTACAAAACATGGATTTAAAACAAGGCAGAGACGGCGCATTTTGAGTAATTCCTCACTACCGTTGAAGCAGAAAGATGCAAAACGATGCAAACAAACTGTTTTTCGAACTAGAGCTGAACGCTGAATTCCACTGCTGAGGTAATTGTGTAGCCAGGTTTAGCAACAGTGTCCGAAGAAATTGAGTTTTGGCACTTGTGAAGTCTCGGGAAAGGTAAACTGTCTTGAATCCTGCATAGAATTAAACCAGGTATATTGGAGGACTTGGCCAATAATTAATCCACTTTTTATCTTTCTCTCTCGTCCAATCTGCTTGCCACTTTTGTCCCTGGGTCGCAGAAGTAGTGTCAAGGTAACACTCAGAAGACTTTCAAGCCAAGAAAAGCACAAGAAGCAGGCAGATACCGGGCTGAGTGGTTATGAGACTTCAACACTCCCACTTATCAAGCGAAACTCATGGTGGATGTTGCAGCTAGAATCATTTGATCACGTTTTATTGACTTATAATCGAAAGTGGTTCTATAAATATACACAGTTATGAAGAATGACTGTCTCCGTGGTCCAGTGGATAGCGTATGCGACTGCTAATCGGAGGTCCCGGGTTCGATTTCCGGGTCGGGCAAAAGTGTTACTGGGTTTTTCCGATTTCTCAGTAGCAGCACGGAGTCTGGTGATGTGCCCGGTAACGGCAATAGGTTCGCCCCCTATTACTTGGGACCTAAACATTCATGGCGAAATGTGAGTGTAATTTTACACCTCTGCCTTCGGGGAGACAGGCGTGAGCCTATAAAAAAATGTTATGAAGAAATTAAATAGCCTTAATATAAGTAGTTCAGAAGGGCGTGTATAAGAAACTTGATGGGAGTGAATAAAGCAAGAGAACTATGTCAGGATCGCCGCAAATTCCGTTCCGTAGTCTCTGCCCACCCCTTCGGGAAACAGGCGTGAATCTACATAATATGTATGTATGAAAATGTAATTTCAATATATTATTTAAATATTAATACCTAAAGAGAAAACTTTATACACAGTTACATTGTGTATGATATTTGACATAGTTTATGCTTGAATGGAGCAGAGCAGGACCTAAAATTATGGTCGAATTTAGAGAACTTACGAGTGATAATAGGAAAGTTTCCTGCAAGTGAAATAAATGATACAAGTATTTTTAGCTAGTGAAACATGTCAAAATAATAGTAGTTTCATTAAGCAATTGTTGTTAACTGTTAAAACGTTATTTAACATTTTTTATCGTCACTTTATTGATAATAAGTATTCTACTTGACAACAAAACACTATGACGTCACTACGTCATATTTCATACAAAACCCTTGGCAAAGGTTGTTTTTGACATTTCATTAAAAGTGTTTGATTTGACTAGTTGGAAACAACCCTATTATTCCAGGAAAAATTATACAAATCAAAGCAAATATCCCGTATTAATTAAACCAGTAGTCATAACTTGTATAATTATTATTGAAATTGTTAAACACTTGTTACCCTAGTATCTAAAGTTCATTGAACAAGTACCTACGAGTATTATTTGACAGCAATTTGTTGTAAAATATTTCTAAAGAGAAAATCATTTATTGAAGCATAAAATTGCTAAAATATGAAATGCAGCATTTTTATTGCTGACAAGTAAACTAACTTACCTGATAGCTTTACTTTAGCTTTAATTAAAACTTACAGAGAAAGATGTAAGTAGATGACGGGATGAGTTGAGAGATGATAAGGCTCGAGCGCTCTTGCTCTTTACACAAAACTTGTCGTGCCTTATTTTAAGGCTTCTGCACACAGTGCCGGCAGCACGGGCCACACCGCGAGGACCCGGCGGCATACAAAGCCGCCGGCTTTGCCACACGAAGGAGCCGCCGGCATGGCCGCCCGGGTAGCCAGCGGGCCACGCGGGTTGCAACTTGCTACTTGTGTATGGTCGTGCTATACTCGTACAACTGGAATGATGCCGGGTGGCTTTCTGCGGCAGATGCCGGCGGCACCGATGCCCGCCTAAAGCCGGCGGCAGCGGCACGAGCCGCGCGGTAAAAGCCGGCGGCCTGTGCCGCCGGTACTGTGTGTAGACTCAAAATAGTTATATATGGCCTGATTAAACCATTACACTTATTGTTTAATAAGTCCCTACAGAAGGAAAGTTTCCTGACTTATGGAAAATATCATACATCGTCCCCATACACAAACGCGGTAATATGAATGATGTAGCGAATTAAAGACCAATATCGATTATATCGCAATTAGCAAAAATTTTTGAAGGTCTCATATATAATGTAGTTTTCTCTCATTTTCGTCACATAATTAGTCCTAGACAACATGGTTTTGTTGCCAATCGTTCAACCATATCAAACTTACTTATTTTTGACAAATTGATTCTGTTTATACTGATTTTGAAAAGGCGTTTGATCGTGTTGAATTCATTCAATACTTTGCAAGAAGTTAAGTCACGCCGGTATTCATGAATGCCTACTGCGCTGATTCAAGAGTTATATAGTAAATCGTTCACTCCTGGTTGCTTTGGCAGGTTATGAATCTGCGCCATTTATACCCAGCTCAGGTATCCCACAAGGTTCAAAATTAGGTCCATTGCTGTTCTTAGTATATATAAATCATCTTTTAGATATATTACAATGCAACAGTTTGGCTTATGCAGATGACTTGAAAATTTACTGCCGTATTGATGAAATAAGCGACTGTATGAAGCTTCAGAATGATCTAAATATGTTACAGCAATGGTGTCTAGACAATAATATGTTCCTGAATGTGAAAAAATGTCAGTTCACAACTTTTACTAATAAAACGAACTACATTAAATTTAATTATCACTGGTAGCGCCATCTATCTTTCTATTGATAATTAATTACATCAACGTCAATCATTCGTCGCTTGCTCGTCCAATACGAGCGATCCTTTTTATTCCTTCCCTTTCCCAAAGGCACGCCTAGCTCTAATTGGTTGCCGAGTTCAACGACGCGCGACAGTCAAGAATCAACGGTCCCGTTGACCGGCTGTGTCCTGGTGCATCTCCGCGCCGCGACGAATACATGCAGTACCGCAATATTTTACCGCTAATTTATAATACAACGAGAACTAAACCACCCGCGGGTGTAGTGGAGTGATCAGTGCAGCTTCAGGATTCTCGAAGACACATGCCACCAACGGTCCCGCTGACCGGCTGTGTGGCCGCCATTTTGTAAAGAAGAAGACTGACTTACAAGGTAGGTGTGCTCCCATACTTTCGCCTCCGATTCCTCCCTTTTCCTATTCCAGGCGATCAGAACCCATCCCTATACAGTCCACAATATTAATATTTTCCAAATCGCCTAATACATACGGTTCGGTGCATAGCCGAACCAATCACATAGATATGATTCCCTTGAGCAGAGTTACTTCCATTCGTAACTCAGGCGTACTCTTTGATTCATCACTAACGTTTCGAGACCACATAGAAAATCTGGTAAACAAAGCTAAAAATATGCTCAGTTTTATAATCCGCATGTCTAAACCTTTCCAAAACTACAGTAGCATCATATTGCTGTACAACTCCTTAGTCAGGAGCTCTTTGCAATATTGTTCCTCTATATGGTCTTCCTATTACTCTAAGCACATAGATAACGTTGAGTCAGTTCAATGTCGCTTTGTTAGGTATTTATCCATAAAAATTGGTATCCGTAAAACGATTCCACAATATAGCGATAGGTTGAAACACTTTTGTATGTTAAGCTTACAGGAAAGGCGTGTTCATTCTGACTTATTAATACTGCACAAAATCATAAACGGCACTGTAGATGCCCCATTAATAGGCAACTTAAACTTTAAGATAAATACACGTGTAATGCGTCATCGTCGTACATTTGATATACCTATATCTACTTTAAATACCACTTTCAATAGCCCCCTCACACGCGTGGCAAGGCTGTATAATGAACTGTCCATGGCAGTTGATACTATTGATGTCTTTTCAATGAAATTTGCATCGTACAGACATGCCATACGAAACAATACAACTGACTCAAATTCTTAAGCACCCTCGAATTTTATTTTTTCTTGTTTTAGTTGTTTTTTCATTACTTATAATCAATTCCTTTTTTCGATTTTAAACTTTCGCGATTTGTATGCATTTCTGAATGAGAGGAATTCCTTTTTTTGTGGTTAATTTTAAATTTTTATCTCTAGTTATAATATTGTTATTGGCACTTGTGTAGTCCAAACATTATAGATATCATTGTATTAAATGTCATGCATATCTGTTATTTGTGTAGTTACATAAATATAGAATACTGAAAATGTTATTCATCCTAAGAAATCATGTAATTATGCTGTTGATGTGCTTAATATAAATAAATAAATATCATTACGCCATTTTATATAATAGAAACATTATAAAGACATTGCTAAAATTATTTATTAATCTTGAAAGACTTATTATAATTGTATAAGAATTTGTAAAATCGATTAACAGTGATATTGATAATAACTGATAACACAAATTTGTTTTATTTAGTCCTCCAATCCACTTGAAAGCAAAAATGTCGGTACCTATTCATGAACGTGTACAAAAATACTTTCGTCGTATAATTGTATTACAAGAAGAAACAATACAACGAATGGAAAATATATTTCTTGTAATCATTTTTGTTCGCAACAACGGCGATGGGAAGTTTAAATTAAATTAATTAAAAGTTATCTTGCTAGTTAAATTATTACAAAATATATACTTCAATACGAACAATTTACATTTATTGCATAAACAAACCGTACATTTGGTTTCTACTTGTAATAAATCTTTCCGAGGCATATGGGAGCGTCTAATTACTCCGTGGTTACAGACGAAAAGAAAAAGTACCATAAAAAAACAATGGCGAGGTTTCAAACCTTTTTTGTACATTTAAGTACCAAGGAGTTTTAAGTACTAGAATATGTTTGCAGGAAGCTTGTGTGCTCCGCTTATCTAACCCACAATTTAAGCGAGGGGAGAGGGTGTCAAAAACGCTCGGCAAACTTTACTTCTAAGGTTCTTGCTCTATCAATCAATGCTCCGCAATGCGAGTACTTGAGTTTCAAGCGAAATAAAATTATAGGATTTCTGCGAGATCGTATTTCACGTTAGGAATTGAAACGAGTTGATATCAAGTCGAGCGTGCATGTTGAATATAAAAAAAGTAAATGAAGTAATGGAAAGTTCGTGATCTCTGCCTACCGTTTTGAAATACATGATATTAGGTATGTCAATATCTTTCTATTTATATAATGAATATTATATTATTATTTACTATTTATACACCGCTATTTTTTAATTAGTACAAAAAATTTAACAGGGCACTAAGTATCTTTAACTGATCATAATTATGTAGTTGAAAAATAAAAACACTAAGTCCCAAAACTGTCTCAAAACTGTCCACAAAAATACGTGATAATTGGTAAATACAATACTAATACTATGACCGACCCGTGTACTATCATACCATTGATAAATTACCCCCCCCCCGCCCCTCTGCGCCTGCGCCACGCCCCGACGATGTGACAAACAGTACTAAATTACTAGCGAAAGTCAGCGTATCTAATTTCGTTGCAAAACTTAATTGTTTGTCTACGTTTGCCCGACGCGATGGCCTATCATATCAGTTCATATCACGGGAGTATGTACCTATGCTTCGTGCGTACTTTTTGAGTGGAAATATCGCGAGTGCAGCTGTGTACCCATGGACATCGTATTGTGAGTGTACAAAAGTGACCGGGTCAGTGTCAAACAATTAAAACAGTGCATATTGGATGCTTTTGACAACGGTGGTGGACATTTCGAAGGACAATGGAAATACTTGTAAGTTTAGTAAATAATACGTACTTAAGTAAATAATAATTTGATGCAGGCGCCTCAAAATCGGTCTGTGTTCTCCACACACCTTGAGGAAGGCCTATGTCCAACAGCAGCTAGAGACGTCCGTCTCTAGGCTGACATGATGACGATAAAATAATTTGTAAATAGCAGATGATTCTAACTTCATAAATACGCCAAAATTACTCTTTTCTTTTAGTCCAGAACACCCTCTTTTATTTTGATATTTGTTTGCTTTCTAATTACATACCTCCGTATTTAATTACTTGTTAAACGATAAATTTTACCGGTCCTACGCCCGAATGAAGTATGAAGGAGAGGGTAGAACTAACAAAATTAAAAAATAACTACCTACATTTATTATTTTTCTTCATTTTATTTTCTATTGCTACCTACATCATAAGTGCGACAGAGAGAATGCGAATGAGCAGGATGGAATATTATCAATGAATTAGTGAATGGATTGTAAAATATGACAATGATTTAAGTGAGATTTTCTACAATAAACAAATGATAATAACTTTGCTCTTTATTGATATTATGAAATTCTTACGTCACATATATGATAATAATATCTTCGCTAATCTGTCCTTAAAGTTTTTGTACTAATTAAAAAATAGCGGTGTATTTATTGTTAAATCTATCTATCTATCTATCGTCACGCTTGTCTCCCATTGGGGTAGGCAGAGACTATGGAACGCCAAATGCTCCGGTTCAAACACACCTCTTTCGCTTCCGCATCATATGTACATGCTCGCTGGTTATGGGTACTTTTAATTTGGCCTTTTTTTAGTACGTCACCTATTTGGTCAGCGTACGTCCGTACCGACGTCTTGGGCGTCCCCTACCGACATCTCCATTCATTCTTACACGATACACTTCTTTCGTATTTCTTCTTTCATACATCCGTTCCAAATGTCCAAACCATCGCAACATTTCTTTTTCAATATTTATCACTACATCGTCTTTCAGACCACACTTCTCTCGTATCACACTGTTTTTCACTTTATCTATAAGCCTTACTCCGCATATACTCCTCAAAGCTCTCATCTCCACAGCATTGATTCTACTTTCATGCTTCTTCTGCCATACCCATGATTCGGTATCATGCATCAGCGTTGGCGCCAAAACTCCCTGCAGTACAGCAAGGCGAGCCTTACTTGGGATAATTTCGATACTGATGATGGACCATAAGGCGCCATTCACACTATTTCCTGCTTTCACTCTCCATTCAACATCTCCCTCACATTTTCCATCTCTCGTAAACATAGATCCTAAATACACAAATTCATTCGATGTTCCACTTTTTCATCTCCTATCATTATGTTACATTCAGTTATACTGTCTTCCCTCTCTATGACCATGACCTTAGTCTTGCTTACATTAACTTTCATGCCCTTCTTCTTATACGCCTCATTCATTACGGTGACCATCTGCTGTAAATCAGACGCTGACGACGCAAAAAGAACCTGATCGTCAGCGTACAACAGGGTCTTAAACACAGATTCACCCATTCTTAATCCACATTCAGACTCTTTCAGATCGGTCAAACAACTGTCCATGAATAGATTGAACAGCCAAGGAGACGCTACACATCCCTGTCTAACACCACTATCAATGTTAAACCAGTCCGTGTAGGCCCCGTTTATTCTGACACAGGCACTTGAATCCCTGTATAAGGATTCAAGTTCCCGTATCAGACTGCTGCTCACTCCAAACACAGAAAGTGTTGAACAAAGTTCATCCCTCACCACTCGATCGTAAGCCTTTTCCAGATCAATAAAGGTGCAGAAAACCTTCTGTTGTTTACTTAAGATTTTCTCTGAAATGCACCTAAAGGAAAAGACTTGATCCGTACATCCCATTCCCTTTCTAAATCCCGCTTGCACATTCCAAATCTTACTGTTCGTTTCAGAGATCACTAATTCAATCAGTATCTTTGCATACAATTTGCCAACAACACTCAGGAAGCCTCCTGCGGCGATAATTTTTTTTATTGTTAAATCATAGCATCAAAATTTGATAAGGTATTTATTTTGATATGTATTTACCTAGCCTTTATCACTGTTTTGGAGTCAAAAAAATAATTTAGTCAGAAACCACTATGCCACTATGCTATATCTTTTAAATCCGCAAGGTGAGACACGAATGGTATGAACCTTCAGCTCGTTTTTAATGTGTCAAAAGATGTACAACGCTATCTAGCGCAGTTTCGTAGCACGAGACTACGAGTATCTTATTTACCCATAACTGAAAAGTAATCAATGCCAAATGCCAAATCAATGCCAAAAAATATTAAGTACATTATACATTTAAATTCACCCATTTATAAAGCAATTCAAGCACATAGATGAAGCCACGAGTACAGGAAGTATGCACATAAATTATACGTATTTAATATGAGCTCGATACCTACCTGAAAATTAATGGTGTGGTTGGGTACACCATATGGCTAATTTTACGCGTGGTTCGAGCTAATGACATATAAAATTGAACTTGATATTGCTATCAGCTTGGTTATAACAACAGATGGCCCAGTGGTTTCAATACTCGTCATATTTGATTCTTATGCAAGACAAAAAATATTTTACGTAATTTGCGAATCGAGTTCTTCGTAATTCGCGCTTGCTCATGATTAAGGACTTCTGTATGGTCCGAAACTAGTCGGGCTATTCCGACCAGAAATAATACGTGAGTACAACCGTTTATAGTTACTCTAGGCACTCAGTCTCGAAATATCGATTGGCGATGACACAAAATGTAGGTACCTCTCAATCGAACTTATAACACGCGTTACAGAGCTAAGAAAACACAGCTTAAACCACTAAAAAAGAGTACGGGAGGGGAGTATCTTTCATAAATTCGGCAGTAATACAACAATTCGCTAAATTCTATATTCTTGGTATATCTACATACAGGGAAGAAATTCCAACATTATTTGACATTAATTACATCTAAATCATTTAGTCGCCAGTCCTCTCATTAAAGGTTGACTTACAGCAGAAAGCAAAAAAATATCTACCTCTGGCGGATCTCTGCCTTTTCGCCGAAAATTGTTCAGCCGATTATCACTTGCCAACTAACGTTTCGCAGAATTTTATTTCGCAGAATAATCATTTGCCAACTTGTGATATAATTTTGTTTTTATTTCTCAACCTCACAGTTGCCAACTTTACGTTTGGTCTTCCTTTAATTGTCACAGTTCTAACCTAACCGATGTAGCATATTTAAATGCCCTGTGTAGTGAAATAAAAGCGATTTGGTTCTGGCACTTCGCCGGCCGCTGCCGCGGCACGCTCGCTTCGCTCGCTCGGCTCGTGCGTTGTGGTCGCGGTTCTAACCTAACCTAACCAGCCATTGTTTCAGTTGACGTGCATTGTTTATCAGCATACTAACCTAACCTAACCGATTCCTTTCGATTTCACCTGAACTTCCCAAAACATCACCTGAACAGACGAAACGTTATTCGTCTAAAAGTTGTCTGGCCTAATAATTTGACAAAAGATAAATGTCCCAAACGTTTTTTGTCATTACAATAATCAGCTTAACAATAATTCTACCAAATGAAACGTTGTCACACAAAAATTTGACAATCGTTAGTCGTCAAAGTGAAAAATAGGCGAAACGTTGGTTGGCAAGTGATAATCGGCCAAACAATATTCGGCGAAAAGGCAGGATCCCACCTCTGGCACTTTATTCAACTTTACCCCTTAGCCACCTGACGTGTTTTTCAGTTACACTACCACCTGACGTCGGTCATAGAGACCGCTTGCGTATTTACTATCTTTAATTATTTTTTATTTATATATTATTTTCAATGAAAGTCAAATATATATTTTTATTATATTTTTTATTAGTTTTAAGTTTTTAAACAATGTGAAGTCTTTATTTACTTATATTAAATCAACACATAAAATAAACATATGAAATTTTAGAAAAAAGAAGGAACTTTGGATATTTGAGATCTGAATAGGAATTTTAATTACTACATATTATAATAAACCTATTTACTATCAGTCGAACATATTATCTTAAGTTTAAAATTATTTTTGGCTTAATCAAGGCACAATTATTATAAAATCACAAAATATAAAGTTTTACAAGTTGCGGCGACAATCAAGGCACATTTTTTGGCTACATTCAATGCAAATTAGATTTTTACATACGAAACACATATAAGCTGTTTTACGCTTCTTCTTAGGGTCGCATGTTGAACAAGTCTTCCTTTTTTCAATTTTTTCAGGATTGTCAGACGATGGGCGTAAATACTAAAATACTATGTAGTAAAAATAATATAACAACCTGACGTCGGTCACTCAGACCGCACACAAAATATAATTACCTATAATTCACAACTGCGCGCACGTCTGGAGCTGCCGAGCGCGTGGCGCATACTGACGGGGGAGGGGAAAAAGTACAAGGACGCACGGTTGCACCGCGCGCATAGCAACAGATTTATTTTGAAAATAAAATCGCACGAGTCTCTGAGACCGACGTCAGGTGGTTAAGGGTTAAGTAGGTACTTATTTTGTACTTGTAGTTCTTATTAGATATTTAAAACACTAGCCTTTGCTTGTGGCTTTGCCCGTCTAGGGTCAGTCATCTGGACAAGAGCCTACGTGTTATATCAATGTATAGGTTATATAACGGGTTGGGTTTCGAAACGAGTCGCCCGAATTTGAGGGTATTGGTGGTGTAGGGGGCTTAAGGGAGTTAGTTTTAATTCCCTAAAAGTAATTTTGGCTGCCGGAGTTGCGTCTAAATATTTTTAAACAATTTCCAAAAACTCTTCATTCAAATATGCAAAACGGAACATAATTTTAGGTTTTATGTGAAAGTAACTAAATAGGTTGTGTTAGGTTCTATTTTGACCCTTAACCCGAAAATAGGAGCCCTGCGAAGCAGGGCTCCGTCAAACTCAGTTTATTAGACTAGTGGAATCAATAAAAACGATATTTAGGTTTTATGTGAAAAACGTGAAACGAAACGCAACCGCCATCTTGTATGAATTATATTGACAGCTAATATCAAATTTGTGCCTCATTGCTTTCGAGTACCTAGGGTTAGGTGCGACTGTAATAAGTAACTAAATAGGTTATGTTAGGTTCTCTTTTGACCATTAACCCGAAAATAACCGTCAACCTTAATTTATTAACTAGTGTGAAGAATGTGGAAGTTGGCAGTGCCATACACACCAATGTTTGGAGAAAAAATTTTTTTTCAGAGGAACCCAAGTATTTCCGGCAAGTGAAAATGGTGAGGGAGGGTTCCGAGACCTCCCCCTCCTCCCCCCCCCCATTCACTCACAACCCCTAAAAACGGCTACGTATTTCGAAACCTTTGCCAATATAACTGCATTGCGTTAAGTAGTAGGTATTTGCGTAAAAGAGTAAAAAGTAAACATCCATACAAGCATCTAACCATGTATAATATGTATGTATGTAAATGAAGCTCACTCTTCATTCAATTTATTTAATATAATTCCCTAACGCTAACCTTTTTGGCTGTAGTGACAGCGCTATTCATTATGGTTGGTCTACATAATTGCTGTGCACTCTGGATTTGTTGGATTATATTAATGGAGGATCTTTAAAACAAATATTTTATTATAATAACTTTGTTGTACATAAAACGTTATAAGCAAATAGCTTTAAATGTTGTTTCCTATTTTACAGGTTAGTACCGTAATTATATTAATATTGTGTTTATCATGTATGAATGATTTGTTATTTTGTTAAAACAATAAACCCTATTTTACAGAGCAACACATATGAGCTGTTTGTTTCATTTTAACAAAATACTTATTACAAAACAACATTATTAACGCTATTAAAGATGGAAAAACTGAAATTCGAATTTATTGTTAAACAAAGTGAAGACCCGAAGACGAACGTGGTTTGCGTAACATCACTTATGGATGCCGATAAAAATGTTTTCTGCTTTCCGGAACGATTACAACCAGTGAAACTGCATGATGCATTAATAGCTCAAGCTTTTCAAAAAGTAAAAGCTACATTACAAAGAAGACATGAAAAAAGACAAGTATGGATATCACTAACACCAGAATTGCGTAAAACTTATATGGATGAAGACGGGAATATGCAGTTCAAAGAATATCTACTGGAGGAGATTACACCTAAAGTACAGCAACAAACGTTTAATGATGACACGTCACAGGCTCTTACGAGAATTCTGGAAATCTTTGCTGACATGAAAAAGGAATCTAACCAGTCTAATTTGAAGAAATTGTCTGAAAAGTTTGTCATAGAAAATTTCACAAAGAAAACATCAAGTGTATCACAATGGATGAGTATCTTTGAATCGGAATGTACGCGTTTAGGTGTAGAAGAAGATATCCAAAAGATTCAGATATTTCGGTTATTTTTAGATTACTCTTGTCAGGATTGGTACAATTCAATGCTTATAAAATATACAATCAATTCTGAATGGTGTATGTGGAAAAAAAAACTTTTGTGAAACCTATGTGAACAAGGGCTGGACACCAATAAGGTATGCAATTTTATTTAAATACAGGCAGGGCTCATTACTGGAATATGCTCTAAAGAAAGAGAGGCTCTTATTAGAAATAAACCGATTAATGGATAAACCTACTATAATTGATTTAATTGTAACTGGGCTACCCAATTTTATAGCAGATGAAATTGATAGAAATAAATTAAAAGAGACTGAGGATTTGTTTAGTAGTATTCGGGGCTTAGAACATTTAATGAATAATAAGAATATTGAAAAAAGGGGAATAGATTCGGAAAGTAGGATTAAAGAAAATAACCTAAAATACAAGCCATGCAGAATTTGTGAAAAAGAAAAAAAAAGAAACCCGGTATCATCCAGAATCCGCATGTTGGTTCAAAAATAAGGATAGCGCACACTTTAAGAAGGAGCAAATTAGAAGTGTTAATAACTCTGAATTAGAAATGAGTTTAAATGAAATAGATCCAAAAAACTAATAATTCCACCATTAATCAAAATTAAGTTAATAATAAATGATTCAATGGAAACATTGGGGGTTTATGATTCAGGATCAAATGTTAGTTTAATTAATTCTAGACTATTATCCTTAAAAAAAGACCCAAGCAACGATAACAATAGTCAAGCAAATTTAAAAACGATTAATGGTGTAAAAAAGTCTATAGGTATAGTAACCCTAAAGATAAAAATTTTTGAAATAGAGAAAGATGTGAATGTTTTTGTCATAGACGAACAGAATTTTGATTATGATTTCTTAATCGGATTGGATTGTATAAAATCTTTCCAATTGATTCAAAATGATAATTTAACAATCACACAAAACCTAAACATGAAAAATAATAATGAAAATATTCCTGGCTTTACAGGTAAAAAAAATCAACTCAAACAATGTTTGACTGATAAAAATAATGATAGGGAAATAACCATGAAAAATAAGTTTGATTTTAATGATAAGTATAAGATAAACTTTAATGAACACATAGACGTTACGAATTTCAACATTACAATAAATCATTTAGATGCTCATCAACAAGCAAAAATAGATGAATTGACAAGCAACTACAAATCACTATTTGCTAAAGATAAATATGATGTAGGTTCGGTGAAAGGCTACGAAGCTCATATAGATTTATTAGTAGATACGTATTGTAGCAAGCGACCTTATAGATGCAATTTTGAAGATAAAAAAGAAATAGAACAACAAATTTCAAAATTATTAGAAAAAAATTTAATTGAGGATTCTTATAGTCCTTTTGCAGCTCCTATAACATTAGCTTATAAAAAAGAAGAAGGAAAGAAATCTAGATTATGCATAGATTTTCGTGATCTAAATAAAATAGTAGTTCCACAGTCGCAACCATTCCCGCTTATAGAGGATTTAATGGTAAAAACCAGAAATTGTAATTTTTTCTCAACATTAGACATTAATTCTGCATTTTGGTCTATTCCTTTAAAGATTGAAGATAGGAAGAAGACAGCATTTGTTACTCAAGAAAATCATTTTCAATGGACTTGTTTACCATTTGGTTTAAAAACTTCACCTGCAATTTTTCAAAGAATATTATCTAGCATTATTAGGAAACACAAATTATCAAAATTTACAGTAAATTTCATTGATGACATTTTAGTATTTTCGCAGACATTCACTGAACATATTAAACACTTATCATTGTTATTAGAAGCAATATCAAAGGAGGGATTTAGATTAAAATTCTCTAAATGTAATTTTGCACGGGATTCCGTAAAATATTTAGGTCATATAATAAGAAATAATACAGTTACTCCACTAAAAGATAATTTAATTGCTATAAAAGATTTTCCTGTCCCAAAAACGAAAAAAAACATTCGACAGTTTTTAGGTAAAATTAATTTTTATGGTAAATATATACCAAATGTGTCAATCATATTAGATCCTTTACACAATTTGTTAAGAAAAGATCAGACATTTAATTGGTCAGAAAAATGTCAAGAATCTTTTGATAAAATCAAGAAAATGCTTTGTTCACAACCTATATTAGAAATTTTTGATCCGGATCTACCGATACATATTTATACAGACGCTAGTATACAAGGTATAGGTGCCATTTTGAAACAACCACAAGAAAATGGAGAAGAAAAGCCATGTGCATATTTTTCAAGAAAATAAAATGAGAGTAAAAAAGGCTATTTATTTGGAATGTTTAGCAATAAAAGAGGCGGTAAAATATTGGCAACATTGGCTCATAGGAAAAGAATTTAAAGTGTTTTCAGATCATAAACCACTAGAAAAACTAAATATTAAAGCAAGAACAGACGAGGAACTAGGTGACCTCACATATTACTTATCACAATTTAATTTTAAGGTTATATATTCACCAGGAAAAGACAATTTAGAGGCAGACAGTTTAAGTAGAAATCCGGTATTAGAATCACATGTAGGTCAAGAAGAGATATTAAAAATAGTAAATTTTATTAAATTGGAAGACATTGTAAATGATCAAGAAAAAAATAAAGACATAAAACTGAATAAAAATAAACTATTACTTAAAGATAATATATATTTCAAAAAAGTAGGAAAAAAGGAAAAAATCGTACTTACTGAGGAGTTTAGTATAGAATTAATAAAAAATATTCACTATAGATATTGCCATATAGGAATAAAACAAACAGAAAATAAAATCAAACCATTCTTTACAGCAAACAATTTATTACATAATGTAAAAAGAATCTGTGATACTTGTCAAATATGCATAAAAAATAAATCTAGAACAAAATTGAAATACGGTTTGATGTCTCATCTGGGTCCGGCTACTTACCCTTTCGAAATAGTCTCTATAGACACCATTGGTGGATTTGGTGGCTCTCGTTCAACAAAAACATATCTGCATTCATTGGTAGACCATTTCACCAGGTATGCTTATATTTTAACATCAAAAACCCAAAATGCAAATGATTTCATAAAACTTATAAAAAAAGTTATTCCAGAAAATAACATTGGAATGATTCTATCTGATCAGTACCCGGGCATAAATTCAAAGGAATTCAAAAGTTTTTTAAAAACAGAGAACATACCTATTATATTCACCGCGGTTAATGCACCATTTTCAAATGGCTTAAACGAACGATTAAATCAGACATTAGTTAATAAAATAAGATGTAAAATTAATGAAAATAATAATAAACTAGCATGGACAACTATTGCTCATGAATGTACCAATAGATATAATGAAACTGAACATTCAGTCACAGGATTTTCTCCTACTTATTTAATGGAAGGAAAAATAAATAATATCATACCTGACGAGTTAAAAAAATATTTAACACAAAATGATTTATTAGAAGATAGGAGAATAGCCTTGGAACGAACTTTAAAATCACACAATTATAATAAAAAACAATTTGACAAAAACAGAAAATTTATTCAATTTAAAGTAGGAGATTCAGTTTATGTGGAAAATGGGAATCAGCTAAATAGGAAAAAACTTGATGAATTAAAAATTGGTCCTTATAAAATCGTAGAAAAAATATCTAGCTCGATTTATAGGATTAATACAGGATACAAAAAACTTGAATCAAACTTGTTTCACATTACTAAGCTTATTCCAGTCTCCGAAGATTTTTGATTCTTTTTTGATTTGATTGTCTAAAAAGAGGGGGGGATGGAGATGTAAATGAAGCTCACTCTTCATTCAATTTATTTAATGTAATTCCCTAACGCTAACCTTTTTGGCTGTAGTGACAGCGCTATTCATTATGGTTGGTCTACATAATTGCTGTGCACTCTGGATTTGTTGGATTATATTAATGGAGGATCTTTAAAACAAATATTTTATTATAATAACTTTGTTGTACATAAAACGTTATAAGCAAATAGCTTTAAATGTTGTTTCCTATTTTACAGGTTAGTACCGTATTAATATTGTGTTTATCATGTATGAATGATTTGTTATTTTGTTAAAACAATAAACCCTATTTTACAGAGCAACACATATGAGCTGTTTGTTTCATTTTAACAAAATACTTATTACATGTATTTACAAAAAAAGTATATTTATGTATGTTTATCCATTATCTAGTACCCATAGTACAAGCTCTGCTTAGTTTGGGACTAGATGGTGTTGTGTGAATGTGGTAGTATATTATATTATTATTATATACACTCACCCATCTTAACTAGTAATGGTCGTTATTACAATAACAGTTATGGTAATGCATTATTTGAGCGTAATGAATAATGAGTTATTGCATACTGAGTTATCCTGTTATCATTATAAACTGTTATCGTGCTAAAATGACATCAGGATCGGTAAGAGTAGGCATGCAATATGCACACCACGAGTGTGTGAGAGAGATGACGATAGGCACACGTGCGCTCGAATCTCGCCGCTCCCGAGTCTCGCGACTATCCCAGCGCCAACCTTACGGCATTATAATCTTTCACGAAACGTAATAAAGGTCATACTTGCTTAAGTTATTTTTGGGAATCTTATTATTTTAGTTATACTGTTATTGTTATGGCTTGTCACTGTTGTCTGCTTGTACTGACAACGACAACTGACAACTTGTCTGTTGTCGTTGTCAGTAACAGATTAGTAGACTGAGTAATCGCGTAAATTCGCATCGATTTTTTTTGTTACGCGACGCGAGCGAAAGCAAATTATAGACAATATTGTGTGATTGTGTGTTTGAGTGGACACAACTATTACCGTACTACCTACTTATATTCATACTAACAACATAATACATATATGCTATCGTCTATAGCATATATTTTGTTAGTAGGTATGTGTATATAAGTGCGCGAGCGAAACTGCCGGCAACAGCTAGTATACATATTTAATGTATATATATCGGACCAAACCAGGGGGGGAAGTATGGTCTTGGTGGGAATAGCTGTTAGTGAGGACAGCATTACCTACAAAATGCCAAGAAACCTCCTGCTGTGTTAATGGCGGAACATCTACTTAAAGCAGAGCCCTGGCAGACACGCGGCCGCCACCTCGAGGTGCAGCTGAGCTGAGGGTGCAGGGCGAAAGGCGAATCTTCTGCGCCTTAAAACAGAACCTACTCACTAGGGAGGAAACCCGAAATAAAACCGAGCATGCCTCCAGGCTCTAAGGTGACAGCATCACCAGTGGGCTAGGGTATAGTGGGCTAATCCCTCGCTTACCCGAAACCATACGATTAAAGAAACTGAAACAGAACAAAACCGGACCGATCATACTACGACGACCTTTGGCATGAAAATACGGACACGAATTGCTTGCTGGAACGTGCGAACGCTGAGCGAGGATAGCCAACTAGCCCAAGCAGAAGCAGAAATGCTAAGATACAAACTGCAAATACTCGGTTTCAGTGAAGTGTGCAGAAACGGATTCGGAGAACTGAGAACGTCCAGGGGTTTTACACTGCTTTACTCGGGGAAGGAGAATGAAGAAGACGTTCGTGAAAACGGCGTTGGATTACTGCTTTCTGGAGAAGAAGAGTCTTCTGGACTGGAAACCCATCTTAGAGAGAATCATCACAGCCCGGTTTAACAGCAAGGCCCGCAAGATTACCGTCGTTCAGTGCCACGCACCCACAAACCTGGTATCAGAGGAAGACAAAGACGATTTCTATAGTGCACTCAACCTGACTATGAAGAACATCCGCAACCAGGATATAGTAATCGTCATGGGGGACCTGAATGCCAAGGTTGGCACAGATAACAACGGTCGTCAAAGACACATGGGCAGATACGGGCTGGGAGTACGCAACGAAAATGGGGAGCGATTTTTGGAGTTCTGCGAAGACAACAATCTCACCATCGGAGGCACTCTATTCATCCACGGAGATCACCATAAATACACCTGGACCTCACCCAATGGAGTCACTAAGAACCAAATCGACCATATTGCCATAAGCTCCAAATGGCGCTCGTCGCTGCTCGATGTCCGCAACCTTCGTGGCGCCCATACCGAAAGCGACACGCACACTCTAGTAGTGGCTAAGATACGGCTCAAAGTTGCTGTAGCTCGGACTACAAGCGCGACCAACAAGATGGGAAAACGATTTGAGGTTAACAAACTGCGGAACCCAGACGTAGGCGACGCCTTTAGGCTAGAGCTACGAAATCGCTTCTTCGTTTTTGAAGCGGACTTTGCTTCTGTCAACACGGAGTGGAATCGCATCAAAATGGCCTACGTAGAGACCAGCTCCGTCGTTTTTGGACACAAATCACATACACGCGAAGACTGAATGTCACAGAGAACCTGGAACCTCATTGCAGAAAGACGCGAGCTCCACCTTCAACTTCTGGCAACCAGCGACGACACAGTGCGCGAAAACCTCAGGTTGTAATACAGACAGATCCGCAGGAGCATATACCGCAGTACTCGGCACGACCGTCGAGTATGGGTGGATGGTATTGCGGATTACGCCCAACGCGCTGCCGACACCGGTAATCTCTAGGAAATGTACAAGGCAACGAATACATTTAGCGGAAATTGCATACAGAGGAAAAAAAGCCCTTGAAGGACAAAAGAGGCCAGCCGATCGTGACGTCGGAGGGACAGCTTCAACGCTGGCGGGAGCACTTTGAAGAAATCTTCTGCGTTCCGAACGATCCTGCCACTCTGACCACACCCGAAAGTCTGCCAACACAAAGCCTCGACATTGATATTTCTCCGCCTACTGAAAAGGAAGTAATAAAAGCCACCCGATCGCTCAAGAATGGCAAAGCTCCTGGAATCGACCTCATCACGGCAGAGATGCTTAAAGGGGACGTTCCTGCCGCCGCGAACGCGCTGATACCCCTATTGCGGAACATCTGGTCAACCGAGGAGCTACCCGACGACTGGAACAAAGGCCTCCTAATCACTGTGCCTAAGAAAGGAGACCTTAGCGAATGCGGCAACTGGAGAGGCATTACCTTGCTCTCGATCCCGTCTAAGGTGCTATGCAAAATTATCCTAGACAGGTTATCGGGGGCCGTTGAACCTCTTCTTCGCAAAGAGCAGGCTGGTTTCCGACCCAACAGATCGTGCACGGACCAGATCAATACCTTGCGCATTATCCTCAAACAGGCATCAGAATGGCAGAGGGAAATTTATTTGACCTTCGTGGACTTTGAAAAAGCCTTCGATACGCTGAGGTGGATTTATATTTGGGACCGGCTACGTAAGCTAGGTGTCCCCGAGAAGATTACGAACCTGATTAAGGCTATCTACGGGAAGTATTCTTGCAGAGTGACTCACGACGGCCTCGTTTCGGAAGACATACGAGTCCACGCGGGTGTGCGCCAAGGGTGTCTCCTTTCACCTCTCCTCTTCCTTGTCGTCCTCGATGGCGTCATGCAAGAAGCTACTGACAGAAAGCGCCGCAGCATAGAGTGGGGACTGTCTAGCGTCTTGGAAGACCTGGACTATGCCGATGACCTATGTCTGCTGAGTCACACACGCGCCGACATGCAAGCCAAACTGGACGACCTACGACGAGAAGTAATGGAGAGGGGACTGAAAATGAACACCAAGAATACACAGGAAATGAGTTGCCGCGCAACTAGCTCCATGCCCTTGCTCATAGGCTCAGAGGTTGTGGAAAGAGTCCAGAATTTCAAATATCTCGGTAGCGTAGTGTCAGAAACTGGAGGAACCGAGGAGGACATCACCTCTATAATCGCCAATGCGAGAGCAACCTTCGCGCGGCTGCGTCCTGTATGACAATCGCGGAAACTGACTAGGAGAGTTAAACTCAAGATATTCCGGTCCAACGTGAAAACCGTGTTGCTGTACGCATGCGAGACGTGGAAGGTCACAAAAGACATCTCGCGTTGTCTTCAGGTCGTCGTCAACCGCTGCCTTCGCCGTATTCTCGGTGTTTACTGGCCCGAGAAAATGTCTAACGTAGAGCTGTGGGAACGCTGCGGTGAGACTCCGATCGACCACCAGATGAAACGCCGCAAGTGGAAGTGGATCGGCCACACGCTCCGAAGGGATCCAGAACATATACCAAGACAAGGCTTAGACTGGAATCTCCAAGGAAAGCGAAAACGTGGCCGCCCTAAACAGACCTGGCGGCGTTCAATCATCGCAGAAGTGCAAAGCATAGGCAAGACCTGGAGCGAAATAAAGCAAGAAGCTCAAGACCGAACGGAATGGCGGAGCACTGTGGATGCCCTCTGCCCCATCTAGGGGACATAGGACCTTAAGTCATATCTAGAGGATTCGATCCCGGTCGATTTTTCTAGTCCCGGGATTTCGGGACTATCAACAGTTAATACCGGGATCCCGGGATAGTCCCGGGATTGTATTGGTAGTAGAAAGTGGTAGCAAAAAGAAAGTAAAACATATCAAAATCAACCTTCTTTTTTAAATCTTTACTTAAATCTTCAAAAACAAAACAAAATTATAATTTATTCCAATAAAATTATCAAACTAGGTCCTTATAAAATAGTTTAATAAATTATTGCTTAGTTTGTTTATTTTATTTTACAATAAACTTAAAAAAATCAACTTCTTAAAATTTGTCAAAAGAGATCAATGTTAATAGGACTCATATTTTAAATCAAATATACCAGAAACCTCTACTTATTTAAGCCGCGAAAATAAAATCTAAGAAATAACAACGCATCCAACGTCTCATCCGAAAGCATACTTCTTAATTTGTTGCACAAATATGAAGCAGCAGAAAACGCGCGTTTAGGCTCAATGAAAGTTGGAGGAATCGTCAATAAATTTTTATAAGCCTTCTCCAAATTATAACCTCGTGTGGAAATAGCCTCATAAAGATTCATTACTTGTTTATGATCTTAGAAAGATCAGTTTCTTTATATGCTTCAGGATTTATACTTTTCATACTGTTTTCTATTTCGTTCTGAAGCTTTTCTTTTAATGTTAATTCAGTTTTACTAGTTGTCTGCGTGAGTTCAATGTTCATACCATTTTCTTCAATTTTCCCAGTTACCAAAATAATCTGTTTTTTTATAGTCATCTTGCTTGGACTTAAAAATAACTCCTTTACATCACAATCAGTCTCCAACTCAGTCTTCTCAGTATGAGGATTTTGTAGATAGTTTAATACTCCACTTAACTCACTTCGTCGACGATCTTTCAAGCGGTTCAATAAATGTGTCTTCAATTTAGAAGCCAAAATTGAGTCATTGTCACGCAATTCTTGAAAAAGAAACTTGAGTGTTGCATCCGCCGTGCACAAATTGGCATCAGAACGACAAAGTGCTTCTACAGATAATTTAACTGGCGCCAATACACATTAATGCATTGTTGTTTTTTTAATAAATTAATTGTTTATCACCAATTAACAATATAAATATCAATACTTACACAATTTGAAGCGTAATTTTTACACTATTTTACACACATACTTAATCCGACACTAGTCGTTAGCAGAAACAAAACAAACGCAATCAACTGTGTAAACAAGATAGCCGGCAAATTTTGACATTTAACGTCAAATGAAAGTAAGTGCGTTTCGTTTGACGCACATTTTTATTGACTTATACAGGGTGGCGCTACCATAGGGGCACTTTTTGAACAGAGGCATAGCGTACAACATTCTGAAGCCTTGTACCAAAAATCAATTAAATCGGTGCAGTAGTTTAGCCATAATATCGATTTTAAGTTACGCAATTTTTGCACATGCTTTGAATTCCACAAAGCTGATACAAAACGGTCAACGACCCTACATTGCACACCCCGACTCGCTCCGACGCGACGCCTCAACGTCATCCGAAGTTAGGCTCAGCGCAGATAAAACAGAGTGCAGCGGAGAGGATTTTATTAACGCACTTGAAAATAAACTATATTTTTTTTACAATAAAGTGCATAAATGCTTGAGCCTGACAAAAAACATTCGCGCGTCCTCGAAGTTATGCGGGAATCCTCGCGCGGCGTCGAGTCGGCGACCGCATCGTAGTGAGTCGCGGCGCGCAATGTAGGGTCGTTGACCGTTTTGTATCAGCTGTGTATAATTCAAAGCATGTGCAAAAATTGCGGAACTTAAAATCGATATTGTGGCTAAACTACTGCACCGATTTAATTGATTTTTGGTACAAGGCTTCAGAATGTTGTACGCTATGCCTCTGTTTAAAAAGTGCCCCTATGGTAGCGCCACCCTGTATACAAATATACTAGTCCCGAAAATCCCGGGATCCATTGAATTGAATCCCGAAAATTTCGGGACTAAAATATGAT
This sequence comes from Euclidia mi, assembly GCA_944739405.2. Taxonomy (NCBI): domain Eukaryota; kingdom Metazoa; phylum Arthropoda; class Insecta; order Lepidoptera; family Erebidae; genus Euclidia; species Euclidia mi. The sequence continues at coordinate 46,658,303 of OX123183.2, forward strand.
CGGGATCCCGGGATCCCGAAGACCGGGATCCCGGGATCGAATCCTCTAGTCATATCGCACCACTGTGCACTGCTTTCTTTACGGTGTTACATTTTGTGAAACAATAACAGGATAACGACAACAGTTTACAATAACAGTTATTAGATAATAACGCAACAGGATAATTCATTATTGCAAAACAACCGTTATTGCCATTACTAATCTTAACAATGTGTCACGTTTATAATAGTAGTAAAGTAATATACCTAAGAATAACTTTGAATCTGGCTTGTAATTAGCACTCTCTTTATGAATGGACTAGTAGATTAAGCGGCGTTTAACACTACGCCGAGTGTTGTCGGTTCGATTCCCACTCGAGACAACATTTTGTACAAATTGCTATTACGAGTCTCAGCGTACTTTGTAAAGAGTGTATGTTTTTAAGTTACCCGTGGTAGGTACTGGGTTCAGTTCTAGAACGGGCGATGAATATAAAAATATAATATACTTATTTATGAATATTTCATTTAATAGTGCTATTATTATATATGTGCCTGTAAGCCTTCCTAAATATAAATTGTGCAACTATTTTCAATGTGGGTTACTGTTTACTAGTTCTGGGACGGTCCTGGTTTCGTAACAAACGCAAATGGGTGCGAACTAAGATTTACTGTGTGTCGCGATATATATCTGATAACAAAGATGAATGGGCCAACAGCAATGCCTTTATGGGAAGGGCTGGTGGACATAAAGAGTAGGTCTGGTACTAAAACGTGTAATTTTGTTGGACATTTTCCACCTACGAAATATTTTTGGCTTTAGTACTGGGACATCCATGTTCACTCACACAAATGTTTGACTTGAGTGGGAATCAAACCCGTGACTTTCGGCGTAGCAGTCGCTCACGCTCTCGCTTCGCCAACCGATAGTCATATTATATTTACGTAATATAAATTTTATATGCATACAAAAAACACAGTTGCTTGCTTTCTTTTTTGCGTATAGATAATATTTTTTTATACACTCACGCATGTATCCCCGAAGGGGTGGGCAGAGGTGTACACCTTACATCACACCCACATTTCGATATACAAAATAGATAAATGTGTGGCTAAAGTGTTGTAAAAATACCGTATAATACCAAAAGGCTATGTATTAAACCGGTATTTTATTATAACTTACGGTATTATTGGTATTTTATGTATTTTATATTCTGATTCAGTTTATAAGACCCTGCGATATTGCGATGAGTTCTAGTTTAAAACATTAAATATATTTTAAGTTTCAATTGTATTCTTTGTTTTAGAATTACTAATTAATAATTTTGGAATTTTAACTTTTGAAAAAATTCATTGCAAAGCCCGAAATTCGTATCGTCGAAACACGTAGATAAATCACGTGTTTCTAAATTGGTCTCGATTTACACAAATCTTGGTGTTCCTGACAGCACATTCGAAGTTAAAGAAAGTGGTGATGAAGATGATTTAGCTGAAAGTATGTTGCTAGAATGCATTACTGCGTCGTCATCTACCGAGAACGTAGCAACACAAGAGGATTTAGATATGGAGGTAGAAGATCCTCTAAATCTCGGGTTTTCGAACTAGGAAGACAAAAGGCGTGTGTCACGTCTGTGCTTTTCTTATGGATCTCGTATTAAGGTTCGGGCTTTACGTGTCTCCACGCAGAGAGAAACATAATGTAATTTAGAATAAAAAGAGAGATGATTCAAATAACTTTAAGGACCCCTTTGCTCTAACGTACCTTAAAATGTTACGTGTTTTTCTTTAAATCATATTTGACCTTGTTTTTATGGTAATATTGTTGTAGCTAATAGTAATTATAGGTCGGGTTTCGAAACGCGTCGCCCGAATTTGAGGGTATTGGTGGTGTAGGGGTCTTAAGGGAGTTAGTTTGAATCCCCTAAAAGTAATTTTGGCTGCCGGAGTTGCGTCGAAATATTTTTAAACAATTTCCAAAAACTCTTCATTCAAATATGAAAAATGGAACGTAATTTTAGGTTTTATGTGAAAGTAACTAAATAGGTTGTGTTAGGTTCTATTTTGACTCCTAACCCGAAAATAGGAGCCCTGCGAAGCAGGGCTCCGTCAAACTCAGTTTATTAAACTAGTTGAATCAATAAAAGCGATATTTAGGTTTTATGTGAAAAACGTGAAACGAAACGCAACCGCCATCTTGTATGAATTATATTGACAGCTAATGTCAAATTTGTGCCTCATTGCTTTCGAGTACCTAGGGTTAGGTGCGACTGTAATAAGTAACTAAAAAGGTTATGATAGGTTCTCTTTTGACCCTTAATCCGAAAATAGGCCCTGCGAAGCAGGAACGAAGTTGGCAATGCCATACACACCGATGTCTGGAGTTTTTCTTTTCCAGAGGAAACCAAGTATTTCTGGCAAGTGAAAATGGTGAGGGGTGGTTCCGACACCTCCCCCCCCCTCCCCCTCCAATCACTCACAACCCCTAAAAACGGCGACGTATTTCGAAACCTTAACCGTAATTATTAATAATACAAACTTAAAATATAATTTCTTGCTTTATTCCTGTGCAATTCTACCGTATTCAGTATTTTTAATGATTTCTATGATCATTTACTTCAAAAATATAGAAGAATTTATTTATACATAAAATACCGTAGTAAATGGTATAATACCGTATTATACGGTATTTTTCGTTTTATACATTTCAGTAAAAATTGTATAATACCGCACTTACATCTCTGCGTAACTGTCGTGTCGGCGTTTATAGGCTGCCCAAAGACTTCTGAGGCCGAGATAACTATTCATGTTTTTTTTTCCGAGGTGAAAAATCCCTTCGGATCTCCGGCTCTTGGGGAAATGAGAGACGGAGTATATGGTGTTACTACTAAAAACTACCTCGACTGACAACCAAAGATGGGAGGAAGACTGGGTACAGGAGCTGTCCAGTCTTACCCTATAGGAGCTACAATAAACTAAAAATAGCTAGTTTGGAACAAAACAATATCCTCTTTCAGTAATCGGTTGTGTATTCAGCTTGTTATGCTTATGCATAGAGCCGGAAAATGTACAAAAAGATTTCTTTTTCTTTATTATTAACATCTTGCTCCTCTTAGTTAGAAGAATTATACGCATAAGAGGAAAATTAAACAAAATTTTACTTTTACAGTGACAAAAATAAGTTTAAATTACTACCCCTTTTTAATTAAGCCATGTATAAGCAATTAAGAGACAAACAGTCAGTAAATTTAGTTAAAACTAGAGGATGCCCACGGCTACGCCCGTTATATTGTTTAAGTTACCCGTTTTGCCCGATGCCGTGGGTATTTCGGGAAACCCCTTCTTAGTGCACCTCTACGGTCCCCAAGGAACATACATGCCAAATTTCAGCTTCATGCGCCCAATAGTTTTGGCTGTAGCTTGTCTGTCAGTAACGCAAGGATTTTATATATACAGATATACCAACATTGCATTTATGTATTTAACATTCATAATATATCACGAATGTTTAGCACTTTATTAGTATAGACCAGCACAGTCAGTCATCTCTGAATGAACTATTCAGAGATGACTGACTCTTCAAAACGACTGCCAATGATAGCCGGGACTGACGGCTTAACGTGCTCTTCGAGGCACGGGGAAAGCGATAACTACCAATTTAATACACAGTTAATTTCGAAATGTCAGTGGTGTGCGCCGTGGATTCGAACCCGATACCCTTTATTTAACAATCTATTGGTATCTCCACTACGCTATCGCTGCCGTTGTGCCATGTAAAAAAAATTAAGAACCGGTACAAAAATACTGGTTCCGAACTTATACGCCCCTAGATTCGGCCTTTATTAGGATATTAGTACCCACACGCTCCGTAAAATGATACTGGTGACCTTACGTCCTTTATGACGCGAATGGACTTATGAAAATAAAAGTACAGTCAGCCAAATAATCTAGCCAAATTATAGTGTTTTCTTAGGTTTACCTGCGCGAATGTTACATATTGAAATTTAACTACGGTTTACGGATTCTATCGCGATATATATTATTGGTGGTTCGGCGTTATACCGAAACCGAAGGTTCTAGGCGATTTGGAGAAGGATTAATATTGTGGACTGTAGGATGGCGGTTCTTCGGCGACTAGGAAATCAGGGAAAGCGGAAAAGGTGTTGTGGTTAGGAGCCTCTTACCTTGCAAATGGCAGCCTCCTGGTGTCTTCAAGTATATTGAAGCTGCTTGAATCACTCCACTACACAAATCATTTTCACTCGCGAGCGGTTTTGTTGAGTTTTGTATAAGCGGTAATAATCATATATGGCGGTGCGGTTCAGTGCGGTACGGTGCGGCGGACATGAGTTCACGCGTCTCGAATCTTCCTTTCTTGTTTCGTCGCCGTTGAGCAGGGCAGCCAATAGCGAGGCGTTTTGGGAGGGGATTCATGAAAAAGGATCGCTCGGATTGGCCGAGCAGCGACGAACCATTGACGTTGACATAATTAACTAGTAATGGAAAGGATAAATGGCGCTAACATAAAATCAAAATCAAAATCATTTATTCATCTAGGCCACAATGTGACGCTTATGAACGTCAAAATTTAGGTTAATTACTTAATGATTCTACATTTACATTTACTGCCACGTTCGCAATGCAATAGGTAGAACCACGAGAAAGAACGGGCAATAAAACACATGGCCACTCTTTTCAAACAAATATAATGGTGGTACATTTTATTTTTGTAAGAAGCTGCAACTGTTTCACATCAGCAGTAAATGATGTTCATATGGTAAGCCTCCCAAAGTAAATATGGTGAAACAGGAGCATCCACTTACGTCTTTTTCATGTAGGCAACTCGCGAACATGGTCAGAACTATGGTAGAAGTGAATGAAGCAGAAAGTAACGGTATATGAAACCAAAGCCATCGACAACCTATTAGTTAGCCCATGACCACGATTTACCCACATTTTACAAATCCGCAAAGTTATAATGAAAGTGTGGAACATGAATGCAAAATATAGTATGAAATGAGAATATCGTAATTAACTGCACTATAAAATAAAACTACTAATTATTGACCTAGTCAAAAGCGAACAACTACTTTCAAGCGCTCCTGTTATCAAAATAATCCTTCAAACTGTAATATGCCTTATTTATAAGATTCTTTTTAACTTCTGCCTGAAACGAACTTAATGGCAAGTCTAAAATATAAGTTGGTAATTTATTGAGCTACTGAGCATACTCTGCCCAATAAAAGAGCTATGCGTTTTGTGCAAACGAAAACACGGAACACATAATTTATGTCTATTTCTAGTATTGATATTGTGTATGTAACTATTCATTTTATAATAATTTATATTTAGTCTTACATGCATAACACTGGCATAAATATATTGTGACGCTACAGTAAGAATACCAATAGTTTTAAATTTTTCTTTGAGTGAGATTCTTGTCTTTAACTGGTAAATGGCCCTAACTGCCCGTTTCTGCAATATACAAATATTTTGGATATCAGCAGCTCTACCCCATAACAATATGCCATATGACATAACACTATGAAAATAACTAAAATAAACCAATCTAGCCGTATCGACATCGGTCAACCTACGAACCTTCTTAACGGCATAAGCAGCTGAGCTAAGTTTCCTTGAGAGATATGTAACATGCGCACCCCATTGTAACTTCGAATCAAGTGTTAATCCTAGAAATAATGTGGATTCAGTTGTTTCGAGTACATCGTCATTTAAAACTATGTTAGGACCAAGGTTTCTGACATTAGGCAGAGCAAACTTAACACATTTTGTTTTTTAGGCGTTCAGTACTAGATTGTTTACATTAAACCATTTAGTCACTTGAATGAGTGCACTGTTTATTTCGTTAAAGTGTTCCTTATTTCTATCTTCTTTAAATATCAAAAAAGTATCGTCAGCAAACAGTACAACGTCACAAGTGTTTCTCAAGTAAAAAGGTAAATCGTTTATGTAAACAAGAAACAAGAAAGGCCCTAGGATGCTGCCCTGTGGCACTCCTAAATCAACAGGTAAGCCACTGGATTTTGAGCCATTTATTTCAACACATTGGATCCTGTCACTTAAGTACGACTTAATGACATCCAATGCTTTAGTCTGGACGCTGTAATGTCTAAGCTTGCACAAGAGCGTCTCATGGCAGACACAATCGAATGCTTTCGAAAGGTCGCAGAACACACCAACAGCATTTTGGGAATTCTCCCAAGCACTGTAGATATGTTTGAGTAACGCTACTCCTGCATCAGTTGTCGAGAGACCCTTGGTAAAACCATATTGCTCACCATGAAAGAGGCTGTTTTGATTAAAATGTCTTAGTAGTTGCTTGAGTATGATCTTTTCAAAAATCTTACTAAAAGCAGGTAGTATCGATATTGGCCTATAATTACTAGGATCAGTCTTATTGCCGGATTTGAACAGAGGTATTATTCTACTATGTTGCATAAGATCTGGAAAACTGCCAGATTTAATACACTTATTGAATAAGTTGCTTAAATAAGGAGCCACTACATCAATTATACTTGTCAAAACCTGAACAGAAATGCCCCAGAGATCACCTGTATTTTTAGACTCTAAAGACTTAAAAGTATTTATAATATCGGTAGAACTAATACTATGAAATTTAAATATTACTTCACATTTTCCTAGACTAGACTCTAATAGATTTTAATTCTCTAGTAGTAGTAGTAAGTGGTATGCTAGCAAAAAAGTTATTAAATGTGTGTGCGACTTCTTCGTCATTATGAATTAATTTATCTTTATCAAGAAGACTAAAACTATTACTTCTTAATGTTGTCTTACCTGTTGTTTCATTAACAGCTCGCCAGGTTGCCTTAACTTTATTCAAAGATTGTTTAATTTTATTCCTAACGAATATAGCTTTAGCTGTATTGCACACTCTTTTAAATATTTTAGAATAATTCCTAACATACTCAGTGAAGTTTAAATCAGAAATGTATTTTTTCATACCATACAACTCATATATTTTTGCTCTGCTTTTGTAAATACCCGCAGTAGCCCACTCATTAAAAGCTCGAGATTCCTTAATTACTTTCTCCTTAGTCTTAAAAGTATTCTGAAACGTGTTATTAACTATATTAAATAAATTGTTAAAATTCTTATTTGGCGAATCTATTTCTATTAAGTCAGGATTCATAGTATTCATTCCAATCAATACTTTATTCCGAAATTCATTAAACTTATGCCTAGGTAATGGCCTAACCAACACTCTCTGTACGATGCTATCATTGTAATATGGAAACCTAGCTAATTGACCACAGTGATCCGAAGTTAATTCAGAAGTAACTACTCTATCTGAAACAATACAATTACTAAATTTGTTATCAAGACAGGTGAAAGATGTTGCCATGATTCTAGTTGGTTCAAGAAAGTCCCCTATAATCAAGGCCGTGAGCGGACGCGAGTTGATCAGTGCCTCGACTTGTGCAAGGACAGTTAAAAGCTCTTCGTAAGAGAGGATCTGTTGGCCTATAACTTTGAAGAGATGCGTTTTAATTACTTTGACCATGCTTTCCTAACATCGTCCAAAATGTGGAGATGTTGGCGGAATAAACTGCCAGTCAATATGATTTATGGAAAGTTCCTCCTGAAGACGAGGACGATATTCTTCTTTGAGAAACTTATAAAGGTCGCGTAAATAAGAGCCTGCGCCCACGAAACAAGTGCCGTTATCCGTGTACAAACACTGTATAGGGCCGCGCCGTGAGAGAAATCGTTTAAGGGCTGCAAGGAACGACACCGTGCTTAAATCTGTCGCAACTTCAATATGCGTAGCGCGCGTCGTTAAGCATGTAAAAATACATAGCCAGGCTTTACGACTTTTAACACCTCGACCACGCACTGGCGTATACTGCAGTGGTCCTGCGTAATCACAACCGGTGTGTGTAAACGCTTTATCAACCTGGTTGACGCGCTGGCTAGGGAGATCTGCCATGGGAGGGAAAGTCGGACGCGGACGAAATTTGAAACAGCCGTTACATTTATGTATTCTGTGACGAATTATTCGTCGAGCGGCTAAAATCCAATACTTATGCCTAAGTAAGGACATAAGCAACTCTGGACCAGCACGGAGGTGCTCATTGTGATAAAAATCAACAAGAAGGTCGACAACATGATCATTTCGCGGCAGAATGCAAGGATGTTTGTAGTTATAAGGTTCATCCGAATTTGACAGACGACCCCCAACGCGTATGACGCCGTGTTCATAGAGAAACGGCTTGAGTCTAAGGATAGCGGGAGAACAAGGTACATTGTTTTTCAAATTTTGAATGTCGTTACTAAAATGAACAGCCTGTACAGCTCGTAGTAACTTACATTCTGCGAATTTGATATCAATACTTGATACAAAAGTTTCATTAGGTAGGTGCCTAAGAAACCTACAGACATAAACGATGGCGCGGAGTAACTTAGACCACGATGACATGCGTAGTGCGAGTGCATAGATGGGAGACTCCGCAACCTCAGCAATCACGGGATAAGAAACAGACTTCCGTTCGGGTACATCTTCGTCTTCTGCACTGTGGTCAAAGGGTTGCTTGGGCCATTCTGACTGATCATGGGAAATCCAAGAAGGTCCACGATGCCACAACGGATGATGCAGAAGATTAAGTGGAGTGACACCACGAGATAAGCAATCTGCGGGGTTCTCGGTACCCGCGACGTGATTGAAACAAGTAGCGGGAACAAGTTCAATCAATTTACTAACGCGGTTGGCGACAAAAGTCTGCCAGCGATGAGGAGAAGAATGAATCCAAGCGAGCACTACTTTGGAGTCGGAAAATGCGTATATTTTATTAATAGGGTAGTGGGGCAAAACTGTGTCTTGAACCTTGCGGAGCAACTGAGACAGCAGAAGGGCCGCGCTCAACTCCAGTCTCGCAACCGAAATGGTTTTAACAGGCGAGACCTTAGACATGGCACAAACTAACTGCACCGAGTAGTTAGAATCAATGCGGACTTGTAGATATACGACTCCGCCGTAAGCACGCTCGCTGGCGTCAGCGGAACCTATTAAGTTGATGGTACATCCATCTACCAACCCAAGATGACGTGGAATAGTAATTTGATTGAGTGCGGTAAGCTCAATACAAAACTGGCCCCAAGCGGCGACAATATGGTCAGGGGGTGTTTCATCCCACTCACACTTTGATAGCCAAAGCTCTTTGATCAAGAGCTTGGCGTACAAAATTGTGAGAGCCACAAAACCCATTATGTCCCATAGTCGAGCCATTGTGGACAGCATAGTGCGTTTGGTGCACTTATCATCTGGTGGTGAGACGTCAAACCGAAAACTATCGCAGGATTTGTCCCAGCTTAAGCCGAGAACTTTATGCGGTACAGACTTCTCAAACTCAATGTCTGGAGAAGCTTTATGAGAATCTGGTATGCGTGCGAGAACCTCCCTAGAGTTGCTTGTTCATTTGACAAGATAAAACTGGCCTCGCTTGAAAAGCTGAATAAGCTCTTCACAAAGCGAAATTGCCAGCGGAGCGAATATGACACTACAGGCAATGTCATCCATATACAAAGCGGAAGTAGCAACAGCTGCTGCGGCGGGAAAGTGATCGCGTTCATCAGCGATCAACTGACGAACAACTCGTAACGCGTGATATGGGCTAGAATTGAGTCCAAAACAAACACGATTGAACTGATACACAGATAAAGGTTCCTTATTGTTAAAACGATAAAAAATCCGTTGAAATCTACGGTCAGACTCGCCAACGCCGATATTGAGGAACATTTGGCGGCAATCAGCTGACAGAGCGATTTGGAAAAGACGAAACTTTATTATGATGTTAAAAAAATCACCCTGTAGATTGGGGCCGGCATGCAAAATGTCATTAATCGACTGACTCTATATAGTCTTACAACTAGCATTTAAAACCACACGAAGTTTAGTAGAGGTTTTATCTTCGCGAACTACGCCGTGATGCGGGATATAATATGAGGGAAGAGAGTTGCCCTCGTTGTTTACAACTACACTCAAAAAACCTTTATCTATGTAGTCATGAATGACGTCATTATAGGCGCTGCGTAACTTAAGCGATGCATCAAGTTTACATTCCAAACAATGGAAACGTCTAAGCGCAGCAGCGTACGAGTCGCCTAACGAATAAGGGTCACCATAGAATGGCAACGCCACAACGTATCTGCCACTGTCGTCACGAACAGTGGTAGCACGGAAATGTTCTTCACACTCGAGATCTTTACGGCTCATCGAGGGCGGTGCGGTAACCTCTTCAAGCTCCCAAAATTGCTTGAGAAGAGAACCAATATTATTTTCTTCAAGAACAGAACAACAGCAAGACGTAATGTATTGATAAGTATGTAACGTAGGTACGGTACCCATAATCACATACCCAAATACCGTCTCAATAGCGGGCGGTAAGTTATATTGCTCACTACGTACCACGTCAGTTAGTAGCAAGTGCGGGAATAATGCAGCTCCGATCAAAACATCAATGTTTGCCGGATTCGCAAACTCCGAGTCTGCCAGCGGCAATGACTCGAGGTGTGTGAGTAGTGATACGTCCACATTAGCGTTTGGTAATGCGTCCGTAATACGCTCCACGATAAGCGAAGAAATGTGAATGTATTTTAATATCTACGGAACCCTTGCAATGTTTTTCTGACCCGCCGATTCCTTTGACCACTGAACTAGTATTTCTAAAGTTATTCCACAATCCGAGGCGTTTGAAACATTCCAATGTTATTAGATTGGTCTGAGACGCGCTATCGAGTAGACAACGTACCATGTGCGGCGACCCATTAACATCATAAACGATAACTTGCGCTGTCGCTAACAGTACCGTCTTAGACGCCGTACACTGCGTTTTGGAACTGCGCGGATCATTATAGATGCGCGAGTGCCGTCCTCGCGTGCGCGTCGCCCGCGCGATGGTTGTCGTACACAACAATATTTCATTCTGAATCGTGGGAGGCGCAGTTATCGTAGCCTGCACCTGCGACGTAAGTGTGTCAAGGTTAGCGGCTTGGCTTGCCAATGGACTACTTTTATCAAAGTGCAACAATGAGTGGTGTCGTTGATTACATGAACGACATCTCGTCTTACTAGAACAATCACTAGTTTTATGCTTTATACTTAAGCAATTAATGCAAGCTCTGTTGTCCTTCACGCACTTGAAACGAGCAGTCGGATTTAAACAATTGAAGGCTGGACACTTGTAGAAATGGTCGTGCACTATATTACTGCACAGACACTTCTGTGAATTAATTTTATTAGATTCCGAGCATGTTACGTAAGATTGTGGATTAGGGACCGAGTTATTGTTACTTCGCTTAATAAAAAAAATTGTTAATCTAATTTCGCACTTTATTCGACCTTTGTTTGCTGCTGTTAGTGTTAGACGGGCTAGGTGAACTAGACTGTGTATTATGAAATATTCGACACTGATCTTTGATGAACGAAATAAAACTATCTAGTGTAGGTATTTTATTATTGCGTTCCGTCATCTCGAAAGCACGAATTGTTTCAGTGTCAAACTTTTTTAAAGCGAGTTGAAGCAACATAAAGTCGGAAAGATCTTCCAATTTTAAGTGCTTAAGAGAATTAACCGCGGTTACGAAGTTATCTATAAACAGCTGGAAATTCGAGACAGATGCGGCACCGGACAGTTTAAGATTTAAAGCTTGTTCAAAGTAGGTAGACGCTAGGACGCGCTTGTCTTGATATCTATCAAGTAGTGACTGAAATATGACCTGATAATGCTCAGCACTAGGTGTGACACCTGCAAATACGGACTGGGCCTACGGTGACAGTTTACCTATATATATTTAATATATATAAGGTATATATAATAGTACAACTTGTCAGCATCTGTCAGAGAACCATTACCGTTCACTGTAGACTTAAAACTCGCATAGAATAACGGCCAGTTTCGTATATCGCCATCAAACGACACAATCTCGATTGGCGGTAACTTCGGCGTGCGAGCCGCGGAAACGGGCTGTGCCGAATATTTACCCTCCAATTGCGATTGTATACGCTTAATAATACAATAAAGGTCTTCGAAAGAGGTGTACGCCTGATAATTCGGTTTTTCATCAGGATTAATAGAAAGCAATCTTGCGTTATAATCGTCTAACAACTTATGAAAATCTGTTCGAATACTATCTACTGTCATACAATAGCTGAGAAATGACTCCCTATTACTATCAGAAACGGCTGCGGTCTTTGAACGCTCGTAAATGTTTTGAATACGCTCAAATAAAATATTGCGTTTTGCTTCTAAGATTGTCATTTCTTTGTCTTCCGACACGCGTGACTTCTTTTGTTGTGACATGCTTACGTAAGTATAAGCTAATGAGACCGAAACAAAATAAGAATATCTAAAGTACCTATTATTTTACCTAAGTAGGCAACACTTTAAAGCGGTGGAATTAAAAGTTGCTTGAAATATGAGATTTACAAGACAACTATGATAGTTCCAGAAATAATAATTGGGTAAGTAGGTAGAGAGCTACATAAAAGTATATTACCTACTGATGCGTGCGAAAACAACCATGTGACGGTTATGTGAATGGACTAGGAGTATAGCTAGGTATATAGCCAGGCTGACCCCTGTCAGCCCGGTTATAGCCAGTACCCTTACTGCAGTGCGACAGGAGTGTTCGCAGGCACCCATGTGGACGATCGAAGAACATCGCAATAATGCTACTGAAGAGGGGACGCCATGCTAATTAAAATAAAACGCCTGTCTTCTTGGGGAAGTTACTGAAAATTACGTGGAATGTTTTGTCAGTCTATTGTGTGGGTGATGATTGGTGTTTTAAAATATGGGTTTTTGAATTAGTTTATGTTTTTGGCGACATTTAGAACAGTAACTTGTACGTTTTCTTATACAAAAGATGTAAATTGTAAATGTTCAATATATTCCTTATCTTAATATCTTAATATATAAAATCCTTGCGTTACTGACTGACTGACAGACACGCTACAGCCGTAACTATTGGGCACAGGAAGCTGAAATTTGGCATTGCATGTTCCTTGGGGATCGTAGGGGTGCACTAAGACGGGATTTCCCGAAATTCCCACGGGATCGGCCAAAACGGGTAAATTAAATAAAAATGCAGGCGTAGCTACTGGCGTCCTCTAGTTAAATATATTTGGATAACCGATACGTGGATTTGTAGTACAAACATTGTACAAGCTTTTCTTAGTTTGGGAATAGATGGTGTTCTGTGAATGTGGTAGAATATATTATAGTATTCTTAAACATTATAATATTATTATTTTTAGTTGCTATGATCAAAGTCTAATTTGCTAAAATTCCATCAAACCAAGTTTGCTCGTTACATGCTTCCACTGTGGTATTTCAGTACAAAGATAAAATTGTATTATTTACCAATAAAATAAGATAAGTTTAAAAAATCAGTCAAGTGCATGTCAGCCACGCGTTATATTGGGTCCGTTAGTTACATATGTATAAGTATAAGGCCTCAGTCATAATATTAATCGTATGCATCTGGCGAAAAGTGGGTGTAGCAATATACTTCTGCCTACCTGTATATGTATTTACTATGTATGTAGTTTGCAAAAATAAATGCATCTTATGTCCATATTTACATAAAATAGTGTTTATTATTATAATTTAAAATAATTTATTATGTATGCACTAACACACAAATACTACGGTAATATGGCAATTGAAACTCTGATTGATGATTCATGCTAAATATTATTTTCGTAGTATATTTTTAACCTGCAGTTGTCCGGTGTGTGGATGAATTTTGGTAGTTGCGACAGGTGTGTTCAGTTCTATAAGGACGTTTTGTCAGGCTACCAAAAAATGTAAGAGATTGTAGATGAATGAAGTGTTGTCTTCCTCCAATTCGACAGAGGATCCTCTGGCTGACCGAAGGATATTTCGAGGCTTTACGTAAATAAAAGTAGTGTATAAAATTTCGAATAGTCTATATGAGTTCCTTATACACTTTAACGTATGCTAGGTAAAACTATTGTCGGTATACGTGAAAAACAATCGCAGACTATCGTGGTAAAAAATTGGATACCAGAAAAAGTATTATTGATATAAATAATTAAGTGGGCGAAACTAACTATTAAAGGCCCTGACTTGACACACATGTCACTGATTTATTAGTCGAGTAAAAGAGACAACATGATACTTGTTTCGATAATTTAACCCAATTTTAATACAGCTCTTGCACGATTAAGTTTGTTCTTTTCTATGCAACGTTGAATACTGTATGCAGGATACTAGGATTAATATACCATGAGTCTTGGCAGCCAACCGATGGATTTAAGATTCAGACCACGAATATGCAAACTGCATGCACTGTCCTAGCCAGTGCCTTGTATTTTATTGTGTATACCGAAGAGTTTGCGGTCATTTGTTCGGTTTGACACTAAGTCGATAGAGATCCGTGTGTTGAAAATACAAAGTTGTGTTCCATATGCAACGAAAGTTTGGTTACTGATCTAGTTTGACGAATGTTTTAAGGTGTATTGATAGTATTCAAAGGCGTGCAGTGTTGTCAAGAAATAGGGGCAGATTTTTTTTCGCTTTCGATTGACTTCGACTGTATTAAAATTCGTAAGACTTAAGGATGATACATTGTGTCAAAAATATGTCTACACAACAATTAACCTTTCAAGTACCGCGCCCTCTAAAACGTCAATTTGGCTATACGACCGCGCCGTTCGACATCATCGCGCGCGCGGTACTAGACATTGAATGTTATTGCTCTGAGAGGTCTTTGTTTATGTTTTCAAGAGTTCGAGTTATAATTTCTTGAAACCCACTTATATAGCCAATATTAAAAAATATAATAATAACATTTGAGTGTATATTTAGTTTTGTATAGCTCTCTGTTTTGAACGGATCTTAGAATACCGGTTCTATCGACAATTGTAGCGTATTACAATAAAAAATAAAATATTTTTTTGTTTATTTTTGTATTTTTATATTCTGTATAATATGGGTTTTCCAATTAAAACTAAAAATATGCATGTATCCATTATAATAATTCCCCCTTTTTAATAGCAAACATTTGCTAAAATTCACAGTTTCGCGCGCATTGAAATGAAATGTCCTTTTACTTTTTAATTTGACATCAAATTGGATCAGAAGAAGGTTTCATAGCTGTCTATGATTCGTAAAAATGCAATGCCATTGAAATAATTGATAAAATGTACTAGGCCAGTGTAAAAAACGTCATAGATTGAAGGACGGAATCTGGACATGAATTCATGTCGTCGGTAAACAAGGGGACTTTTTTGTAGGACATGAATTCATGTCCTCGGTCGTTGAAAGGTTAACTAAAAAAATGTAGAAATAAATTATATCCAATTTAAAGTTTCATCACGAATCATAATAATATACCTAACCAAAAGAAATCACACTGTAAATTTTATTTTATTCCACAAATGCGAAAAATTTAAAAAAAGATTACAATTAAATGTATCAGAAAAGTTTTTAACACGCCGCTTCAGTTGGTTACCAGAAATATCTATGACCCACAGCGAAACTATATTTTGTTCGTAAATTCTAACATTTTCAAATTCCAATTTTTCACACTGTTATTGCCACATTGTAATAGTTTCGCTGAAAAGCGGATAGTCAGCCGTATTTTTTTAGCTTAAAGGCCAATTCAAACAAAATTCTAACAAAAACCTAGTTAGATTGTATTTTTATATCACGACGACAAAAACTACAGGATCACGAATTACCGACTATTTATCAAATTTGTGCGATTATATACTAGTTTGAAATATTTTTCTTCCTCTTTAAGTAAACTATCCTTAGTGGCAAATATAAGAATATCTAACATAAGAAAAAGATTTCATTAAAAAAGAGTCTTCCTTTGTAATATTTTAAACCGTATTTACTTTATCGAGTCGTATGATCGGATGCAAATTATTATGTTAATAAGAACAGGCACTCGATAGACATCGAACCCGCATCAAGAGGTCTTATTAGATGTGATTATATTATAGATATTCCTGTATCGCGGTATACACTGCATGGATTTTTATACATATTCGGTATACCATTGTACGCAATGTGGAAAATTTGTTAAAAAGCTTCTCTATAGTTATGAATATTGAACGGGTTCGTAAAATGGAAAGCGATATAGATAAAGGCGCCGATGTTTCATTCGATAGGGGAACACACACAATTGTATTTTTCCTAGATTTGCTATGGATATTAGACAGCGATTTTGGCTGTACGCTGCTTCAAATATTTTTAGAATCATAAAATTTTATTGTAGAAATATGAAAAATGTCATCTCTCTCTCACTCTCTCTCTCACTCTCTTTCTCTCTCTCTCTCTCTCTCTCACTCTCTCTCTCTCTCCCTCTCTCTCTCTCTCTTTTCCTAGCTATATATCCCACATGGTGGTGGGGTCAGCTTTATCTTTCTCCTCCACTTCGCTCTATCCGTGACATCATCGTCAGTGACCTTGCATTCCCTCTTGTTCCGAAGCACTACATCTCTCCACCTTGCCTTGGGTCATCCCCTACGTCTCCGACCGGTCAAGCTGTAGTGCCAAGTTTCCAACGTAGTCTAGTGGCCTCCTTATATATCATATGAAAATTAAATTAAATGCTATTTATACGAATGTTTGATTATGTTAGGAGTCATCAGACAAACCCTCACTTGCTATTTAGTAGAAAGAAATAATTTTAAAATTTTGTATCTACCACAGGCATTAGCAAAACCAAGTATCCTAATACCTATATAAATGCCTCAATTTGAAAGGAAGACGCGATCGGAATGATACCCAGCGTTTCAGTAATTCATTTAGGTACTAAAATATTGCCGTATTTATCTTTCCTGCCTCTTCTGAAAAAAAAGACTATAAGCTTTTAAATACTTTAATTTTATGTAACCCGCTTCCGAAAATTAGGTTATTTATTCGACATACTTTTGTGTAAAATAATTGCTATGAATACGATATTCTAGTCAACTGGTGAACAAAACCTGTGTTTAGTGAACAAAACCACAAGGAAAGTCTGTTAATTATTTCATTAAATGTTTTATGCCATAAATGTATAAAATGTATAAATAAAAGCATAAACAAATTTCCCGTTTAATACCAAGTAAAACATAACTAATGAACAACGAGGCGATATCCTACTTAGGTATATTCACGAAAACATCGGCATCCAAAATTTGGCAATGTGGTATCAAAATTAACAATATCATGTATAGACTAAAGTACTACCAAGCAGTTTCAGCCACAAAGTGAACAAATTAACTTTCTCGTAGAGGTTTGATATGGTACAAAGGCCAATCACAATTTGCAATTCACACAATAGCGAACAAAGTTTGTCAAGCAATTATAAAGATATCAAAAGGTTGACGTTACACGGGCCTAGTCACAGAGCAGATACAAAGAGGAGATGGCCTAAACAACTGTGCACTGTGATTTTCAACTAGGTCCTGACGTCATCACGTGGGCGTGGCCTAAGTCAGTTTGTTGTTGGCTTTCGCCCTGTGCACATCGTAAACGTTCCCTTTAAACAGCATTACATTCGCGCTAAAAGAAAAAAAAATTAAGTGTTGTATTTTGTCATGTAAAAACTACTCGGATAGACGTTCTGGTGCTATGGATGGCATCACAATTCATTCATAAGTAATTTTATGCGTAATTTATTAAAATAGTTCTAGAAAAATCTCTTAGCTTCGGCGTTTTCAAGTATTATTCTACCCGACATTAGATGGCGACACTTTCTGCTACGTGAACTTAGAATATTTAGGTATGTAGAGCTCATCATTAATGTATTTTAATAATCATATGTACTAAAATTTGTTAAACTTTAATTCCTAAAGATTCTTTAATTGCCAAAATATAGTTTTTTTTAGTTTTTTTATATCATTTTTTAAACAGGCCGCCATCTTTCGTCAACATGAAATGTCAAAAAGACAGGGCCGGAATTAGAATCCAATCCGATTGTCCCGCGGCTGTATCATACATGGAAAGTACTTAAAACATTAAATACGCTAGACATAAAAATACAATCTATACATCTATACGAATAAATAAAATTGGAGTGTCTGTTTGTAATATTAAAATAACTGATTTTTACTAAGTGGTTATGGTTGTATATTATACGGTACATATACCAAAACAACTTTTTTACCATATCTGTCTGTCTGTCTGTTTGTCCCGACTAATCTCTGAAACGGCTGGACCGATTTTGACGGGACTTTTACTGGCAGATAGCTGATGTAACAGGGAGTAACTTAGGCTTTAAATTTAGGAAAAAAATAGGATCTCACAAAAAAACAACTAATGAAAATACCACGCGGACGAAGTCGCGGGTAACAGCTAGTCTAGTATAAACTAAATATTTTATCAACAATAATTTATTTAAATAAAGTTCTTTCCCTCCGTGAGACAACTGGTATGGTAGTTGTTATTTAATTAATTACGGGTGAGGCTAAATTAACGTCATTTTGGGAGTCGCGTAAAATGAGACGGCGGAATTCGGCTGCATACTAAAGTCCAACTCACTTTGCGTCGCCGTGTAGTACAAACACCCTGAAGTTGTGAGTGTATTCTACTCCATATC
Organism: Euclidia mi; assembly: GCA_944739405.2. Classification (NCBI taxonomy): domain Eukaryota; kingdom Metazoa; phylum Arthropoda; class Insecta; order Lepidoptera; family Erebidae; genus Euclidia; species Euclidia mi. Next base: position 46,676,872 of record OX123183.2, read on the forward strand.
ACCTAAGGACTTACGTTATTCCCGAACCCGAACTAAGAATGAATTCTAATAGTTAGGTGATACGGAGTAGGATATGCCGAATGCAGCGTAAATTCCGCCGACTCATTTTACCCGACTCACAAGTCACAGAATAACGTTCGTTGGGCCTTACTCTTAAAGCACTTAATGCCCACCTAGTTTATTTAGTTAAATTTCAAATGATGTACCTATGTTCTAGATTTCCATCCGAAGATGATCTAAGACAGCAGTGTATTACAAAAATTAACAGACACGATTGGTCTCCGACTAAATATACAAAAAGTTCTTGCCATTTTAATGAAGACTTCATAGTGACAAAAAAGGGCCTTAGAAAATTAAAGAAGGGAACTATTTCGTCATTCATCAAAAACCATTTTATTCAAACATGTGTTTTTGTTTTCATATCAATAAAAAATACGTATCAAGATGGCCTACTAAAATCCTGAGTACGACCCTGTTGCATCCTGCACTTTTAGTGACACCTAGTGTGAGATAGTTGCGTAACTACAAAGTAAAATCAACAGAGTTAGCGAGTAGTTTTGCTATTGAACGGTAGATGGAAAATAAAGATATGGGCGGGATCTAACAACCCCTCACCCCGCAAATTGTCACGCATTTTTTCCTAGGGAAATTATATTAAAACATCTCCTCTTTGTATCTGCTCTGTGGGCCTAGTTGCACTCGCTGACTGAATATTGATGACAGTGCTTCACTGTAGCCAATCTGGGTTCTATGCCTAAGTAATGAAGAAAATATGGAGTCTACAATCAAGTGAACAATAAATATTAACATGAAACGTCGTTCACAGGAGCGATTGCCGAAGGTTCGTATTGTTAACTACACAAACTAACGACACACGTGTCAACACTATAAGTCAGCGCTGGCTTCTAAGAAACGCCGAGGAATATTCTTAAAACATAAATTGGACGTTGAAATATTAATAAGCGTAGGTACATTTATTACGCTGTAACTCGGTACACCATTTTGCTAAATGATGGAGGGAGTAAGAGTGAAATTACACCGTCGCCGTCGTTACGCCTAGATAACTGTTGTATTAAAAATTGTAATAAGAGACACTGTTTCATATTATTTATTTCATTGTGTCTGAGATATAACTTATGGTGCATAGGTCTTGTAACCTGTGAGTGGTCGTAGGTTCAGTTTGCGATTGATCTAACAACAGAAAAGGTTGTAGAACAAAAATTTATATAGACAAGATGGCTATAAGTTGTTCATATAATTATGTTGGTAATGTTTCATTATTTAAAATTGAGTGTGTTATTATCATTCTCTAATTTACTAAATGAAGGCTACTGACGATATATTCTAATAAAGCCAGTCATCAAAAGCAATACATAATATATGTAGCAGCAAATTGTCCAATACAACCAAAATACATATATTATGTATATTGCATATACAATCAATTTCAGAGAAGGTGCTGAATGTAGTAAAATCACAAGTCCATTTCATGATACTATTTCAATAAAGCCGAACTGAAACACACTTGCTACTGACAAGGCAATTTAACCAGATTTTAGCTGAAAATATTGTTCACTACAAAAATTGGATGGCAGTATTAATATAATTATGCATACACAAAATCGCAAACGAATTTTGTGAAGTCGTAGTCAAGGGTATTTTACATTTATACCTATACATACGTATATTACTCCGCGTTATAGCGAGGTATTCTTGTTCGTTTTTGTCCCAAAAATGAAGAAAAAGAGAGAATGACTTTCCGAACAGTTATCCTAAAACAGCAGTGAGCAGAACACATAGCTAGAAGAGCCGATGGCTATTGGGGCGGAAAAGTTCATGAGTAGCGAGTCCGCACTTTGCAGGAAAGGTAGACGGTTAGCCGACGATCTTGTTTGGATCGCGGGAAGCTGATTGATGCGGGCGGCTCAAAATCGGTGTATCACGAGAGACTTACGGCCATTTTTAATATTCGAACTATAGATAGATCTGTAGATTTTAGATTCGTTTTTGACATAAGCTCCATACAAAATATGTCAAGCACGAATCTCGAATCTCAAAATCCATATGTGGATAGAATATTGAAAATGGCCGTTAGAGTGTCCAGCAGTAGATGTATTTCGCCTAAGCTGATAAAACTAAACTTATATTTTTCTGTACGAAGCCTCTATTTAAATGATACTACTCTCGAAGGTGGTCGAGAACCACTGCAAATATTATTACTAAGCATCTCAAGCCACTAAAAAGAAAGTATAAGAAAAAGAATAAAAGAAAAAATCGACTTCTGTATCTAAAATCGTTGAAATAACTGTCTTAAAAACTGTATATTTTCTATTTATAGTTTTAGTTACACATATTAAAGTGTGAACGACATATATAATAAGTAGAAAATACCCATGTATACCTTTAACAGGCGATGTTCAGAGCACCCAAACTGTGTACGTACCTGAAAAATAGAAATAGAAGTGAATTAGATACATATACCAGGAAAATAGCAAGTGCAATAAATAGTCTCTAAGTATTTGCTATATACCTACGTAACTATTCAAATTCAAATTCAAAATCCTTTATTCATTTGGGTCACAATGTGACGCTTATGAACGTCAAAATAATAAATTTATAAAATAATTACTTAAAGACTCTACATTTACATTTACTGTCACGTTCGCAAAGCAATAGAATATTAAAACTTACTAGCGTGACATGTAGACAGAGCAGTTCTAATAAACGTATCAAAATTGTCTTCCACGCCTGAAATACACTGCACCAAAACAGATCTGTTTCTGGCGGATATGAGGCAAGCAGCACTTAAGTCTACACAAAATAAGCTCATGACTCCAATATTCTTGGTACTAGCACTTAAATAAGCTATTCGATAATAAATTTCGCACTTAGTACCGAAGCATACATGCCACTTTTAGTAGCAACGATTTAGTCGCTCTTTGGAGCTTGTGACGCTTCTAAACATATAAGCCAGTCACAACGATTGAGTCTTGTTTTAAGTTGTTAATGTCAATTTCGATAAAACGATTGATTGCAGTCACTCATCAAACCGCGATGCAGCAATGAAAGTGCCGTAATTTAATAAGACGGATGTCGCTAAAACGGGATGCTGTATGCAGGCACCGATCACAAGTCGCCATTGCGATGAATCGCGTGTGTTTTCGCACTTAGCACCTTTTCAAGGTGGCAGTTATATAGCTTCGCGCAATACGTAAGTTTATTAGCCCTTACTAATTCTCAACTGAGTTAATAAACTACAATCCTATAAGCATGTAGTTAATATTATGTTGTAAAATTTGAGCCCACGTTACACTGACTTCTTGGAATTATATAACCTACTTGAAGTCCATTGAGAATTCACTTGTGAGATTGTTATAAACAATGTGGGTACACGGTACATTGGATAAAGTTTTGCACGAACAGATAACATGTTTTTGTGTACGTTTATGTAAAAGCTATGTAGAAGTTCTTTATAATTCTTGTGTAGCCGTACTACATGATATAGATGATGGTAGAAATACTCGTAGCTACGTTATTTTCGGCTTTTTTTTATTTTGTTGTAGTAGGCTAATAGTCACTAGAATATGTGTATTATTCAAGGTTTGGAGAGCACCTAATGGGAGTGAATGAAGCAAGAGAGATATGTCACGATCGTTGCAAATGCCGTCAAGTAGTCTCTGCCTACCCCTCCGGAAAACAGGCGTGAGTCTATGTATGTATGTATGTAGAGAGTACGTACTGTTATTACGTTGTACTATGAGATACGTGTAAGTAAAATTTTAAGCAACATAAAAATGCTGTTTAGAGACACCCCATTTAAATTGTCGTGTATTTTCCTTGTAAATACCTACAACTTGTACTTATTTATCATACTGTTAGACAAAGAAATATACATAGCAAAACAAAAGAGGGTTTTTATATACCACAGCAGCGATAGCACATTAGAGAGAGTAGCAAGCTGCTGCTCAGAGAGTCTCTGATTCAAATCCACGATGAGCGTTACAACTTTTCAGTACTAAAACAATGATATTACAAGAAAAAGGTAGATAAGTTACCTACGTAGTAATTAAACCGTGGGAACGCTACACTAATGCACACATCGATAACTTCATATTTTATTGACAGATGTGTCAGTTTTACTTTGACGCCGGCTCGCGACGTCACACATACATATGTCGGACTTGCCAACTGGCTTATGTTTAGCGTCCTGCTTTTGGTACGCTTATAAAATATCTACGAGTACTTATTTTTACTTTTGTAAAGTCATTGTACTAAACGGTGAAAAACATCGTGCAAAAAATGTCTGCATAATGTTCCCGAAAGTTATTTGAAGTCTGTCAACCCGCACTTAACCAGCGTGATGGACTGTCGTGTAACCCTCCACATAGTTAGAAAGGCCTTTGCCCAGCAGTGAGATTGTTTATATACATAGCTAATACTATGATATCCCATAATGCTCCTGCTACACCTCCATCATACGGCCATTTTCAATATTCGATCCATACATGGATTTTAAGATTCGAGATTCGTGTTTGACATATTTTGTATGGAGCTTATGTCAAAAACGAATCTAAAATCTACAGATTATCTATAGATCGAATATTGAATTCCGTAGTTAACGCGTCAATTAGCGCGTTAATTTAGACGCTACGTAGATGTGGCCAATGTTTTAACGCGTTAAAATACTAATTTCCAATGCGAATTTGGAACGCGTTATTGGCCATTGCCATTAACATTAACGCTAACGCAGGTGGTGCAGTAGCATAACAGTTATTTCACATACCCACAGTTAGCCGTTCTTTCACTAAAAGCAGTAGTTTTCCATCAGACGGAACGCTGTGTGAAATCTTATAAGGCACTTAAAACTTCGTTCTTTCTGTCCGTTGTTTTATTTCTGCGGGTCTTTGTAAAACATACATCACTATGCAGCTATTCTCAAGACTATGTCAAGATAAAGTTAGAGGAACTTTATTAAAATAAACACTTAAACATTTTTACAGTATATTTTATTTGACTGCATGAGTGGCGTAGTGGTTTAAATGGCCGCCATGCTGCATACAGTTTATTGAGTCCGTTAGTTGTAGGTATATTTGTAAAGTCTCCCATGACACAGGATTTGTTTTTAATGCGGGAGTGGCCTTTTAAAAGAAAAGCAAATCTTCGGCCAGAAATATGTGCTGGTACAATAGGAAAGAACATAAAAAAACACAGTGTTTTTATTTGTGACGCAATTAATAGTTTATTAGCATTCACTCTATGATTTTTGCTTGTTATCACGGTGGTGAACTTATCTATGGGCTCGACCTTGGCGTCTCGCGGTAGGCAGAGGTGGTGTATGTGAGTTGTGTGACTCTCTCCTACAGGTGTTTAGGGGCCTAGCCACTAAAACCATCGGGGCGTCTGTCGACGTCCCGTAACGGTGGACCACACTCTGCTTCATCGTATAGCATTTGCTTTACTCATTGTCCTAGCGTTATCTCAGTTGCAACCCAGGGTCCGCGTAGTAGCCTAACCGAATTTTACTGAATATTAGCTTTTCCACAGAGCCACTGTCTGTCTGACCTTCAAAACCAAAAGAGATAGCGATATTCCATGGTTTAGACTAGTGTCCGATTTTTCAGAGGATTGACTACCTTCAACGACTGTCAAAGATCTTCATGGCAGCCGGGACCGATGGCTCAGAGTTCTTTCCAAGGTACGGGCCAATTAACTATTTAATACGCACATAACTCCAAAAAGTCAGTGGTGCGCGTCATGCATTCGAACCCGATACCGTCTGTAAGGCAGTCTGTTGCAGCATTTCCATTTCACTATAAAAATAATACTCAATAATTAATCTTAACTCAATTGCCACCAAAATAAATCGGTGCCATTCAGTAGAACATACATAATATTAATTCATCCATTGAATATAAAATAGGCGTCTATTAAAATATATATTCAATTCAGAAATAATTTCGCTACCAAGTACAATGGAGTTTGATCGGCGACATTTTTATACGTCGTCATTTAATGGTGTGACAGTATCAATTAGCGACAGAATACCTCGCGTTTTGTCCGGACGAAGAGACATGTACAAATTAAGATTATAGCATACTTTCGGCGCGTATCGAATGAAATAAACAGTAAGAATTATATAATAAAACGTCAATAAATGTTAACATCATAAGCATTGTGATTCTGTTCTTGTATAGACGTTGCTGATATATTTTTTGTGCCTGTTATTACAAGTAATAATTCCAGCCATTTAATTCGTACTGATTACAGATTCAGTTTGTTCACGTTTTCGGGGAATGTTTCCTTATCGTGTAGTTAGGGATCAGGGAACGGGTAACCTGCCTTAGATATGTTTAGGAATTTTAGGCCGTGTCCAGATCTGCACCGCAAATATGTTTCATGCACACTGCCGTCTGATCTGATTACGGCTTTAAGTAAGTTGGGCATAGTTGGAGTGGACTTAGTTATTAAATGAAGGGGCAGGAAAGTAGGTAAGACATCTTTCCTTTTATTTTTAAATGGCTACGCTCACACTCAGTATATACTGCCTGTATTGCAGATTACTTTAGAAATACATGTGACAGACACAAATAACACTCCCGACTCGAAATAATGATATGGAGGTCCATAGCAGTCGGCGTATATACTTGAAATTCTTAATTAAGCCATCATAACATAGCAACATTTTTTTTATAGACTCACGCCTTTATTCCTGAAGGGGTAGGCAGAGGTGTGATATTACGCCCACATTTCGCCATGAATTTTTTGGTCCCACGTAATAGAGGGCGAGCCTATTGCCGTTACCGGGCATATCACCAGACTCCGTGCTGCTACTGCGAATTTGGAAAAACCCAGTAACACTTTTGCCCGACCCGGGAATCGAACCCGGGATCTCCGATCAGCAGTCGCATACGCTACCCAATGGACCACGGAGGCAGTCATAGCAACTAGACGCATCATTATACATGTGAAGGCCAATGTCATTATCAAACGTCATATTAGCATCTAAGGTGATCGTTATTGGCAGTGCAAAGCGTGGCCGTGAACCACCACGCCTCTTGGCAATAATCCCCCGGGCAATTGGCAGAGGTGTACACACTCGGTGCAATTCGTTCTAATTACGGCATGTCCATGCGAGACAGTTATTAAAGCACTTTTACAGGTGTTTCTCATGGACATTTTATATTACTAGGCTACAGGCTATTTAAGAATTTGTTTGATATGGACACTATACTTGTTTAAAGGATTAGCTTAGCATTGGGAGGAAAATAAACGTATTGCAGTAAATGTGAAATTGTATAATTTTTCATTGATTACATTTCAAAATGTTTGATAGCCCATATGCATCAAAATGCAGTAAAAACTAAATGCGCTTATTTAAAAAACGCTTTAACATATCTACCTAATCATTAATAGGTTATTTATTGTTTTGAAGAGTAGACTATGTGTCTGTGTATATAAGTTGCCGGTAGGTACGAAAGTAAATATTTAGAAGATAGTTAATGAAAGATTTTTATGACAGACATGAATGAGTTGGTAGTTATAGAAATGTTTTGTAAAATCTGCTAATTAAAGTGAATTTATCCAACACGTAGGACATAATTATGACACCTTTCCGACGCCGTAAGTGACGTTCTTAATATGTATATTATCAAGTATAACGGAATGTTTTATATTGCAATGAAATATATTGCAATAAGATGTTCAGGTGGCTCACACAATCCTCTAGGTTCGAATTCTGGCAGGATCGCCATGCAGTGTTGAGATCTGGTTCGTAAATAAAAGATGTTAGTAGTACGAGTGATTATTGTATAATGGGTCTTATTGTAAAAGTAATGCTAGTTATATAGGAAGGAAGGCGCAACACACACTCTATATAAGCAGAGATTCATCACATGCAGATATCACCAGAAACTCCGATGTCTCTCGCAAATTGCTAATCCCACAATTGTGAAACGTGAATGCATAGGTAACGCGCATTGTCAGAATTTCTCCCGCCCGCTACGCAGTGAAATTTCGAAGGCAAAATAACACTAATCGACTCTGATATCCAATCCTTCATCTGCTGCAAAGCCATGCCGTGGCAACAACAAAACAGTACTATATAGCCAATGTAAAAAATAGCAAGAAAATATCCAAATTGGTATGCTATACCAATAAAGTAGTTTTATAGTTAAATTAAGAAGGCAAAAATTAATACTTTTACCTAATTTTATTTTCAGTACAAAATTATTATTTTTCGGTAATTGATTGGCAGCTGGAGTATCAAATCAACACTTCTGAGAATATGGACAGACATAAAATGAGTTCAATTCTATTGAAATCGTTCTAATAAAAGTGAACTTTTCAATAAAAGATTTTTGCGATTTAACCTAACAGAGTTGTGAGGTATTTTATAAATAATTTGAGTTAGCTGGAACGCATAAAAGAAATCGTTCGGGTTCTCTGTTTTTTTTTCACTACAATTAGAGTAACTTTGATGTGGTCTGCGAAGTTTATGATATGCCCGGGCAGTTGGCCGACGTTTATGGCTTGTGTACACAGACTGAATTTGTACTGAATAATAACTGTTTGTGTTACGTTTTCACAGAAAAATCACTGAACCGGTTTTTAAGATAATTTGCTTTAATTATAGATAACATATTTGACGAAGTAACATAGGTCAAACTTATGATATTAAAAAAATACCGATAAAGGACTGAAGTAGGAAAAAAGTTTGTAAAAAAATTGTACACACTAACAAAATTTTTTATCGGATTTAACAAAAAGTACATCTACATACCCTGAAGCATAGTATATCTAGTATCTTCTTGGGTTTACGCGATCCAGTATCGCCTGTTGTTGCTGACATCTTCATGGAGGACTTCGAGGCGCGAGCCCTGCAGACTGCCACCATCACACCGAGGTTCTACAAGCGGTATGTAGATGACACTTTCACAATTTTACCAACAGATAGTGTTAATGCTTTCCTAAACCATCTTAATTCTATTAATAACCAAATACAATTCACATTGGAATTAGAGGCAAACAATTCTTTAGCTTTCTTAGATGTACTTGTCATCAGGAATAAAAACAACTCCTTAAGCCATACTGTGTATAGGAAAAAGACCCATACAAATAGGTACTTAAACAGTGAATCTCACCACCATCCTAAACAGTTAGCTACTGTAGGAATGTCTCTGTTTCAGAGAGCCCGCGGGATCTGTGACAAGAAACACCTGGACGCTGAGCTTCAACATGTCAGGCAAGTTCTGCAAGACAACAAGCTCCGACCGCCGCGCCACTGCCACAGATCCCAGAAGAAAGAAAAACCAGCCAAGTAGAAAGACAACCTGCTGTCCTCCCATACATCAAGGGTGTGACCGACAAAATTGGCTACATCTTGAAGCGAGCTTCTATCAAAACTTACTACAAGCCGCCAACGAAGATCTGTCAATTATTACCATCTGTCAAGTGTCAGTTACCCTTGCAAGAGGCCGGTGTCTACAAAATTGACTGTGAATGTGGGCTCTCATACATTGGACAAACCAAGAGAAGCATAGGCATTCGACTCAAAGAACATGTAGCTGACATAAAACATAAACGCTCAACAAAGTCTGCTGTGTGTGAACATGTGGAACAAGGACCCAACCACTACCTGCGATTTGATGAACCACAGATACTCGCAAAAGAACACCGTTTTCTTCCAAGGATGATACGAGAGGCTATTGAAATTAAAAAACACCCTAATTTCAATAGGGAAGATGGTTGGAATGTTCCTCCAGCTTGGGACCCTGTCATAAGGCTAATGAAACCTAAGAAGGACAAAGTCACCAGAAGACCTAAGGACACTGTGAGCTCATTCTGCGTAAATAGTAACACCAGTAGATGAAAAATGTTCGGGTACTTTGAGATAACTTATACATTCAGGAAAAAGACAAATATCACCTCAGTCTGCCGTGAACATGAATTCTGTAAAGAATTCGAAACGTCGGCTAGTAATAAATTAAAAATATAGTTTCTAGATCATTAGTTTCAAATGTAATAACTTAGTGAAACCAATACATAACGATAAAATCCGTAAACTGTAGTTTAATTTCATAGTATATCTAGCCTGCCTTTTATCTACAATATATGTAGTAGCACGGTAATACAATCTAACAGTATTGTAACTAGGCCGTCTTCGGGAGTTATATACCTACCAGACGCGCCGTATACGAGCTGCGGCACGATCGCGGCTGTGTGTACTTTAGGCACAGTCCGCACAGTCTAATGGGTACTTTGCTCGAGGCGCTTAGGTATAACTCGAGTTTCGTGCGTTTGTATGGAGTTACAATAGTGGTAGTAGTATCAAGCGGACGAAACAAGTTCCAAAAGCTACTATCTTATATATCTTATACTAATATATAAAGCTGAAGAGTTTGTTTGTTTGGTTGAACGCGCTATTACTCAGAAACTACTAGTCCGATTTGAAAAATTCTTTCAGTGTTAGATAACCCATTTACCGAGGAAGGCTATAGGCTATATAACATCACGCTATAAGCCACGGGAGTGTAATCGCGGGTTCATGTAGTAATTTATAAACGTGAAATCTTGTGAGGTTGTGTGTATTTTTATTTATATATTTATTTCTAGACTCACGCCTGTATCCCCGAAGGGGTAGGCAGAGGTGTAGTATTACACCCACATTTCGCCATGAATTTTTAGGTTCCACGTAATAGGTTGCATGTATGGATGTTTATTGTTACTTCACGTTATTAGTACTGAAGGTATGTTGATGCAACTTTTTAGTAATAATAAAAGCTTATACTGATCAGAATAGCACATAGGCTTACTTGAGTCGCTTTAAACGAGCCGCGGGTAGAAACAAGTAGGTAATAAAACTTTCTTACAACAGAAAGTATCTAACGATCCTCATGAAAAGTATTGATTTGTTTACGAGCTTTTAATTGAAACAACAATTATACACTCTGCGTCAATATTTCCTGTGTTAATTAAAAAGTTTTGTCTATGAGTAAAAACATTTCTCCGTTGGTAAGCACTTAGCTCTATTAGGCCGTTAACCCATTAAAAAGTTTAATTAATATAGTCCTAAGATAATATTGTATGAACATTTCAGGACGTAATTGCGAAGCCTCCAAAGGTTTCAACGTTTTGTTTAAATTATACTTTTATACAAACGCATGTTTTATTTTCTTAGCTTACAACTAACCTAGAAAAATTGTAAAGAATACCGAGAATTTATATCTACTATTCCAAATATGATATCAACAAATGTTGTGGGCTTTTTAAAGAACGAAACAAAATATCATACGGATCGTTTAAATTATTTGCTTTTCTTATTTAAAATTGTGCCACTAGATTTCTGTTTTAGTAGGTTATTTTAAATAGTAATATGTAGAATTTTAGTTGCCGTATAATCAATCTAAATTACCTACTTAGCATTGTCGAGGAATCTTGGCACAAGTGCACGAACCAGTGTATTGTCGCAAGTCTGCCTTTAGCGGCTAACCTCCTCAACAATTATTTTACACACATCAGCATTCATTTTGCTACGTATCGCAGCATTATCTCATTCACTGACGAGTCGCGGCAGATCGCTGCGTGTCAGATCTACAGGCAACGAAACGCGACTATTTGCGGCTTAAACAAACTTTTGTTTTGGGTATTGACAATATGGTGAGAAGGCATGGTACTGCGACCCATTTCATGGCATTGTGTCATGCCATCAGTCTTGTACCGCGCAAGCGTAGTACTGCCGTGACTCTGACTATGCGCAGGCGTGGATAAGAGCAGTTATCCACAATTTTCGGTCTTTACATGGCGGGTTTAATATTATATTCGGGCTACTCTACTTGGTAACTTGCTTGCTTCGAATGATCTTTGGTAAGCACACGCTAGGCTAAATATTATAGTCGTGCAAGAAAGGTAACTTGCTTGTTGTACAGTTTTTCGTTACGCCTATCTCTTGTACCTAATCATTGAATTATAATAATAAAACAATAGTAAGAATTATATTGGAAAAAGGATGCTATAAAACAAATAGTCTATCATTGGTTGGGATTGATAGTCTTTATTCGGTATGGATTTTGTACAGCTTTATCGGACCACACAATTGAACACTCGCAGTGCAGTCAACAATATATAGACATTATAGAAAATATATTTGTTCGCGACGACTGAAGCGATAGTCAAATAGATAAATAACATGCTGTACACAAAAGCACTGGAGTATTTTTAACTAAATGTACTAGATAGTTTTCAGTAAAAAAAAGTAAATACCTAGAAATAGAATGAGATTTTCAGTTCAGAGTTCTTTATTGTCTCACCTAAATTTTGCTCTTTAAAATCCATGTCATCTATTATTTTTTTAAATAAAATGAACGCGGGAAGGAATCCACCAAAGTGCTACATTCTTTACTTATTATTCAGTTTAGTTTTGCATCCGAGATCTCAAAATTGCTTAGAACTGACAACGCAAACTAACACAACCAAAGAAAGTCTTTAAAAATTTGATAATCCCTTTCACCAAGGGTGCATAGAATGTGCTGAGTTTTGAAAAGATGGTACTGCAAAATGTTTGTAAGTCGTAACGCATTCACCCAAAGTTCCGGAAATTCTTTCTAGTGTCGAGATGTGGAACTCGAAGTGTTTTATTTCTCACCTTCTATTCTGATGTACCCTTGCTGATGTAATAAAGTTGGTATACATACAGATTATAAAGAACTTATTGCATAATAAATGAAACCCGTCATCAACGGGAATATTTTCCTAGGAAAATATATAGTGAAATTTTAATTAATTAATTTTAATAGTACAAGCTCAGCTTAGTTTGGGACTAGATGGTGTTGTGTGAATGTGGTAGAATATAAAAAAAAAATACAAAAAACGAGAGCATTGCTAATCAGTAGTGTGCATATCAAATCGTAGCCACTACTAGTAGTGAGATTAAAAACAGCATTTCATAGAGCAAGGTTTAGAAAAACAGATTTCACAAGATATTTGTGGAAGGACATGAAATGGAAAACCAATATAACGTATTATATTATATTATTATAACTAAAATTTGCTATAATAATATCATATAAAAGAAAAGCGGCATTGACGTCAGTGTACAAAATTGTTCACCAAAGCTCCGTTTATTTACAAGTAAAAGATACAACAATGATATCAGATCATACACCCTTTATACAACAGAAATCCAAGTAAAGGGCGCCACCAGATCCGAAATTACCTCATTAAACACTTTTACGCAAAATCTGCCTAAAAGTTACCGAGTACGTTGAAAATCAAATCTTTTACATGAAATGGAAAAGTTGATATTTTATTACTATGACTATTTACTCATACGTCTATACTGTGAATGTTTTCACGCAATCTGGGACTTATTGAAATATATAGTTGATCGTGATACCGAGGTAAGGCAACTAAGTCACGTAGATGATATTTTTTATTCGAGAGGAAAATTCTCTCGTGAGAATGTCGAGCACTTTATAATCATTACAGCAATGAATACAAAAGATATTGTACAACATATTCGAATTATTTGTTTTAGGTCGACACGTGTTAGTCATGATTTCGAAACCGTTACTTCTAGTTACATTAACAGAGGGAACATAGCCAGAAGAACCGAGGGCTGTTGGAGCAGAAAGGTTCTGGAGTTCCGACAATGCATTGGATTTCGTAGCAGGGCTAGGCATCCCACAAGGTGGACCGGATCATGGATCTTGTTGGGATCGCGGGCAGCGGATGGATGCGGGTGACTCAAGATCGGCTTATGTGGAGAGCCTTGGCAGGCCTATGTTTAGCAGTGGATATCTTTCGGCTGATTAGCTGCAACTGCTGATAAATTGATATTTTAGGTGATGCTCGGGATATACAATAGAAACACAGACGATACCAGTTATACTCATATATTGCAAGTAGGTAAATGTTACAAGAGTTGACCGTTCGGCACGGGTCTCCGCGGGTGACTGACTGTCATATACAACCTGTGTCCCTACACTCATCCTCCCCTTTTTAAATTTAAACAAAACAACCCAACATTAAAGAATAGTTTCACAAAAAAAACATATAAGTTTAATATTTTTTAACATTGCTAGTGAATCATTACCCTAATGATTATTAATAAACACACTCGCAATTGCATAGTTGCACGTTGCGCCGAGCGCTGACGCTCTTGTTACGTAACAATGAGATATACACTATAGCACAGTAATTACATTCGATATTATTACTGCCTGAAAGAACCGGTTCGATTCCCGTTTGAATTAAATTACAATATGAGATGATAAACGGAGCAATGACGTCTCAACACATAATATTGAATTAACTCGACACTTACATTACTACAATACCCTCGCGTTATACGTTAAATTGGCGTTGGTTAGCGTTCATCGCGGCTGGACCCAACGCAATGGTTGCCACTTCCATCTGCTTCTTGAACAATTTTTGTGTATGTTTTTTATAGTGCTGATATAACACATAGACGTACAACAGAATTACTCCAGCACAGGCAAACATGAGGATAACGTACATGTGATTCACTTTGTTTTCGATTTCACTTTGTACAGAACTCGCGTGATTAGCACCGTTCTGGGCTATGATTATCTCTTGGTCTTTACTCTGATTCTTGCCCATGATGCTAGCAAATATTGCTATTTTGATAAGGTAATGTTACGTATTTCACGGTTGAATAAGTAATAAATTACATTACCATGTAAATACGTGTTATAATTACTCGATACAAATAATAAAATGCACAAATTGACAATAATTATCTTAACCTAATTTATTCTACACATAGTCATTATTTGAACAACTAAGGGCGCTTACACATGGTTCAAATATAAAATATTTGTTATAAATTATAATACCTTATTGCTATGCCTAATATAATGTTTTTGGTCCGCCTAGCCCTGTGACCTGCGGTCTTGGGATCGGTCTATATATTTAATAGCCACTAGACGGAACATCTACGTAAACCGTACTGGACGCTTGATCAATCTGCCGCCACGCGAAAATTTTGGTTCATTTTGACAGGGAATATCGATTACATCGGGAGTACCGGAATTACGGGAATGGTTTTGGTGACAATTGTTATCTGAAGTACTAACCTGTGTATCTGACAACGGCCCGGAGACTTGACTATTTATTAAATACGCTGGTTTGAGCCTATCTATGGACACCTGACTTTGTCTTTTAGGCAATTGCACCGTAAAAACTTTATCGTTCCTTTGCAGCACTTCGTAAGGGCCCTCATAAGGTGGTACTAAAGGTTGTCGTACCGCGTCGGTTCTAATGAACACATGAGTACATGTCTTAAGGTCTGGATGAACAAACAGTGATTTTGAATTTGAGTGTATACTTACCTTAGGTTGCAGTTGAGTTATTACGTGACGTAACTTCTCCAGATATGTATGCATACATGAATTGTTTACCTGTGTAGTTTCTGTATAGAACTCTCCCGGCAGCCGAATACCTTGCCCGTATACTAACTGTGCTGCGCTAATACCGGTGTCGCTGCGGATCGCCGCTCGTAGTCCCAATAGCACGGTCGATAGCTGTTCACTCCATGACGCCTGACTTAACCTGGCCATAAGTGCCGCCTTTAAGCTACGATGCCAGCGTTCGATCATTCCATTTCCTTGAGGGTGATATGGCGTAGTCCTACACTTCTTAATGCCTAACAACTTCATCAAAGAAATGAAAAGATCGCTTTCAAATTGGCGACCTTGATCGCTTGTTATCCTTTTGGGACTACCAAAGCGACAAATCCAGCCTTCATATAGCACCTTAGCGACCACCTCTGCTGTTATTGTTTGCACCGGAAAAGCTTCTGGCCACTTTGTAAACCTATCAATTACTGTTACGCAATATCTGTACCCCTCCTGAGTTGTTGGCAGTGAACCTACAATGTCTATGTGAATATGGTCGAATCTTTCACTAGGCTGAAAAATTCCTACCTCTGAATTAGTATGTCGCGATACCTTTGCACGTTGACACCCAATGCATGCCCTTGCCCACTGTCCTGCATCCTTATTTACTCCTGGCCAAAAATACTTTTGTGTCACCAATTTACGTGACAGTCGTACCCCTGGATGACTCACATTATGTATCGAATCAAATACATATTTTCGAAACTGCTCTGGTATATACGGCCTTATATTCGATGTCGAAATATCACAATAAATTTTATTATTTGTATTAGGCACGTCGTATTGTTTAAGTTTAAAATTGTTGCAACTTGACGACCTAGATAAGAGTGACGTCAGTTGTGTATCAGATTCTTGCGCGTGGGCGAGTTCCTCGAAATCAAGTATCGTGGGACAACTTATTATTTCAATGCGTGATAATGTGTCTGCGACGATATTGTTGCTACCTATTATATGTCGAATATCGGTAGTATATTCACTTATATAAGATAACTGCCTAATTCTGCGCGGAGTTTCTTTATCGCTACATGGTTTACTAAACGCGAATGTTAGTGGCTTGTGGTCGGTAAATATGGATAAAACACGGCCTTCTATTTGATTCCTAAAATATTGAACTGACATGTATATAGCTAAAAGTTCCCTGTCGTAGGTACTATATTTAACTTGAGCGTCAGATAGCTTTTTAGAATAAAAACCTAGAGGGGTCCACGAGCTACCGTTCCATTGTTGCAATACGGCTCCGATGCACGTGTCCGAGGCATCAGTCATGAGGCTCAGTGGTGCGTCGGGAAGTGGGTACGATAGAGTAACAGCTTTCGTGAGACTTACCTTACACAGTTCAAACGCCTTGATTGCCGCATCAGTCCATACGATTTCTGTTCTGTCTTTTTTCTTAGAGTTAATGAGATATTTGTTAAGTTCTGCCTGCTGTTTTACCGCATGGGGTATATGTAACCTGTAGAAATTAACCATACCCAAAAACCTTCGTAGCTGTTCTACTGTTTTAGGACGTGGAAAATCAGTGATAATTTTTACTTTATCATCGACTGGCCGTATTCCTTTCGACGAGACCTCATAACCCAAATATTCTATACATTCCTGCATAAATTCACATTTTGCGACATTTATGGTTAAGCCAAATTTTTCGAATCGTTCAAAAAGTAAGTCTAAATGTTTCTTATTAATTTCTGCTGAGTCACTTGAAATGATGACGTCATCGATGTAACAGAATAGCTGGGACTTATAATTGTTGCTACCCGAGTTATCTGACGCGCAAATTTGTTCGATACCTTTTATCACAACATTATCCATAAACCTTTGGTAAGTTTGGGCGGCATTGCATAGCCCAAAGGTCATCCTGGGGAACTCAAATAAGCCAAATGGAGTAATAATTGCTGTTTTTTCGATATCTGGAGGATAAATCAAAATATTGTGAAATGCCCTGTTAACATCAATTTTGCTGAATACTGTCTTACCTGCCAAACCATGCGTGAAGTCTGTAATCCTCGGGATGGGATATCTATCAGGTTTAGTGATAGCATTTAACCTCCTGTAGTCTCCGCATGGTCGTATGTCCCCATTCTTCTTTGGCACGACGTGGAGTGGGCTAGCCCATTCACTTTTGGACGGCCTGCAGATACCAGCTTCCTGCATCTGTTTAAATTCCTGTTTTACCTTTTCATAACGGTTAGCAGGCAGTGATCGAGCTTTGGCGTGGACTGGGGGGCCTGTAGTTTCTATATGGTGGTAAAAATTATGTTTGGGAGTCTCTTTAAAATTAAAAGGTTTGGTTACACTAGGATACTTAGATAATATATCAGAGCATGGGTTTTTACTGTCGAAAGTGCTTATAGCCAAATCGTTATGATTGACCAAAGGTCCCATTACGTGAAGGTTTGTAACTTTGTCAATCAGTTTCTTTGCACTTACATCTACAATTAACCTATAGTGATTTAAAAAATCAGCGCCTATAATGGGTTGGTTTACATTGGCAATTACAAATGTCCATTTATAGGCTCTCCTTAAATTTAAGTTTAATTCTAGCGTTATAACACCAAAAGTTTGAATCTCCGACCCATTGGCGGCAAATAATTTATATGCTACATTATTACGTCTAAAACGTGAACTGACCTTAGACACAGGAACCACTGAGATATTAGCACCTGTATCAATTAAGAACCGCAACGCATTCTTACAATCGTAAATACAGAGACGATGATTTTCTATAGCGGCGATATTGTCTCTTGTCTCTTCAGAGCTCGCCTCAACTAGTTTCCCGGATGAGCTTTACGGGCAAAATTACATGGTTCTTCACATCTTCGAGCCTTGGGACCGAACCGGTAGTGGAAAAAACAAAGCCAGTCCGGGCTTTCTGGGGTTCTGGGAGCCGAATTTCCTCTGTTCTCTGACCTGCCTCTTGACCTTGATCTCCCTCTGAAAGCATTCTGCGGTTTTCTACGAACTTCTTCTCGCAGCGCTGCTACTTCCATAACCAATTTACTCATTTGTATGTGCAGTTCACTATTACTGGGCATGTGGGCTGTACTCGTAGATGCCACTTCTCCTGTTAGCGACCCATATTGAACACTTTCCATCACCTTATCAGCTATAGGTGAGAGGTTGTCGAGCTTTTGGTCTTGGCTCGCCGCTAACACTGCTCTAACTGCGGGGGGTAAACGGGATGTCCAAAGGTTCTGAACTGTCTCTTCGCTAGCCTGACAGTTTCGGGCATATTCCCGCATTTTCCTTAAAAGTTGGGAGGGTTTTTGTGAGCCCAAATCCAACTCACTCACCAACTTCTGGAACTGCCGCTCCGGTGATTCCTCATAAACTTCTAATAGCCTTGTTTTTAGAGCTACGTATTTTCCACTTTCTGGCGGCTTATATACTATATCCGATACTTGTTGCAGGGCGTCTCGTGTCAACTTCGACGTCACCAGTTGAAATTTGCAGTCGTCACCTTGTTTCTGGGGGCTTATCGTGGCCTCGAATTGCGCAAACCACAATCTAGGCGATTGCACCCAAAATTCGGGTATCCTTGTGGATATTGTTATCGTGGCTAGGTCAATTTCTTCGCTTTTGACTGTAGAGGTCGATGGCGGGTTGGCAGCCGCCATAAACGGACTTTGTACTGCGGGGTTCATCATCTTGTCAAATATAAGTAAGTATCAGTTCGAAACACGCACACAAGCACCACCTATTGTTCTATAGTTCCGTAAATGCGGGTCACCAGTTTAGGTGATGCTCGGGATATACAATAGAAACACAGACGATACCAGTTATACTCATATATTGCAAGTAGGTAAATGTTACAAGAGTTGACCGTTCGGCACGGGTCTCCGCGGGTGACTGACTGTCATATACAACCTGTGTCCCTACAATATGTTTGAGATTGTATAACTTAAACCAGCAATACATGACCTACAAGACACATGGCGGAAAATAATACACGAAAGAAATCAGCTCCAGTGTTAGAAAACCATCGAGTTGAAATAAATTAGTTACTTTTGAAAATGTTTGTTACACGTAGCTTTTTAAAAATATTATTACAGAAGAGACTTCAACCACTATTTGTTATTAAAATCTAAGTACGCTTTTTATTTTTAATTCTCAGCTTAATATAATTTTACTTCCATTTATATTTTCAAAATCATATGATTTGTTAAATGTGATTAAAAAGAATTAGGGCTTCAATTTGTAAGTTGGTTCTGTTACAATTAAAACAGTAATTACATTTTACTGTTCTCCGTTACTTAGTAATATAATAAAGCCATGGCAAAGTAACGACCGCACTAGTCTATAGATTCACGTGGAAAAGCGTTCGTCGGGGTCCAGCTTATAGATAGGTCACCCGGTCACAAAAAGTCACACCCCTCTATGCCGCGAATGATACGTAATGCCGTCGGTCCCGGCTCTCACGAAGATCTTAAGCAGTCCTCAGAGGAGTTAGTAAACTCAAACATCCCGACATCGCTCTAAAATAGACCGCAGACGCCCTATAAAAAATATAACAATATTCTGAAAATCAGATTAGACTAGAAAGTGGACACCAGACGTTAAACCGAAGATATTGTATGCAACCGTGATAACCATATAACTAGGTCAAACAAAATGCCTTAAGATAAAACATTATTGTGTTAAATTAGGTGAAAAGTTACAATAAATATGGCGATTGTTCCTAAAGCGGTATTGAAATAAAGATACACTTAAGAAAAGTCACGATTACAGGAGACGGAACACAAGAGTTACCGAGTTGCCGTATTAAACGTTGCTTTTACGTAGTCTATATGAAAGAAAATAACATCCCATACGACAACATTACAGGAGACAGCCCTCCGTAATGGAAATTTGCATACGCACCTTAAAATTTTATTCATAAGGAGAAAATTGTTTCACATATTCGGCGGGTGCGAGAGCGGTGGATGTCTGGATGTAGCGGGGCCGGGTACGACCTCCGAGCGCACTCGAGCAAAAATATCAAATTATTGCCGAGCATTAGGAATTTGGGCCGCATTACCTGGTGGTAACGAGCGACAATGATTATCATGAACGAGCCCACACACTCCGACACACATATCTGTACGTAACCCCACCCGCAGCCGCGAGATTGAATTGCTACTTCAATTTAAAAATCAACCTCTGATCTTCCACTTGATTTATTTCGCCACCGCCTTTATAACCTTCATTATATATTCACTACGTACACAGACATCGAGCCTATTTAATCATTAATCTATTGCGATCCCTAATGCCATTAACATGTCACACTAATTACAAAGTAAATATACGAAACATACTAAATATAAGTACACCATTTTGTCGTTTCAAGCATGACCGAACTGTGTACTTAATTTAAAAAAGCTCGTTTATGCCTTGTAAGTAAGTCGATGTTCATAAATACAAAGGGCAACGCAGATATTTATCCGTTTGAATCTAACCCTTGTAATTACGATTGTAAGATATCGTCAAATTACGATAATGTTTTAGAGAGGAACATTTTAAAAATATGTAACATATTAATTAGTGTCCATTTATATCTTTGAACTAGAAGCTGTGTATAAATTGGGATGTAGGCTGGATTGGTATCGTATTTGAGATTTCCATCAATAACAAAATAAACGTCAAGTATTTTATCCGCATGGCGGATCCACTTTAGCCTTTATTACAAACGTTATTATGTCCAAGTGTCAAAGGTTTACCGTGTGGTTGACGGCATAGAATACAAGTGTCACCACCCCCTATCTTCCCGTGGGTGTCGTAAGAGGCGACTAAGGGATAACACGATGCAAATACCATCTTTGCGTAGAGACGGAAAACTCGACATCAAATCCTATACGACTGCCTCGTTGGTCTCGCGGCATAAATGTGCGCGTGGGATCGGGAGGTCCCGGGTTCGATTCCTGGGTCGGGCAGTGTTATTGGGTTTTTGGAGGAGTCTGGAAATGTGCCGGTACGGCAATAGGCTCGCCCCTTATTACGTGGGACTAAAGTATATCTGGCGAAAAGTGGGTGTAGAAATACACCTCTGCCTACCCCTTCGGGGATAAAAGGCGTGACGATATGTATGTATATATGTTATTATGTCATATTTCATAAATTATTAGAGGCAGCGATTACCCGGCAACAAGGGCGAGATAACAAGGCGCTCAGTTGCCACTGTCGGGGAACCGACTACCCCACTATGTCTATTTATAACTCTGTTATTAGTTCGATCGTTTAGTTTCCAACTCAAAATCGACTCTCATCAAAAACAGAAGATAGTGGTAAACACTATTTTCTATTCGGCTTTATGTTACTAAATGATAAAGAATAAAAGTGCCTTTTGTATTGTACTGTCCATTTGTTTCTATTTCACAATATATTGACGATATTTACCGGTTTCTTTTGTGAGTTCTACTTGTTTGTTTTATACGTAGGCTTTTCTAAATTCTCTGGATGTTACTTAAATTGAACTTTAGCAAAACCTACCCTAAAACTGAAAACGCGAATGCTTCTTTTTTGCGCTTGCAGGCCTTTAGCAGTTAATGAATCGCATAATTTTGCACAAACGTTATATCAATACTACCAGTGAGTACATTTGACTATCGAGTGAAATCGCAAACTAAAGCTTATATAGGTGATACTTGATATAGGTGCAGGGCTGGCGCAGTAATCTAAGCTGGCACCTAGGCTAACTTTATACCGAGTACTATAGATACGATCCTCGTACAGGACAACACTTTGTGTGATCTACAAATTGTTGCACCGAGTCTAGTTGTTCCTTATATACCTACGCCTGTTTATATTCTTAAAAATCCCCACGGTACACAAAGTGACAACCGGGATTACCATTTAAAAAAATCATAGAACGTCAAATTCTATTACTACACATTCTTTGTTAACGTATACTTAAACTACTAAATAAAATACTTTAAACGTTAAAAACATAAAAGTAACTCCATACACAACGGTGCCACAAATCGATCCGACATATCTTACGTTCCGTAAGGCGAATTTTCTCTCATGTATACATACCAGTCAAGTGGCGAATCTTTCTCGTGTTAGCTAAAGTTGAGTGTAAAGTAGTCACGTCCGAGGCGAGATTTCGCAGAAAAGCTGCGTTATTATCAAATTGTAAACAAAATACTCGAAAGCGGCTTTGTATACTAAATATACCGACATTTTGGATGTTTTAGGATAAGAACTTGAGTTTATTATTATTGTGTTATCAAGAGATCTATCATGATTAACAGTATGTTATTAAGTTAGAGTTTATTTGTTGACAGTTTAGTTCAAAGATAAATATGCTAGTCTTTGATAAATATTACCACTTTGTTCACGTAGCAATTAGGCAATTCAGGCGCTTCAAAATTTACAAATTTTCTTCATAGAAAAACACTAATTATATGCATGAGATTGTAACCAATAAACTATAATACGTGGTATTTTAGGTATCTAAGGACGACACTGATGCCTAGACAATAACCTTTTCGTGCTTAAACATTCAAGGAGTTTACTTGTGACCATAAAAATTACTAGATTACTCCGACTAGATAGTCCCGAGTAACAGCAAAAACAAGTTAAAAAATCCTGTAAGGTTTCTATCAATATAACACTTTCTACACTTATACGCGAAACCGTCAAACCATAATTTTATTATAATTCTTCACAAGACGACACAGAACAAATCCTAAAATCCACGATATCAAAGCTATTCAAACACGACATACGAAGAATCTCATTCACTAACAGGGAATATAAATATTCAACTAAAAATATGTACATATAATGTACATAATCTTAGAGCTATTTGCTTAAGGGATCGCGAAATAATAAATCGTTTTTCACAGTACCATCAAGATTGGAGGATTCTTGTCGGCACCCACGGCTGTGTAGCGAATGTCACAGATAAACCTTCATCTGACCTAGTCCCACAAGTGGGACACCTTGCAATGGGACGGGAGGCGTTTGACACATAAAAACATTCCAATTGCAGCATTTACTGCACTTGTAATTGGTAGTAGTGTAGATCTGTATGAAGATATATTTATATACTCCTCCAAAACGTCTGGAACGATTTAAATGTTGCTGGAAATTTTTGTTGTTAAATTTGTGTGTATATTTAAATGGTTTTTAGACGATTTATGGATATAATTAGATCCGGTATCTGGCGTTGCAGACGGTATATATTTTTTATTATTTAGGAGAGGCAGGCTGACTTATATACCTATGTTAGGGTCAACGAACAAGGCGACGATTTACAAATATGTATACTTATACAAGTTTATTTAACTGGTCGGAGCTAATTCAAGGTATAAATACTACTGTGTTTCTCCGAAACAAAGGACAGGTCAAAAGTACCCTTAACAGAAGAGAATGCATGAGAAACTTGATGGGAGTGAATGAAGCAAGAGAGGTGTGTCAGGATCGTTGCAAATGGTGTTCCGTAGTCTCTGCCTACCTGTATGTATTTATGTATGTTTCTCCGACGTTTCGACCGGATTAAACGGCTTGCGATTGTGGATGGTCTTTCCCCCACCATGGCGATTAAAGAAAATTGAAAGTTTTCCTATTCTTATATTATTATAACGCTGAAATTATTTTTTGTTTGTTTGCTTGGTTGAACGCACTTATCTAGGGAAATACAGGTTTAAGTTGAAATTAATTTTTGTGTTAGATATTCCATTTATGAAGGAAGGCTACGGATGTGGAGGAGTAGTATAAATAACGATTACGCGGTTGTAATCGCGAGGACAGGTAAACATACGTCTAAATTTTGATTCGGGCAGAGCTAGTGTATAAATAATTTTGATCTATTATAGCCAAGTAGATAGTCAGTAATACAGAGGTATTTATACCTCCAAATCCTTAAATTAATTAAATATCGCGAGCAAGACCTTTTATAATAAAATTTGTATAATTGTATGATACAGCCAAGTAGTCAACGTGAGAAAATCAGTATATAAGTAAGTATAGATTTATAACTCGTCACTCATATCATTCAGTTCTACCAAATTTTCATTTATAATTATAGAAATATTTTTTACGTCAAACAAAAACTAACTTAGTCTAAAACTATGCTAATAAATATATACAGAACATACAAAACCGATAAGAAAATAATTTAGAGGGCATAATGAAAGTCCTCCATATCGCCGTCGACTGGTAGCGTGCCTAGAATGCTGGCAGCATTCACACTTTGTATGGCAATGCTTAACTTTTGGGCCAAATACCCCCCAGTCTTCTGGTCAAACGAGGCGTTGACCAGTCTCTTTACGAGATCCCTAAAAAATATCTCGCACTTGGACCCTGTGACACCAACGTTTCGACCCCAAACGGCTCAAATCAACGTTCTACCAATAAAATTTTTTTTCTGTATACCAATAGGTTCAATTTAATAACAACGTAGGTGGAATTTTTCATACATTATTCTAATTAAATGTACACTCAACAATCAAATTGAAAACTCGAATTTCCTTTTGTCGTTTTCCAATATTCCAAGTTACCAATAGAAATACGAACAGTGAATTGAATATGTTTTTGTGTACTCACAATCGAGCAACGCAATTTATTAAAAAACTATGTTAACTTGACACAGTATATTTTGGTTTTTCTTTGTTTGTAGACAATCAGGGTAGAAGACAGGTTGCGGTTAAGCCGGACGAGGTTGGCTTTGAATACCGATGACGTA
Source organism: Euclidia mi (assembly GCA_944739405.2). Classification (NCBI taxonomy): domain Eukaryota; kingdom Metazoa; phylum Arthropoda; class Insecta; order Lepidoptera; family Erebidae; genus Euclidia; species Euclidia mi. The sequence goes on from OX123183.2 coordinate 46,701,952, forward strand.
GCAACTCCACGACTCGTTTCAATCTGTAGTCTATGCATAAGTAATGTGAAAAGTATGGAGATACCGCTCCAATGCGGAATACACGTTTCTCTAAAATATCGTTGTATATTTTTATGGTAACGACTACAGTTATTTGTTCTTAGTACCGAATGTGCCACCGTGTAATCCACATAGTGTATGCGCCGCTTCAGCTAAAATATTTGACGCATTAAATGTGTTTTATTGCGATTGTGACTCTTGCGTATCATTAATACGATCTGTGGTTGTGAGTTTCGTTCCTATTGAAGTCTTTATCTGGTACAAGACAGATGTATTTTATCGGGCAGATTTTATAATCTTGAATCAATTTTATCTAATGAGATTTTATTTGATATCAAAATTTATTAACCTATAAATGTAATCGTTTCAATTTTATCGACAGCTCTTTACGATAATATTTTCTGTCGGCAGTTACCACACTACATATAAGCTATTTATTAATTACTTTATCTTTTCGTTCCTATTCCAAGCCAATTCCTATTTCTAAGGCAGCGATAGCCGAGTGGATATACCAACAGACTGCCGTGCAGAGGGTATCAGGTTCGAATCCACGGCGCGCACCAATGACTTTTCGGAGTTATGTGCGTATTGAATCGTTAATTATCGCTTGTCCCGTGCCTCGTAGAGCACGTTAAGCCGTCGGTCCCGGTTGTCATGAAGATCTTTGACAGTCGTTACAGGGCGTCAGTACCTTCTAAACAAACTGACACTAGTCTAAACCATGGAATATCGCTATCCCTTCGGGTTGCGGAGGTCAGACAGGCAGTCGCTCCGTGGAAAAGCTTATATTCAGCCAAATCCGGTTAGACTAGAAAAGCGAACCCCAGACTGAAACTGGGATAACGCTAACAGAAAGAAGATCTTTTCGTACCTATTCCCCGCTATATTAACGATAAAATTGTTATCACGGATAAGTAATAGTCGGAAAAAGCTAAAGCAAGAATCCTCGATTACCTACTAAATTGTATAGGCAATTACTTGCCGCTTTTCCAATCAATAAAAGTCATAAGTGCAGGGGCAAATGATCAAATTCAATATAATTTTACGACAAAAAGATTCATAAATATGAAAGTTCTGGATGTTACCGGGATGACGCTAAAATGACGATAATCTTTGACATTACCAGATTTTGCCATCAACTGAATATTCTTTACACGTTGACTCTCTCGTGAATGAATAGTACTTGTCGCTAATATACAGTCGCTAACAATATCTATGCAAGATATTCGCCTTTAAATTGATTTAAAATAATCTGTATTATATCTAGTAGATAGTCCATCCCAAGAACAAGTAAAGTCCAAACTGTAATCGAATCCATAAATATCCGTTAGAACAAAATCTAACATAAAATCTGTCTGTTAAAGACTAAACAATAATGAGTAGCGCTACAAAAGCGGCGTGATTAATTCGAAGACGAACAAATTAAAGAGAACAGTAGTATCGTCGCCAAGTTACACTACACACCGTTGAACAACGAACATGATAAATTATCCACACTTTATATCCATAATCAGTGAAGATATAAAAACTGTGAACAATGTTGTAACAGCATAATTATACGCTTTCTTTTCATTGTTATGGGTTTTATGAAGAGGTGTGGCCTTATTCATATGTTTTGGACGTATACGATAGCTTTATAGGTGAAATATTGGATTTACAAACTTCTTTCTTCTTCCCCGTGGAATGGTCGCCTCTTTCGCCTCTAGGGTCCAGTAAAGTACCTAACTCTGTGGGATTTACATACATATGTACATACATATACTCACGCCTGTTTCCCCGAAGGGGTAAGCAGAGGCATATTAAACGCCCACACGTATAGTACACGCCAATATATTGTGTGAATCCCACACATATTTATATTCGTGGCCTAATCACTCAAATTAGGCCAAGGTAAAGTAGAGTGCAGAGCCTTAACTTACCTCTAATAATAAATGCCTGTTGTGTCGTTAAAAGTCATAAGCTTAAAGAAGAAAATATTTTCCAAGTGAATGATTACAGAAAAAGGTATTTACTATGAAACGTAAAAATAAACGTACAAATCAAAGAAAAACTGATTAGGGTCTCTATACTTCACAAAAAAACTGAATTCATGATAAAGATTTCGTTCGTGCTGATCAAATTAATACCAATCAATTACAAATAAATTCAGCCCCTTAAACTGAAAATAATCAATGACGTACTTTTGGACGCAAACCTAATACAAGATTATCTGAATAAATATTTTATAATGAATAATAAAAAAATATCTGATGATGTCTATATACTGCACGTCAAGAACATAATATAATGTGTTCATGATGCTACCGCTACTGTAAAGCATGAAGGAATTGAGTTTATAGTTTATAATCAGAATCAGTCATTTATTCACAATATACCTAATAGGTGTATCTATAAAAATGAAAAATAAATAGTCTATGAAATATTTTAAAACTGGGAGCCAAAATGCCAAATTTTTTATTATCAAACATATATGGCAAGGATTAAACAGGAGCTGCAAAGCGCATAAGAGTGATGGAACTAATGTAACTGCCAGTAAGACAAAATACTCAATATTTCATACAACAATGAATGTACAATAAAGAATTTCTAAATGGAGGATGTTATTCGGTTATAGTTCATGCATTTATATTGATTCATTTGGTACGCAATCGCCGATATCTAGTTAGATCTAGACTTGCAATGAGAGCTCTCTCGGAGATAGATACACAATATACCTGCAATTAATGTATTTAGATGGTACGTTGCGTTGTATACAACAAGTTTCCTTTAGCTTCTGTTTTAAATGAGGTTCTGCAAAGACAATTCTGAACTTCATAGCGATTACATCGCGTTATACAGCATTTCATAAATACCTTAGACTTATTTTTAAAATAAATCACACAATTTTATCTAAAATTGGTAAGAGATCATAGGTTTAAACAATAAGATAGATTTATTGCACATGCAATTCATATTCGAAATACCAAAGGAAAGTGATAGGAACCGAGTAGACTTATGTTAAATATATTCTTATTTTAATAAAGGAATATTGTTATACGAACTGAAAATTTATTTCAGTGAGGCGTAACACGTTTTACGTTAAACAAGGAACAGTCCAATGGCGTGTCGTTCTATGACTAATGAATTATAGTTGATAGAACGTGTCAACAGTTTAGCACTAAAAAGTTAAAAATAACAGTTAAACTCGTATTTATGATATTACTACGCCTGCGGTTTGACACGCGCGGTGATGAAAGGTATTATGTCCATTTCTTTGCAACATTCTTTCCTTTTCTTGCTTACTTAGTTGGTAAAGTAGTTAGGGTGCCAACCCACCACAAAAACCACCTGAGTCCCAAAATTCAATCTACATTGAAGAAGTCGATTCGACAACTGCCTGAAGAAACCATACACAATAAAACAGATGACAGGCGTGTACGATTTGTGCCTAGTTGTAGTATTTTTTCCTCACATTGTTTAAATCATGTCCTTCGGCTGTTATAAAGATAAAGGTATTTTGTCTTTCTTTCTTTCTAAACGATTCATCATATAGAATAAAATCTGTATTAGGTTTCAATATATAATTCATTAGTAAAACCGCACCTCGACTACTTAATTGAAATATGGGCTACGGCCGCCCAGACTAATATTAATGCAGTGCAAAGAACACAAAATAAAATCATCAAAGTATTGTTTAATTATCCTTACTTAACGCCAACGAAAACATTATACGTAAAGACTAAACTTTTTAATATTAAGCAAATGTACACATATGCCACATGTATTCTCATAAGAAAAATTAATACACATTCCATAAAGACCAATATACAGTTACATAAAAAGGTATCAACGCACTATCTGCGAAATAAACATAAGCTACAGCTGTCACAGCCTCGGACTAATTACGGGAAGAAGTACTGTTTGAGCTGTACTCCCAGCTGTACAATAAATTACCAAATAATGTCAAGGAATGCGAACTGTTTAGTACATTTAAGAGAAAGTTAAAGGAATATGTTTACACAATGGAGTAGATTATTAATATTGGTAGACAGCTATACCTGCTTCCTTTTGTTATAACCTAGATTATAAGTGGAGGAGGGTATTTGAATATAAATATTTAATTTGTAATTTTATACAGATTTAACATTGTTATGCTGTGTTAATATTTAAGTAGTTAGTATTAGTTAGTATTATTTAAGTTTCCAACACGCTGGTATAATATTTAGTAAGCATAAAATTGTTCTCATTATAAGTAAAACTGTACAGTTTTTTATGAGAAATAAATTCTTTAAACCTATATGAGTAAACAATGTGGCGATTAAATGGACTACCAGTTATTTTGCCAAGCCTTCTGTTAACCACGCCAATAAATGTTCTTTGAAGATAAATTATTACGGTGTATGCATTTCTCTATTAAATAACTCGGGTGATGCGTGACATGATGTTATTAAACAAATGAACAGAGGACTAGTTTGAGTACGAGTTTCATTCCTGTTAACTTGCTCAGTAATTGGGGGTCAGTAGATTAGATCACATTATATTTATTAATTGAAATATTTTACTTATCAATTACGTGGCATTTAAAAGATAGGAAACTGTAGTTGAGTTATTTCTGTTTTGTGGGAGGAATAAAAAACACATTTATAAAAAATTATGCAGATGACAGTACTGTACATGGGTGCGAGGAGTATAGGCGAACACTTGTTACTGAGCTTGACTGGGTTCTGAATTGCATTGGGGTGATGAGAACCTGGTCGAGTTCAACGCCAAGAAAACACAGGTGTGCGTATTCTCAGCTAAAGTATCTCCATTCCTTCCCCATCCCTCTCTTCTGGACACTCCACTACCGATTCAAGACAGCCTCAATATCCTGGGTATGGACATACGCAGTAATCTCAACCAGAAAACTACATCGAGGGTGTCATCAAATCCGCATCTCGGAAACTCGGAGTCCTGAACAAGGTGAGGAGGTTTTTCACGCCGGAGCAGTTGTGTCTGTCATACAAGACCAGGTTCGCTCCTGAGTGGAATACTGCTCTCACCTTTGGAATGGCTCCGCTCAGTACTTATTGGACGCCCTCGATAGGTTGCAGCGGCGTGCTGTCCGTATTATTGGGCATCCAGAGGCCACTAAGACTCTTGAGTCACTGCAATTACGCAGAGACGTGGTCTCAATGGCTGTCTTCTATCGCATTTATACCGGTGAGTGCTCCGAAGAGCTCTTTCAACTAATCCCACCCTCTCCTTTCCTATCCCGAACGACAGGTGCTGGGTAAAGGTGCCACTCTTACACGGTAGAACAGATACCGACACGCACCAAACGGTTCGGCGCCTCTTATCTCTACCGTACCATTTAGATGTGGAACTCTTTACCAGCCCACGTTTTTCCCTCCACTTATGATCCTGGGTCCTTTAAGCGGGGCGTGAAAATGGTTTTCTCAAGGCCGTCAAGGTAAGGGCCATCATGTCATAATGCCATGCTGGCTGCTGGGATGATGGCCATCACTATGGGACTATGACAATGACTGCTTAGCATCAGGCAGCATGGAGTCAATTTGTTCGGCAGTAATAAAAAAAAATTATTAACCTCGCCGTTTTACATCTAGTTTTACGTTTTTCTTCACACGAAACAACACAAACAATGTGGTCTTTGTTTCAAGTCTGGATTTTCTTTGACTGACAGACTACGCACAGCCGAAACAACAAGGCGCAAGAAGCTGTTTGGCATATACTAATATATTCCTTGGGAAATGAAGGCAAAGAGAGAATTATTGGAAAGTCCACCCATAGGGTATAATACTCCCACGCGGGCGGTGCCGTGGGCAAAGTCTAGTTACATAATGTATCAATCAATCATTCGATCAATCAGCCTATCGCAGTTCACTGCTGGACGTAGGCCTCTCCCAACACGCGTCACAATACACGGTCCTCAGCCTTCCGCATCCAGTCTATCCCAGCCACCCTTTTCAGGTCATCGGCCCACCTAGCCAGGGGCCGCCCTACCTTACGCTTACCGAGTCGTGGTCTCCACTCTAGGACACGCTTGCTCCATCGGCCATCAGTCCTTCTACAAATATGGCCAGCCCACTGCCACTTGAGCTTACTAATTCTGTGGGCTATGTTGGTAATTTTGGTTCTTTGTCGGATAACTTCGTTGCGGATTTTATCCTTCAAAGAGACGCCAAGTATAGCCCATAACTACATAATGTATATTAAGACATTGAGGCACCATACAATTGAAGACAAATCATGGCTTTATCATCGTAGTATTTAACTTCAAACGTATGATTTCGGCAGAAATTATATTGTTGACGATGTGAGGGCATTTCAGCTCGAGATCTACACAACTAATATTATTATGAGTACTACGAAATCCATTTTCAATTCCAGACAATATTGATGTTTCGTATTGTTTGACGGGCTTATCACTAATTACTAATGAGAGCTATTTGGTGTACTCGCAACTTACTTAACCTTTAATTAGGCGCGCGGGGTCGCCGCGACCCCAAGTGATCTTTAAATTAATTTATTTTTTTAGCTAATAATGCTGGCATCCCGAATTTCTTGCTAGCTTTCTAACTCTTAACTCTTCCGCGATTGAGTATCGCCCGCGCCGCGGAGTTGATCGCACGCACTGCACGGAGGGGCTTGGGGTCGCGGCTTCTTCTTCGTAGCAGAAGAAGGGGTCGCGGCGACCCCGCGCGACTAATAGTGTAGTTCAAATTTAGGTAAGTCAATATTTGTATATAATGGTTTTTAGCATTTTTTCATCTTATCTTGTGAATTTTATAAAAATGTAACTATTTACCACCATTCTGTACACAATTATAGATTCATATTAAATACAAAACTGTGTATTTTATGTTTTTGTTTGGTAAACACATGCTATTACATTTAGCTTTTTCTCTATGCGTGTAAACTATGGTAGCTTGTTTATCAAGTTTTTTAACCGTTATTTATCTTTCACAGAATTATTTCATCATGGCCCAAAATAGGCCCAAAATAGGTAGAGTCTTCGACATGTTTGCCTGACAGACGTCGCGAAGAACACTCGACGTTATTTGGTTTTTAAGACGAACTGATTTTGTGCTCCTATGTCTCAAAAAAATCTAAAGCTCTTGCATTATTGTCGTCTATGCATCATGATGATATCTAAAAGGGGGCGAATTGAAATAGCCGGAGATAATTTTATTCTATAATAAAACAAAGGGTGGCGTAGTCACAAATGACAAGTTGTGTTACCACATAACGTTGCTCAGCGGACGAAGATATGGTCTATGGTAATTTTTCCATCTTTCAATGTGTCTGCTATAAATGCATTCGTTATTTATAACTTCAACAACTATGAGACTACTATAAACAGAAGATTTTTTCTAGATTTTTTCTAGAGTTATTAGCAACAGAATTTGTAAAAGCACATAACTAGATTAGCAAGAGCAATAGTTCCGTCCCTGCCCAGTGCTTTGAAAAAACGATTGTCAGAACCTAAAGTTGTGACTCCTTCAACTTCTAACACTGGATTGCACTCAACAAAAAAAGGAAGGTGCTACATCTGTCCACGAAAGTGCGAAAGGAAAACGACCCCAAAGTGCAATAAGTGCAATAAATTCATCTGTGGCGATCATACAAATAGAATTTGTGATAATTGTTGAATTTTTATAGTACTTACGAAAAACATATTTTTTATTGTTCTAAACATCTTTCTAAGATTTTATTTTTTTATTTTCTGGAAGATTAATAAGAAGTAAGTAGAATAAAAACAATTAAAGTTGATTACTAATTAAGATGTTTCTTATTTCATACCTATCAATTTGGGGTAACTGCAGACCCCGCGCGACTAACAATGTTAGTTTATTGGCGCGCCTAATTAAAGGTTAAGTTTAAAGTCACAACAACATTGCAACCGTAATGGTGGCACTCAGCTGCACGAAATTTTTAAGCTCTTATTACTGTTGCTTAAGAACCTATTAAGAGTATACGCGTGCTATTACTTTGTGTCAAAACTAGCGCTGGTCTCGCGAAATAATCGCTTAGCTTCGAAGTAAGTATTTTTAGTGCCTACGTCATCTTTTTCAGTATATCCAAAGGTACTGAATCTTTATGACAGCTGAGTCCATCTTGTGCTCAAGCAAAAGGCAAGCTTTGATTATAAACAAGTAAATACCTATTGAAATAAGAAGTGTAATAAAAATTCAGTGGTGGGTATCAAGAGTTTGAACCCAATATCCTCATGGTATGGCAGTCTATTAGTATCTCCACTATCGCTGCTTTGCTTAACATGTACAGCGGCAAAGAACTAGTGATATTCAGCCAACGTTATCGCAAGTAGTATATTACTTTCAATACCTCGCCTGAGACGCCCTGCACAAGATATTGTAAATACTTGGTATAATTATCCACACACCAATCCTTTGTAATATGTGCCAAACATAATCACCCAACCAGATCAAAGGATCCTGTCAGCTAAAGGACGAAAACGTGCTATCGTTCCTCCACAAATAGCTTTGTCTCCTATCAGGCGACGTCTGGAACGAAATTTGGGTGCAATACATATCTATCTAGCTCTTCAGAGATATATTAGCGTGATATGTATGTTATGTACATCGTGTTATTTACGCGTGCGCTGATTTGTCATCATTGCCAGCCAGCAGCGAGTGAGTTAACATAACGTGGCATTCACCGTGAAATATTAGACCTTGACACCATCTGCTGCTTCTGGCTCAAATGTCGCCTTTTACGAGCAACGCTATTAGATTTTATAAAATATAAAATGTAAATAACACAATAATGTCAGAAAAAGGCCCGAAGCTCCCAGACGCGGGTAAACGAAAAACAAGATTTAGATGTTCCGTACGCTTGTATGGGTCGTAATAACTTGTAAGTCGTGGTGATTGAAGCTGTTATCATACATCTGTGTTAATGGCCTGCTATGGAAGACGGAGAGCTACGTTAATATTAATCATACGGAGGAGTTTTATTAAAACAAAGGCATGGAATGGAATGTTTGTTCTGGCTATTTAAAACGTTTTTCATTTTGCAAGTTGGATAATATACGACTATGAAGCATTTAACCAATACTTATTTCCTAGTAATTAAAGCACTCTTGCTTCCAAGTTAACATTACTCAAAAATACAGCACTATCCACAAAATCTTCTTCTTTTTTATGATATTTTGTAATCCAAGCCACAAAAACGTATATGCTTCCTTTTCTCAATGAACAGTACACAACCAAGCCTTCCACAATTAATTATTTCAAGGCTTGTTCCATCAATTGGAGCTTTATTTGCGCAATATCAGTACTGTTCTTAATTATCAATAAACAGTAGCAATAACCTCCTCCGTGTGGTGACGGATTAAGAATACGCAATGTCACCACCCCATATCATCCCATGGGTGTCGTAAGAGCCGACAGAGGGACCATACTAAGCAGAGAACAGCACTGTAAGAGAAGGAAAACTTGATACAAACCCTATACCAACCCGTTTGGCCTGAGTGGTATAGTAGGCCAATTCCTCCTTTCAAAGGAGAGGCTTAGTCCAGCAGTGGACTGTAAGGGGCTGATGATGATGATGAATAGCATCTATCAAAATAGCGCGGATTTACGTGAGATTTGCCGGCTAAAGGTTAATAATGTCATAGCTGTTATGAAATGTCATCATTGAATAGTAGCGGGTGCATCGATCACGTGGCGTGGCGCCGTCACTAAGACATTTCCACATAACAGAATTATGCCATGGATTATAGCATGTAAATAAACGAGCGGTTGGCGTGGTTAGTGTCTATTCCGACATAGGCAATAACTATGCGATTATCCTATTTGGGCGCAACAGCGAACAGGCGTGACTCCAGTCGCATTTTTCATATTAACCAAACTGGGACACATTAGGCCCGCACTAAATTCTTGTTCTTACAAGTAGGTTTAGTAGTAATTTAACGAGAGTTGGTGCGTAAACAGTTTTTATGAGGCTGAACTTGCGAACGACGTCGTGTTGGGTGCCGGTTGATGTTGTTTCGCTTTATTGATCACCTTGCGTACGTGTTTTATAGCCAGCGAACTAATATTTTTGTTTGACTGTTAAGTGATTATTACTCACCGCATTATGATACGCAAAACTTTTTATTGTGCCGAATATTCTCACACGTGGTTGAAGCCTTAAAAATGTTCTACATAGAAAGTTATAACGTAACAGACAGAATTTAGGACGTTTCATCGAAAAAAAATGTTGTAAAAGTAAAAAACATAAGCATCATTGTGGGCTGCACATCGCTTACCCTTCCCATTAAACTAAATGCTAGTACTTCCGTTTACGTCAATAAAGCAATAACTGATATATGAACGTAAATTTCGATCCTCATTTTGTGTCCGAGGCATTATTTGACGAAAACGATTCCGTGTATTCAACCATTTTAAAATGTACAAAAGTGTTATCTTGTCATAAAGTCAATTTATGTAGACACAAACAAAATTCAAATAAACTTGTATATTTTTGTTGAAATACAAAGCTGAGTTTTTCTCGACTTGGTAAACTTGTATTTGAAGTGACGGGAATGCAAAATTAGGAACGAAAACATAAATATTCAGCAAGACTATATAAATAAACGAAGTTTGGGCCATTTATTCCGATACACCGGGACTCTGTGCACAGACTGGAAAAGTTAGGAGGAAACGGGATTTCCTAATGCGATTTTAATTCGTTCTTCCCGCGACGAAGAGGGTAATTTCAATAAAAGCAAAGTCAGTAGATATTTTGTCTGTGGGACGGAAAAAATGGGAAAAAATAGCGGCGTGATTTCTTATTTTCTTCTGGCGTAAAATGCACTTATGTGTCGTCCTTCCTGTCACGTTAATTACATTATGAGCGATCAGTACCGGCCAGGGCATTACAGGAATAGACTGTAATTAAACTAGCCGAATATAACTCACATTCACTACCGTGTACACAATTGCAATACAGTGATGTTAAAATTATAAGCAACAGTATTCCTGTGTAGTCATAGTTTGTTTGACGACGAGTCGAATAAATTAGCATGTGTTGCTCTATGTGCTGTTAAAAAATTATGTATAATATCGATAAATATCACTAAAATCATATTTTTAAGCGACTTCATTATGTATGCGCATTATATAATTCAAATATTATAACAAGTACATGAAAAACCCAATTTTCATGTTAACAGACTAAACATTTTCAAAAATATAATATAACCTATAGAACAACCTTCCTATCCCGGCTAATAAACACTAAATAGCTAATGTCACATCAGAAGGTACTTTTCAAACCCCTGAAAATATAATTATGTAATTAAACCCATCAAAAAGTTGTTAACTACCATAAACAATTAAAAACGTATCACTTTTACATGGACACACGCGTTTACATGGACGAAAGTATTTGAAATGATGATTTAAATTTTGTAAAAGGTATTTATCTGTCCAGAACAATTTTAGTCATAAATAAAATCGGTTTGGAATAATGGAAACAAAGTTATTCAATCTACTGCTGGGCAGTAACATATTAAAATAACATGTTATTTTATTTCTAGGAATCACGAAGCCCTTTGAATCCTCTGTCATCGAATATTCCTCTCAAATTTACACAACGGCGTTATACGTGGAATTGTGCATGATTGGGGCAAAGTTACCTAGGTTACCTAGAAAAAAGGCTATAACGCGTTCCAATAACAAAAGTAGAGCAAATCAACCTAAAATAACTAAAGGGTATCTCAAGGTACTTTGCTAGTACCAATGGTAATTTTTATTCGCTTATTTGTCTAAAAAATACAGTTCATAACTCGATAATAATGACGTAAATATATTATGTTTAATTTATATTTTAGCAGGATTATTCACGTACGTATGCGTGTATGTTAATTATATCATTGAAATCATCAATAATCTAGTAATTATATCCAATATCCGCTTACCGATCTAACCAAATACCGCAATATATTAGTTTTACCAATGAAAAACCACACCTACTCGTATTCATTGCAAATATATATCTTATTATTAAATAATATTGTGGTAAACTATAGGTTAATATTTGTTACCTTAAAGTAACGCAAATGTATTAAAATATCAGTTTTATGTACAACAATAAATTTAAATTCAAGCTGCATTCTAAGTAGTTCTTGAGAATAAGCGTAATGCCTAACAACCAGTGCACCCGCATTTGTGTGAATCGAACTGCCAAGAAACTTGCTTAGAAAATTAGCTAGAGCGAATCCACCTCGCTGTAGCCGGTAGAAAGCGATCAGTGTGCGCTATTAGGAAAGGTAATTTGTTTATATTTACATACTGTTACTTGGTAGCGTGACTTCTGAGCTTTCTGCGTGTATTCTACTGAATACCTATTTAATTAAGTATAGCTCTGAAATAAACCTCAACTATCTGTATGAATATTCAAAGAGATTACGAATGTCCGCCTGCCTATCATCCACGGTTATGTCGGATTTTTAACATGCACACACCTTGCTATTGCGACTCGAATTTTAATGTCACTTTATTTCCATCAAGAATAATGTTTTAAAATATATTTTATTTTAATGTAGTATTAGATTAATATATGTTTAGCCTTTCAAGCTGCCGCAATATGAGTGCATAATATATTATTTTTTATATACCTAACGGGTCTCAATCGCACAACTATTCTGAAATATTTTCTTTTGCACCGGGAGGCCTGTTGGCGTGGGTTACTTCATACGTGGTCTGGAGTTTACAGAGTGACTACTGTTACATATTTATCATTATCATAATAAAAAATAACAGGCATTCATTACTGTATAGGTAATACCAGGAATATCGACATCTACGAGTGTTTATGAGTAGGTACATCATACATCTTAATCGTGATCCTAACACTGCAGTATTATCATGATGTAACAGTCTGAATGATATAGATATAACTACAGAATACGTGGAGCTGTCTCTTTCTGTTGCAACGTCATACTAGTCCGACCCTGGTTGAAATAGTGTGTAATTGCTAATGCAACCAACACTGCGATTGGGGCGCTGTATAATGTATTCTACTCATTGTAGCTAGTTTGGCCGAGTTGTAAACGGTGGCTGTTCGTGAAAGTAACGATGGTATAGAGATGGTGAATCTACTTAGATTATACATATTTTCAGGTGAAAAAGACATAAATGTATGTATGTAGATACATATGTTTTGTCTGTCACCAATATATTTTTATAATAACTTATTGATATCTAAAAATATTTCTTTTTTTTTTCTACTCTTCACTTCTACTTACTCACCTCTTATGAGAAGAATGGCGACAGTGAGGAGTAGCCGGAAGTGCGCGTGCGCGGGTGCCATGTTCAGGTGACGTCACTCACTGCATCGAACACCTGCGAGCGCTGCCCGGTCCACAAAATACGAGCCTCATCTTATGTACCCTGGGAACAAGAAGTATTTTACTTATCATTTTTTTTATAGTCTCACGCTTGTATCTGCGTAAGAGGTAGGAAGAGGTGTAATATTATACCCACATTTTGCCATGTTATAAATTTAGGTCCCGTGTAATGTGGGGGGCCGAGCCGACTGAGAATTCAGAAAAACTCAGTAACACTTATGCCAGACCGAACCGAACCTGCGATCAGCCGACGCCTATGCTATCCACTGGACCACGGAGGCTGTCACGTGTTAAAATGTTCAGTTTATTGTTACCTTTAGTCATATATTGTAAACGCTGAAGAAAGTCCCGGGCTAAGTGGAATGACGATTTTCGCAAAGTGGAGGGACACGAAATAGAAATCGAGGGCAGTGGCGTGCCATTTGGAGAGGCCTATATCCAGCATTGGACTGCAGCAGGAAGATGATTATACTCGTATACCTTTGGTGGCAGTTGAGCCACAGACATCATTGACTTGCAGCTGACAAATATGGCTATTTTTTTATCACTAATTCTGATGGAAGCACTGTCATGGTACTTGCTACCTTCTAAGACACAGAAAGAAAGAGAAGGAAGTAAACACGAGCAGTCGTAGCGATTGACTTCAAATTGAAATTTAAGAAACGCTATCGTACAGATACTGTTACGTGAATATTCTGTATCAAGTTGTGCCTCTTTTATCCTTTGTAACCCTTTGCTTGCTCCACTCAAACAGTTCTCCCATTATAAATACCTAGCCAGCGTAACCTAGAGCAATTTATAGGGCAAACATTTTCTTTAAGAAGGTGCATCAAGTTTAATGTTAGAAATCTAAATGTCTTTTGTGGAGTTTTTCAATATTTGTAAAATTATATTTAAATAACTATGATATTAAACAATTCCACTATTTACATTTAAAATCAGACTGATAAAAGAGTGTGAACATTTTAAGCAACTAAACAAGATAATGTAAAGTAAACAATGACAATTAAATAAACTGAAAAACTCACTGCAATAAGCTGAGTCTCTTATAATGTTCACTTTATGATATTAAATAATTCGACTATTTGCATTAATAAAAAGACTAACAAAAAAGGTGTGAACGATTAAAGCAATTAAACTTGCAAAGTAAACAATGACTATTAAATAAACTGAAACTATAAAACTCACCACTGTAAGCTGTGTCACGGTTATATCGAAAGTAATTATAGAAATTGTCTTGTAACATTAAACCTTCGCACTATTATTAATAGTCAGACCATTCAACTTACGCCTATTAGTATTACATTTAGAATTCGTCTTAGAATTCGTCAATTATATCCTAAATAAATTTTATTTGACGAGCGGCGATAGCCCAGTAGTGTACGTAACGGACTGCCGCGACGCTGGTCTCGGGTTCGAACTTCGATCCCCAGGTACCCCGGGCACACACCTGTGACTTTTCGAAGTTAAGTGTGTAATAAAAATGTTTATATCGCTCGCTTAATAATGTGCCCGGTAGATGGCAATATGCCCTATTACATTGAGACCGAAACATAACTGGCAAAGTGTGGGTTGTGTAATACACCTCTGCCTAAACCTTCGGGGATAAAGGCGTGAAGTTATGTAATGTAATGAATTTTATTCTTTGTTACGAAGTCATCCATGTCTTTACTACTTAAATACCAATCATGATATTTTTCTGGGCAATCTGTATATATGATACATAGCTCAGAAAAATAAAATATTCTAAACGTGTGAAGCTAAGAGACAATTCCTTCCATCTGT
Organism: Euclidia mi; assembly: GCA_944739405.2. NCBI lineage: Eukaryota > Metazoa > Arthropoda > Insecta > Lepidoptera > Erebidae > Euclidia > Euclidia mi. The sequence continues at coordinate 46,717,112 of OX123183.2, forward strand.
ACATCTAATTACAATTTATAATTATACATAAGTAGGTATTATATGTATTTCATATTGTGGGGATCAATCCTATACTACTCGATATTTTTAAGTTACATTTAGCTAGCAGCATGGTGCCATCTCTTTCTAACCGTCTACGATATATCATTATAAATAATGAGCATGTACATGCTGCGGAAGCGTGGGCTTTTAATTGTCAAGATCCTGAACGTAGGTCGTGGTGCAACCCCAAGGCTCATTTACTTCCTTTGAGACGTGGACATATGCGCGTAATGATTTCTTAGGAGGTGCTATGAACTCTAGGATAATAATAGTAATTTTATTTCTCAAGTTTTGATTTGTAGTAACTACAGAACAGTGCACATGAACTTATTAATGAAATAATTTGATATGATGTTATTTTAAATATACTATATTTATGGTTAACTTGAAGCTCAGGATCCTAATCCGGTTGCTTAGTTTTTATGTTGGCCTTTTCGATTTCAAAGCATGTTGGTCAGTTTTTATCAGCGCACTGAAGACGGTAGTTTCACACTTCAACAAGAAAAGCTCGCAATATACCAAAATCTCGTCTCAGACCAAAGAACTTTCATTCGAATCTAATTGGGGTAGACAATGGGTACCTACTAAATTAATTTATAAAAAGACGTTCGCAATTTTAAGCGATATATAGATAAGGACAATCTGTAAACACAAAAAAAAACAGATGAAGGTCAAGACATCCTCAATTATCTATTTCTACTTATAGTGGTAAAAAACTTTACAGATGTATTGAGCTCTAAGATTTATGAATAACGACTGGAACTACTATACTCATCAAATTTACATCCTGTATTAGGTATGTAGTTTAGTTCGTTCACATAAGTTACTTCCCAACTCATATTAACTTTTTTCAGAGGTCGTCATCTTATTAGTCATAACCTCCGACGTCTTCAAGTATTGTGCCTTTCACTTTCAATCGATTAACATTATTAATTTTTTACGCGTCCAAGACGTATCAACGAAGTATCAACCGAGTCTTCATCAACTTTTCATTCATACAGGTAGCCGGACTAATCAGGATTTTAGTTTTCATGATATTTTGCCCTACTTTGTTTGCTGTCAGTTTCTTTCCACGAAACAAGTTAATAAATTAGGCGAGACGTCGTTGCGGATGATGTATGGTGATGAACTTAAATTAATACAACAAAATTACGTTTCATCTTGTACAATATTCTCGGCGTAGGTACAGAAAAACCTGGCCTGTTTAGTTACGCCTTACCGTGATTAGATGGGTATCCATTTTACCCAAACCTTAAGCCTCCAAATAATCTCATTTACGTTGTAACAGTTTTAGCAAATTTGTGTACAGGATGCTAAACATTTAAAGGTAAATTATATTCGGTTCACGGTTTGAGGGTAACTTATTCCTACAATAAAATACTCACGTTTGATTTTCCAAGTGCTTCACTTTAATGAGACTTAGATACTTAATCAACCTCTCAACTTCGTGGTCTTAATTATTCGAACAGAAATTTCCTTGAAATTTACGTTATCGGTGTCATGAAAAATTATTGTTTGATTTAATAATGTAATTGCAAGAAGGAAATATCTGTAAAGGTGATATTAAAGTTAAAATATTATATATAGGTGCTCTATTCAGTGATAGTAAAATATTATAAAATTGAAAAGTAGAAAATTCATAAAGGATTAGATGTTTTTAATTCTATCCGAAATATAAAAGGTTTTACATGTCACGTAAGTACGGCTCGTAAAATTCAACGACCTTGAAAAGAAAATATGAAGTCTCGTTATTTTAATAAACACAGCTTTCACATTCATGATGTGAAATATGTATTGATTTGTAACCAATTTGATTTAGGCATCTATTTGCATACGAGTGTACACGAACCATTCAATAAAATTTATAATTAACTAGAGGACCCCAGCAGCTACGCCTGCATTTTTTTAAATTTACCCGTTTTGGACGATCACATGGGAATTTCGGGAAATCCCTTCTTAGTGCACCCCTACGGTCCCCAAGGAACATGCATGCCAAATTTCAGCTTCCTGCGCCCAATAGTTTCGGGTGTAGCGTGTCTGTCAGTCAGTCAGTAACGCAAGGATTTTATATATTAAGATTAGGCAGGTAGTTTAATCAACGTTGAACCAATATTAGACTGGCTGGCTGCCCATTCAATTTTAGTTGTTTCTCAATCAATACCAGCCGTCAAACAACAGATGGTCAAAATCTATTGAAGAAAAAAGACATTAACATAATTTGAGCGAAGTTTGGGCACATCACGAAGACTTCAATAATGGGCTTAACCTGCGATAATGGGGTAAAAATCCATCTGTACATCCGTACATCTAAGTACAATTTATAATTATACATAAGTAGGTATTATATGTATTTCATATTGTGGGGATCAATCCTATACTACTCGATATTTTTAAGTTACATTTAGCTAGCAGCATGGTGCCATCTCTTTCTAACCGTCTACGATATATCATTATAAATAATGAGCATGTACATGCTGCGGAAGCGTGGGCTTTTAATTGTCAAGATCCTGAACGTAGGTCGTGGTGCAACCCCAAGGCTCATTTACTTCCTTTGAGACGTGGACATATGCGCGTAATGATTTCTTAGGAGGTGCTATGAACTCTAGGATAATAATAGTAATTTTATTTCTCAAGTTTTGATTTGTAGTAACTACAGAACAGTGCACATGAACTTATTAATGAAATAATTTGATATGATGTTATTTTAAATATACTATATTTATGGTTAACTTGAAGCTCAGGATCCTAATCCGGTTGCTTAGTTTTTATGTTGGCCTTTTCGATTTCAAAGCATGTTGGTCAGTTTTTATCAGCGCACTGAAGACGGTAGTTTCACACTTCAACAAGAAAGGCTCGCAATATACCAAAATCTCGTCTCAGACCAAAGAACTTTCATTCGAATCTAATTGGGGTAGACAATGGGTACCTACTAAATTAATTTATAAAAAGACGTTCGCAATTTTAAGCGATATATAGATAAGGACAATCTGTAAACACAAAAAAAAACAGAAGAAGGTCAAGACATCCTCAATTATCTATTTCTACTTATAGTGGTAAAAAACTTTACAGATGTATTGAGCTCTAAGATTTATGAATAACGACTGGAACTACTATACTCATCAAATTTACATCCTGTATTAGGTATGTAGTTTAGTTCGTTCACATAAGTTACTTCCCAACTCATATTAACTTTTTTCAGAGGTCGTCATCTTATTAGTCATAACCTCCAACGTCTTCAAGTATTGTGCCTTTCACTTTCAATCGATTAACATTATTAATTTTTTACGCGTCCAAGACGTATCAACGAAGTATCAACCGAGTCTTCATCAACTTTTCATTCATGCAGGTAACCGGACTAATCAGGATTTTAGTTTACATGATATTTTGCCCTACTTTGTTTGCTGTCAGTTTCTTTCCACGAAACAAGTTAATAAATTAGGCGAGACGTCGTTGCGGATGATGTATGGTGATGAACTTAAATTAATATAACAAAATTACGTTTCATCTTGTACAATATTCTCGGCGTAGGTACAGAAAAACCTGGCCTGTTTAGTTACGCCTTACCGTGATTAGATGGGTATCCATTTTACCCAAACCTTACGCCTCCAAATAATCTCATTTACGTTGTAACAGTTTTAGCAAATTTGTGTACAGGATGCTAAACATTTAAAGGTAAATTATATTCGGTTCACGGTTTGAGGGTAACTTATTCCTACAATAAAATACTCACGTTTGATTTTCCAAGTGCTTCACTTTAATGAGACTTAGATACTTAATCAACCTCTCAACTTCGTGGTCTTAATTATTCGAACAGAAATTTCCTTGAAATTTACGTTATCGGTGTCATGAAAAATTATTGTTTGATTTAATAATGTAATTGCAAGAAGGAAATATCTGTAAAGGTGATATTAAAGTTAAAATATTATATATAGGTGCTCTATTCAGTGATAGTAAAATATTATAAAATTGAAAAGTAGAAAATTCATATAGGATTAGATGTTTTTAATTCTATCCGAAATATAAAAGGTTTTACATGTCACGTAAGTACGGCTCGTAAAATTCAACGACCTTGAAAAGAAAATATGAAGTCTCGTTATTTTAATAAACACAGCTTTCACATTCATGATGTGAAATATGTATTGATTTGTAACCAATTTGATTTAGGCATCTATTTGCATACGAGTGTACACGAACCATTCAATAAAATTTATAATTAACTAGAGGACCCCAGCAGCTACGCCTGCATTTTTTTTAAATTTACCCGTTTTGGACGATCACATGGGAATTTCGGGAAATCCCTTCTTAGTGCACCCCTACGGTCCCCAAGGAACATGCATGCCAAATTTCAGCTTCCTGCGCCCAATAGTTTCGGGTGTAGCGTGTCTGTCAGTCAGTCAGTAACGCAAGGATTTTATATATTAAGATTAGGTAGGTAGTTTAATCAACGTTGAACCAATATTAGACTGGCTGGCTGCCCATTCAATTTTAGTTGTTTCTCAATCAATACCAGCCGTCAAACAACAGATGGTCAAAATCTATTGAAGAAAAAAGACATTAACATAATTTGAGCGAAGTTTGGGCACATCACGAAGACTTCAATAATGGGCTTAACCTGCGATAATGGGGTAAAAATCCATCTGTACATCCGTACATCTAAGTACAATTTATAATTATACATAAGTAGGTATTATATGTATTTCATATTGTGGGGATCAATCCTATACTACTCGATATTTTTAAGTTACATTTAGCTAGCAGCATGGTGCCATCTCTTTCTAACCGTCTACGATATATCATTATAAATAATGAGCATGTACATGCTGCGGAAGCGTGGGCTTTTAATTGTCAAGATCCTGAACGTAGGTCGTGGTGCAACCCCAAGGCTCATTTACTTCCTTTGAGACGTGGACATATGCGCGTAATGATTTCTTAGGAGGTGCTATGAACTCTAGGATAATAATAGTAATTTTATTTCTCAAGTTTTGATTTGTAGTAACTACAGAACAGTGCACATGAACTTATTAATGAAATAATTTGATATGATGTTATTTTAAATATACTATATTTATGTTTAACTTGAAGCTCAGGATCCTAATCCGGTTGCTTAGTTTTTATGTTGGCCTTTTCGATTTCAAAGCATGTTGGTCAGTTTTTATCAGCGCACTGAAGACGGTAGTTTCACACTTCAACAAGAAAGGCTCGCAATATACCAAAATCTCGTCTCAGACCAAAGAACTTTCATTCGAATCTAATTGGGGTAGACAATGGGTACCTACTAAATTAATTTATAAAAAGACGTTCGCAATTTTAAGCGATATATAGATAAGGACAATCTGTAAACACAAAAAAAAACAGAAGAAGGTCAAGACATCCTCAATTATCTATTTCTACTTATAGTGGTAAAAAACTTTACAGATGTATTGAGCTCTAAGATTTATGAATAACGACTGGAACTACTATACTCATCAAATTTACATCCTGTATTAGGTATGTAGTTTAGTTCGTTCACATAAGTTACTTCCCAACTCATATTAACTTTTTTCAGAGGTCGTCATCTTATTAGTCATAACCTCCGACGTCTTCAAGTATTGTGCCTTTCACTTTCAATCGATTAACATTATTAATTTTTTACGCGTCCAAGACGTATCAACGAAGTATCAACCGAGTCTTCATCAACTTTTCATTCATGCAGGTAACCGGACTAATCAGGATTTTAGTTTACATGATATTTTGCCCTACATTGTTTGCTGTCAGTTTCTTTCCACGAAACAAGTTAATAAATTAGGCGAGACGTCGTTGCGGATGATGTATGGTGATGAACTTAAATTAATACAACAAAATTACGTTTCATCTTGTACAATATTCTCGGCGTAGGTACAGAAAAACCTGGCCTGTTTAGTTACGCCTTACCGTGATTAGATGGGTATCCATTTTACCCAAACCTTAAGCCTCCAAATAATCTCATTTACGTTGTAACAGTTTTAGCAAATTTGTGTACAGGATGCTAAACATTTAAAGGTAAATTATATTCGGTTCACGGTTTGAGGGTAACTTATTCCTACAATAAAATACTCACGTTTGATTTTCCAAGTGCTTCACTTTAATGAGACTTAGATACTTAATCAACCTCTCAACTTCGTGGTCTTAATTATTCGAACAGAAATTTCCTTGAAATTTACGTTATCGGTGTCATGAAAAATTATTGTGTGATTTAATAATGTAATTGCAAGAAGGAAATATCTGTAAAGGTGATATTAAAGTTAAAATATTATATATAGGTGCTCTATTCAGTGATAGTAAAATATTATAAAATTGAAAAGTAGAAAATTCATATAGGATTAGATGTTTTTAATTCTATCCGAAATATAAAAGGTTTTACATGTCACGTAAGTACGGCTCGTAAAATTCAACGACCTTGAAAAGAAAATATGAAGTCTCGTTATTTTAATAAACACAGCTTTCACATTCATGATGTCAAATATGTATTGATTTGTAACCAATTTGATTTAGGCATCTATTTGCATACGAGTGTACACGAACCATTCAATAAAATTTATAATTAACTAGAGGACCCCAGCAGCTACGCCTGCATTTTTTTTAATTTACCCGTTTTGGACGATCACATGGGATTTTCGGGAAATCCCTTCTTAGTGCACCCCTACGGTCCCCAAGGAACATGCATGCCAAATTTCAGCTTCCTGCGCCCAATAGTTTCGGGTGTAGCGTGTCTGTCAGTCAGTCAGTAACGCAAGGATTTTATATATTAAGATTAGGTAGGTAGTTTAATCAACGTTGAACCAATATTAGACTGGCTGGCTGCCCATTCAATTTTAGTTGTTTCTCAATCAATACCAGCCGTCAAACAACAGATGGTCAAAATCTATTGAAGAAAAAAGACATTAACATAATTTGAGCGAAGTTTGGGCACATCACGAAGACTTCAATAATGGGCTTAACCTGCGATAATGGGGTAAAAATCCATCTGTACATCCGTACATCTAAGTACAATTTATAATTATACATAAGTAGGTATTATATGTATTTCATATTGTGGGGATCAATCCTATACTACTCGATATTTTTAAGTTACATTTAGCTAGCAGCATGGTACCATCTCTTTCTAACCGTCTACGATATATCATTATAAATAATGAGCATGTACATGCTGCGGAAGCGTGGGCTTTTAATTGTCAAGATCCTGAACGTAGGTCGTGGTGCAACCCCAAGGCTCATTTACTTCCTTTGAGACGTGGACATATGCGCGTAATGATTTCTTAGGAGGTGCTATGAACTCTAGGATAATAATAGTAATTTTATTTCTCAAGTTTTGATTTGTAGTAACTACAGAACAGTGCACATGAACTTATTAATGAAATAATTTGATATGATGTTATTTTAAATATACTATATTTATGGTTAACTTGAAGCTCAGGATCCTAATCCGGTTGCTTAGTTTTTATGTTGGCCTTTTCGATTTCAAAGCATGTTGGTCAGTTTTTATCAGCGCACTGAAGACGGTAGTTTCACACTTCAACAAGAAAGGCTCGCAATATACCAAAATCTCGTCTCAGACCAAAGAACTTTCATTCGAATCTAATTGGGGTAGACAATGGGTACCTACTAAATTAATTTATAAAAAGACGTTCGCAATTTTAAGCGATATATAGATAAGGACAATCTGTAAACACAAAAAAAAACAGAAGAAGGTCAAGACATCCTCAATTATCTATTTCTACTTATAGTGGTAAAAAACTTTACAGATGTATTGAGCTCTAAGATTTATGAATAACGACTGGAACTACTATACTCATCAAATTTACATCCTGTATTAGGTATGTAGTTTAGTTCGTTCACATAAGTTACTTCCCAACTCATATTAACTTTTTTCAGAGGTCGTCATCTTATTAGTCATAACCTCCGACGTCTTCAAGTATTGTGCCTTTCACTTTCAATCGATTAACATTATTAATTTTTTACGCGTCCAAGACGTATCAACGAAGTATCAACCGAGTCTTCATCAACTTTTCATTCATGCAGGTAGCCGGACTAATCAGGATTTTAGTTTACATGATATTTTGCCCTACTTTGTTTGCTGTCAGTTTCTTTCCACGAAACAAGTTAATAAATTAGGCGAGACGTCGTTGCGGATGATGTATGGTGATGAACTTAAATTAATACAACAAAATTACGTTTCATCTTGTAGGTACAATATTCTCGGCGTAGGTACAGAAAAACCTGGCCTGTTTAGTTACGCCTTACCGTGATTAGATGGGTATCCATTTTACCCAAACCTTAAGCCTCCAAATAATCTCATTTACGTTGTAACAGTTTTAGCAAATTTGTGTACAGGATGCTAAACATTTAAAGGTAAATTATATTCGGTTCACGGTTTGAGGGTAACTTATTCCTACAATAAAATACTCACGTTTGATTTTCCAAGTGCTTCACTTTAATGAGACTTAGATACTTAATCAACCTCTCAACTTCGTGGTCTTAATTATTCGAACAGAAATTTCCTTGAAATTTACGTTATCGGTGTCATGAAAAATTATTGTTTGATTTAATAATGTAATTGCAAGAAGGAAATATCTGTAAAGGTGATATTAAAGTTAAAATATTATATATAGGTGCTCTATTCAGTGATAGTAAAATATTATAAAATTGAAAAGTAGAAAATTCATATAGGATTAGATGTTTTTAATTCTATCCGAAATATAAAAGGTTTTACATATCACGTAAGTACGGCTCGTAAAATTCAACGACCTTGAAAAGAAAACATGAAGTCTCGTTATTTTAATAAACACAGCTTTCACATTCATGATGTCAAATATGTATTGATTTGTAACCAATTTGATTTAGGCATCTATTTGCATACGAGTGTACACGAACCATTCAATAAAATTTATAATTAACTAGAGGACCCCAGCAGCTACGCCTGCATTTTTTTAAATTTACCCGTTTTGGACGATCACATGGGAATTTCGGGAAATCCCTTCTTAGTGCACCCCTACGGTCCCCAAGGAACATGCATGCCAAATTTCAGCTTCCTGCGCCCAATAGTTTCGGGTGTAGCGTGTCTGTCAGTCAGTCAGTAACGCAAGGATTTTATATATTAAGATTAGGCAGGTAGTTTAATCAACGTTGAACCAATATTAGACTGGCTGGCTGCCCATTCAATTTTAGTTGTTTCTCAATCAATACCAGCCGTCAAACAACAGATGGTCAAAATCTATTGAAGAAAAAAGACATTAACATAATTTGAGCGAAGTTTGGGCACATCACGAAGACTTCAATAATGGGCTTAACCTGCGATAATGGGGTAAAAATCCATCTGTACATCCGTACATCTAAGTACAATTTATAATTATACATAAGTAGGTATTATATGTATTTCATATTGTGGGGATCAATCCTATACTACTCGATATTTTTAAGTTACATTTAGCTAGCAGCATGGTGCTGTTATACGGATTGCGCCGAAGGTCTTTTTAAAAAAATACTTTTATAAAGGACAAGAGTTTATTCACGAAATTAGGCTCGATTTGAGAGAGGCAAGTGTCACGCGCGGATGATGGATGCGAACTGAACTCTAAATTATAATAAAATACTATGAGCGGTCAAAAGTGCTGACTATGCATAAAGGTAAGGGATACTAGGCACTATTATATACAGAGGGTATATATAACAGCCCCGGGGTTAAGAATAAACTTACCCTTAAGGTTAAGTTTATGGAAGGAATGTGCGGATTTTGGGAGCAGGAGATTCGACAGCGACTTCTGAAAGCTCTTCAGATTTTTCAATGTTAAGTTTAGTTTTATTTTTCTTAAAATAACGGTGACATTTGCCTGACTTGAAAAGTTTACAAAATACAATTAAAATTAAGATTAAAACTACAATAGCAATAACAATAGTCGTGTAAGAGTAATACTGGCCATATAAAACAATATGCGGTTGGTCAATAATTTTGTCGAGGTCATTTACAATTTCATTATATTGATATGCCATGGAATCAAGGTTAGTATTAGTTAAGTTCAAAATAGGAATATGTGGTCTAGTTTTCGATAACAGTTCTACATTACAACAAGAGTCGTTTATTAAATTAAAATTGACTGGGATTGGTTGTAATTGTATTAATTTGGAATATTTAGGTATTAACCTTGAATCCTTATAGAAGGCTAAACAGTGTATGGGTAGGTTTAACATGCCTGTGTTCGACACTACAATATCGGTGATGGTCGACTGTTTACAATCTATTGACAGTTTTGATGGGTCCGTAATAACATATATCCATCTATTGTTTGACAATTGTTGCCATACATCGAGGTGTCCTTGAAAAATTTTCGTTTTACATAATTTGGGCACAGATTTTAGTGCCTTCGAAATTATTTCCGATTCACAAATCGGATTAGAAGCACTAGAATATATATCTAGACCGTCACAAATATAATGTTGACTATATCGCCGTCCCCAGCGAATAATATCGTAATCAACTATTGCGATAGAAGTGCTTTTTTGGGGAATTATTGTTCTAGAGGTACGATTACACCTTGTGAATTTTTTTCACATGATTCGTACGATTACTTTTCGAGTTAGACATTTTGTAATGAATTTACCTGTACTATTCGTCTATAAGTAAAAACTAATTTTTGTGACGAATATCATCATAATTAATCAATACTGACCTCTTGAAGTTATTCTTTTTCCAGTAAACTGTAATTACAAGTTTATTCGGGTACAATAAAAATAACTTAATTCGGTAAAGTATATTACCATTCCTTTTACTATGGAATATTAATGTTAACCAATTTACTGATACCGATCGCAAGTAACTATTGCTGTATAGGTCACTGTCAACAATTTAGTCGAATAAAATCGTATTGTTGCATTACGGTTTGAAAATTGTGTTTACATTTTGGTAATATGATTTTTTGATTATATTTTTATGGGTGTAAAACTAATATTTTTTTTAGTTACTACTCTGTACACAACAAAAAAATACCTATCTATTGGTATGTCAACGAGTTTGCTATGTAAAACTGATAAGAAGTTATAATCAAAAAACGGTTTTTTATTTTTCCTGTAAATTTTACTTTTTTTGATTACGATGTTATTCGCTGGGGACGGCGATATATAATCTTACAACTACTTATATCATCTAACTTACAATAGTATGTCCTATCTCTAGTTATGGCTATATACTTAGTAGATGGAATTATGGTTGTATATATGTTATCAGACAGAGTGACGGGGTAAGGAATGTTATGATATAAATTATACATTTTTGAACTGACAAGGGGCATCTTTAAAACAAATATTATTTTGTTATCAGTGTAATAGGTAGCAATTTCGGATACATTCATTAACGTGTAGATATTATCTAAATACAAGCTTAAAGGGAATTGGTGATAGTCGGCTAAAAATCTATAGTTTTCAACAAGTTCTGTAAATAATTGTTTAGGGGTGATTACTGAAGGGTACAGAATGTTTGCTTTGCTAAACATTATACTGTTAATTATATCTTCCAATTTAAATGATAACGTTAATAAACTACTCTCTAATATGCTTACAATTTCGTTTATTTTTGATCTTATAATTAACTTATCAGATAATACGGTTAAATTTTGTTGTGAACTGGCTAGAGTGTCAATGGCGCTATTCAGTTGCTGCTCGTTTACGCTTATTTTATTTAATGTGTCTCTCAAATGTGAAAGAGTCGTATTTGTGACAAGAATGTTTTGTTTAACTAATCTAGACAACGTAATTTGGTTCGTTTCTATAAGTTGAATAGCATTACTGTACTGGATAGCGTCATTTTCATCCATAGTTCCAAACACATGTTTAAATATTGTACCAATTCCACTAATCCAGGCCGATCTCTTGTTTCTAGATTCAATTAAATGTGATATTGAATCAAAGTTACGAACAATGTCATTGTATCTGATTGATAACGGCTGGTGTATGTTTATACATTCGACATCGGAGTACAGAGTACTTTGCTTGCATAAAAACTTAGAGCTGCCTATCACACCGTTCAGGTTTTCGATATGTGGTTGTATATATGAAATGTCCATAGGAATTAATACACTGAGATGTCCATCTACTATTTTAAGTGAACCGACAGGATCAAAGTAAATGCCAGATGTATTCATCGTGTTTTCGATGAATGTCTCCTGTGCAGAAGACAGGGAACTGTAACGAATATTAATAATTTGTTTTTATTATCTATATACAGGTATATAACTTTAACTTAAACTAAGAATCGCGACGACGGGCTAATTTTACTTCATCGAAGTGGTGAATTACATGCCGTCTATTTATTAGCAGTGTTAAGGTATTTCTACCATTGATTTTAATTATTTTGTAGGGGCCCTTCCAAATTGGGGACAGAGCTTTACGCATACGAAGGTGGTTTTTTAGATAAACATAATCGCCTGCATTATAGCTTATGGGCCGAGTATGGGTGTCGTAGTGAGCTTTGGAGGACTCTTTTGATTTATTTATATGTTCTATAGCTTTGTCTCGCGTGACTTTAAGGCGGTGTTGTAGCATTCTAATGTATTCGGGGTAAGTAGCACTTGATGTAGATTCATAGATTGAGTTAGGCAGAACGGGCTTATGACCGAAAACTAACTCGTATGGAGTATAGTTGGTTGTGGAGTGAACGGCTGTGTTATACGCTAACATGGCTGTGTATACATATTTTGGCCAGTTGTCTTGTGTTTCGGATATGTACGACTTGAGGTATTCTTTAAGTGTGGAGTGACTTCTTTCGAGTGCACCTTGCGTTTGAGGGTGGTAGGGGGAGGACCAAAGTTGTTTTATCTTTAAAAACTTACATGTTTCTTTGAACATTTCAGCTGTAAAGTTTGTGCCTTGATCAGTGAGGACGGTCTTAGGGATACCAAATAAGGAAATGAAATGGACTAAGCAGTCACTGGTCTCTTCAGCAGTAGTACTGCGAATGGGATATCCTACGGAATATTTGGTTAGATCGTCTTGGAGTGTAAGTATGTATTTAATTTTGGCTGTGCCAGATTCAGGGAGGGGACCGACTATATCAAGGGACAGACGTTCAAAAGGAGCAACAGAAGTTGTTGTTATTTGCATCGGAGCTCTATTAATTTTCCTAAGCGCTTTGTTTGTTTGGCAAGAAGTGCAGTTTTTGACATAATTTTCGATTTCGCTACGCATATTCTTCCAATAATATTGCTCGCGTATTTTGTTAAACATTCTGTTGGAACCAAGATGTCCAGCAATGGGGATGTCATGGTTTTCACGTAAGATTTTTGGGATTTCGGAAGGACTGGGGTAATATATTTTATTACGATAGATATGGATTTGGATACCTGTATTATGAAATAAATGTGTAAGTATGTTATAAATTTTGATATAACTGTGTTTGTCAAATGGGTTTTTAAAATCTGTAATACTTATTTTGTCAATAGGTTCAGTTAAAGAAATTAAATGATTTCGAAGACTCTTTAGAGATTCAAAGATATCGCTATATGAACAGGTATCGAAGTGATGTACTTTAATAAATAAAAAGTAATAGTTTTTGTCAGTATGTGAGAGTGACTTATATGAAAGAAGAGTTCTCTCTGAATTTATGAATGATTCTGACTCAGATGAGTTCGATAGGACGTCTTGAACGTAAGGGATAGATTCATCTAAATCAAGGGATGAAGGTATAATAATGATTTTGTTCTGGCTTTTCAGTAAATTGTCATTATGTTCTACAATCACGGTGTCATACCTCGTAGCTGAAGGCATTTTAAGAAATTTAGTGTAACTGTCAGCAGGATCAGGTAAGTTTGGCATAGTAGGGTTTATTACAGGATTTGGGTATTGTATATTCGGGATTTGGCTACTAGTTGAAGGTTGAGATTCGTTCTGTGTTTCAGGGTTTTGAACTGTGACATCGGGTAAAGGATTCGGAGGAGGAAGAGGATCAGGTAAGTTTTCAGGGCTTGGTAGACTCAAAGGACTAAAATCACCGACTTCCGCATTGAACGGGCTTATATCTAAGGGACCAAGATCAATTAAATCAGTATCAGGTAAGTTGGTAGGATTATCAGGATACACTGGATTTACGGGATAACGAGAAAGAGCATCGGCTGCTGAATTTAGTTTACCTTTTCGATATACGATCTCGTATTCAAACTCTTGAAGTTGCAAACGCCAACGCTGTAATTTACTGCTTGGATCGGTGTGGTTAAAAAGCCACTTCAAAGGCCGATGATCTGTTACAATTGTAAACTTACGACCAAACAAATACGGTCTGAAGGTTTTACAGCCCCAAACTATGGCTAGTAACTCCTTTTCGGTTGTACTGTAGTTACTTTCGCACTTGTTTAAGGTTCTGGATGCATATGCTACTGGGTGATCTTTACCGATAGGGCCTTGGGAGAGGATAGCGGATATCGCGTAGTTAGAGGCGTCACAGGTAAGGTTAAAGGATTTTGTGAAGTCAGGATAGATGAGGACAGGGGCAGTAACGAGCTTTTCTTTAAGCATTTCGAAAGCCAATTGCTGTTCATTTTTCCATTCATAGGCGACATCCTTTTTAAGAAGGGAAGTGAGTGGTTTAGATAATTTAGAAAATTCTGGGATGAAACGTCTATAATAGGATATTAGGCCTTGAAAGGATTTGATATCTTTAGGACATTTTGGGATTGGAAATTCTTGTACGGAGTTTACCTTTTTTGGATCGGGTTTTAGGCCATGCTCGGTGATCACGTGTCCCAGGTAACCGACTTCCTTGAGCAAGAACTCGCATTTGTCAGGTTGTAGTTTAAGGTTAAATAAACGGAGTTTTTCAAAAATGGCTGCCAAATTTTGTATTTCATTTGATAAATCAAGGGCGTAGGAAACTATATCATCTAAATATACGAAGCATCGCTCTCCTTGAAGGCCGGTAAGGACATTATTCATTAAACGTTGGAAAGTTGAAGGTGCATTTTTCAACCCAAAGGGCATTCGGTTAAATTCAAAGTGCCCTTGAGGGACACTAAATGCGGTTTTGCAGGCGTCTTGAGGAGCCATTTTTATCTGGTGAAAACCTGATGCAAGATCAAGAGTTGAGAAATATTTGGATTTCCCTAATTGGTCAAGGATTTCGACTATGTTTGGGATAGGATAAGTTTCACCAATAGTAACGTCGTTCAATTTCCTGTAATCTATAACGACGCGCCATTTTCGTTGGCCAGAAGCGTCGACTTTCTTAGGAACTATCCATATTGGTGAGGACCAAGGAGATAGGGAAGGTTGGATGATTTTCTGATCAAGCATTTTCTGAATTTGGGAGTTCACTTCTTGCTTATGTACTTCGGGAAATCGATAGGATTTCACGTTAATGGGCTGTTCAGAGGACGTTCGTATTTCATGCTGGATAGCATCAGTTGCTGTAAGGGAGTCATTGGGTAGATGAAATATATCTGAATATTTAGAGCACAATTTAAAAAGAGCTTCAGTTTCTTCTGAGTTTAAGTGTGAGACACGGAGAAGCTTAAGGACTTCCTTGGTTCTATCTAAACATGTTTTACTGTTATCAGATGGCGGTTGGTATGGATCATAGTCGACTGGAAGTAAGGTAAGTTGAAGGTTAGAATTTAAAGTAACAGGTTTATCGGATGTATTAAGCACAGTTAGATTTACCCGATTGTTGTTTTTAACCTTTACGAAGCAATTAGCTATAAATAATGTTTCACTAATATGTTGGTCAAGAATGAGACCTTCGTTTAATTGAGGATTACTAACTGAACATTCTACAGTGATTTCAGAACGGGACGGAATTTGGTAGGTTGGATCAGTGAAGTAGAGTCTAATTTTATTTTTATCTAGGTTCAGGATATGTCGGTTATAATCAATGGAACACTGGTAACGACTGAGTAAATCATTACCTATTATCCCATCATAGGGAAGGTTTATGTTTTCTATGATATGAAAAGAAAAAGCTATTGATTCTTTGCCAAATATAAGTTTCATATCAAAGTTCCCAAGTGTAGGCATGGTATCTTCGCGACTATTTATACCTTTTAGTTTAATTATATTACCCTTGAGTTCTACATGGGAAAATGAATGGATGGAACAGTTTTGTACAAGGCAAACTGAAGATCCAGTATCGACCAGGAACTTAAGAGGTTTATTGGATATCGAAGTTCGGATGAGGACATGAGGTAAGCTAATTTTGTTAGGAATGCATGATATTTCATACACTTCATTATCTACTAAGGTATTATTTTTATTTTCAGGTAAATGTATTTTAGGGTATTTGGATTCGTTTTGGACTCTTGCTTGGGGCTGGCTACCCGTGTGGTCCTTGGGCTTGGAAGAATGGACGCTTGCTTGGGGCTGGCTACCCGTGTGGTCCTTGGGCTTGGAAGAATGGACGCTTGCTTGGGGCTGGCTACCCGTGTGGTCCTTGGGCTTGGAAGAATGGACGCTTGCTTGGGGCTGGCTACCCTTGTGGTCCTTGGGTTTGGAAGAAAGGACGCTTGCTTGGGGCTGGTTACCCGTGTGATCCTTGGGTTTGGAAGAATGGACGCTTGCTTGGGGCTGGTTACCCGTGTGGTCCTTGGGTTTTGAAACGGTGTCGTTATTTTTTAAGGATACTGGTTTAAGTTGTCTGGGTCCCACGAGACACCCACGTGAGCCCACTACTCGTTTAAATGATCTTCATCTGCGTAATATTGATTGTTTTCGTGACTAGTAGACGGTTGTGGTTCAGGGTCATAATAAGTATGGTTAAAATCGTTGTCATTAGTTACACAATTAATGTTAGCGGTTTTGGGTTTCGAGTAATCATGGTTAGGGCGTTGTTGGGCTTGGTATGTCTGCGGCACTTTGAACCTATTATTGTTAAACTCGCGCTTTTTACATGTTTCAATGGTATGACCTTGAGTTTTGCAATAACGACAGAAAGGGCTTTGAGTATTCCTGTCAAACGGTTTTGGAACTTGAGGTTTAGCATTAACGTTAGGGACAGAAGGCTTAAAGGAGTATTGAATTTTGGGTGTTTGGCGCTGTGTTGCTGACGCATGCATTTGTCTCTTATTAAATATATTCAGTATTTTTTCCTCGGAAACGGCCAGGTTAATTGCTTCATTAAGATTGGATGGGTTTTTACCCCGGACTAAATTAGAAATGTCTGGCCTTAAGCCTAATAAAAATGTGTGCAGCGCTAAATCTTCCATAGCCGCTGTACGACCAACTAATTCGGATTTCTTTTTATTGCTTAAGGTAATTTCGGTCAATAGTTTTGAGAGGCAAGTCTCAATTCGCAAAGCGAACTGATTAACCAATTCATTATTCAGCTGCCGGCATTCTTGTAGATCTGCTAATAAATGTGTGTAGTGTTTCTTTTCGCCAAACTGGGTTTGCAAGAAAGTTTTCAACTGTGTCCAAGATTCGAACTCTTTGATGGAGCAAGCTATTTCAGCCTTGCCCTCGAGTTGCGATAAGATAAATTTAAATAAGATAGACTTTTGTGAATCGGAAGCTAAACTAGTTGCATTGTCGCAATTAGTCAAAAATGAGTTTAATTTTTCTCGTGCGCCATCGAAAGGCTTTATAAATTTGAATAATGTGCCGATCTGAACTTCTACTTTCTCTTGTTTCACTTCTACTTCCTTGACAGACATTATAATAATTAAAGGAAAAAAAAACTCAGCCAAAAATATAAATTACGGTTCGGTGTAATAGGCGGCCACTAAGCGCAACGCAGGAGCGATAAGCCACCAGGCTAGTTCTTAGAATTATCTTATACGACACACAATATTTATGAGAAAGTTATAATGCTATAATTAAACCTTTGTAAAAATATGCACTATAAGTCTGGAAATTATCGTTTCACTGAAAACACACACTTTTTTATACGAGTTATATAGGTTATGTAAAATTTGCACTTTCCCGGCCACTACAAATAAAATATTTTGGAAAGAATACTTACAGGAACACGAAGAAAACGTACAGGTACATGGTCACCTTTCAGGAACAAGACGCTGCCGGATTTTGAAGGTTGTACCGTCAGGACACACTGGAACTGCAGCAAGGCCCTCGCTTTCGGGCACGATTTATGCGAATTTCTAGGGCTTCTTCTTTTCAGGTTTTCCAGGAAGATAACCGCGGATCGAAGGTAAGTATACGGTTATTTTAGCAGGAACGAGACAAATTATTTTCAGGGTTTCGACGCGATGACGATTGTTACTTCAAGATATAGGTAAGTAATAATCGGGGAAGCGGGGATAATCGGACGACTGACGATTTTATACGAGAATTTTTTATAGTTCATTCACGTGTGTAAATAGGGTAATAATGAGTTCACATATGCACTTTTGACACTCGCGGCAAGGTCACTGTTCAGCTTGATTGACGAGCCTGGACGGAGACGTACCAGGGATACCTTCACCGTCGGTATCCCACCGCTGCCACCAAATTGTTATACGGATTGCGCCGAAGGTCTTTTTAAAAAAAGACTTTTATAAAGGACAAGAGTTTATTCACGAAATTAGGCTCGATTTGAGAGAGGCAAGTGTCACGCGCGGATGATGGATGCGAACTGAACTCTAAATTATAATAAAATACTATGAGCGGTCAAAAGTGCTGACTATGCATAAAGGTAAGGGATACTAGGCACTATTATATACAGAGGGTATATATAACAGTGCCATCTCTTTCTAACCGTCTACGATATATCATTATAAATAATGAGCATGTACATGCTGCGGAAGCGTGGGCTTTTAATTGTCAAGATCCTGAACGTAGGTCGTGGTGCAACCCCAAGGCTCATTTACTTCCTTTGAGACGTGGACATATGCACGTAATGATTTCTTAGGAGGTGCTATGAACTCTAGGATAATAATAGTAATTTTATTTCTCAAGTTTTGATTTGTAGTAACTACAGAACAGTGCACATGAACTTATTAATGAAATAATTTGATATGATGTTATTTTAAATATACTATATGGTTAACTTGAAGCTCAGGATCCTAATCCGGTTGCTTAGTTTTTATGTTGGCCTTTTCGATTTCAAAGCATGTTGGTCAGTTTTTATCAGCGCACTGAAGACGGTAGTTTCACACTTCAACAAGAAAGGCTCGCAATATACCAAAATCTCGTCTCAGACCAAAGAACTTTCATTCGAATCTAATTGGGGTAGACAATGGGTACCTACTAAATTAATTTATAAAAAGACGTTCGCAATTTTAAGCGATATATAGATAAGGACAATCTGTAAACACAAAAAAAAACAGAAGAAGGTCAAGACATCCTCAATTATCTATTTCTACTTATAGTGGTAAAAAACTTTACAGATGTATTGAGCTCTAAGATTTATGAATAACGACTGGAACTACTATACTCATCAAATTTACATCCTGTATTAGGTATGTAGTTTAGTTCGTTCACATAAGTTACTTCCCAACTCATATTAACTTTTTTCAGAGGTCGTCATCTTATTAGTCATAACCTCCGACGTCTTCAAGTATTGTGCCTTTCACTTTCAATCGATTAACATTATTAATTTTTTACGCGTCCAAGACGTATCAACGAAGTATCAACCGAGTCTTCATCAACTTTTCATTCATACAGGTAGCCGGACTAATCAGGATTTTAGTTTACATGATATTTTGCCCTACTTTGTTTGCTGTCAGTTTCTTTCCACGAAACAAGTTAATAAATTAGGCGAGACGTCGTTGCGGATGATGTATGGTGATGAACTTAAATTAATACAACAAAATTACGTTTCATCTTGTACAATATTCTCGGCGTAGGTACAGAAAAACCTGGCCTGTTTAGTTACGCCTTACCGTGATTAGATGGGTATCCATTTTACCCAAACCTTAAGCCTCCAAATAATCTCATTTACGTTGTAACAGTTTTAGCAAATTTGTGTACAGGATGCTAAACATTTAAAGGTAAATTATATTCGGTTCACGGTTTGAGGGTAACTTATTCCTACAATAAAATACTCACGTTTGATTTTCCAAGTGCTTCACTTTAATGAGACTTAGATACTTAATCAACCTCTCAACTTCGTGGTCTTAATTATTCGAACAGAAATTTCCTTGAAATTTACGTTATCGGTGTCATGAAACATTATTGTTTGATTTAATAATGTAATTGCAAGAAGGAAATATCTGTAAAGGTGATATTAAAGTTAAAATATTATATATAGGTGCTCTATTCAGTGATAGTAAAATATTATAAAATTGAAAAGTAGAAAATTCATATAGGATTAGATGTTTTTAATTCTATCCGAAATATAAAAGGTTTTACATGTCACGTAAGTACGGCTCGTAAAATTCAACGACCTTGAAAAGAAAATATGAAGTCTCGTTATTTTAATAAACACAGCTTTCACATTCATGATGTCAAATATGTATTGATTTGTAACCAATTTGATTTAGGCATCTATTTGCATACGAGTGTACACGAACCATTCAATAAAATTTATAATTAACTAGAGGACCCCAGCAGCTACGCCTGCATTTTTTTTAATTTACCCGTTTTGGACGATCACATGGGATTTTCGGGAAATCCCTTCTTAGTGCACCCCTACGGTCCCCAAGGAACATGCATGCCAAATTTCAGCTTCCTGCGCCCAATAGTTTCGGGTGTAGCGTGTCTGTCAGTCAGTCAGTAACGCAAGGATTTTATATATTAAGATTAGGTAGGTAGTTTAATCAACGTTGAACCAATATTAGACTGGCTGGCTGCCCATTCAATTTTAGTTGTTTCTCAATCAATACCAGCCGTCAAACAACAGATGGTCAAAATCTATTGAAGAAAAAAGACATTAACATAATTTGAGCGAAGTTTGGGCACATCACGAAGACTTCAATAATGGGCTTAACCTGCGATAATGGGGTAAAAATCCATCTGTACATCCGTACATCTAAGTACAATTTATAATTATACATAAGTAGGTATTATATGTATTTCATATTGTGGGGATCAATCCTATACTACTCGATATTTTTAAGTTACATTTAGCTAGCAGCATGGTGCCATCTCTTTCTAACCGTCTACGATATATCATTATAAATAATGAGCATGTACATGCTGCGGAAGCGTGGGCTTTTAATTGTCAAGATCCTGAACGTAGGTCGTGGTGCAACCCCAAGGCTCATTTACTTCCTTTGAGACGTGGACATATGCGCGTAATGATTTCTTAGGAGGTGCTATGAACTCTAGGATAATAATAGTAATTTTATTTCTCAAGTTTTGATTTGTAGTAACTACAGAACAGTGCACATGAACTTATTAATGAAATAATTTGATATGATGTTATTTTAAATATACTATATTTATGGTTAACTTGAAGCTCAGGATCCTAATCCGGTTGCTTAGTTTTTATGTTGGCCTTTTCGATTTCAAAGCATGTTGGTCAGTTTTTATCAGCGCACTGAAGACGGTAGTTTCACACTTCAACAAGAAAGGCTCGCAATATACCAAAATCTCGTCTCAGACCAAAGAACTTTCATTCGAATCTAATTGGGGTAGACAATGGGTACCTACTAAATTAATTTATAAAAAGACGTTCGCAATTTTAAGCGATATATAGATAAGGACAATCTGTAAACACAAAAAAAAACAGAAGAAGGTCAAGACATCCTCAATTATCTATTTCTACTTATAGTGGTAAAAAACTTTACAGATGTATTGAGCTCTAAGATTTATGAATAACAACTGGAACTACTATACTCATCAAATTTACATCCTGTATTAGGTATGTAGTTTAGTTCGTTCACATAAGTTACTTCCCAACTCATATTAACTTTTTTCAGAGGTCGTCATCTTATTAGTCATAACCTCCGACGTCTTCAAGTATTGTGCCTTTCACTTTCAATCGATTAACATTATTAATTTTTTACGCGTCCAAGACGTATCAACGAAGTATCAACCGAGTCTTCATCAACTTTTCATTCATGCAGGTAACCGGACTAATCAGGATTTTAGTTTACATGATATTTTGCCCTACTTTGTTTGCTGTCAGTTTCTTTCCACGAAACAAGCTAATAAATTAGGCGAGACGTCGTTGCGGATGATGTATGGTGATGAACTTAAATTAATATAACAAAATTACGTTTCATCTTGTACAATATTCTCGGCGTAGGTACAGAAAAACCTGGCCTGTTTAGTTACGCCTTACCGTGATTAGATGGGTATCCATTTTACCCAAACCTTACGCCTCCAAATAATCTCATTTACGTTGTAACAGTTTTAGCAAATTTGTGTACAGGATGCTAAACATTTAAAGGTAAATTATATTCGGTTCACGGTTTGAGGGTAACTTATTCCTACAATAAAATACTCACGTTTGATTTTCCAAGTGCTTCACTTTAATGAGACTTAGATACTTAATCAACCTCTCAACTTCGTGGTCTTAATTATTCGAACAGAAATTTCCTTGAAATTTACGTTATCGGTGTCATGAAAAATTATTGTTTGATTTAATAATGTAATTGCAAGAAGGAAATATCTGTAAAGGTGATATTAAAGTTAAAATATTATATATAGGTGCTCTATTCAGTGATAGTAAAATATTATAAAATTGAAAAGTAGAAAATTCATATAGGATTAGATGTTTTTAATTCTATCCGAAATATAAAAGGTTTTACATGTCACGTAAGTACGGCTCGTAAAATTCAACGACCTTGAAAAGAAAATATGAAGTCTCGTTATTTTAATAAACACAGCTTTCACATTCATGATGTCAAATATGTATTGATTTGTAACCAATTTGATTTAGGCATCTATTTGCATACGAGTGTACACGAACCATTCAATAAAATTTATAATTAACTAGAGGACCCCAGCAGCTACGCCTGCATTTTTTTTAATTTACCCGTTTTGGACGATCACATGGGATTTTCGGGAAATCCCTTCTTAGTGCACCCCTACGGTCCCCAAGGAACATGCATGCCAAATTTCAGCTTCCTGCGCCCAATAGTTTCGGGTGTAGCGTGTCTGTCAGTCAGTCAGTAACGCAAGGATTTTATATATTAAGATTAGGTAGGTAGTTTAATCAACGTTGAACCAATATTAGACTGGCTGGCTGCCCATTCAATTTTAGTTGTTTCTCAATCAATACCAGCCGTCAAATAACAGATGGTCAAAATCTATTGAAGAAAAAAGACATTAACATAATTTGAGCGAAGTTTGGGCACATCACGAAGACTTCAATAATGGGCTTAACCTGCGATAATGGGGTAAAAATCCATCTGTACATCCGTACATCTAAGTACAATTTATAATTATACATAAGTAGGTATTATATGTATTTCATATTGTGGGGATCAATCCTATACTACTCGATATTTTTAAGTTACATTTAGCTAGCAGCATGGTGCTGTTATACGGATTGCGCCGAAGGTCTTTTTAAAAAAATACTTTTATAAAGGACAAGAGTTTATTCACGAAATTAGGCTCGATTTGAGAGAGGCAAGTGTCACGCGCGGATGATGGATGCGAACTGAACTCTAAATTATAATAAAATACTATGAGCGGTCAAAAGTGCTGACTATGCATAAAGGTAAGGGATACTAGGCACTATTATATACAGAGGGTATATATAACAGCCCCGGGGTTAAGAATAAACTTACCCTTAAGGTTAAGTTTATGGAAGGAATGTGCGGATTTTGGGAGCAGGAGATTCGACAGCGACTTCTGAAAGCTCTTCAGATTTTTCAATGTTAAGTTTAGTTTTATTTTTCTTAAAATAACGGTGACATTTGCCTGACTTGAAAAGTTTACAAAATACAATTAAAATTAAGATTAAAACTACAATAGCAATAACAATAGTCGTGTAAGAGTAATACTGGCCATATAAAACAATATGCGGTTGGTCAATAATTTTGTCGAGGTCATTTACAATTTCATTATATTGATATGCCATGGAATCAAGGTTAGTATTAGTTAAGTTCAAAATAGGAATATGTGGTCTAGTTTTCGATAACAGTTCTACATTACAACAAGAGTCGTTTATTAAATTAAAATTGACTGGGATTGGTTGTAATTGTATTAATTTGGAATATTTAGGTATTAACCTTGAATCCTTATAGAAGGCTAAACAGTGTATGGGTAGGTTTAACATGCCTGTGTTCGACACTACAATATCGGTGATGGTCGACTGTTTACAATCTATTGACAGTTTTGATGGGTCCGTAATAACATATATCCATCTATTGTTTGACAATTGTTGCCATACATCGAGGTGTCCTTGAAAAATTTTCGTTTTACATAATTTGGGCACAGATTTTAGTGCCTTCGAAATTATTTCCGATTCACAAATCGGATTAGAAGCACTAGAATATATATCTAGACCGTCACAAATATAATGTTGACTATATATAATCTTACAACTACTTATATCATCTAACTTACAATAGTATGTCCTATCTCTAGTTATGGCTATATACTTAGTAGATGGAATTATGGTTGTATATATGTTATCAGACAGAGTGACGGGGTAAGGAATGTTATGATATAAATTATACATTTTTGAACTGACAAGGGGCATCTTTAAAACAAATATTATTTTGTTATCAGTGTAATAGGTAGCAATTTCGGATACATTCATTAACGTGTAGATATTATCTAAATACAAGCTTAAAGGGAATTGGTGATAGTCGGCTAAAAATCTATAGTTTTCAACAAGTTCTGTAAATAATTGTTTAGGGGTGATTACTGAAGGGTACAGAATGTTTGCTTTGCTAAACATTATACTGTTAATTATATCTTCCAATTTAAATGATAACGTTAATAAACTACTCTCTAATATGCTTACAATTTCGTTTATTTTTGATCTTATAATTAACTTATCAGATAATACGGTTAAATTTTGTTGTGAACTGGCTAGAGTGTCAATGGCGCTATTCAGTTGCTGCTCGTTTACGCTTATTTTATTTAATGTGTCTCTCAAATGTGAAAGAGTCGTATTTGTGACAAGAATGTTTTGTTTAACTAATTTAGACAACGTAATTTGGTTCGTTTCTATAAGTTGAATAGCATTACTGTACTGGATAGCGTCATTTTCATCCATAGTTCCAAACACATGTTTAAATATTGTACCAATTCCACTAATCCAGGCCGATCTCTTGTTTCTAGATTCAATTAAATGTGATATTGAATCAAAGTTACGAACAATGTCATTGTATCTGATTGATAACGGCTGGTGTATGTTTATACATTCGACATCGGAGTACAGAGTACTTTGCTTGCATAAAAACTTAGAGCTGCCTATCACACCGTTCAGGTTTTCGATATGTGGTTGTATATATGAAATGTCCATAGGAATTAATACACTGAGATGTCCATCTACTATTTTAAGTGAACCGACAGGATCAAAGTAAATGCCAGATGTATTCATCGTGTTTTCGATGAATGTCTCCTGTGCAGAAGACAGGGAACTGTAACGAATATTAATAATTTGTTTTTATTATCTATATACAGGTATATAACTTTAACTTAAACTAAGAATCGCGACGACGGGCTAATTTTACTTCATCGAAGTGGTGAATTACATGCCGTCTATTTATTAGCAGTGTTAAGGTATTTCTACCATTGATTTTAATTATTTTGTAGGGGCCCTTCCAAATTGGGGACAGAGCTTTACGCATACGAAGGTGGTTTTTTAGATAAACATAATCGCCTGCATTATAGCTTATGGGCCGAGTATGGGTGTCGTAGTGAGCTTTGGAGGACTCTTTTGATTTATTTATATGTTCTATAGCTTTGTCTCGCGTGACTTTAAGGCGGTGTTGTAGCATTCTAATGTATTCGGGGTAAGTAGCACTTGATGTAGATTCATAGATTGAGTTAGGCAGAACGGGCTTATGACCGAAAACTAACTCGTATGGAGTATAGTTGGTTGTGGAGTGAACGGCTGTGTTATACGCTAACATGGCTGTGTATACATATTTTGGCCAGTTGTCTTGTGTTTCGGATATGTACGACTTGAGGTATTCTTTAAGTGTGGAGTGACTTCTTTCGAGTGCACCTTGCGTTTGAGGGTGGTAGGGGGAGGACCAAAGTTGTTTTATCTTTAAAAACTTACATGTTTCTTTGAACATTTCAGCTGTAAAGTTTGTGCCTTGATCAGTGAGGACGGTCTTAGGGATACCAAATAAGGAAATGAAATGGACTAAGCAGTCACTGGTCTCTTCAGCAGTAGTACTGCGAATGGGATATCCTACGGAATATTTGGTTAGATCGTCTTGGAGTGTAAGTATGTATTTAATTTTGGCTGTGCCAGATTCAGGGAGGGGACCGACTATATCAAGGGACAGACGTTCAAAAGGAGCAACAGAAGTTGTTGTTATTTGCATCGGAGCTCTATTAATTTTCCTAAGCGCTTTGTTTGTTTGGCAAGAAGTGCAGTTTTTGACATAATTTTCGATTTCGCTACGCATATTCTTCCAATAATATTGCTCGCGTATTTTGTTAAACATTCTGTTGGAACCAAGATGTCCAGCAATGGGGATGTCATGGTTTTCACGTAAGATTTTTGGGATTTCGGAAGGACTGGGGTAATATATTTTATTACGATAGATATGGATTTGGATACCTGTATTATGAAATAAATGTGTAAGTATGTTATAAATTTTGATATAACTGTGTTTGTCAAATGGGTTTTTAAAATCTGTAATACTTATTTTGTCAATAGGTTCAGTTAAAGAAATTAAATGATTTCGAAGACTCTTTAGAGATTCAAAGATATCGCTATATGAACAGGTATCGAAGTGATGTACTTTAATAAATAAAAAGTAATAGTTTTTGTCAGTATGTGAGAGTGACTTATATGAAAGAAGAGTTCTCTCTGAATTTATGAATGATTCTGACTCAGATGAGTTCGATAGGACGTCTTGAACGTAAGGGATAGATTCATCTAAATCAAGGGATGAAGGTATAATAATGATTTTGTTCTGGCTTTTCAGTAAATTGTCATTATGTTCTACAATCACGGTGTCATACCTCGTAGCTGAAGGCATTTTAAGAAATTTAGTGTAACTGTCAGCAGGATCAGGTAAGTTTGGCATAGTAGGGTTTATTACAGGATTTGGGTATTGTATATTCGGGATTTGGCTACTAGTTGAAGGTTGAGATTCGTTCTGTGTTTCAGGGTTTTGAACTGTGACATCGGGTAAAGGATTCGGAGGAGGAAGAGGATCAGGTAAGTTTTCAGGGCTTGGTAGACTCAAAGGACTAAAATCACCGACTTCCGCATTGAACGGGCTTATATCTAAGGGACCAAGATCAATTAAATCAGTATCAGGTAAGTTGGTAGGATTATCAGGATACACTGGATTTACGGGATAACGAGAAAGAGCATCGGCTGCTGAATTTAGTTTACCTTTTCGATATACGATCTCGTATTCAAACTCTTGAAGTTGCAAACGCCAACGCTGTAATTTACTGCTTGGATCGGTGTGGTTAAAAAGCCACTTCAAAGGCCGATGATCTGTTACAATTGTAAACTTACGACCAAACAAATACGGTCTGAAGGTTTTACAGCCCCAAACTATGGCTAGTAACTCCTTTTCGGTTGTACTGTAGTTACTTTCGCACTTGTTTAAGGTTCTGGATGCATATGCTACTGGGTGATCTTTACCGATAGGGCCTTGGGAGAGGATAGCGGATATCGCGTAGTTAGAGGCGTCACAGGTAAGGTTAAAGGATTTTGTGAAGTCAGGATAGATGAGGACAGGGGCAGTAACGAGCTTTTCTTTAAGCATTTCGAAAGCCAATTGCTGTTCATTTTTCCATTCATAGGCGACATCCTTTTTAAGAAGGGAAGTGAGTGGTTTAGATAATTTAGAAAATTCTGGGATGAAACGTCTATAATAGGATATTAGGCCTTGAAAGGATTTGATATCTTTAGGACATTTTGGGATTGGAAATTCTTGTACGGAGTTTACCTTTTTTGGATCGGGTTTTAGGCCATGCTCGGTGATCACGTGTCCCAGGTAACCGACTTCCTTGAGCAAGAACTCGCATTTGTCAGGTTGTAGTTTAAGGTTAAATAAACGGAGTTTTTCAAAAATGGCTGCCAAATTTTGTATTTCATTTGATAAATCAAGGGCGTAGGAAACTATATCATCTAAATATACGAAGCATCGCTCTCCTTGAAGGCCGGTAAGGACATTATTCATTAAACGTTGGAAAGTTGAAGGTGCATTTTTCAACCCAAAGGGCATTCGGTTAAATTCAAAGTGCCCTTGAGGGACACTAAATGCGGTTTTGCAGGCGTCTTGAGGAGCCATTTTTATCTGGTGAAAACCTGATGCAAGATCAAGAGTTGAGAAATATTTGGATTTCCCTAATTGGTCAAGGATTTCGACTATGTTTGGGATAGGATAAGTTTCACCAATAGTAACGTCGTTCAATTTCCTGTAATCTATAACGACGCGCCATTTTCGTTGGCCAGAAGCGTCGACTTTCTTAGGAACTATCCATATTGGTGAGGACCAAGGAGATAGGGAAGGTTGGATGATTTTCTGATCAAGCATTTTCTGAATTTGGGAGTTCACTTCTTGCTTATGTACTTCGGGAAATCGATAGGATTTCACGTTAATGGGCTGTTCAGAGGACGTTCGTATTTCATGCTGGATAGCATCAGTTGCTGTAAGGGAGTCATTGGGTAGATGAAATATATCTGAATATTTAGAGCACAATTTAAAAAGAGCTTCAGTTTCTTCTGAGTTTAAGTGTGAGACACGGAGAAGCTTAAGGACTTCCTTGGTTCTATCTAAACATGTTTTACTGTTATCAGATGGCGGTTGGTATGGATCATAGTCGACTGGAAGTAAGGTAAGTTGAAGGTTAGAATTTAAAGTAACAGGTTTATCGGATGTATTAAGCACAGTTAGATTTACCCGATTGTTGTTTTTAACCTTTACGAAGCAATTAGCTATAAATAATGTTTCACTAATATGTTGGTCAAGAATGAGACCTTCGTTTAATTGAGGATTACTAACTGAACATTCTACAGTGATTTCAGAACGGGACGGAATTTGGTAGGTTGGATCAGTGAAGTAGAGTCTAATTTTATTTTTATCTAGGTTCAGGATATGTCGGTTATAATCAATGGAACACTGGTAACGACTGAGTAAATCATTACCTATTATCCCATCATAGGGAAGGTTTATGTTTTCTATGATATGAAAAGAAAAAGCTATTGATTCTTTGCCAAATATAAGTTTCATATCAAAGTTCCCAAGTGTAGGCATGGTATCTTCGCGACTATTTATACCTTTTAGTTTAATTATATTACCCTTGAGTTCTACATGGGAAAATGAATGGATGGAACAGTTTTGTACAAGGCAAACTGAAGATCCAGTATCGACCAGGAACTTAAGAGGTTTATTGGATATCGAAGTTCGGATGAGGACATGAGGTAAGCTAATTTTGTTAGGAATGCATGATATTTCATACACTTCATTATCTACTAAGGTATTATTTTTATTTTCAGGTAAATGTATTTTAGGGTATTTGGATTCGTTTTGGACTCTTGCTTGGGGCTGGCTACCCGTGTGGTCCTTGGGCTT
Source organism: Euclidia mi (assembly GCA_944739405.2). NCBI lineage: Eukaryota > Metazoa > Arthropoda > Insecta > Lepidoptera > Erebidae > Euclidia > Euclidia mi. The sequence continues at coordinate 46,746,700 of OX123183.2, forward strand.
GGAAGAATGGACGCTTGCTTGGGGCTGGCTACCCGTGTGGTCCTTGGGCTTGGAAGAATGGACGCTTGCTTGGGGCTGGCTACCCGTGTGGTCCTTGGGCTTGGAAGAATGGACGCTTGCTTGGGGCTGGCTACCCTTGTGGTCCTTGGGTTTGGAAGAAAGGACGCTTGCTTGGGGCTGGTTACCCGTGTGATCCTTGGGTTTGGAAGAATGGACGCTTGCTTGGGGCTGGTTACCCGTGTGGTCCTTGGGTTTTGAAACGGTGTCGTTATTTTTTAAGGATACTGGTTTAAGTTGTCTGGGTCCCACGAGACACCCACGTGAGCCCACTACTCGTTTAAATGATCTTCATCTGCGTAATATTGATTGTTTTCGTGACTAGTAGACGGTTGTGGTTCAGGGTCATAATAAGTATGGTTAAAATCGTTGTCATTAGTTACACAATTAATGTTAGCGGTTTTGGGTTTCGAGTAATCATGGTTAGGGCGTTGTTGGGCTTGGTATGTCTGCGGCACTTTGAACCTATTATTGTTAAACTCGCGCTTTTTACATGTTTCAATGGTATGACCTTGAGTTTTGCAATAACGACAGAAAGGGCTTTGAGTATTCCTGTCAAACGGTTTTGGAACTTGAGGTTTAGCATTAACGTTAGGGACAGAAGGCTTAAAGGAGTATTGAATTTTGGGTGTTTGGCGCTGTGTTGCTGACGCATGCATTTGTCTCTTATTAAATATATTCAGTATTTTTTCCTCGGAAACGGCCAGGTTAATTGCTTCATTAAGATTGGATGGGTTTTTACCCCGGACTAAATTAGAAATGTCTGGCCTTAAGCCTAATAAAAATGTGTGCAGCGCTAAATCTTCCATAGCCGCTGTACGACCAACTAATTCGGATTTCTTTTTATTGCTTAAGGTAATTTCGGTCAATAGTTTTGAGAGGCAAGTCTCAATTCGCAAAGCGAACTGATTAACCAATTCATTATTCAGCTGCCGGCATTCTTGTAGATCTGCTAATAAATGTGTGTAGTGTTTCTTTTCGCCAAACTGGGTTTGCAAGAAAGTTTTCAACTGTGTCCAAGATTCGAACTCTTTGATGGAGCAAGCTATTTCAGCCTTGCCCTCGAGTTGCGATAAGATAAATTTAAATAAGATAGACTTTTGTGAATCGGAAGCTAAACTAGTTGCATTGTCGCAATTAGTCAAAAATGAGTTTAATTTTTCTCGTGCGCCATCGAAAGGCTTTATAAATTTGAATAATGTGCCGATCTGAACTTCTACTTTCTCTTGTTTCACTTCTACTTCCTTGACAGACATTATAATAATTAAAGGAAAAAAAAACTCAGCCAAAAATATAAATTACGGTTCGGTGTAATAGGCGGCCACTAAGCGCAACGCAGGAGCGATAAGCCACCAGGCTAGTTCTTAGAATTATCTTATACGACACACAATATTTATGAGAAAGTTATAATGCTATAATTAAACCTTTGTAAAAATATGCACTATAAGTCTGGAAATTATCGTTTCACTGAAAACACACACTTTTTTATACGAGTTATATAGGTTATGTAAAATTTGCACTTTCCCGGCCACTACAAATAAAATATTTTGGAAAGAATACTTACAGGAACACGAAGAAAACGTACAGGTACATGGTCACCTTTCAGGAACAAGACGCTGCCGGATTTTGAAGGTTGTACCGTCAGGACACACTGGAACTGCAGCAAGGCCCTCGCTTTCGGGCACGATTTATGCGAATTTCTAGGGCTTCTTCTTTTCAGGTTTTCCAGGAAGATAACCGCGGATCGAAGGTAAGTATACGGTTATTTTAGCAGGAACGAGACAAATTATTTTCAGGGTTTCGACGCGATGACGATTGTTACTTCAAGATATAGGTAAGTAATAATCGGGGAAGCGGGGATAATCGGACGACTGACAATTTTATACGAGAATTTTTTATAGTTCATTCACTTTTGTAAATAGGGTAATAATGAGTTCACATATGCACTTTTGACACTCGCGGCAAGGTCACTGTTCAGCTTGATTGACGAGCCTGGACGGAGACGTACCAGGGATACCTTCACCGTCGGTATCCCACCGCTGCCACCAAATTGTTATACGGATTGCGCCGAAGGTCTTTTTAAAAAAAGACTTTTATAAAGGACAAGAGTTTATTCACGAAATTAGGCTCGATTTGAGAGAGGCAAGTGTCACGCGCGGATGATGGATGCGAACTGAACTCTAAATTATAATAAAATACTATGAGCGGTCAAAAGTGCTGACTATGCATAAAGGTAAGGGATACTAGGCACTATTATATACAGAGGGTATATATAACAGTGCCATCTCTTTCTAACCGTCTACGATATATCATTATAAATAATGAGCATGTACATGCTGCGGAAGCGTGGGCTTTTAATTGTCAAGATCCTGAACGTAGGTCGTGGTGCAACCCCAAGGCTCATTTACTTCCTTTGAGACGTGGACATATGCACGTAATGATTTCTTAGGAGGTGCTATGAACTCTAGGATAATAATAGTAATTTTATTTCTCAAGTTTTGATTTGTAGTAACTACAGAACAGTGCACATGAACTTATTAATGAAATAATTTGATATGATGTTATTTTAAATATACTATATGGTTAACTTGAAGCTCAGGATCCTAATCCGGTTGCTTAGTTTTTATGTTGGCCTTTTCGATTTCAAAGCATGTTGGTCAGTTTTTATCAGCGCACTGAAGACGGTAGTTTCACACTTCAACAAGAAAGGCTCGCAATATACCAAAATCTCGTCTCAGACCAAAGAACTTTCATTCGAATCTAATTGGGGTAGACAATGGGTACCTACTAAATTAATTTATAAAAAGACGTTCGCAATTTTAAGCGATATATAGATAAGGACAATCTGTAAACACAAAAAAAAACAGAAGAAGGTCAAGACATCCTCAATTATCTATTTCTACTTATAGTGGTAAAAAACTTTACAGATGTATTGAGCTCTAAGATTTATGAATAACAACTGGAACTACTATACTCATCAAATTTACATCCTGTATTAGGTATGTAGTTTAGTTCGTTCACATAAGTTACTTCCCAACTCATATTAACTTTTTTCAGAGGTCGTCATCTTATTAGTCATAACCTCCGACGTCTTCAAGTATTGTGCCTTTCACTTTCAATCGATTAACATTATTAATTTTTTACGCGTCCAAGACGTATCAACGAAGTATCAACCGAGTCTTCATCAACTTTTCATTCATGCAGGTAACCGGACTAATCAGGATTTTAGTTTACATGATATTTTGCCCTACTTTGTTTGCTGTCAGTTTCTTTCCACGAAACAAGTTAATAAATTAGGCGAGACGTCGTTGCGGATGATGTATGGTGATGAACTTAAATTAATACAACAAAATTACGTTTCATCTTGTACAATATTCTCGGCGTAGGTACAGAAAAACCTGGCCTGTTTAGTTACGCCTTACCGTGATTAGATGGGTATCCATTTTACCCAAACCTTAAGCCTCCAAATAATCTCATTTACGTTGTAACAGTTTTAGCAAATTTGTGTACAGGATGCTAAACATTTAAAGGTAAATTATATTCGGTTCACGGTTTGAGGGTAACTTATTCCTACAATAAAATACTCACGTTTGATTTTCCAAGTGCTTCACTTTAATGAGACTTAGATACTTAATCAACCTCTCAACTTCGTGGTCTTAATTATTCGAACAGAAATTTCCTTGAAATTTACGTTATCGGTGTCATGAAACATTATTGTTTGATTTAATAATGTAATTGCAAGAAGGAAATATCTGTAAAGGTGATATTAAAGTTAAAATATTATATATAGGTGCTCTATTCAGTGATAGTAAAATATTATAAAATTGAAAAGTAGAAAATTCATATAGGATTAGATGTTTTTAATTCTATCCGAAATATAAAAGGTTTTACATGTCACGTAAGTACGGCTCGTAAAATTCAACGACCTTGAAAAGAAAATATGAAGTCTCGTTATTTTAATAAACACAGCTTTCACATTCATGATGTCAAATATGTATTGATTTGTAACCAATTTGATTTAGGCATCTATTTGCATACGAGTGTACACGAACCATTCAATAAAATTTATAATTAACTAGAGGACCCCAGCAGCTACGCCTGCATTTTTTTTAATTTACCCGTTTTGGACGATCACATGGGATTTTCGGGAAATCCCTTCTTAGTGCACCCCTACGGTCCCCAAGGAACATGCATGCCAAATTTCAGCTTCCTGCGCCCAATAGTTTCGGGTGTAGCGTGTCTGTCAGTCAGTCAGTAACGCAAGGATTTTATATATTAAGATTAGGTAGGTAGTTTAATCAACGTTGAACCAATATTAGACTGGCTGGCTGCCCATTCAATTTTAGTTGTTTCTCAATCAATACCAGCCGTCAAACAACAGATGGTCAAAATCTATTGAAGAAAAAAGACATTAACATAATTTGAGCGAAGTTTGGGCACATCACGAAGACTTCAATAATGGGCTTAACCTGCGATAATGGGGTAAAAATCCATCTGTACATCCGTACATCTAAGTACAATTTATAATTATACATAAGTAGGTATTATATGTATTTCATATTGTGGGGATCAATCCTATACTACTCGATATTTTTAAGTTACATTTAGCTAGCAGCATGGTGCCATCTCTTTCTAACCGTCTACGATATATCATTATAAATAATGAGCATGTACATGCTGCGGAAGCGTGGGCTTTTAATTGTCAAGATCCTGAACGTAGGTCGTGGTGCAACCCCAAGGCTCATTTACTTCCTTTGAGACGTGGACATATGCGCGTAATGATTTCTTAGGAGGTGCTATGAACTCTAGGATAATAATAGTAATTTTATTTCTCAAGTTTTGATTTGTAGTAACTACAGAACAGTGCACATGAACTTATTAATGAAATAATTTGATATGATGTTATTTTAAATATACTATATTTATGGTTAACTTGAAGCTCAGGATCCTAATCCAGTTGCTTAGTTTTTATGTTGGCCTTTTCGATTTCAAAGCATGTTGGTCAGTTTTTATCAGCGCACTGAAGACGGTAGTTTCACACTTCAACAAGAAAGGCTCGCAATATACCAAAATCTCGTCTCAGACCAAAGAACTTTCATTCGAATCTAATTGGGGTAGACAATGGGTACCTACTAAATTAATTTATAAAAAGACGTTCGCAATTTTAAGCGATATATAGATAAGGACAATCTGTAAACACAAAAAAAAACAGAAGAAGGTCAAGACATCCTCAATTATCTATTTCTACTTATAGTGGTAAAAAACTTTACAGATGTATTGAGCTCTAAGATTTATGAATAACAACTGGAACTACTATACTCATCAAATTTACATCCTGTATTAGGTATGTAGTTTAGTTCGTTCACATAAGTTACTTCCCAACTCATATTAACTTTTTTCAGAGGTCGTCATCTTATTAGTCATAACCTCCGACGTCTTCAAGTATTGTGCCTTTCACTTTCAATCGATTAACATTATTAATTTTTTACGCGTCCAAGACGTATCAACGAAGTATCAACCGAGTCTTCATCAACTTTTCATTCATGCAGGTAACCGGACTAATCAGGATTTTAGTTTACATGATATTTTGCCCTACTTTGTTTGCTGTCAGTTTCTTTCCACGAAACAAGTTAATAAATTAGGCGAGACGTCGTTGCGGATGATGTATGGTGATGAACTTAAATTAATATAACAAAATTACGTTTCATCTTGTACAATATTCTCGGCGTAGGTACAGAAAAACCTGGCCTGTTTAGTTACGCCTTACCGTGATTAGATGGGTATCCATTTTACCCAAACCTTAAGCCTCCAAATAATCTCATTTACGTTGTAACAGTTTTAGCAAATTTGTGTACAGGATGCTAAACATTTAAAGGTAAATTATATTCGGTTCACGGTTTGAGGGTAACTTATTCCTACAATAAAATACTCACGTTTGATTTTCCAAGTGCTTCACTTTAATGAGACTTAGATACTTAATCAACCTCTCAACTTCGTGGTCTTAATTATTCGAACAGAAATTTCCTTGAAATTTACGTTATCGGTGTCATGAAAAATTATTGTTTGATTTAATAATGTAATTGCAAGAAGGAAATATCTGTAAAGGTGATATTAAAGTTAAAATATTATATATAGGTGCTCTATTCAGTGATAGTAAAATATTATAAAATTGAAAAGTAGAAAATTCATATAGGATTAGATGTTTTTAATTCTATCCGAAATATAAAAGGTTTTACATGTCACGTAAGTACGGCTCGTAAAATTCAACGACCTTGAAAAGAAAATATGAAGTCTCGTTATTTTAATAAACACAGCTTTCACATTCATGATGTCAAATATGTATTGATTTGTAACCAATTTGATTTAGGCATCTATTTGCATACGAGTGTACACGAACCATTCAATAAAATTTATAATTAACTAGAGGACCCCAGCAGCTACGCCTGCATTTTTTTTAATTTACCCGTTTTGGACGATCACATGGGATTTTCGGGAAATCCCTTCTTAGTGCACCCCTACGGTCCCCAAGGAACATGCATGCCAAATTTCAGCTTCCTGCGCCCAATAGTTTCGGGTGTAGCGTGTCTGTCAGTCAGTCAGTAACGCAAGGATTTTATATATTAAGATTAGGTAGGTAGTTTAATCAACGTTGAACCAATATTAGACTGGCTGGCTGCCCATTCAATTTTAGTTGTTTCTCAATCAATACCAGCCGTCAAACAACAGATGGTCAAAATCTATTGAAGAAAAAAGACATTAACATAATTTGAGCGAAGTTTGGGCACATCACGAAGACTTCAATAATGGGCTTAACCTGCGATAATGGGGTAAAAATCAAAAGGATCCCTCGTCTAAGCAGCTGTTACTATACGGGTAAAGTTAAATGAAATGTTCGGGTGTGCGCTTAATTGGGTTTTTTTCAAATATTAATCAAGTGTTACGTCGGGGGGAGAATTTTTATGTCAGCCGAGACGTGCTATAGCCGCGTGACGGATGACGGCCGGCCGGCGGGTCGCACCACCGCCTGCATTTATCACACCAGGATTTGCCCACCTTCTACTTACCGACTTACTACCACTTACCTTATTCATAAATCACTTACTTATGTTTTAATACAGGGCTTGCCAAATTTGTTAGCGTAAAGCCTACGTGATTTAGTCCGGTGGCGGTACGGTGAAGGATTATAATTACTTTGTGTCTCGATACTTATGTATATCAATTACACAGAATACACTGCTACTTTGTTCTACACCGATAACTACCAATAACCGTTCTAACTGTCTTCTAAATCATACCAAGAGCGACGCAAAAACACGACCGATAAAGAAACGAAAAAGTGTTACATCAGTACTTTTTATGGCTTTAGTCGTAAAGTATCAAAAGAAAGTAGTGGTATATTTGTTGGTAGGTGATATTAATAGTTCGTCCTATAATATCTCTTTTTGAAGATATCGGAGGGTGTTCAACAAAGTCCATAGTGAGTCGACAAAAAAGTTCACCAGTACTCCGTTGCTGAACTTTTACCAACTCGATGCGAAAGAACAATCTTTGAAAGTGACAAATTTTCCCTCAATTTTTCAATCTACGAGTTAGTTGTTCACTATTTAATTACCCTTATGGCAAAAATTGTATGGCAGTTCAAGTCTCTTTTATAGACTTTTATTTTTTACCGATTCTTGAATGATTTGTTATCATAAATTATAGAGCTAAATTTGTTTACTATAGATATCTTACATAGATTTGTGTATTCAATAGATTTATAGCTAATGTCTAGACTTACTAAACTATACAAACATCATAACTTAATTTATATTATGTGGTTCCAATATTATTGAGTTTACTCATCATTTCATTACATTAGTAAACATATGTGATGCAAAACAGAGCAATCTGGAAAGCCCATATATTGACGCTGTTTACCTACAACAATATTTTCGTTCACACACTTATTTTATAAAAATACCTACTACATTTTCTCTCTAAATCCAGGGGTTAGCCGCCATAACTTTGAAGATATCATTAGTAGTGATTTGTTTTTATACCGGTCTTTTACTGCTAACGGAATAAGTTTTTAGCACGTAGATGGTATTTTAATAATAAATTGAGGGTGTGGGTGCTTTCTTGAATGCTTTCGTTTCTGAAATAAACTTGTCCAATGACATTGAGACGCAACTAAAGAAATATTTTGGAATTGCTTAGAGAAAAGAAACGACTTAGGGAAAAAGAAAAATACTGTCTCCGTGGTCCAGTGAATAACGTATCGGTGCCTACCCCTTTGGGGATACAGGCGTGAGTATATAAATAAAAACATAAAAAAGAACCTAGTAATTAACTTGATTGGTCACTAACTCGATATATTGAGTACCAGAAGATTGTTTGGTGAACTAGTTTTCAGCAGGAATGGTTCAGCATAGCTCATAAGCTATTGCGTGTATCACTTTTTAATTACTCGAATGCTCGGATACAATACTGAATTATGTGGTTACCTCATATATCAGCGCTTTGCCGAATGAACTAATACTGTCGTGGGTAAGCGAATCCTTCCCGTATATACCAATGTACTCTGTGCAATGTACTCTGTGGCGAATCCTAAGGGTTCGATTACCCACGACAGTTTGTGATTGACAAGCGGTTGCAATTCTATGCTCTGTGTCTGCGAGTGTTTCTTGTCTATTTATTTAATATTTGTTAATGGCCTGCTTTAAAAATATCATAATACCAAAGAGCTCAGATAATTACATAGAGGCGCATTTCCTATAGGCGCTCTAAAGGCAAACTTTCTGTGACCCAAATTGCCGCTTGGCGGTGTGGCAGTCGCGCTGTGACAGCTGTCTCTACGAGAGCAAGAGAGACGAACGTTCCTCCTGTGTATCTTAACTACGAGAGCAATAGAGACGGAGAAAGACGCCAGCGCCGCCAACGGCGCCAACTACCAACTAAACTGGAGACAGTCTCCACTTGGAATCGGCACACGAAATCCTTAAGAACTGCGCTTCTCTGTGAATCTGTATTCATTGATAATACGTGTCTACGTATCCTCTAGGAATAGACAAGATGCTTCCAAGTACGTACCTACATCTATTCAGATTCTTATAAAGGTCTGGCTACCACTTATTGACAACAAACATCATTATAATCCCAATTCCAAAATCAGTTGTCCATTTGTATGTAAAATATTATGCGCTGAAGTATTCCTATTATCGGTTAGAGAGGAAGAGCTATTTATATTTGGCTTCCTTACAAAAGTTCATGCGATACGTGGGTATACACAAGTACTAGTATTGTTACCTCAGCCATTATAAACGTTATCAGCCGCACCAATTTTTGTGAAAAATATCTTTATTTTTCCCTTTTCCCTTACAAAGGCCCCATTGTAATGTTTCTAAGGACGAGATAAACAGACGCTCGGAGGTAAAATCACAATAATATAGAGGTTTACAAACACCACCCAATTTATTGTCACTCGTTAAATATCGAACAACGATTCGAGAATCAGGTGTTTCGGGAAATAAGGCATTAGGTTATCTGATCGGAATTTCGTAAAGATGTCTTCTTTTGTAAATGCGTTTATAGATTGTTGGTTTTATTAGACATACTTTGTTTGTATTATACATATATCGAAAGTTTCTACGTATTAAAATCTATCTTTGCTAAAATTTGATTTCATTTATTAGGCTTTAAGAAACACCTACAAATATTAAATTAAATTAACAACACTGTTAAATATTAAAATTGGTTATTTTTTACAGCTTTCACTGCACATATTTTAATTTCATTGCTGTGAAATTTTAATACGGACGTTCCTGTATTCACTTTTTACACGTTTACTTTATTATTTCGCTTATTTTTATTGTTTCAAGAGCTTTCCAGTACCCATGATCTTGAGAAGACAGAGTAGTATTTCCAGACTCGAAACAACAATTTGTAGATTACACAAAGTGTTGTCTTGTGTGGGAAGCGAACCCACGACACACGCCGCAGTCTTAAACTAGCAACAGCACTTTGTCTTAACTAGATGATACTCTTAAAGTTTATTTAGCAATTATTCACCTACAAAAACAATGCAATTTCGTATTTAAAACTAGTATTTGTTTAAAGCTCAAAAGTAAACGTACTCATCTCGTAGCAATACTCTTCGAGACAGCAACAAAAGTAGTCACCACCAATAAAAATATATACCTGCAAGACCCACCCGTTATATCCTAACGATCTAAAAAAGATAATATTTTGTTATATATACAAGAAACAAGAGTAATTTTCATCACTCTTAGCTTTATTTCCAAAGATGAGTCTTTATACCTTATGATGTGTTTACTATGGCAGAATATTTGAATTGCCTTACTGGTTTCGGACTTTTTTCGGCATGACTGACCGGTATATTTCATGATAGGGAGCATCGGAATCTATCCCACCTTTGAATCGCACGTTCTTTTTTCGCTCCTCTCGATAGGCACAATTACGAATGACTTTCTATCATGATTTCTGAAGGAGTAAGAAAACGGCCATGTATATAATACCTTATTTAGGAACTTCTGAGTGCCTAGCCAACGTGATGAATCAAAAGCCTTTGTCGCTACCATAGATTTTTTCATTTAGCCATTAGCAATATCGCTAATCGAATGCCATTTGGCTACAGGCCCTGTCTGTATGCCATCGAAACCAACAATAAAATAAACGATGATGATGTTCTCCTCGGACTGGCATATGAAAAGATCCATGACATCGTTAAATAATTTATAACTTAAGTACATACTGTTACATCTAGAGTTGAAATGTACCCGTGTTCCATCATAACATATAGGTACAGCAATAATAAAAATAGATGCTCTTAAAATTTCAGCTCTCTACCTATTAGCGTTTATGAAATACAATCTGCTGACAACCTGACGTCTGTCTGGCAGTACGGACCAATATCGGAGGCTTACTAATAAAGTCCCGACAGCACCAGTACGGGTGCTCTAATAAATTTTGGGGCATACGGTCATCTGTATGTAGGTAAGCAAGTGATGAATATGAAGGTAGAGGGATGGAAAGGTAGAGGGAGGCCAAGGAAAAGATGGATGGACTGTGTGAGGATAAATATGTAAGAGAAAGGAGTAAATGATCAGATGACGGGCTACAGAGAAGCATGGAAGCGAAGGACGTACTGCGAAGACCCCAAATAAATTGGGACCAGGGCAAGAAGATGATGACGGTCATCTGTATTATCAGCAGCATACATCACACTTCATAATTCTCATTGCTGTTATAAAATGTTGTTATAAACCAGACCACAAGACTACAAAACCGTTGAAATTAGGTTTATTAGCCGGCGTGGTGTGTGTAGGTGGACATTAAACTTTGACACCGTTTAATTAACGTTTCGATTGTAAATTACTGTTTGGATTACCAAGAAATTATAGACACAGACCATTACCGTTGTTGGGATAAATTTTAAAGAAAGGTCCTAATTAAACAAGAAAATAAAACGTTTCCCACTGACAAGGTATAGAAAATATTTCTACTTTGATATAACACAATTCTATGATTGTCTTGTTTTATAATTTTCCCTGTTGACGACGGAAAACCACGATTAGGTATCAGCATATTCATGGCATAAAACCTTATGAAATTTCAGGCGTCGATCTATTCAATTAAAATTTGTTGTCATGCATTGGAATTTAGTATCTGAAGCTATGACTCCGCTACTGTAGAGTTTACTGTCTTAATTTTACGAAACTAAAGTCTTGTGTGCTCGCTTCGCTCCAAATTTCATCGAAATCTGTTCAGTGGCTTTACCGAGATTAGATCAAAAAGTACGACAGATTCAAACCAGTTAAAATGTCGACTAACAAATAGTATCTACTAAATAATTAGTTAACACAAAGAGATCAAATTCATAAATTTATACTCGTATTATATTATATCCTTGGGTACCAAAAAGTTTAAAACTATTGATCAGTTATATGAAACTGTAGGGTGGTCTAAAACTGCGTACGTTTCAGCATACGTAGGTATGTAAAATAAGGAATAATAACAAGAGAGGCATGCGCCGCGGCCGCGCTTACGTTACGACTTCGCGGTCGCTCCGGTAAACATGGCTTCCGCACGACTTCCTACGTATCAGATACGACGTACTATTTGTGTTACGAGTGTCGTGGAAGACATCCTCACTTCCTTTGCAATATCGTTGTTGGATGAAGAGTTATGGATTCATGTTAAAAATTATTTTGCACTATGGTTGGTTATTTATACTAATATATAATAAATCTGAAAAGTTTTTTGGTTAGTTAAACGCGTTAATCTCAGGCACTACTAGTTTTGTTTGAATAATCATTTTTGTGTTAGATAGCCCATTTATCTAGAAAGGCTATATGCTATATAACATCACACTATGATCCACGAGTACGGAGCAGTAGCTCTAAATAACGTGGGTGTAAACGCGGGGACAGGTAACTACCTGAACATATTCATAGAACGAAAGTTGTATTGTTTGAAATAGAATTAGTTTTTATTATAAGTCAAATCGATTAGATCGATTGAGTAACATTTTGTTTAGTCTATTGAAAATTTCTGACAATGGTCACACTGAACTGTCTCTTCCGTCTTCCGCTTGAAAAAATTAACACGCCGTTTGCAAGCTCGCGTGCCTTGTACCTAAATTAAATTGATCGCCCTTTGAATTAACGCGAATTGAATCAACTTGTAATTAACTTAATACGTAATTGTCGCTTTTGACTTCCGGCAAAGTTTGTTGTATCTTAATGAACATTTGTGAAATATTGAACTTTGTAAAACACGTGTGTGAATTCCTGATTGGTGCCTGGAGAAGGACTTCGCCGAATTGTAAACTGGTCTCTATTGATTCTCTTGTTATTTTGGCCAAAATTATAAGTTAATCTATAGGTCCACTTCAAGAACATCACCAGGATATATAAGGTAAAATTTTCATATAACTACATCATAATTTGTCATCGCTGAGAATCTCAGCAATATGTGTCAGACATTTGATTGCTTTAGGACAACTGGATGAATATAAATTAGCTTCCACTGTGCCTACAACCAATTCCCAGTAAGCCTACGGTAATTCTAGACATAATTTTGGTAGCAGAGCGTAGTTGAAATTTAGCCGCTGTTGCATTACTGAGTATAAACTCAGATTGGTATGAGCTTGTATCTTATCACCTTGTAGACAGTATTGTAGTGTTTGTCAGGTCAGTTATTGACTAAAATACATAATATTTAATTGTATAAGTTGACCTAGATAATTTGAAACACATTGTCACATAACCTCAATCAGTAATTGTTGATTTGTATTGTTGAAAAATCTAACTTAAATTTGTTGTTGCATTAATAAGTCAGTTTGTTTGGATACATAACAGCTGTATGTATCAATAAATTTAGTAAATTTAGTTTATTGCATATATTCATAAACATAACAACCAACTTTACACTTGGGCGGGTCACATTAATAAACTTTGTTTTGTTTAATAAAGATAATATTGTTAGGTAACACATATTCTGTGCTTACTTCCTATTGTATATCATAAATAACACAGTTAGTCTGTCTGTTGCAAATAATTAATTAATTAAGTTGAAGTTTCAACTTTATTAATTTGTTATAAGTTATAACTTTGATAACTTTTGTGTTTGTTTCAATATACTGAAACCTTTAATTTTGTTGGGCAGTAAATACCTGTCACTTGCCTGCACTTGCAGTAAACAGGCTAATACTTTGTTGGTTTCAAAGAATTAAGAAAAATTAAGTTTTGATTGTTAATTTTATTTAGCGCTTGTCCGGGCTCTTTTGAATTTTGATTATGTCAGCTATCAAGGACTTGCGTGCGGCTGCTGGTGCTATTGCATCAGATTTGCGCTGGTTTGCCTCGGCCAATGCTTTAGTGAACCGGCCTGATCGCCAGCAGGCCTTACTTCAGAGGTACGAGCGGATCGATGATCGCCTGGCAAGTGTGGAACAGCAGTTCCGCACTTTCAGCGCTTGCTGTCTCGAAGTGTCAGTCACTGATTTCACTGCTGACCAGCGAAATAAGGTCAACGAAGACTATGCCCAGGTCTTAGACCTGTATGATGCTGTCTCCAATAGTGCGAGACAACTAGTTGCCGATAGGGAAGGGCAACCCGGCCTGAAGCAGGAGCTTCCTAGGTCAGCACCGGGGCTGGTGAGTAGGCTCCCTACTTTGGACCTCCCCCATTTTGATGGCTGCCTAGGAAGCTACCTGGGCTTCGTTAATTTGTTCGACAGCCTAGTCCATGATAGGGCTGACCTTCGGCCGGCACAAAAGTTGGCCTATCTAATGTCGGTACTGGATGGGGAGGCAAAGGGCCTCATCCAGCATCTGCCCGTGTCTGACGAGGCGTACCAGATGGCTCGGGACCTAATCACCCGTAGGTACCATAACAAGCGTGGCCTTGCCGACACGCATATTGAGCAGATTTTGGGTTTGCCGACGCTCACCCGGGTCTCTGGGTTGCGCACCCAACTGTTGAACCCGCTCTTGGTGGCCATCAACGCACTTAAGTGCCTTGACCTGCCCGTGGACCAATGGTCCTATCTATTGGTGCACATTGTCCTTAAAAAGCTGCCTGCCGACCTGAGGTCGCGTTTTGAACAGCGCTTTGGTGGGGATAGCGCGACCCATCTGCCCCCCTTTGCTGACCTGGAGAGGTTCCTGGAGGATGAGTGCCGGGTCCTGGACAACTCCGGTGGTGACACGCCGGCTAAGACGCAGCCGCCCAAGGTCAAGGAGCAGGCTCGCGTTCACACCCGAGCCAATGTTGACCGGCGCCCTCCTCGCTTTGCAGTCACGCAGAGCCCAGCGGAGTGCTCCTACTGCAAGGTCACGGGGCACAGAACGGCCAGTTGTAGGGCATTCTTGGACCTACATGTCGCCTCTCGTAGGCGCATCGCGAATGCCCGCCGCCTTTGCTTCTCTTGTTTGGGGTCCCACTACCAGCGAGACTGCCCAAACTCTCGCCCCTGTCCTCACTGTGGAGGACAGCATTTGGACATTCTCTGCATGAATGCCAGAGAGGTTGGCCGCTTGTCCAACCAGCCGACGCCGCGCACGGGCGGGTGTTTTGAAGGTGGCAGCCGAGGCTCACCGGAGCGTAGCTGAGAGTCGCCTCGCTTAATTGATCGCCGCTCACCCCGCTTGGAGAACCGTAGCGTGCGCACGCCTCCTCTCTCTCGCGCACCTGAATGTGCGACCGCGTAACGTCACCAGCACCATGACTGCTGCCCCAGGTATTCCCCTCCTTTGGCGGAGCGTCTCCGCCTTGACTCGCGCCCACCTCGTTTTGGGCGGGTGCGTCATTATGACCCCCCACAGATGGCGCGCGGATCGAGTCATCGCGCTTTTGAGGACTTCAAGCCGCACCCCCATTTTGATTTGCCTGGTCCTGGCCAACGGTCGCCGCCCAGGCAACAATAGGTAATTAACTCCTGCCCTATAACGCCAACCACCCCCATTGAGACCGTTATCCTACCAACGGTTGCTGTTAGGGTCTGGGGACCCACGGGGACCTCTGTTGTTGTCCGTGCTATATTGGTCACAAGGTTGCATTGTTTCCACTTATTAGATAGGGCAGGTTAAATTAAATATGGGCTCCTTTCAAAATTGTATACGGGGCATAGGGGACGTAGCCTCTAATGTTGAAGGGCAAGTTAAGGTTTTGTTTGGCCCTGTTGAATTTTCACACCCGAGGATTAGAACCTCGGCTATTGTGCTGAAGAATATTTTGGGCATGCATCCACAGATACAGCTACCTGCTGCTGTGGTGAAATCGACATCGGGATTGGAACTGGCAGACCCCAAATTTGACACACCGGGACAAATCGACTTGTTGATTGACTCTGATGTCCCCGGTGGAATTTTGATTCGTGGGAAACGGGTCTTGGTGCCAAATGGTTTGACTGCCATCCCGACCATATTTGGATTTGCTTTGATGGGACCTGTACCTAGGGACCCCCCTCCACCCGAACTTGATCATTTGTTGGCTGTAGGCTCTGCTCTCTCTGATGCAGTTCAGAGGTTTTGGGAGGTAGAGGAGCCTCCTCAAGCTGCTCGTTTGAATCCAGAACATGAGGAGTGCGAGCTGTTCTTCCAGAACAACACTGGTCGACTCCGTTCTGGTCGGCTCATTACGAAGCTACCTTTTCTGTCTGTTCGGCCTCCGCTTGGTGAGTCACGACCTTTAGCCGAAAAGAGATTGTTGGCTATGGAGCGTCGCATGGGTCGTGATCCGGAGCTCAGACAGAAGAACATTAAGTTCATGAGAGAATATGAACAATTGGGACACATGTCTGTGTCAAATTTGGATTGGCGTTCGGTGGAGCACTACTTTCTCCCGCATCATGCGGTATTGTAGCCACTGACTGGCAAGCTGCGCACGGCATTTGATGGTTCTGCGCAGACTTCTACGGGCGTATCCTTGAACCAGTGCTTGCATTCTGGTCCCAAGTTGGTCAAGGACCTTTGTGACGTCATCACCAGCTTCCGACGACATCAGGTTGTCTTTGTGGCCGATATAAAAATGATGTTCAGGCAGACGATTATCCTCCCCGATGACCGTCGCTTCCAGCTGATCCTTTGGAGAGAGTCTCCTCGCGATCCCATGGTCGTCTACGAGCTCAATACAAATACGTACGGGTTAAGGTCAAGCCCCTACTTGGCAATACGTTCTCTTTGGGAGCTCGCAGACCGCGAAGGCCTACGTTTCCCAAGAGCCTCCGCCATCTTGAAGGACGATATTTACGTCGATGACATTTGCTCGGGCGCCTCCACAGTGGACGAGGCGATCCTCCTGCGGGACGAATTGATAGGTATTTTGGCCTCCGCTGGTTATGAGTTGCGCAAATGGATTTCCAATTCACCAGCGCTTTTGGAAGGCTTGCCAGAGGATCATCAGCAAGATCCACATTTGTTTGAGATTGTTGACAACCCCGCCATGATGGCTGTTCTCGGCGTTCAGTACAGACCAGTCCAAGACATCTTTACATATAACGTAGACTTGAAATTGCCGTGTTCTTGGACTAAACGCCTCGTATTGTCTACTGTCGCCAGAACCTTTGATCCGAACGGTTGGATCTGTCCAATTATATTTTCGGCAAAATGCTTCTTGCAGAAGCTTTGGACAACAGGATTGACCTGGGACGAACCTCTGCACGGCACTCTTGTTGAGGAATGGACCTCTTTTGTATCCTCACTTCCTGCAGTCAACGAGATCTCCTTGCCTCGTCCCATCCTGCCTCCCGGGAAGTACAAGGCCACCCTTCACGGGTTTTGTGATGCCTCGGAACGTGGTCACGCGGCCGTGGTGTACTTGCGCACAGTCAGTGCCTCAGGTCAGGTGAGGGTTTCCCTCATCATGGCGATAAGCAAGGTTGCACCCCTTCGGACATCACTGACCATTCCAAAATTGGAGCTCTCGGGAGCAGCCCTACTTGTACGCTTATTGAACCACTAGTACTTTGGGTAAAAGCGTTTGTATTAATGGGACCTACGCCTGGACAGACAGCCAAATTGTTCTTTGTTGGTTGAAGGCTTCTGCCACACCTTGGAGGCATTTGTCGCTAATCGCGTTTCCCAAATCCAAAAATCCGAAGTCAAGCTTGTTTGGAGACACGTGCCAGGTGAGCTCAACCCCGCTGATTGTGCCTCGCGCGGATGCTTGACGCCTAGTTTGATAGGTCATTCGCTGTGGTGGGGTCCAGAATGGTTGAGTCGACCAGAAATTGATTGGCCTCGAATTAACGCGAATTGAATCAACTTGTAATTAACTTAATACGTAATTGTCGCTTTTGACTTCCGGCAAAGTTTGTTGTATCTTAATGAACATTTGTGAAATATTGAACTTTGTAAAACACGTGTGTGAATTCCTGATTGGTGCCTGGAGAAGGACTTCGCCGAATTGTAAACTGGTATCTATTGATTCTCTTGTTATTTTGGCCAAAATTATAAGTTAATCTATGGGTCCACTTCAAGAACATCACCAGGATATATAAGGTAAAATTTTCATATAACTACATAATAATTTGTCATCGCTGAGAATCTCAGCAATATGTGTCAGACATTTGATTGCTTTAGGACAACTGGATGAATATAAATTAGCTTCCACTGTGCCTACAACCAATTCCCAGTAAGCCTACGGTAATTCTAGAAATGTATCTTAAACTTAAGATACAACTTTTGTTCTATGATATGGAGGTACATACGCTTCGAACGAGACATAATAAGTAGAAGATATAATATTATAACACCTATAGGCGTTTGAAATGTTGAACTAAAAACATTTCAACATCAAATATAAAGAATATCCAGAGCCACCACTACAATTCATGATATACACAAAGGATTGATCCGTATGTTTGATCGAACTCACTAGTCTGTGAACAGAGGTAAAAGATGAAGCAGCTTCTGAAGCCATCCATCATGCTACTCATCTAGTTATTTAAAATAAAAAGTGCCTACCAGATATCTTACGTACCTTATATGATGCACTATTTGTGTTACAAGTGTCAAAGACGACCGACACATTTGCACTTCCTTAGCCGAACATCGTTGTTCGGTTAAGAGTTATGTTTCTGACGAAAAGTACTTTACACGTCTAAGACTCTGAACTAATATGTATGTTTGGCTAATTTGAAAGCAATCGGTTAGTCTATTCATAACCTAACGTGCTCTGAGATAAGTCAAAGTATGAACATGTGTATGTATTGTTTGCATATACAATAAGTAGTGCGGGTTTAAATTAGTAGAAGTTGCACCCCTTCTTTTACTGTCTAAGGTATTAGGTTTTTGCGCGTCTCCTAAAGATCTTAGCGTAATGTTACAAAGCCCTTCTTGAAACTATAGGGTATACAATGGTAGTACCTACTTAGCCCATTCAGACAAAACAAACACTTCAGTTTTGTTAGTTGAGTGACTACAACATCTTGTCAATTAGATGTTACAATTGTGAACAACGCAACATAGCATTTAAAATAATAGCACAAATTATCCCACACAAAAGAGGTAAAATAAACAGACTTAAAAATAAATTAATACACAATTGAACGGCAGCTTCCAAAATGTTCAATTATAAAGATGAACATAAATAAAACAAGTGGCTGTGTTGTTCCAAACATTCAGGTGTACACACGGCTGCTCGTCAAGCTAGATACTTGGCCTTCGTACCGTTCTTATGGCATAGGAAATAAGGATTCTAGTCGTACAGCAACTATTAAACTTGAATCTCTAATTGTACGCCTATCAATACCGACGGGCAACCACGATTATTATTCATACAGTTAATTTCCATACTTCATTAAATCGTTCAATGTTTTATATTTTTAAAGGCAATCCATTTTATTCAAATTCTCGCTTATTTATAGACTTTATAGACACAACAAATCGAATCGAAAATTGTACGTTATCGAAATATTCATCTGCGAAACAGATGTTGCTCGACAGAGCTATTAATTAATATGACAAATATTGCAAATGAGCGGTCAGAAATAGATATTTGGTTATGATTTTAGAAGTTTGGTCAAATTGTGTTATAGAATACTATGTATTTCGGTAAAAGTAAACACATGTGCATACACAGCTACATACCTACACCAAGATTGTTTTATGAAGTATTGGTTTATGTGTTAAGACTGAAAAAAATATTATCCGGTTCTTCTTTCTTTTTTCTTTTTGTGTGAGATTATGGCCAGCGCTGGTTAATAAAGACACGTATAAAACGATTATATTACTACTAGCTGACCCAGCGAACTCCGTATCGCCTTTTTAAGAGTTTTTATTTAATTCCCTTTTTTCCAAGCCCCTTTTCCAAAGTTACCATTGACATAGCGCTTAATCTCTTATCATTTCAGAGTCTATAAATGATGAACAAACAAACATAGATTTTTATATAATATTGAATTCCCCATTCCTTAAAATATCGGACACGATACCCATATACCCACTTTAAAAAAAATCCCGTCCGCCATCTTTGATTTCCTATCCGCCATCTTTGATCACAAAATAGATGTTATATTTGGATTCTCCATCCCTTAAATCATCAGAGACGATACCCATATTGATTTTTTAAATTTTTCCCATCCGCCATCTTTGATTTCCCATCCACCATCTTGAATCATGAAACAGATGTTGTATTTCGATTCCCCACCCTTTAAAATATCGAAGACGATACCCATATTGATTTTTAAAATTTTCTCATCCGCCTTCTTTGATTTCCCGTCCGCCATCTTGGATCACTAAATAAATTTCATATTATTATTCACCGTCTCGAAAATCTCGAAAACGATACCAATATAGATTGTATCCTATTCGTTTAGCCTTTTTTTGCCTTTGACCCAACCCTCCCCCTTCTCGTTTGACCAGTTTATTAATTTGTCTGGCCCCTAAAAGTTGTGGCGTTATTTTATATAGCCTATATATAGCCTTTCGGAATAATTTTGCTATCATAGGCAATAACAATTTTTAAAATCCGACTGCTAGTTCCCGAGATTAGCCGACATTATCTTTTAGCCTTTTTAGCCTTTGCTCGGCCCCAAAGGGTCGAAGCGTTATGTTATATAGCCTATAGCCTTCCGGAATAACTGGGCCATCGTATACAAAAACAGTTTTTCAGATCCGACCGGTGGTTTCTGAGATGAGCGCGTTCAAACAAACAAACAAACTAACTAACTCTTCCGCTTTATTATATTAGTATAGATATTTACGTGATAGGCGATTCGACTCCCTTCCACGACAAATCGTGAGAGCTTACGCATCATAGCTCCACTAAAAAATTAAGAGATTTCTGTCATGAAAGTTTTAGCAACTAAGTACACGGCAATACGCGTGGAAAGCAATGCAAATTAGGCTAGTATGTCGCCCTTCTACGTTATACTTAAGCATGGAATAAACTAAGTTCAGTTCTACCTACCTTCCGAAGATAAGCATGCGTGAAGTTACGCCAAATTATACGGCTTAAATAGTAGGAGCTGAAGACAATGTACCAGGCTCTAATATTAATATAATAAATTAACACAATATTTTTATGAGAGCCATATTATAGCGGGTTATTTGCTCCAGAGATTGTAAATTTTCACAAGATTGCGCAAAAAGTACAAGCAAAAACAACGCGTTCTTTTTGTTGCTTAAAAGCTGGTGGGAGCATTTTATTCTAGTACAAAAATGTATGGGTAATCAGGAATATAATGAAAACTGCACAAATAGCGTAGTGGTTGAGGGGTAGCCTCACTGCTTAACACTGCCGAGTACTGTGGGTTGGAAACCCGCACAGGACAACACACATCCACAAGTGCACCACAAGACATCTACGAATCAGTCTTGTAGAGCCGCACTGTAGCCGTAATTTTGGATCTAAGGCCGTCTGCGTAGCAGCCTGTAGGTCTACCTACCAAGCTAACACTACAGAAGAAAACAACATTACATATCATGGCTCGCACGTACAAAGTGCAGTAATGGGCCAAAAAAAATGTTTGCGTAAAATCTGCCTGTCCCTATATATTATCTAGGTTAAAACGACCATATAGTTGAGTCATCAGCGTCTCGCCGTCATAATCAGTTACTTACGTAAATAATAAATGCGGCGAGCTGACGTGGAAATAGGCGGAGCTCGGCAATATGTGTATGTTTTCAGAGAATGGAGATGCGACACCAAAGATACATTACTGTACTGACCTAGATATTTTGTAACTTACTTATTTAAAAATAAAACTCTTGCACTAGGCTTGCCAACCCACCTGCCTTGCGTGGTGACTACAGGCAAAACTCTTTATAAGTTGGTAGTGACTGGATCGCGAGACGCGAACAGAAGTGCGGATCTTGAGGACCATACGACTTGTGTTGTACCTTGGGAGCAGCAGTGGAGTCCAATGGGCTAATTTGTGTGTATTTCTGTGTACTAGTAGTATGCGCTTGGACACGGAGCAACAATTTGTGAAGCAAACAAAGTGTCTCATGTGACCAGTGCTAGAAGACAAAGCGGCTACCTAGACTATTACGCCATCCCTCTCAGCATTGAAATTGAAAAGCACACACAAGTCTGAGCCAACATTTTATTAAAAGTATTTAGCATGTATTGCAGGAGCCATAACCACAATATTTGTAACGCTGAATGAGGCTAGGCGAACTCAAAACGCAACCTCAACTATGCAATCTACCACATGCTGTTAGGTTATCGGTAAACTAAATTATGTGTCATCATTATCCTCTTACCGTTATCCAAGTTTCAATCTGGGGTCCGCTTTCTAGTCTAACCGGATTTTGGCTGAATATTAGCTTTTCCACAGAGCGACTGCCTGTCTGACCTCCGCAACCCGAAGGGATAGCGATATTCCATGGTTTAGACTAGCGTCAGTTAATTTAGAAGGTACTGACGCCCTGTAACGACTGTGAAAGATCTTCATGACAACCGGGACCGGCGGCTTAACGTGCTCTCCGAGACACGGGACAAGCGATAATTAACAATTCAATACGCACTCTCAATAACTCCGAAAAGTCATTGGTGCGCGCCGTGGATTCGAACCCAATACCCTCTGCATGGCAGTCTGTTGGTATATCCACTCGGCTATCGCTGCCTTACTTAAACTAAATTATGTGTGAACCTATGTTAATATTAGTTAACCAATATGGTTTATTAACATAGGTTCATACAGTGCTAATATTTCTTCTTCATTCCCCGGGGAAAAGGCATCAACAGTGGTCTTCTACTGCTATCCTTCGGCTCATCAGCTAGCGTCATTGGTAGCGCGCTACCAAGTTTGTTTCGACGATCACGTGTGCGTTTTACTTAGAGATTCCAATCCAGATAATATTTGTTACCTTAGCATTATATATACAGGAGCAAGTGGAAAATCAAATATAAGGAGTGATCACTGTGATAAGAGATAAATTATTTATTTAATAACTTTTTATACACATAGCGTATAAAGGTGGACTTAATGCCTTAGGCATATGATAATATCTTGACATCTAACCGAAATCAAACTACGGCTTACGAATTCTATCGCGATATATTGGTTTTAAAGATATAACATTTATACCGAATGATCTAGATTCTAGAGAACCTCTGTTGTAGCATAACATTCAGCAATGAGAAAAATGACTAAGAAGAAAAATTATTATATGTGTATTCTCTGACGGTTTTCCGTACTATATCTCACACATTAAATGCTCAATTTTAAAATGATATTTTACACATAAACACAGACAAACTAATTTTTTATAAAATTCTGCACTATAGTACCATATTGACTGCACAGATGGCTTAGTGGATAATGGCATAGTACAAACAGAATAGTAGGATAGCTTCATACAAATCGGTCGCCGCCGCCGCGCTGGTGTGAATGTATGCGTGAGTCGCCGGGGCGCCGTGTACGCACGCACTTTTCACGCACACAATCTCACGAGCGCGGAACGCTCGGCGCGGATTCAGTACGGGATGCGCCGCACGTCTGATCGCGCGCATGCATGTAGGTACTACACTGCTCGCCCGCGACCATTGTTTATGTACATTGAGTTTTGTAATAAACGCTATTAATATTATACAATGTGTTAAACGACAGTAAATTAAACTTGTTACATTTTTCTCGCTATAAAGGGCATTTAGATAGTTATATAACGCTTAGCTAGTCAGCAGGTATTTGAAAAAAAATATATGCAAGCTTAAATTCTGTAGTATTCAGCGCAATCACTTAAAAAAACGGCGAAATAGCGCGCGCCGACAAAGCCGGCGGCGCCGCGGTGTAAACACGTGACAACCGGTGCGTCATCGCAAGAGTAGGCAATTAACTCGCCGAGCGGCCTTAGCTAGCTTACTATTCTGTTTTTACTATGATAATGGTCTTCACTGAATACTGCACTTTGAATGCACGGTTGGCGTAGTGGTTTAGCGGTAGCCTCGCCGCTTGACACTGCACCGAGTGTTGTGGGTTCGACCACACGAGATAACACTTTGTGTGATCCATAGATTGTTGTTTCGAATCTGGGTGTTCATTGTGTCCGTTGGTTGTATGTTTGTATAGTCCTCCGCGCTACAGGATTTAGTCCTAGTGCGGGAGTTGTGTTTTATCAGGAAGAATACTGCGCCGACTATTGTGGAAGTGTTTGAACAATTTTAATAACCTTGTTTTGTACATAGTATTGAAGATCAATATACTTATGATAATGCTAATTAATCTGTATATTCAATACGTATATTAATCTGTATATTCGATACGTTAGAGGTTTACTCATTATGTCACAAAATACTTGTGGCTATTAACTTATTAGCAGTCAACTTTATATAGCAAAAGTTTCGAATTAATCTACCAACGGCCACCGCAAAATGTTAAGCTCGGATTAACTTCGCGTCCATATTTATTGTGTGTAAAGAAACGTGACGCTGTATTAAACGCTCACGCTTTAACCTTTCAAGTACCGCGCCCTCTAAAACGTCAATTTGGCTATACGACCGCGCCGTACGACATCATCGCGCGCGCGGTACTAGACATTGAATGTTATCGCTCTGAGAGGTCTTTGTTTATGTTTTCAAGAGTTCGAGTTATAATTTCTTGAAACCCACTTATATAGCCAATATTAAAAAAATATAATAATAACGTTTGAGTGTATATTTAGTTTTGTATAGCTCTCTGTTTTGAACGGATCTTAGAATACCGGTTCTATCGACAATTGTAGCGTATTATAATCAAAAATAAAATATTGTTTTGTTTATTTTTGTATTTTTATATTTTGTATAATATGGGTTTTCCAATTAAAACTAAAAATATGTATGTATCCATTATAATAATTCCCCCTTTTCAGTAGCAAACATTTGCTAAAATTCTGAGTTTCGCGTGCATTGAAATGAAATGTCCTTTTACTTTTTAATTTGACATCAAATTGGATCAGAAGAAGGTTTCATAGCTGTCTATGATTCGTAAAAATGCAATGCCATTTGAAATAATTGATAAAATGTACTAGGCCAGTGTAAAAAACGTCATACATTGAAGGACGGAATCTGGACATGAATTCATGTCGTCGGTAAACAAGGGGACTTTTTTGTAGGACATGAATTCATGTCCTCGGTCGTCGAAAGGTTAAAACATGCTCATTGTTGATGAGGTGTCACTTGTAAATCGTATTTCAGTATAATGTGATTACGAACATTAATGTAAAGGGTATCAATCGGGTAATTGTCAGAAAATAAATGTGAAATATTTTCTTGAGTGTGCGACCAACTCTGGTGTCATGTTTAATTTTTGGACCACCCAAATGAATCCGAAATGACCTAACAATTCTTGTCCTGAAACAAGAACTGGGACCGATAGCTAATGTGCCCTCCGAAGCACCGTAACGCTCTGATGGAAATACTATCCAAATGGTGACCTGTGCAAGCGATGTTTAACTTTGCCTACCACTACGAACATCAAGCTAAGTCATGCAATTTTTTTTCATTATTAGAATCAGATTAATTTTGTTTAATTTCTTGAAACTGACGTCTATCGCTTACCTTTGTATCGACTTGTTAGATGTTTTGCATTTCTTGTTGTTTTTTAAATCAGTGGTCTTCAGCATGGATAACATTTTGATACTCGTGGATCTAACCAGTTGCACTAATGATTCCTTTATTCTCATAGAGAGAATAAAGCAAATCATCTTATCTTTTAGACATAGATAAGATAAGATAATATAAATTTTATTTGTTTGAACATAGTGATACCTACATGGCATGCAAGATGTTACAATATAATAATACATAGTTTCATATGTTCATCCTATTAATGGCGTACAAATTGTATAAGTGCAAAAGAATAGGCAGGGTACATTTTAATTATTTCAATAATATTCTTATTCTTTAAGTCTTTTTTTTTAAACGACTCTAGCAGATAAGTGTTATATCTAAAATGTTATTCCTTACCTGAAATTAAGATGTTTGCGATAACACGCCATTATATTATGTTTAAGATGAATATTATATAGATTCTAAAATGACTATAATAGCAAGAGCAGCGATACACAGAGAGCTCTATGGTAAGAAGCTCGCCACGCAGAAAGTTTCGATTTTGAATCTGTGGCACGCGCCACTTACTTTACGAAGTTATATGCGTATTCAATTGTTAGTTGCCACTTGTTCCGTGCCTCGGCAAGCATGCCAAGTCGTCGAATCGGACGGTCAGAAAGATCTTAACCTGATTTTTTTTTGCGTAGTCACTGCACTTAATATTCCAACATTAATCTAAATAATAGATATACCGTTGCTGAGGTCAACAGTAGTCGCAGCTAGCAGAAGAGTTTATATTTTGTCAAGAAACCGGAGTATAGGACTAAGGCAACAAACAAAAAGTCTTAAAGGCATAGAGATCATGCTAAAGATGATGTTGATAATGAATGTGTCATTAGGTGGGTCCACACAGAGCGAGCAGCCTCGTGAGGCATTTGTCGCGCGAGGAAATGGTCCTCGAACGAGCGAGGCCATAGAATAAAGCTGCGTTCACATTTATCTGTCGTGATCTCTCGTGACGGCCGCTGTCGTAATTACTTACCGTTCACATTTGTCGGTCGCGATCTGACGCAATTTTAAATCAGTTCTGTCTTGACTCTCGTGGACACTTTCGCAATGTTTATGATGAATTTTCCGATTCAGATTAAGTAATATCCAGGTATTCTCTCGTTTTCCATAAATTCATTTGCACTAATATTATTTGCCATAATCATCCCCGATCATAATATTTACTTGCACTATTATCATTTATACTAATAACGTTTGCCTTAACAACTCAGCAGTGATAACTTTTATTTGCCATAAAATGACTTTCTATAACAACATATCTCATAATTGGTTCGGCGATACACCGAAACCGTAGGTTCTAGGCGACTTGGGAAGGATTAATGGACTGTATACAAAGGATAACGGGTTTTAGCCGCCTAGGATCGGAATGGGAGAGATGATTGTGAGTGGGTATAGGATATTCCAAGGATGGAGGGCACTTACCTTATACGGAAATCTTCTTCGTTTCCGAAGGGCAGTCTCCTGGTGGTTTCGTGATGCAGCTGCTTGATTCACTTCACTACACAGTCACTTCCACTTGCGAGCGGTTTTATAAGAGGTAATAACTATAGCGGGAGCGGCGCGGTGATACGGTATAGCCGACGCGTATTTAGCGAATCGAATGTTCTCGAAAGTTCTGGACTGTCTCTCGCGTCGACGTTTCGCGGCGACCAATCCGCGAAGGCGTGCCCTCTTCTTGGGAATGGGATAGAGAGGGATAGAAACAAAAGGCATCGATCGCATTGGCCAAGCAGCGACCAAAAATTGATGTTGATGGGATTAGTTTCGATGGAAAGGTAGATGGCGCTACCATATCCCCCCGGCCCTAAAGGGTTGCCTTTAAAAGAAAATAGAATTAACCTTAGCTATGTTGGGTGTACTACCGCATAACCCATCAATAGGCTAAGACAGTGATATGACAATAAAATTAATCAAAATTTAACTTTAGCGAAAACTACAAACGGAATAATAGCGAAAACTAATAACTAAATACTTAAACTAAGAGGTAGGTCCAACTTCAGGCTAGATCTCACTGAGTTGGAAGCGGACAGAGACGTACAACAGGGTGCACGTAACTCCCTTTAGCGATTTTCATGGTAACAACGCGGGTTGATTAGTGCCTCGACTTGTGCAAGGACAGTTAAAAGCTCTTCGTAAGAGAGGATCTGTTGATCTATAACCTTGAAGAGATGCGTTTTAATTACTTTGACCATGCTTTCCCAACATCCACCGAAATGTAGTGATGCTGGTGGAATAAACTTCCAGTCAATATGATCTATGGAACGTTCTTCCTGAAGACGAGTACGATAACCCGCAACGTGATTGAAACAAGTAGCGGAAACAAGTTCAATCAATTTACTAACGCGGTTGGCGACAAAAGTCTGCCAGCGGTGAGGAGAAGAATGAATCCAAGCGAGCACTACTTTGGAGTCGGAAAATGCGTATATTTTATTAATAGGGTAGTGGGGCAAAACTGTGTCTTGAATCTTGCGGAGCAACTGAGACAGCAGAATGGCCGCGCACAACTCCAGTCTCGCAACCAAAATGGTTTTAACAGGTGAGACCTTAGACTTGGCACAAACTAACTGCACCGAGTAGTTAGAACCAATGCGGACTTGCAGATATACAACTCCGCCGTAAGCACTCGCTGGCGTCAGCGAAACCTATTAAGTTGATGGCACATCCATCTACCAACCCAAGATGACGCGGAATAGTAATTTGATTGAGCGCGGTAAGCTCAATACAAAACTGGCCCCAAGCGGCGACAATATGGTCAGGGGGTGTTTCATCCCACTCACTCTTTGATAGCCAAAGTTCCTTTGTCAAGAGCTTGGCGTACAAAATTGTGGGAGCCACAAAACCCATTATGTCCCATAGTCGAGCCACTGTGGACAGCATAGTGCGTTTGGTGCACTTATCATCTGGCGATGAGACGTCAAACCGAAAACTATCACAGGATTTGTCCCAGCGTAAACCGAGAACTTTATGCGGTACAGACTTCTCAAACTCAATGTCTGGAGAAGCTTTATGAGAATCTGGTATGCGTGCGAGAACCTCCTTAGAGTTGCTTGTCCATTTGACAAGATCAAACTGGCCTCGCTTGAAAAGCTGAATGAGCTCTTCACAAAGCGAAATTGCTAGCGGAGCGGGTATGACACTACAGGCAAGGTCATCCATATACAAAGCGGAAGTGTAGTATAGTATAGCGTAGCATAGCGTAGCATAGCGTAGCATAGCGTAGCATAGCGTAGCATAGCGTAGCATAGCGTAGCATAGCGTAGCATAGCGTAGCATAGCGTAGCATAGCGTAGCATAGCGTAGCATAGCGTAGCATAGCGTAGCATAGCGTAGCATAGCGTAGCATAGCGTAGCATAGCGTAGCATAGCGTAGCATAGCGTAGCATAGCGTAGCATAGCGTAGAATAGCGTAGCATAGCGTAGCATAGCGTAGCATAGCGTAGCATAGCGTAGCATAGCGTAGCATAGCGTAGCATAGCGTAGCATAGCGTAGCATAGCGTAGCATAGCGTAGCATAGCGTAGCATAGCGTAGCATAGCGTAGCATAGCGTAGCATAGCGTAGCATAGCGTAGCATAGCGTAGCATAGCGTAGCATAGCGTAGCATAGCATGGCGTAGCACAGCATAGCACAGCATAGCATAGCGTAGCATAGCATAGCGTGGACTAGCATAGCATGTCATAGCATAGCATAGCGTAGCATAGCATGGCGTAGCATAACATAGCATAGCATAGCTAATTAGTGCTTTATCTTACACACAGTTTTAGCACCCACCTTGATCTCTTGAAGAGCAGAACAACAACAAGACGTAATACAATGAGAAGTATGTAACGTAGGTACGGTACCCATAATCACATACCCAAGTACCGTCTCAATAGCGGGCGGTAAATCATATCGCTCACTACGTACTATTTTAGTAAGTAGCAAGTGCGGAAATATTGAAGCTCCGATCAAAGGATCAATGCCTGCCGGATTCGCAAACACCGCGTCTACTAGCGGCAATGACTCGAGGTGAGTGAGTGATGCTACGTCTACATTAGCGTGTGGCAATGCGTCCGTGATACGCTCCACAATAAGCGAAGAAATGTTAAAATTAATATTCCTATCAAAACGCGAATGTATTTTAATATCTGCGGAACCCCTGCAATGCTTTTCTGATCCGCCTATCCCTTTGACGGTTGAGTTTGTATTTTTAAAGTTATTCCATAATCCGAGGCGTTTGAAGCATTCCGATGTTATAAGATTGGTCTGAGATGCGCTATCTAGCAGACAACGTACCATGTGCGGCGACCCATTAACATCATATACGATAACTTGCGCTGTCGCTAACAGAACAGTCTTAGACGTCATACACTGCGTTTTGGCCCTGCGCGGATCATTATAGATGCGCGAGTGCCGTCCTCGCGTGCGCGTCGCCCGCGCAATGGACGTCGTACACAACGATACCTCGCCCTGAGGCGTGCAGGGGGAAGGCACCGTGGCCTGCATCTGCGACGTAAGTGTGTCAAGGTTAGCGGCTTAGCTTGACAACGGGTTATCATTATCGAAATGTAGCAATGAATGATGTTTTTTATTGCATAAGCGACACTTTGTCTTACTAGAACAATTACTTGTTTTATGCTTAAGCAATTAATGCAAGCTTTGTTATCCTTTACGCATTTAAAACGAGCATTTGGATTCAGATTATCGAAGGCGGGACACTTATATAAATGGTCGTGCACTATATTACTGCACAGACACTTCTGTGAATTATTACTATTAGATTCCGAACATGTTACGTAAGATTGTGGATTAGGGACCGAGTTATTATTACTATTTCGCGATTTATTCAACCTTTGTTTGTTGCTGTTAGTGTTAGACGGGCCAGGTGAACCAGAATGCATATTATGAAATATTCGACACTGATCTTTTATGAACGAAATAAAACTATCTAGTGTAGGTATTTTATTATTGCGTTCCGTCAGCTCGAATGCGCGAATTCTATCAGTGTCAAACTTTTTTAAAGTGAGTTGAAGAAACATGAAGTCGGAAAGATCTTCCAATTTTAAGTTCCTAAGAGAATTAACCGCGGTTACGAAGTTATCAATAAACAGCTGGAAATTCGAGACAGACGCGTTGCCGGACAGTTTGAGATTTAAAGCTTGGTCAAAGTAGGTAGACGCTAGGACGCGCGTGTCCTGATATCTATCAAGTAGTGACTGAAATATGACCTGATAATTCTCAGCACTGGGTGTGACACCTGCAAATACGGACTGGGCCTTCGGTGACAGTTTACCTATTAAATAGTATAACCTGTCAGCATCTGTCAGAGAACCATTATCGTGCACTGTAGACTTAAAGCTCGCATAGAATAACGGCCAATTTCGTATATCTCCGTCAAACGACATAATCTCGATTGGCGGTAATCTCGGTTTGCGGGCAACGGGCTCTGCTGAACATTTACCCTCCAATTGCGATTGTATACGCTTAATAATACAATAAAGATCTTCGAATGAGGTGTACGCCTGATAGTTCGGTTTTTCATCAGGATTGATAGAAAGTAATCTTGCGTTATAATCGTCTAACAACTTATGAAAATCTGTTCGAATACTATCTACTGTCATAGAATAACTGAGAAATGTTTCGCTATTACTGTCAGACATAGATGCGGTTTTTGAGCGTTCATAGATGTTTTGAATGCGCTCAAATAAAATATTGCGTTTTGCTTCTAAGATTGTCATCTCTTTGTCTTCCGACACGCGTGACTTCTTTTGTTGTGACATGCTTACGTAAGTATAAGCTAATGAGACCGAAACAAAATAAGAATATCTAATGTATCTATTATTTTACCTAAGTAGGCTAAGTAGGCAACACTTTAGAGCTGTGGAATTAAAAGTTGCTCGAAATATGAGATTTACAAGACAACTATGATAGTTCCAGAATTAATAATTTAGTAAGTAGGTAGCTACATAAAAGTTTACCTACTGATGCGGGCGGAAACAACCATGTGACGGTTATGTGAATATATTAGGAGTATAGTTAGGTGCTATAACTGCCTAGGTATAGCGATATAACGTATTAAAACGTAAATGAATCCGACTCGTATGGATCAAAAAAATGGTTCGGCGATACACCGAAACCGTAGGTTCTAGGCGACTTGGGAAGGATTAATGGACTGTATACAAAGGATAGCGGGTTTTAGCCGCCTAGGATTGGAATGGGAGAGATGATTGTGAGTGGGTATAGGATATTCCAAGGATGGAGGGCACTTACCTTATACGGCAATCTTCTTCGTTTCCGAAGGGCAGTCTCCTGGTGGTTTCGTGATGCAGCTGCTTGATTCACTTCACTACACAGTCACTTCCACTTGCGAGCGGTTTTATAAGAGGTAATAACTATAGCGGGAGCGGCGCGGTGATACGGCATAGCCGACGCGTATTTAGCGAATCGAATGTTCTCGAAAGTTCTGGACTGTCTCTCGCGTTGACGTTTCGCGGCGACCAATCCGCGAAGGCGTGCCCTCTTCTTGGGAATGGGATAGAGAGGGATAGAAACAAAAGGCATCGCTCGCATTGGCCAAGCAGCGACCAACCATTGATGTTGATGGGATTAGTTTCGATGGAAAGGTAGATGGCGCTACCAATAATAATTAGTTTCCGTAAGTAACACATCTCATAATCGACTCTTGACATAATCAAAATTTGATATAATTATAAAAATAATACATAATATTGTTAGATCGAAATTAATTATTGTTAACACCCCGACTCAGTGCAATCCGACTCGGATAGGTTAGGTTAGAAGACTAAAGCGGGAGCTCCGCTTCGCTTCGCTCCCGCCTTAGTCTTCGTGGTTTTTTTTTAAACCACCCAGAAGTAGGAGCCCCGCGAAGCGTTAGTTAGTAGACGCCATATGAGGTTAATTTTTAGGTTTAATTATGAATAAAAAATCTGGGGTTGGGTTTCGAAACAAGTCGCCCGAATTTGAGGGTATTGGTAGTGTAGGGGGCTTAACGGAGTTAGTTTTAATCCCCTAGAAGTAATTTTGGCTGCCGGAGTTGCGTCTAAATATTTTTAAACAATTTCCAAAAATTCTTCATTCAAATATGCAAAACGGAACGTAATTTTAGGTTTTATGTGAAAGTAACTAAATAGGTTGTGTTAGTTTCTCTTTTGACCCTTAACCCGAAAATAGGAGCCCTGCGAAGCAGTGCTCCGTCAACCTCAGTTTATTAAACTAGTGGAATCAATAAAAGCGATATTTAGGTTTTATGTGAAAAACGTGAAACGAAACGCAACCGCCATCTTGTATGAATGATATAAACAGCTAATGTCAAATTTGTGCGTCATTGCTTTCGAGTACCTAGGGTTAGGTGCGACTGTAATAAGTAACTAAATAGGTTATGTTAGTTTCTCTTTTCAACCTTAATCTGAAAATAGGAGACCCGCGAAGCGGGGCTCCGTCGAGCTTAGTTAGTAGACGCCATATGAGATTTAGTTTTAGGTTTAATTGTGAAATTTCCAAAAATTCTTCATTCAAATATGCAAAACGGAACACAATTTTTGGTTTTATGTGAAAGTAACTAAGTAAATAGGTTGTGTTAGGTTCTCTTTTGACCCTTAACCCGAAAATCGGAGCCCTGCGAAGCAGGGCTCCGTCAACCTCAGTTTATAATCCATAATTATTTTCAATTTCAATGTAATATTATTTTCATTGCTATAATCTATACTAATATAATAAAGCGGAAGAGTTTGTTTGTTTGTTTGTTTTTTTGTTTGTTTGTTTGTTTGAACGCGCTAATCTCAGGAACTACCGGTCGGATCTGAAAAATTCTTTTTGTATACGAGAGCCCAGTTATTCCGGCAGGCTATAGGCTATATAACATAACGCTTCGACCCTTTGGGGCCGGGCAAAAGGCTAAAAAGGCTAAAAGATAATGTCGGCTTATCTCAGGAACTAGCAGTCGGATTTTAAAAATTGTTATTGCCTATGATAGCCCAATTATGCCAAAAGGCTATAGGCTATATAAAATTACCCCACAACTTTTAGAGGCCAGACAAAAATAATAAAATGGTCAAACGAGAAGGGGGAGGGTTTGGTCAAGGGCAAAAAAAGGCTAAACGAATAGGATACAATCTATATGAGTATCGTTTTCGAGATTTTCGGGACGCTGATTAATAAAATGAAATTTATTTAGTGATCCAAGATGGCGGACGGGAAATCAAAGATGGCGGATGAGAAAATTTAAAAAATCAATATGGGTATCGCCTTCGATATTTTAAGGGGTGGGGAATCGCAATACAACATCTATTTCGTGATCAAAGATGGCGGACGGGCAATCAAAGATGGCGGATGGGAAAATTTTAAAAAATCAATATGGGTATCGTCTCCGATGTTTAAAGGGATGGGGAATCCAAATACAACATCTATTTTGTGATTCAAGATGGTGGATAGGCAATCAAACATGGCGGATGGGAAAAATTAAAAAAATCAATATGGGTATCGTCTCTGATGATTAAAGGGATGGTGAATCCAAATACAACATCTATTTCGTGATCAAAGATGGCGGATAGGAAATCAAAGATCGCGGATGGGAAAATTAAAAAAAATCAATATGGGTATCGTCTCCGATGTTTAAAGGGATGGGGAATCCAAATACAACATCTATTTTGTGATTCAAGATGGCGGATGGGAAAATTAAAAAAAATCAATATGGGTATCGTCTCCGATGTTTAAAGGGATGGGGAATCCAAATACAACATCTTTTTCGTGATCAAAGATGGTGGATGGGAAATCAAAGGTGGCGGAAGGGAAAAAAATTAAAAAATCAATATGGGTATCGTCTCCGATATTTTAAGGAATGGGGAATTCAAAAACATCATCTATTTCGTGATCAAAGATGGCGGATGGGAATTTAAAAAAAAAACAATATGGGTATCCTCTCCGATGTTTAAAGGGATGGGGAATCCAAATACAACATCTATTTCGTGATTCAAGATGGCGGATGGGAAATCAAAGGTGGCGGAAGGGAAAAATTTTTAAAATCAATATGGGTATCGTCTCTGATGATTAAAGGGATGGAGAATCTAAACACAACATCTATTTCGTGATCAAAGATGGCGGATAGGAAATCAAAGACGGCGGACGGGTTTTTTTTTAAAAGTCGATATGGGTATCGTCTCCGATATTTTAAGGAATGGGGAATTCAATATTATATTAAAATCTATGTTTGTTTGTTCATCATTTATAGACTCTGAAATGATAAGAGATTAAGTGCTAAGTCAATGGTAACTTTGGAAAAGGCGCTTGGAAAAAGGGAATTAAATAAAAACTCTTAAAAAGGCGATACGGAGTTCGCTGGGTCAGCTAGTCGCTTATAAAATGAAAGATTTGATTATATGTAATTCTATATTTATGTGTACACAAAGCAAATAGAAGGAATACAGTTTTATTGTATCCATTCATAACGTTACCGTGTACTGTGTGCAGTTGCAAAAAAATTTTGGGTGCTACCTAAAATGTTCCATCTAATATCCACAAATCCACAGACCACCTACCCCACGAGACTTGCAATAGAAGGGCACCGTTGTCTGTCGCACATGTGCGCAAATGCGCCTATATCTTTGAGCACAAACCCGCGCTCGTTAAGTAGCGACCGGGAGATAGATACGTAAACTGCGTTTAAACTGTATTAAAAGAAAATAATAATATACGAAAACAATGCCGAATTGTGATATAAAGTTGTGTGGGAGTAACAGTTGGAATAATAATTTTAAAAAAGACAATATCACATTTCACCGGAAAGTACAAAAATTATTTTAAAATTATTTAACAGTACTGACCAGAGCTCTAGTAATAATGGTTGCTAATAAGTACTGAATCAGTGGTTGTCCTTGTCTAACACGCTATAATTACAGACTATCTCTCTCTTACAATAAGACGCCACGTGTAAGTAGTGATGCGAAGAAAACTTACCGATTGTTCGATATTTATCGATTTCTAATACTGAGATTTTTATTGATTTGAATAATTAATTTCAAATAAAAAAATTTATGAATTAGACAGGTGACTGTAAATAAAAATACAGCCTGCAAAAAAGAATTGTTAGGTATTTTATTATTACAAGCTTTTATTTAGGTAGTTTCACCTGTTTGTCAGTAATCAAATCTTGCAAGTTGAATTTGATGCATTTCCCGATTACCGATTGAGCTGAAATTTAACACGCATGTGTAAATCGGATGACAATGTAAAATTATTATGAAATCTCTTAATTCGCGCTGTACCGTCGACACCCCCCCCCCCCCTTCTCTGTCGCAGACCGGGATATTGTCTGTCGCGACACGACAGATTACTTCAGATAAATGTGAACGCGGCCTAGAGCGCGGCAGCCTCGGCACCGTAGGAAAAAAACAAAATTGTAGTTGTCATAAAGTTTGAATTCAGAACATGAAAATATAGTTGAAAATCTATTATGTATTATTGCGCATGTATCAAATTGTCGACTTGTGAATTAGAGTGAAATAGTACATTTGCCATCTATCGGTCTACGTATCAATGTGAGATTGTTGGTCTCTCCTCTCTCTTATTATTAAATTTTGTTTATAAATATAGTACTTGGAAATGGTCATACTGCAATAGGGTTGTGGCATGTGTTTTTACTAGCCGGCTGCCTGACTGACGCCAATTGCTGTACCTACTTTGGGTACTAGACAATGGTAATAATAATATACATAGAAACACCCAGACCAAGACAAACATTCATGTTCATGCACACAAATGTTTGACATGAGCGGGAATCGAACCCGCGACCTTCGGCGTTGTAGTCGCTTACACTCCTATTATTGTTATACCTAAAGGATGGAATAGGTAGACATGGAAAAAATATATAATGAATTACAGGAAATGAATGTCTGTAGGCAAGGATACTGTAACCGAAGCACAGACTGAAGGATTATTATTCGTACAATAAATAGCGTCAAAGATGAGAATGTTATGATGACTGTTTCCTCCGTCATTCAATGACCAGTGGATAGGGTACGCGACTGCTGAGCGGAGGTCCCGGGTTCGATTCCCGGGTCGGGCAAAAGTGTTACTGGGTTTTCCCGAATTCTCAGAAGCAGCACGGAGTCTGCTGATGTGCCCGTTAACGGCAATAGGCTCGTCCCCTATTACGTGGGACCTAAACATTTCATGGTGAAATTTGGATGTAATAATATTACAACTCTGCCTGTCCTTACGCGGATACAGACGTGAGTCTATAAAAAAAATGTCCAACATACAACATACACTTGCGAATTTATATTATTAGTAGGGATTATTATGTTCGAGCGAGGCATGAAACAACGTACAGACCGCGGCAAAACAAAAAACCAAACTCGATGGCTCAGCCGCTCGGTCCGTCGCCCGCGGCGGCACACGCGCTTGCCTCGGCTGGGGCACGTCCACACAGAGCGCGCAGCCTCGCGCGCCAATTCCTCGCGAGGCTGCGCGCTCTGTGTGGACGTGTCTAATTCGGTAGCTCGGGCGCACGCGTGCGGCCGGCCGCGGCTGCCGTGCGCTTTCCTCGACCGAACTACGTCCACACAGACCGAGCAGCCTCGCGAAGCATTTTCCTCGCGAGGCTGCTCGGTCTGTGTGGACCCGCCTTTTCGAGAACGATGCTTTTCTTCTCCCTTTCTCAACTTTTCAACACCAAAAAATTTGTAATGCTACCGTGGGTTTGAACTTGAGACTCCATGAGTTACAGTCTGTTGGTCTCTACATTGACGGTTATTGCTTCTCTCGCCACAATTCTTTTCGACAAAAATCACTGGAAAACACAGATGGCATTTTTTTTTGCGTACAGTCTATTTGTCAATGCTGAATTTAAAATGATTTATTCAATTCAATTCTGTCACAATGTGACGCTTACGAACGTCAACTTATAACATAGACACACCTTATCCACCTAGTGCCGATCTGTATCACACTATTTTTGAGCAAGGTCCGCTACGTAAAGCTACATAGTGCAACAAAATTATTCACAAAGTTGTTGAAAAAGCACTAAAGCGAACTGTGAGGCACTGGCAACATAGATATGTTGGCTTGATACTGCCAACTGTGCCGCTAAATTAAAGCCTCTTTAGTATACTCTACAGTTTATAAATGAACGAGTACCATTTTGTTAATACAAACTTTTATTTTCTTTATTGTGGTAGAAACAGGTAGATGTGATAATATAGCAAGCGTTAAGCGGTATGTAACTCTTTTAGTTTTAACATAGCAATATGGAACCACAAGCAGATGGCTTTCTGCCGCTTAAAAATGAAGGCAAAAGAACAAATTGGTGACCGGCAAGGTATTACACAGGGAACCCATGACAAAAAAGGATACAACGCAAAGAATGTAATCACAATGCCATAAATAATACAAATCTCTAATTTAATAAAGTAACAACATTTCACTCCTGTAATAATTGCTGATTCCAAACAATATAATTTGAACTAGTTTCACTGAATAAACATAATTTTCTTACACGTACATACGTAATGTAACACAATCCAAATGTAGGACTCTACCCATTGTAGCATGAAAATATCTCTTAGCTCTAGCATTAGTATATTCACATGAAACTCTTGTTATCCAGAGTGTTCGCGTAATAAACCAGCTAATACGTCGCGAGTAATCCCGCCGCATATTTCAACCGCACAACATGCGACTAACAACCCACTACACCCACATATGTAACGTATGAAACGAGTACCTACGTTACTTAATTTGTGTACCGAACATTCAGGTAAACAATACCATAAAATTGCTCTTTTATTACCACTTATTCTCTCACAATTGTATATCAACAATAATGCGTTCCTCGCGTGAATATTTTCTTATATTAATACATATCGCCATGCGTCCCACCAAGGGGAAATTCACACAAATCAGGACACAGAACATCAAGAAAATTAACGAAGAAAAATCCGCGCATCAAGAGATTTGCTTACACACAATATTAACGTGTTAAACACGGGGAAGAAAGTCTCGGCTCGCATATCTAATGAACAATAATTTGGGTGTAGACAGGCGGCATTAATATTAATAAATAATAAGGTGACGGTTCGCACGGCAGTATATAAATCCGGCACGCTGTGAGCCGTCACAATAGTAATATATTAGGACAAATGTTATTACAAGCTCGACTCGTTATGTTATTTTTGTTCGTTCCCCTGAGTGAGGAATTCAAGCTGAGCGGGTGGCCGGAGCGCGGCGTCGAAACAAGGGCGACCGCAGCG
The DNA here is from genome assembly GCA_944739405.2 of Euclidia mi. Taxonomy (NCBI): domain Eukaryota; kingdom Metazoa; phylum Arthropoda; class Insecta; order Lepidoptera; family Erebidae; genus Euclidia; species Euclidia mi. The sequence continues at coordinate 46,785,548 of OX123183.2, forward strand.
CGCACCCGCGCTTTGGTCGCCGAGCCGTGGTGTCGCGACAGTTGGTGCTTCACCACTTCCAACAGCTGATATAACCCTCACTACTAACTATAATCTACCCGAATTCTCAAGTTACTGCTCACAATATAGTGATACTGTACTGATTCTGCTCAATTATTGACGTATTTAAAATGGCTGTATTAGTTATTTGTGTTGTGTTTTCTCTTACATTTTAATCAAAGTAGAATAATAGGTAACCCGATTATCTACCTGATAAATGATAACAGAGTAATAAATTACGCAGTACCAATGACGACTATATAATAGAACACATAGCCTAATTTGAAAGTTAGAGATGATGATTAATTGTGTTAGTAATTACACAACTTACTATGTAATTACATAAACTATGACACATACATATTTGATATTACCATTTAGACTAATTGTTCAAACATATTCGTAAATGTCACGCGATGTAGAGATACAAGACCAATATCCAGATAACGACTAGGTTCTGACAGCTCAAGGAGAATCATTGGAGCTAGTTCGCTCCTAAAGAAGTTTTTCCTAAGTTTAGATTTAGAACAATTCGTATACCTATTAAGCCTATTAAGTACGCTCAAAATGCCTCAAGATTTCAAAATAAATATCGAAGAATAAAGCCAATATGAAGTTAAGAATTGGTACATTTTTGCTTATATCATGATCAAAATGGATATCAATGAGTTGACATGGTTAAATATGACAACGAGTAGGTATATCTTAGCATATCGAAAAGTACCAGAATAGTAAAGTGAAACATAACAAAAATAAATTACGAGAGAAGTAAGACCCCCCGCTAAACATATGACATGTAGTGTTAACAAAATAAAAATATAGTTGATTGAATCAGGCGTTACTTGGCGGAACTCCATTGTAACCTAAGAGGAAAAAAAAAGAAAAAGAAGGAAAGAGGAACGCACCACGCACCCTCGGATTGACTACCCCAACTATTGCAATACAAAAAGGTTGACAATACCGAACTCCTCTAAAAGGATAAGGGATATAGGAATGGTATGGGTTCCAGGAAGATACCTGACTTGCAGTATCCCGCTGTATGCGCTGACTATTCTTCGACACGTGTTTCGCCTCTGCTCGAGGCATCCTCAGGAGCGATGGGCAACGACTGAGCCTCTGACTTAGGCGAAAGGCGAAACACGTGTCGAAGAATAGTCGGCGCATACAGCGGGATACTGCAAGTCAGGTATCTTCCTGGAACCCATTCCATACCTATATCCCTTATCCTTTTAGAGGAGTTCGGTATTGTCAACCTTTTTCTATTGCAATAGTTGGGGTAGTCAATCCGAGGGTGCGTGGTGGGTTCCTCTTTCCTTCCATTAGGTTAAAATAAAAATATATGAAGTATGAAAACAACGACAGCCGAACCAAATACACAATATTTGCAATGTCTCACTAACTACTCCGAAATGTTACTTTTAAATCTGATAGTAAATTTCGATTTAAAAATGCCAATTTTATTAGTCCGCTGTGAGTTAGCCTGAATACAGTACCTTGTATCTTTTTTATTTCGATACAGTCATTATATGAAATCGAATGTTAGAAAGACCATTCAATTGTTGGAATAAATAAAGGGATAACAGCTGAACTCAATTCTAGTTAGCATTTATGTACGTTGTAATATTTTTATTATCATTTATTATTTGTGACGACTGTGATAGACCATAACGCATTCATTAAAGTGCCTTTTGTTCCTTTCTTCAATAGTTTAATATGAGTCTAAAGAAACTCAGCTTACCTTTCAAAAGAACCTTAATAAACTTGTAACATTATACAGTCTAGCCTACTACGCCCTACTTTGTAAATTACATAAATTATAATTTTATAAGGAGCTAATATTTGATTGAAAAGTAAATTTCGAAGACACCAAATAAAAAAAATCATCCTCCTAGCGTTATCCCAGTATCAATCTGGGATCCGCTTACTAGTCTAACCGGATTTGGCTGAATATTAGCTTTTACACAGAGCGACTGCCTGTCTGACCTCCGCAACCCGAAGGGATAGCGATATTCCATGGTTTAGACTAGTGTCAGTTTATTTAGAAGGTACTGACGCCCTACAACGACTGTCAAAGATCTTCATGACATCCGGGACCGACGGCTTAACGTACTCTCCGAGTCACGGAACAAGCTATAACTAACAATTCAATACGCACATAACTCCGAAAAGTCATTGGTGCGCGCCGTGGATTCGAAACCGATACCCTCTGCATGGCAGTCTGTTGGTATCTCCACGCGGCTATCGCTGCCTTACCAAATAAAAAAAAAATGTTTTAAATAAATTTAACTTACTTACCCTTCCTTCAACAAATACCTGCATATAATATATAAAATCCTTGCGTTACTGACTGACTGACAGACAAGCTACAGCCGAAACTACTCGGCGGCAGAAGCTGAATTTTAGCATGTATGTTCCTTGGGGACCGTAGGGGTGCACTAAGACGAGATTTCCCAAAATTCCCTCGGAATCGGGCAAAACGGGAAATTCGAAAATATGTGCGTGCGAAGCCGCTGGCGTCGACTAATAATTTTATAAGGAGCTAATATTTGATTGAAAAGTAAATTTCGAAGACACCAAATAAAAAGAATCATCCTCCTAGCGTTATCCCAGTTTCAATCTGGGATCCGCTTACTAGTCTAACTGGATTTGGCTGAATATTAGCTTTTACACAGAGCGACTGCCTGTCTGACCTCCGCAACCCGAAGGGATAGCGATATTCCATGGTTTAGACTAGTGTCAGTTTATTTATAAGGTACTGACGCCCTGTAACGACTGTCAAAGATCTTCATGACAACCGGGACCGACGGCTTAACGTGCTCTCTGAGTCACGGGACAAGCTATAACTAACAATTCAATACGCACATAGCTCCGAAAAGTCATTGGTGTGCGCCGTGGATTCGAAACCGATACCCTCTGCATGGCAGTCTGTTGCTATCTCCACGCGGCTATCGCTGCCTTACCAAATAAAAAAAAATATGTTTTAAATAAATTTAACTTACTTACCCTTCCTTCAACAAATACCTGTATACAAGCAGCCTTAACGAATTGATTTGTTATTATTAGTTGGCAAATAGCAGCCCTGCAGTCAGTTTTCTATTAAAAACACTTCGCCATATTGGAAACTGCTAAAGATAAAATGTTCTAGAAAGTATAATGCACGAATATTATACTCTTTAAAATTAGACGGTAAAGTAACAACGTCCGCGAGGAGTGCTTTGCCATTCTAAAAAAGGTACTCAGGTAGGGTAAAGTTACCTCCACAGTTCACATGATATTTTATTTGAATAGTTTAGTGTAAAATAACTACCTTACCTACATACCTATTAAATAGTCTACCCAAATTATCTCATATGTGATGATAGTGTATAAAAAGTAGATGAATAGCAACGGTATTACCGCATAAACGGGAATTTCGTCCTCAGAAAATAATGGAAATTTGCATTAATGAAATAACTACAACTTTCGGAAATAAAAACCCTCTATAAATACTCCCTTAATGTAGGCTTTTAAAGATGCTGTATACTTTAAAATAAAATGGTTAAATTTAAAAGTGCATTAACGGTGTCAATAGCCTGCTGTCAACGATATGGTTGTTTGCTATATTTTTATATTGCCTGACAAGACTTGAGTGAGTGAACGTTATAAAAACACACATCTGTTCTTTAAAAACAGCGCCAAAAGGTTCTGTTATAACAAGTATTTCATAACTTACTTTATGGCAGATTGCCAAATCAAGGGGGTGCTTACCTTCCTTTTGATATTTGACTACCCTCCTTAGAAAGCGGCTAGTGTTTCAGACTGATGAGAGCCTTTGACCAGATATTGTAATAAAAATATCTTAGACCTATTTGCTAATGTGCTATCAAAATATGAACATTTTAAATGCTGTTTAGTGTCAAATTTTTGTGTTTCAGTTTGACACATTTGGCATGACTACATGGTTTTTTCAGTCGAGAAAACACTGAGATGAGAGTAAAATTGTTGGAAAACTGATTTCAATTTAACAACAATAAATTAATAAGACCCCTTGGGACCATCACAACTGATAAAGAGTTCCGAAAATGTCCCTATACAATGTACCTAAGCATTTAAATAAAAAGTATAAGGAATTGGACGGCATTATAAAATCATAACGAAATCCATATAGTTCCTTACGTGAAAACCTTTCCGCCGTACTCTTAGAGTTTTATTCATTTCGATATTCTCAATGTCAAGTCTAAAGCATATCGGCGACCCTCACAATTTCGCGCCGTCTAATAAAGTGAACATTTTATTATCGTATGTCCCAAAGATTTTTTGAACAACAATGAATATATACTCACCATTATCAATGTAAATTAAAGAGAATTTATATAAAAACGACCCAAAAGCATTACACGGTTGTTTGGTACAGAAAGTATAAATATACGCAAAAAATGTTAGCTTTAGATGTCCTACGTTTAATAGAAATGTCGCTATGTGAACTAGCATAGTTAGATAAAAAGGGAAAATCTGCAAAGGACATAAACTCAATGCTAAGTCTATTAAACTTTCACAACATTTCTCAAGTGAGATGTGGGTATATTCGACAATACATGCGATCTTATCTATAGTTCAGTTTTCACTTAATATGCCCAGAGAGGCGTACGTTTTAATAATTTTGATGTGAAGAAATCCATTTTACTATTACAATAGGTACACATAATGAAATACACGCTGAACAATATTGAATTTATTCTGATGCTTGACCATTCGTTTTACACCGCAGCAAATTCCAATAAATGTACTAAAAGTTTCGATTTCAACCATATATTGTGACAAAGCTTACCAATCGCGCTAATCTCAGGAACTACTACTTAGTCCACTTTGAAAAATGATTTCAGTGTTAGAAAGTCCATTTATTGAGGAAGGCTATAGGCTATATAACATCGCGCTATGAGCCACGGGAGCGGAGCAGTAGCCCTAAATAACGCGGGTTGAGCCGCGGGCTCATCTAGTATTGCAAATAAAGGTGAAAGTGTAGTCCTAATATGAAATCAATCTTAAAAGCTTTTGTCTTTTTTCAAAAAGTTAAAGATACTATGATCTTTGGTCTTTGCACAATTATATTAGACTAGAGTAATATAACCCAATAGTTTCGGCTGTAGCGTGTCTGTCAGTCAGTCAGTAACGCAAGGATTTATTGTATGTCAACTTATCGATATCCGTATAAATGTATATATATATATATATATAAAATAAAAGCATAAGTGAACTTACGTTAAACCTTAGTTAGATCAACGGAAAAGGCTTGCTCAATTCAAAATTAGTTAGGCAGAAAGTAAGTAAGAAGCGGCGATAGCACAGTGGTGTACGTAACGGACTGCCGAGACGATGGTCTCGGGTTCGATTCCCAAATACGCCGGGCACACACCTCTGACTTTTCGAAGTTATGTGTGCATTAAAAATGTTAATTATCGCACGCTTAAGGTGCCCGGTAGATGGCAATAGGCTCGTCCCCTATTACATTGTGACCGAAACATAACTTTTGAGTTAGGTATAGACTGTGTTATTTTGAAAAATAGCGTCATATATCTATGTAAAATTATTCATCTCTGATCCAACCTTATTATTCTAATTTATGCTATTTACTATTTACGTAACTAAAGGGAACTTACACTGTTCATCATCGCTGATAAAATCCCGGACACCATTTTTTTTCAAGTACCCATTCGATATACCCTTCTCATAGTGAGAAGAGGCCCGTGTCCAGCAGTGGGACAGTATATATACAGGGCCGATGATGACCAATTCGATACCAAGATGATTTACGGAGGTCATGATACTTGTTGGACAGTAGTATTTTAACGTACATGCTTACAATTTGTGCATTTGAAGAAATTATTGCCTAAATTTTTAATCACTTGCCTTACACTAACGTCATCATGCTCTGTTAAAGGTTCAATTCCATAGACGTAGTACCTTTCTCAAGAAAATACAATTGCAACATCATGCGAAATGGATTTATATTTTTTAATTTTTTATAGACTCACGCCTGCATTCCCGAAGGGGTAGGCAGAGGTATAATATTACACCCACATTTACCATGAATTTTTAGGTCCCACGTAATAGGGAGCGAGCCTATTGCCGTTATCGGGCACATCACCAGACTCCGTGCTGCTACTGAGAATTCGGAAAAACCCAATAACACTTTTGCCCGACCCGGGAATCGAACCCGGGGCCTCCGATCAGCAGCCGCATACGCTGTCCACTGGACCGCGGAGGCAGTATTTTAACGTATATGCTTACAATTTGTGCATTTGAATAAATTATTTCCTACATTTTTAATCACTTACTTTACAGATATCCGAGAGTTAGGTAAAACGTGAGTGGCCTCCGATAAAAGATCATCATGGTCTGTTAAAGATTCTATTCCATAGATAGACTACCTTTCTCAAGAAAAAACAGTTGCAACAGCATGCGAAATGGAAAATGCTTTTTATCATCGTATGAACAGAAAGACCATAGAAAGAGTCCACTATTGAATAAAGGCCTACCCCTTGGCCTACCCTGAGCAAAAATACCTTTTTAAATAAAAATTGAATAAATTTCTAGTTTACAAAATATACTTTAAAAGAGCAACAAAAGCGAAATACAATATTATAATTTTATGTTATGAAATATCTATATATTAAAAGAATTTGTGTTTTATAATACGAGTCGGCCAGCCCGTTCTACGCAACCGATCCGCATGATTTTTTTTTTAATGAAATCTCTCGATACGTAGATTTGTCATCAAGCATTAGAAATTACCTAACTTGCACATTCATCAAGTTATATGCAAAAACAGTTTTCTCCCATACATTTTTTACGTTTTCGTAGCCGTAGTCAATGACTTTCTGCTTCTATATATCTGGCTCTCATTGAGGTAGGCGTTTTGTTATAGGCCTAAAACACGCGCTGAAAAGAATTCTGTCATTTGATGGTATGCTCATTTAAATTGGATAAGTTTGAAGGAAGATAGGTGTGGACATTGAACTTATTTTTCAATATTTTCCTATAAATTTCTTAAGATTCCATTGCTTTCTCTTTACATGGACGGTTCTAAATTCAAAAATATTTTTATGGCATCTAATAAGTTCCTTGCGGTAACTGCCAGGAAAAAACGTTATGCCTCCTTAAGGTAACCTTGCCGTACTTTCATACGGGTGTGAGTGTGGTGGTGTGTAAAATTATACCCGATGTTGGTATAGTGATTTATCGCTGATGGCAGGTAATATTCCCCGAATGTTACCAGTTAACCCTTAATGTTGGGTGAACTGATCTCTGATGTTGAGGAATTTTCCACCTTTTTTTTGTATCGCGATGAAATCCAGTTACGGACTGTCCCTCAAAGGGACTTCTCCGTCAACTCTGTACCGAGTTTGGGGTAGGTGGAGGGGGGTGTGTGGCTCGGCTCTCCCCCATAGATGTTCGGGGGGTGAGATGAGGTCCACTAAAACACCGCGGTGTTCCTCTATCGACTCTCATGACGGGGTCGCGGTAACGACGTCAGTATACCCGCGACCCTAGGAATTTCCCCCAAATGCAGTGAAATTTCCGCCTAATGTTGGGAAAATCAACCCTACAGACGGGTAAATTACGTTTTATGTTAGGATTTTTTTGTGTTTTTAAATTACGGGCTTTCTTCGGGCATCTTATTTTTTTATGTGGGACATATTACAGCGGTTCATAGTACTATGGTCATATAATTATATTACAAGTGGTGGTTATGGTAGGATTGTAGCTTTCGTAAGAATAGTAGTTTTCAGAGAAAAGGTACTTTTGACAGCACCGGCGGTTTTGGTAGAAATGGTAGTTTTGAAAAATTGGTACAAATTGTAGTTTTGATAGGATAGTATTTTCGGTAGGATTAGTAGTTTTGGTAGAAATTGTATTTTTGGCATATATGGTAGTTTTGGTAGCAATGTTAATTGGTCATCATCAGCAGCCTTTTGCAGTCCACTACAGAACTTAAACCTCTCCTTATAAAGGTTCCGGCCTACTATACCACGCTGGCCAGACGGATTGGCATAGTGATTTTCTTTCCAGTTTTCCCTCTCTTAATTAATTGTTAGCAGTAATGAAACCTTTTTTTCTAAACTAATAAATATATAAACTTCTACAATGTACTCATCATACCTATATGTAAGAGCTTTTTTTATAATATTAAAATATGCTGTGGAACAGCGCGGGTCCTCTAGTTTTCTTTGTAAACAAGGATTTGGGCCTTCTGAGTCAGCAATATGGGATCACGTGGTTAAAAGGAATTACCTTTGAATATCGTTATCCCTTTCGCTTGCGGAAGTCTGATAGCAAGCGCTCCGTGGAAAACTGGTATTTAGCCCCTATTTGGACTACAAAACTAACCAACATTTTACGCATGCCTTGAGATCTTCACCGCTTTGGAAAAATATGGAATGTTTAGAAAAAATGGACCAAATTATTAAAAATACACTTAAAGAAATATTAAATGTGGATTTGAACGACCGAGCCTGGCTACAAGCGTCTCTTCCTGTACGTCTGGGTGGGCTCGGCGTTCGCAAAATTTCTGATGTTAGTTTACCGGCGTTCCTGTCCTCGGTGCACAGCACGGAAGACTTAACCAGGCAAATATTAGCACCAACACTGGTTAATTCGGAAGTGCTGTGTAAAACCGATGCCTTGAACGCCTGGAAAATGGCTTGTCCAAGCTCTGCTTTGCCTACCAACCCATTCTCCCAAAGGCAGTGGGACGTGCCGCTTTGCAACACTGTGAGACAAAATCCTATTTTATCATCTACAAATGTTGCTGAGCGTGCTCGCTTGCTGGCTGTGGGAAAGTGGGAGTCTGGTCTTTGGCTTCAAGCGCTCCCGTCGTCCAATGTGGGCACAATGTTGGACGACACGACATTTCGCCTTGCCACTAGCCTCCGTTTAGGTGCTCCGTGTGTTTCTCCGCATCGTTGTCATTGTGGAGAAGCCGTCGATAGCCTCGGACACCATGGACTATCTTGCGGCAGAAGCGCGGGCCGAATGCCTCGTCACGCCTATCTTAATGACATCATCCGTCGCACTCTTGTCACCGCCGGAGTACCAGCCGTACTTGAACCCAATGGTTTGGTACGCGACGATGGGAAGAGGCCCGACGGTATGTCATTGTTGCCTTGGAAGTTGGGTAGGCCTTTGGTATGGGACGCAACGTGCGTAAATACCCTAGCGCCATCACATCTTCCAAGTACAGCCAGCTGTGCCGGCGCTGCTGCTGCAAGCGCAGAATCCCTCAAGCGGCGAAAATACGGTAATTTAATAGGTAATTACGTATTTGAGCCGTTTGGGGTGGAGACGCTTGGTCCATGGGGCGCTCGTACGTTGTACAGAGAAATCGCCAAACGACTAATCGACGCTTCACGTGACCAGAAGGCTGGGCTGTATTTCGGCCAGCGTATCAGCATTGCCATCCAGCGTGGCAATGCTGCCAGCCTTCTGGGCACGTTACCAATAGACAGCGATGCGGAGGAATTCTACGACGCCTAAACCTGTCTTGTAAATATGTACTTTGTATTTTACCCTCCCCTTTTTTGTACATATTTATTTTTTATGTATGTAAATAAATTCCATTGTATAATAAGTTTTATGTAGTTATAATTATTTTATTGAGTAGGAAGTGATATCTGAATATTATTGTGTTTAAATAAACTTGACCAACATTTTACTAAAATTAATATAATAGTAATAGTAAAATAATATAAAATTAATATAGTAGTAAATGGTATCAACCGCGTAATTATTTTAAAAATGTAGATAAAATGCCTTTCTCTTCCTTAAATTACGTATTCTCACGGGTAACACCCGCGGAATTTTAATTTTTAAGATAATTTAATGTATTGGGTAGATTTATATACCGGTACATCAATATTAGAATGTTAATTAATGGTGAAAGTTTAAAAACATCTTACCCACCAACCTTTCAATCAAAAAGTTGAGAATAAAATAAAATAAATGATAACAACCATAATATTTTTTATCGATTTTGTGTTTTAATTGTAATTTCAAGACAATCGTCATAAAATATACCTACTTAAAAACATTAGTTACGCGGACTCTTTTAACGCTTTCTGAACCATGGCGTTACTTTAATCTAAACGCAAATAAATGTACATCCCCAAACAGGCAGTTTTCGAATCTATCAAGCAAGCCATTTAATCTTATTATGTTTCTATGTCGACGTCATTACAATAGCAGCAAGACATCTGGCAAGGGGATGCTTAAAAGAAAGAGATGAAGAGTTCTGGCCAGAGGCAATGGCCGCTATTTCACACTATTTTAAAGATAAGAATATATTTTATATATGATTTAAAAGATAAGCATTACTCATAATGTTTTTTTTACTGTTCAACAAACTATAATCTAGAAGGAAATATCTTTGAAATACTTTTAATTCCTATTATTTATGATGCGTTGTGAAATACCTATAACGTAAAACTTCAGCTATCTGGTAGAGATGATCTCGTCAACAACAGCAACATTTCCAGAAATTAGTAAACAAATAGATAGACACTAAGAGTATAAAGATAAAAAAAAATTTATATAGGTATATAGTTTCACACCATATACAAGAATGTTTGTGGACGTTCGAGGATGGATGTATGAATGTTTGACACTGTTTCACGCAAAAACTACTGTACTTATTTTAATGAAACTTTGCAGTGATATAGCTCATACATCAAAATAGCACATGGACCCCCTTTTTTCCAGTAACCAACCCCTATGCGGGCGACACCGAAGGCGAAATCTAATATAATCTTTATATTTCTTGTGTGCGTGTGTATATCTCTGAACTCCTCCGAAACGGTTGGACCGAGTTGTATGAATCTTTATAATTATATTCTTTAAGTCTGAGAATCGGTCGCAATACGTTTTATTATTTTGGTATTTTTTTTTATTTCTATTATTTATGATGCTGCATTCAAAATACATGCAACCCTTAATTTTCACCATTTTAGCACCAATCCCGATTTAATATAGCTATATTAGTAATTATATCTCATCTCTAGATCAGTTATCTGCCTCTATCACTCTTTTACCACATCCTCACATCCTTACAATAAGTTAGTTATTTTTTCTAGAAATAATATAGTAAAACAACTTTTGCTGGGTCATCTATCTATACATAAACATATATAAAAATAATGTTCGTTTGTTTGTATACCTATATAAACTCTAGAATTTTAGATTAAGCACTGATGGCTTTGGTAACTTTGTTCAGAATTTCCTGGAAAAGTGGTTTGGAGAAAAAGCAATACGAAAAAATACCTTAAAAAGGCGATACGGAGTTCACCGGGTCAGCTAGTATTACATAAAGATTGACGCTTCCACGCAAAACCATTTAAAACGTACACTTTGTTCGCATTACATGTTGTACACACTCAGTCTTACGTCTTTATAATAAAATCCTATACTTATCTGTATCTCTGTATCTATCATGTTAGGATTTGTTTTGAGATAATCTGTTTATCTTTAACATAACCAAGTTATGAAGGTTAGTTCATCAAGAAAACTATTAACGAATTTTCAGTTGATTATATTTTTGGACATACCATATATATATAGTTTTTTTCATATATATTAATAAGCGGCAAACGAGCAGACGGATCACCTGATGGTAAGCAATTACCGCCGCCCATAGACACAAGCAACACCACAGGAGTCACAAGTGCATTGCCACCCCTCGGGGTCGGGAAAAGGGATAGGATGAGGAGTGGGATGAGGGAGAAGGAATAGGAATAGGGCCTCCGGCACTCTCACTCACCGAACGAAACGCAACAGTGTAAGTACTGTTACTTTACGTCGATTTCCTTTGAGAGGGTAGTATTTTCCCTGTCGAGCCGGCCCATTCATGCTGAAATCAGCAAGGCTATACTACCTGTCTACAAGGAAATTCTAGAAATTCCTGTGCCACGTGGATCTTGATGCAAATTCATGTAAAGAACCCTCAAACTCGGTACAACATTTGATGGATCGTTCACAGTGCGGTTCCGTTTAGGAATCAAGCCCACGACACGTTACGCATTGTCAAGGGCGAGGTGACCACAAGAAGCACTGCACCATTCGTGTCCCCAGGTGATTTTTTGTATTTAAATAATTTATTTGTAATTAATGCACACTTAGAACTCTATCGGATTTTGAGTCTTTCAATAGTTATATCTTTTTAATTATTTTTAATTAAAAGAGGGGTAAAATATTAATTATAATCACTTAGTACTGTATTTAGAAGCAAAATAATCCAACATAATATTATAATATTATAAATAAATAAATCCAAGACAATAATACGTCATTAAAATTTGTAAACAGAAAATAGAGTGAAACATGAGTACATTTTAACAATTTGTTGCTCTAACAAAGTAACGACTTATAACGCTCTGCATGAATATAGATTAATCGCATATTACGTTCCCCTTTACATCTTCATCATACACCTTATTGTAATTCACTGCTGGCGATAGGCCTCAATTTGTGGCAAAATTGGAAGACTTGTATAGCACTTTGCCTAGATGTTGTATTTTCTTAGTCACCTCTTACGAGATGACACCTTGATTCGCTTTTAGGTAAAGACAAATTGTAGATCGAACCAAAAATACTTATAGCAAGTTCTACTATAGCTTTTCTAGTTAAGTTAGTTCTTATAATAATACATAAATTGTTTTACTTTTATTGTACTAAGTTGCAGTTGATCCTTAAAAGTTTTCTTTATTTTTCTATGATTATCACAATTCTAAAAAGAGAAACGATGTATTATTTTGTTTCTGATCTTATTTAGTGATGGTATCGCTTGCAAGGGAATGATTAGCGCTTCTCGCTACATTTATGGCAATTACATTTAATTGTCTCTACCACAACACTGCACTGAGTCTGGCAATATTTTTATGTACAGTTTTATTTAATGATCTTTGTTATAAGCTTGATATGTTGCCAATAGGGTAGCATAAATTACTAACTTTTGCCATTGTTCAATAGCTATGGATTTACTATTATGAATCATCATCATCAGCCCTTTATACTGTCCCACTGCTGGGCACGGGCCTCTTCCCACTATGAGAAGGGTTAAGCCATAGTCCACCACGCTGACCAAGTGCGGGTTGGCAGACTTCACATGTCTTTTGTGAACATTATAGAGAACTCTCAGACATGCAGGTTTCCTCACGATGTTTACCTTTGCCGTTTAGCAATCGATAATTAACAATTTAATACGCACTTAACTTCGGAAAGTCATTGGTGCGAGCCGAGGATTCGAACCCGAGACCTTCTGCGTAGCAGTCTGTCAGTATCTCCATTCGGCTATCGCTGCTTCTTATCTATTATGAATACCATACATTAAATTTATCATTTTATAAATTACTACGGATATTCTCTAGCAGAGCACGGTGACATGTTATAAAGAAGTACCAGAAAACTTATGAAGTACAAATGTTTTCCAGCATTAGATATTCCACATTAGGTTACCAGTTCATTTGTAAAGAGCATAAGGCTACGAGCATCCGACCACTTGCATGGACTATATAGATAATAAGTATATAGACTAAAATTCAGTGCCATTTTGCGCATACTCAAAGCGGAAGCGACGGAAATACATAAGTATATCGGAACAAAAGATATCACGACTACTCAAAATAACGTTCCGAGTTTCTACGCCAAGCGACAAATGGGGCTTTGAATAATACCTGCCTTGAAAGAGTGAAACATGTAAAATAATTGAGTATATTACTGTGCTTTTAATTTTGTTCATTTGTGCTATGAAATTTATACAATGGACCTCAAAACACCTAACTATAGCGGACGTGCATCGCCCGCTATAGTTTTAGTTGTCGGACCTTCATCATAGGCCTAAGACAAAGACTTTCTCCTCGGAGGTAAGTTTGAAAAGCGGGGCGTGGGCCGCTTTTCAAACTTACCTGTTATTACAAAATATTATAAGCAGAATATTATAAGTGTGAATGGCGCCTTACAGTCCATCATCAGCAATGGTATTATCCCAAGACAAGCTCGCCTTGCTATCCTGCAGGGAGTTTTGGCGCCAACATTGATGTATGGTAGTGAATCATGGGTATTGCAGAAGAAGCATGAAAGTAGGATTAATGCTGTAGAAATGAGAGCTTTGAGAAATATGTGCGGAGTAAGTCTGATAGACAATGTGCGTAACAGTGTTATACGAGAAGAGTGTAGTCTAAAAGAAGATGTAGTGACAAAGATTGAAAAAGGAATGTTGCGTTGGCTTGGACATTTGGAACGGATGGCTGAAAGAAGAAATACGAAAGGAGTATATCGTGCGAAAATGAATGGCAATGTCGATAGGGGACGCCCTAGGCGAACGTACGCCGACCAAATAGGTGACGTGCTGAAAAAGGGCCAAATTAAAAGTACCCATAACCGACGCGCATGCATGATGAGGTTAATGAATGTCGAGGAAGCGAAAGAGGTACATAATATGTTTGAACCGAAGCATGTGGCGTTCCATTGCCTCTGCCTACCCCAATGGGAGACAGGCGTGACGATATAGATAGATAGATAGATTATAAGCCATATGAAAGTTTTTATCGGTTGTTATAGGCTAATTTCGGTTATAGCATTTATATGCATTTTAAAAGTTCGAGTCAGGAATAAAAAATCCGACATCTATTTGGGTTTACAAACCCAAGTAACAATTAAACTCACTACAAGATCAAGTATAATAATTGCTTTTAAAAAGAAATCTGGATACTCAAATTCATTTATTCATATAGATTACAAGGTAAAACTTACGACCGTAATTTTTTTACCACCAACATATTATATTACTTAGTTGAGAGTTAAGTAGAATACATGATTATGTATATTGGTGTACAATATTTGTTCACAAAATAGATCGATGCTTCGAAATACCGCCACTTCTCGCACAGGGAATGTGACTCACAGTTTAAATACAATATGATCAAAGAGCGAGAAACATTGCCGCCGCTAAGAGCTAGATTTAGTTCCGCTTGCTATTGACGAAGTTGACGAACTAACTGAAAGTTATATACATAACTCACGTGAATTTCTAAGAAGTAAAGAATACGAAGTTACGATCATGATGTATTAATATTGTTTCTTTCAGTTTTATTATGGGTCAGTTCATCAAATAATATAGAAGGCAAATATACAGCAACCATACGACAGTCGTCGTGAGATTTGATTTTTATACTGTGTAAGGATACAAGGCCATGGCAAACTTTATGGTTGATCATCGGTAATGAAGCGAGCGCTCAAGCGTATTTAATGTATCTATACATTTTATAGTTTATTGAAAAGAGGTTATATGCCAATTATATACTATACAGTGCCTCGTACCTACATTCATATAGAACATGAAGAAAAGAAGAGAGAAAGATAAACCTTTCTCACTCTTTTATTCTATTCTTCACTTACGCCACAAAGCTTATCATACAGCGTGTCCTTAATTTTGTTCCGATGTAACCGTAAGTGAGTTGCAAATACGCAGCCTGCCGTTCCGTTCAACAATCAACAAACTGATTACACAATAACGTCTACCCTGCATTTCTCAGTATTACCTTCACGCCTCCATAAATAATCGGCAGGATTTATGACTAAATGAGGAGACAAATGATATCTTTGTATAGATTTGTGAACGCGGTTGCTGTTTGCATAACATATTTGAGTTTTCTTCGAAAATATTTTGGTTGCGTGTTGATGTTCCGAAGGGGTAGGCAGAGGTGTAATATTACACCCACAGCTAGCCATGAATTTTTAGGTTCCACGTAATAGGGGGCGAGTCTATTGCTGTTACCGGGCACATCACCAGACTCCGTGCTGCTACTGAGAATTCAGAAACACCCAATAACTCTTTTGCCCGACCCGGGAATCGAACCTGGGACCTCCGATCAGAAGTCGCATACGCTATCCACTGGACCATGGAGGCAGTCTGTGATGTGATTGCCAATAAATTTATAAGTCGATCGGTTGTGAATTACATTAGGCACTTGTTTATCCTTCGCCTCTTGGACCAAGAGTCTTAAAGTAAGTAGAGCGTTCGAGGGCTTCCCACTAAAACCACCGCGATGTAAAGGTCTTAGCCCACTTAGTTCTCTGTGTGCTAAATGTTGCCAATGTAAAAAATACCTAAAGAGAAATACTTAAAGCTCATATTTGAATGATATTCTTTTGGTTGGGTGTGAGGCGAGTCGTGTAAGTGGGTTAAGACCTCAGATCAGAGAAGTCTGAGGTTAAGACCTTAAGTCGCCGTCCCGTAGCAGCAGGGCCACGTGAACCGCAGCTAGCTTATGCCGCCGCGACCCCATAATTGTCAATATGTACTCGTATTATCTTTCACACAATATTTAAAAAAGAGTTTATTTTTAGCCTTGCACAAAAGAAAGAAAGAAAGAAAAACTATTTATTTGTCACAGAACACACAAAAAGTTTAACATATAAAATAAAATATCGTAATCTGTGACAGATAGGTGCACACTCAGCTTTAAATGTTGCATTGTGGTAGTATCCACAATACAACGCTGGTATTCTGTGTGCACCTTAAATGCCGCACGGACGTTAATCAGCACAATAATAATTGAAAAGAAAAACAAAAAAAGACAAAGGTATGTAGCAAGTGAGTATTCTTTACACATTTTTATCTAAACGACAAAAAAATAAATACGTACACACAAACAGGATTAAAAACAGTAGTCATAAAAAAAAAAAAAAAATCTTTAACGGTCATGACCTGAAATTGATTATCATGAATTCCTGCCTGAAGACCTGCCTGTGTGAAGACCTGCCTGATCAAAACACAAAATTATGCTATATTGTATAATGTAGCTATTAATTTATGAAGCAAATCCATAATAAAGCTAAAGATCACAGAGAAGCCTAATGTCAAAAGTGTTCCTACTAATATAATTTTAAATAAGGAAACAATTCAACTAGTCGAATCAACCGTATTCTTAGGTGTAACTTTAGATTGTAAGCTTCAGTGGGGCGCCCAAATATCCTGTCTCGCAGTAAAACTTAGTTCTGCAGCGTTTGCAGTTAGAAAAGTTAGGGAATTCACAGATATAGATACTGCTAGACTAGTTTACTTTAGTTATTTTCACAGCGTAATGTCTTACGGAATAATGTTATGGGGTACAGCTGCTGATATACAGACTATTTTTGTCATTCAAAAGACAACTACGTACGTGCAATTTATAAGTTAGGTGCTAGAGATTCTTTACGTGATAAATTTAAAGAAGTAGATATATTGACAGTTGCATCGCAATATATATATGCTAATTTAATGTACATTAAGAAAAACTTAATTCTATACCGCAAAAATAGTGATTTGCACAAAGTGAACACAAGGAATAAGCATAAACTGGTGGGAACTAACTACCGTCTACATAAAGTTCAGAACTCATTTGCGGGGATTGGTATACGATTTTTCAACAAATTGCCTCTTGAAATAATGAATTTACCCATGCACAAATACAAACGGACAATTAAGAACTTTCTTTTACAAAGGGGTTATTACACTATTAAGGAATTTTTAAATGATAAGACACCGTGGGGATAGGCTTAGGCTTGTTTAACTCACGATTATTTTATTTACATGTTAAGTGGAGGTGCCTCATGAACACATGATTTTTGCAGGATTTGGATATTTTTATGATTTGTTGAATGTAGTTTAACATTATTTATCCCTGATCATATCATTGTTCACTCGTCACCTTCACAAAATTCTTTCTAAATTTGCATTCCTTCACGCGTTCCACTAACTTATGTTAATAATAACAATCTGGAAAATGGAGGTAATTGGCGGTCATGGTCAGTATACCAATAGCTTGTTTCTTACTGCTGGTTCGTATACCGTTGTCGTCATGCTCACTAAAAGGTCATTTCTTGTGGTGGCGTCGTGTGTCGGGTCATCCCTGTCCCTCTAATATGGCGAGAGGGATGATGGCTGGCACATGCGTCATACTCGTGAACGGGTGCTACTTGCGATGACTGGTCGATGACGGTCTTGCGGGCTGGTATTAGATTTTAATATTTAACTGCATCATTTCCATCATGGTTCTAATCACTTTCGCGGATTGCCTGCATTATTAGGTATATGTAATGTAAGTGGATGCTCCTGTTTCACCATGTCTATTCTGAGGAGGCTAACCAAAAGTATTATGCTTGAGTATTATTATGTACAGTACAAATATACAAGTGATATAGAAGGTGTAACAGTTGCAGCACCTTACAAAATGTAAATTGTGTATTATGCAAAACCTGGCGATAAAAAAGCGTGACCGTGAGTTTTATTGCCCGTTCTTTCTCATGGTTCTACCTATTGCTTTGCGAACGTGGCAGTAAATGTAAATGTAGAGTCTATAAGTAATTATTGTATAAATTTATTATTTTGACGTTCATAAGCGTCACATTGTGACCCAAATGAATAAAGGATTTTGAATTTGAATTTAAGAACTCAATTGGGTTTAATATTCTGAGAGAATATAAACCCACTAATCTAAGAAAGCACTTCAAAACACCCTAACATGTAATTCGTACAAACTTCAAATATATGGCTTTACGTTTCATACTAAATGTTAATTCATTAATTTCATTCCTAAAACAGCCACGAATGCTTTCACATATAAGGTCCTTACTTATTAATGTGCATCAAAGTCGAACTCATAACGCTTCATACTGGAATGAGCCAGCCTTATTACTTTAACGGTACAACTTGAGCTGCCAGTATTCCAACAAAAACATTTCTTCAACCCAACAATATTATTGTAATTGTTGTACTCTTACATAAACATTCGAAAAAAAAATAGAATGTTATCACACATTAGGAATGAGTAATAAACTTGCTGACCCGTTCTTACATAGGGGTTGTTTAGTTAATTCATGACTTTTTAATTTCATTACATCCGTCGCGCTTTAAGCAGATTAAACACAAATTGAACGAGTTGTGATCGTGGAACTGTATTTGGTGAAGTAAATATTTTTTGTTAGGGTGTTCTGTTTAATGGGCCGACGACATGTGGCGCGGTGGGGCGGGGGCGGGGGCGAGGGATTAACTGTTATAACATCGGTCCAGCCACGACATATGGAAAACTTGTCGCTGATACGTCACGTGACCCCGTGTAATTTTACACACACACATGCACGCAAACACGCACGCACACACACATGTTATATACATATGTACTCGTATAGATGAGAATATGTTCACAGACTTGCTCGTTATTCTGACATCAGCCACAACGCTTGTAATTTACGATAATTGTAATTAACTAACAAAAAAATGTCTTTAACAAATAAAATCCCTTAAGAAGTTCCGCCCCAATCTGATTTTTTAATTATTTATAAGTAATTCATGAATTCAGACGTAAATTAAAAAAGTAGAGTGGTTATTTGCTTACTAAATTACTATTTAGTGTCACAATTTACATGCTGAAGATAAACGAGATAAATTGTAGAAATAATTTTATTATAAAAACACAATCGCATTGTTTGCTGTTTAAAATTTAATTTGTATGCAAACAAGGGGTAAATAATATGAGCATCCCTTGTTCATTAACAGCGAGGCAGCAAATTATCCTATGTACAATGTCGTTCAGTATTTCAGCATATCATCCTCCACTTGCATAAACTTCTAATGTATATTGTGGCCGTCAAGTCTGTATGTTCAATTTACGTAGAACAGCACGCAATTGCGAGGATTGCACCTAAATTAGGCTTTACCATTCACATGAATGGCTGAGCGAGTCAATTATACGAGTATGGCGGCCATACGCGGCGGAGAGGCGCGCCAGAGCCGAGCGGGTGCACGCAATAAAACGTCCACCGACGCTCGTTCTTGATCACTTTGATCGGCCCGGATGTCACAGTCGTTTCCAACTGTTTCGCCAAACTCTCCACCAATAAATACAGCTTAATTTTAGAATATTTAGCTCCACAGGACCCTCGATTAATAGCTCTATAAATTTATCCTCAACTTGTTTATTGCTATACAAATGTAACATCTCACACGCCCGGAACAACTCCTGAATAAAATGAGACATTGTATGAAAAAGAATAATATGGAACTATGCCTTGTCGTGCTACAGAGCCATAACGATTTTACTTTGATAGTTTCTTTATGGAATCGTCGGTAAATATACTGTATTTATAAATGGTGGATGATGTATCCGTTTATTAACCAAATTCGTATTATGGTACACCTCGTTAAAAACGCAACAATTATTTTGGATAACCTAATAAAAAACCCCTTTATAAAGTAAACTCTAAGATCGAATAACAAACTTAAAGAACAGTTTAAATAAAGAATACAACGACAAATTCAATTAAGCCTAGTCGACATTCAGGGAATCCAATGAATGCCTACACCAATTATTTGGATCGTTAAATTTAACTTTGACTGTGTCATTAATTAGCGACAAAAAGTTTGTGTGGAGCTGTATTTTTCAGGGGCTTAGATATAAATTGTAGTACGGAGTATAAATAGATTGTTTATCGGGTGATGCATTGTGTGGCGGCGAGCGGTGCGGCGCGCGCTCGTGTACAGCGCAGATGTCGAACCCGCACTCATTTGCGACAATCGCCGCTGCCATTGACGACTGATTGCTTAATTGCTTCGTTTAATCAATTGACCGCTTGAGAAACGCACTCCCGCCCCACGGACGCTACTCGGTTATTAGTAAACTGCTCGCGCTCAATAAATCCTCAGGCTAAACGACATTTTTAGTAACCAATCCGTTGACATCCACCCACTGCTATTAAAATCTAATACAATTTGTACTGAGGAATTTGAGAGCGGCTACCGCATGTAAATTGATCAAGTCTCACCGGCTACCCT
The DNA here is from genome assembly GCA_944739405.2 of Euclidia mi. NCBI lineage: Eukaryota > Metazoa > Arthropoda > Insecta > Lepidoptera > Erebidae > Euclidia > Euclidia mi. The sequence goes on from OX123183.2 coordinate 46,806,426, forward strand.
CTGTCACCTGAAATTGATGAGCGGATTTGTTTGACTGTACAACAATCGTTTGGCTTGGACTTATTCTTCAATAAGACTACAGCTGTATGGATTTCACTGTGATTTTAGTGATTTCTTTACTATTGCGAAGACTAAGCTGCTAAATTCAAAATTAAAATTTTAATAATACAGATATTTCTTTAGAGAACGTGGTCACGATTTATTTCTAAGACATCGTGCAAACGCTTTCTCTTTTTTCCAGGATGATAAAAGTATAAGCGAGCATGAAAATGTTCTGAATAAAATAATTCAGAGCTCTGCTTCCTTGTCCTTTATTCACCTTCTCTACCTGAATAACTTGAAGTTTCCTGACGTAAGCAAGTAGGTGGTTTGTGGGTTCAAATCAATCAACCTGCATCAGACGTCCACTGGTAAATCTCCCAATCTATCTCGACTAAGAATAGACCACAATATTGTGTGGGCGTCGGTGCCACCTACCCATCAAAGAAGAATAAATGCGCGCGGTGAACTAAAATGATCTATTCCGTCACTTTTTAGATCAAAAGAGCAGAGTTCATTGCCATAGTTTACATTCATAATATTCACTTTTTGGGATGTCATTTCTATTCTTTCGTTGTGTTTTGAAGGTGGATAAATAATTTATAAGTGATCTCTAGAGTTCATCCGTATCTGTGAGATTTTTATGATATTCGTAGCGTCAAACACCGTCAATTGTTTTCACTGACAGTTGTCTGTTATTTCATTTCGAACTTTCATTGTTTGTATGGCTTTTCATTACACAAGGATATTCGGTGTATTGCCAATTTGACGAACAGGTAACAGCCGTTTGAAGCAAGAAACATAAAAGTGATTTCAATATAAAATGTTAATTTAGCTTTGACTTTTAACTGCATGTATGGCATAGTATCATAGTCGTTTAAGAGATCTCCTAGTTTAGAATTGCACTGTCTGTTGTGGGTTCGATCCCCCTATGAGAAACACGCTTTGTGTGATACACAAACCGTTATTTTGAATCTAGGTATATCTTCTTTATATCCGTGGATTGAATGTTTGTAAATGTGAAGTCCCTCGCGACATATTATTTATGTATAGAGCGGGATTAACAAAACATGTTTCGCTCACAAGTCAGAACTGACGGTTCTTATAGAGGGCCAAGGAATCCGAAGAAAGTGAAATAGTTTTTATTACAATTAGTTAGAGATGCATAGTTTTGATATCAGTTTAGCACTTTTGCAAGAATAGATCCATAACTTGAAAACTACCCGATGCCATCGATAGTAAAATATCAACACCTTTTTCTACCTAGGAATCAAAATTAAACCACTCACGATGAACAATAAACAAACGCAAACTTATACAAGACCAACGAAATATTCTACAGAACAATAAGCTTAGCCAAAGTAAAACTAGGCAGCTTATAATGAGTGAACAAAAGTGGTAAGTAAAATAAAAGGCATTCACTTAGAGCGTACTATTCAAAATATTTACTTCGCCTCTGATTGCATTTCAGTTGTTCCAAGCTTTCACTAGCCGAACGGTTGGCTGAACTTGGACTTCGGAACTTTCATGAATTATCCAAGTCCGTCTCGTTATCCATACAGTACTACTAGTTACTACAACACCTAGGGCTGCCTACGCCCAAACTACATATATTAACAGTATACCTAATATTTTATTTTATTGACTGCATGTTGTCTCACCTGTAGCAATAAAGATATCTTTCTTTCTTTTTTAAAGAGTCAAGTCTTTTCTTCCTATACGATTTTTTTTTATTTTTAACCAACTTCAAAAAAGAGGAGGTCCTCAACGCGCTTGGTGTAATTATATTTGTGTAATTGTACACCGATTACTCCTTACATTATCAAATGCATAACAATACAGCTAGACTAAACAATCAATAAACTTTTATATTACTACTAAATGAGCCCGCGGTTACACCCGCGTTATTTAAGACTACTGCTCTGCTCCCGTAGCTCATAGCGTGATGTTATATAGCCTATAGCCTTCCTCGGTAAATGGGCTATCTAACACTGAAAGATTTTTTCAAATCGGACCAGTAGCTTGTGAGATAAGCGCGTTCAACCAAACAAAGAACAAACTCTTCAGCTTTACATATTAGTATAAGATTCCTGTCACTTGGCTAGCGTAGTGGTCTATGACCTAAACCTTCTTTTAGTAAGAAGAGGCCCGCAACCAGTAGTGGAACAGTTTGTATACAGAGCTGACGTTAGCAATACTATTTAGTTTAATACGTTCAATCTTTGCAGCAAAATTTTACTATTGTATTTAAAGATGTCATGATACAATCGTTTAAAGCTGGGTGACTTTATTGAAACAACGCACGCAACGAATATTGTGACTCAGAGCTATTGTAGTGTGTGCACACAATTTGTTTGTTTTGTGGGCTGTCTTATACATGGTGCTTATATTTTGTAGCTATCTGTATTATATTGCGTCAATTTTATATATGATTCTAATACAGGTTAGCCTATCAGGGGCCCAATTCTACTAAATAAATATAGTTTCGATATCATGTCAGTGTCATACTAACGTCACAAAAAGCGTCTTCTTCTAAATTATCTGTAAATGAACGAAGTTTTAACGAGATCGTAAATTGAAACAAGTGTCAAAATATGTGTCAACGACGAACTGTTAATTTCAAATTATACGATAATGACATTATTTTATCAGAATACCGCTTCTGAGTCCATTCGAAATATAATATCAATGTCATATAAAAATAGGAGAATTGGCCCCAAGATTGCGTAGGTTCGAGCCACTTAAATAGAAACTTCAAGCAAATTAACTGTTGTGCAGCTTCTTATGCCTATATTCTCAAAAAGTTTGACAACACGATTGTACTAACAGTTATAGTTCTGTAACCCCTCCACCTATTTTATCTTTTACGATCGGACTGGCAACGGTAACCCAATGGGAACGAAGTTGGAGAACCCTTGAGGACTCTTGAAGGCAATTCTTGTGCCCTAAACTTAAGTTTAAGTCTACGGTCTTTAAAGTGCATTATGTTTTTGTACTTTGAAAGCTAATTTCTCAATCTTGCTCATTGACTCACATATTAGTAAATGGTTCTGTCTCTTTTAAGTAATAATGACTTTGTTAATAAATTAGTTATTGTCAAATTTATATTTGTCACTGACCAAGTTGTCTCAGGTTTGGAATACCGAATCAAGTAACGTATTGTTCTATAACATTAAGTGTAAAATATTGATTACCATGCATTTCTTGCGAGGTAACATACACCACCGAACTCCCTGATACAGTCGGTATCAACTATTTGGTTTTCTCTTAAAAATGTCGATGAATGGCTTATTTTTTAGATGAAAGTTCAAAACATATCTTACGATTACATCATAATTCATCATTCAATTGTATTCTCTCCACTTGTAAAGTGGATATCGAATTCAAGATGTCTCCAACGGGTAGTGGTGAGACACAACAGAATTAAAAATAAATTTCAAATCAAATCATTTATTGCAAAACTAAGTGTACATGGTGATGGCATACTGGTATGTGCTTAAGACTTAGTTAGCGCCTTTTACAAGCATAGCAATATTGAGAGCTGACTAGCAATTATAATGTAGTAAGTAGGAAACATTGTTATAATTGTTGTATAGGTACAGTTAATAGACAACTATTATAGAGGTAATCCATAGTACAATTAATTGAAGATTATATAAAATTAACGAAATTAGGAATGGATATATACATTTCAAATAATTATTTGCATTTGCAATATAATTAAACAACAGTAGTTTTATTAACTATATACTTTATATACAAAAACGTGAACATAATTGAGCTTAATAAGGACATAACGAGCATAAAAGTTTAATATCTGAAAAAATACTGTTCTGAGTTTCCTGACTTAATTGCTTTATAAATGGCGAAATATTTTCTTTCACAATTAACACATTTTATTATTGCCTAGTTATCTAATAAAACACTTTATTAAGACAATCAATCAGAAGCCATCGCTGCAATACTTCATATTAACGAACGCTTTGCATTTTATTTTTTTGACGCTTTTGTGAAAAGATATATTCACAGGAAATATTACGGCCTGTAACAATTTACAAAGGTGTTGAACCAGCTTAGAAAAATACGTTACACCCTAATTTTTACCTAAAAACTTTGTAGGGTGTCGCAGCTGAAGAATAAAGTGGAAAACTGTTACTAAGCTTCAGGTCAGTATATTGGTTATCTGCAATTATTAATAGGTAATATAGATAGATATATAGATAGATTAACACTTTATTGTACATCAGTAAACATAAGGATAAGATAAGATATCGCAAAATGCGATCTCTTCCAGACTACCTAGTTTGAAATACAATTTATGTAAGAACAATAGTGTGGGTTACGGTGTACCATGAGCAACAGTGTCATAAATAGGAAAATAATACTACATAATATACAAAGAGTTTAAAAGCGCACGGGGTGTTAGACTGTTTGCTTTCTCAAAAAACACACTTCGGCCCTTATAACCAATTATCTATACATCTAACAAAGAAAACTCAGTTCTTGGTGAACATTTTCAATGTGTGCAATTTTCAAAGTATCCTTATACGATTCAAGTGCATCCGTATGTAACAATTAAACCGTCGCCTGAATTCCATTTATAACGCTTACTCTCCGATGTTTATCAGATCGATATTACACTCAAATACATTCTCTCGTCAATTGATTCAACTATTTCTGGAGTCACTGTTCATTAATCCATGCTCGCCGCTACCAAACAAGTATTGATCAACCAAGTGTACCTATATTGTGCCATTTATTTACAAACAAAATCGCTTAACAAATACAAGTAATACTCATCAAATACTCATTTTTAATGAGAGAGAGACTACTCAACAATTATCGATCTACCGAACATGTGATAATTTTGAAATAGGTAAACAATGACTGGTGTTAAATTTTGATATGCCAATGCATATTCAAATTTGCTAACTAAAAGTTTCTCAAAAATCGCTGAAGCACGAGTCCATAATGTAGATCTGAAATGAAAAAATAGCGCATGCGACGTCCCTTAACTGATCAAACTGAAAGCTGTTGGATGCAGACGATCAAAACGAAAAATCGATTGTAGACATATACAACAAACTAATACATACACTGGTCCGGTGGATACGTTTACATAGTTTCGATTGGGTTGAGAAATTATAGGATTGATGAAATTTTGTGTTGAAGCCATTTGGGCGAATCTGATAACAGATAAAGTAAAGATTCATCTTTAACTGAATCTTTTGGTAAAGTGAGGTGATTCTATAAGGTCGTATTTATTCTGTTCGTGCATACATACGTAGAATATTTATATCTTTATCTTGTTAAGAGACTTCGCGCAGGTCGCTACTAATTAACAGTATGTGAAACCGAATCTCCGGCTGCCGACGGTAATCTCCTGAGCTTCTATGTAATCTATAATACGACTCCAATTAACACATGGAAAATGGAAATTGATATACGTTTTATATTATAGGAAATAGAATGTTGAAGACGGATAGGTAATTTCAATTGTATTTCTACATAACACTCTATTTATAGACAGAGACTGCCCCCGTGGTCCAGTGGATAGCGTATGCGACTGCTGATCGGAGGTCCCGGGTTCGATTCCCGGGTCAGGCAAAAGTGTAACTGGGTTTTCTGAATTCTCAGTAGCAGCACGGAGTCTGGTGATGTACCCGGTAACGGCAATAGGCTCGCCTCCTATTATGTGGGACCTAAAAATTAATGGCGAAATGTGGGTGTCATATAACACCCCTGTCTTCCCCTTCGGGAATACAGGCGTGAGTCTATAAAAAAAATATAGACAGAAAAATAATTACCTAAAGGCCTAGCTAGACTGGAGACTAATATGATTACCGTTCTTTGAAACCTTCTGAGAATTACCACTTCAGCTTTGATGATTTGTTTTCAATGTGGAAATCGGAAGCTCTCAGCACCACTGAGCAAGTTTTTTTTTTAATCTGGGATCATAAATCGAAATAAATGATAGCACCAAGCGTCACTTTTTGATTGATTTTGATTTAGTTTCTTCTTTGATTTGATTCAGTCGAAAACCACGATATAAAGCAAGTTCACGTGAAAACACTATACATATTTGACCCGAGGCTGAAGCATGGAAGGTCAAAAGCTAAGCTCATACAGAATTGCATGCCGCGCAACTTTGCACAAGGTAGAGCAACACGATTGCTTGTCACTGTTTACGCACTTCTATAATAAGCTATACTTACAAAAAAAGCTAAACTGCTAAACGCTTAGTCTTAGCTTGCTATTGTCTTCCAACAGATTCATATCAGGAGAAGTAATTATGTCTGACAGAATGCTTGTTGAATACAATTGTTTTGAATACACGCCACTGCTACCTAGTATATTTAAAACCAACTATTCTCTTGTTCACCTACACGCTACCGCAGTCAAACAAAAATCGCAGATGCATGACCCATATAAACTTTGTAGTGCAAAAGTCGGCAAACTGCTTCTTTATGTTGCAAAACTAACAACTGTATGGTCAAGCTCATAATAATTTAAAACGCATCGTGTGTGCTCTACCACTTAAGTTTCAAACATGAGTTAGCTCCCTCAGGCACAAAGAAATATCAATATAAATTTAAACTACCTTTTACTTCTATAATATTGCACTGCATGGTTGGCGTAGGGGTTCAAGTGACCGACCGTGTTGTTCGTTCGATTTATACAGGAAACAATAATTTGTGTGATCCATAAATTGTTGTTATGGGTCTGAGTGTATTTTGTATCCGTAGATTGAAAGTATGTAATGTCTCCCGTGACGTAAGATTTACATACATACATACATACATATACTCACGCCTTTTTCCCGTCGGGGTAGGCAGAGACAACAGAACGCCACTTGCTCCTATCCTTACAAACCTCACGCGCTTCCTCTACACTCATTACTCTTTTCATACATGCTCGCCGGTTGCGGGTACTTCGGACCTTTCCGTTTCTAAGGATGTCTCCAATTTGGTCGAAGAATGTCCGCCGAGGTCTGCCGCGACCGACTTGCCCACACACATTTGCCTTATATATCTGATTCGTCATTCTTTCTACACTCATTCGCTCCACGTGTCCAAACCACCTAAGCATTCCTTTCTCAATCCTTGTCACCACATCTTCTTTCAGTCCACTGCTCTTTCGTATAGTTGCATTCGGAATTCTGTCAATCAGTCTTACCCCACACATACTACGCAGTGATCGCATCTCAACTGCGTTAATTCTACTTTCATGCTTTTTCTGCCAAACCCAGCTCTCACTTCCATACATCAACGTGGGGACAAGCACTCCATTGTGAACCGCCAATCGTGCCTCTTTTGGCACCGTCTGACCGTTCATAAACGCCCACAGTGCTCCATTTACACGATTTCCCGCAGTCACTCTCCTTTCAATGTCTCCCTCACATCTTCCGTCCCTTGTAAATACGCTACCCAAATATACAAATTCCTTTACTTGCTCTACAGTTTCACCTCCAATCGTAATATTACACTCAGTCACACTTTCATCTTTTTCAAACACCATCACTTTCGTCTTTCGTGCATTAACTTTCATACCTTTCGCTTTAAAGCTCTTGTTCATGCAGTCCATCATGTCTTGCAACTCATTCGCCGATGATGCAAGAATGACTTGATCATCGGCATATAAGAGGCACTTAACACGCACTCCTACCATATCGATCCCGCATTCAGTTTCTCTCATATCATTCATGCAGCTATCCATGAATACGTTGAACAATCAGGGCGAGGCTGCACACCCTTGTCTGACACCTTGGGAGATGTCAAACCAGTCCGAATAGGCACCATTGATTCGGACACAGGCTCTAGAACCCCTATACAGGGTTTTCAGAGCCCTTATTATAAAGTTGTCTACCCCATACATGGATAACACCTTCCATAATTCCTTTCTATTCACCCTATCATAAGCCTAGTAAGATTTACTATGATTGTAAATTTTGAATAACCCAAAATGTTAATCAACCATACAAAATACTAAACAAATTGGAAAAATATAAAAAAACATTGCTCTCTTTTAATATCTACAAAGACACTTAATTTATTCTCAGAAACGAAAGGAAAGCTCCTTTCAGAAAATTATTGACATTTTAACTTAGTACCATGACAACGTGTGTTTTATTTTAAGGTTATTGCTACTCTATATAGATTGCAAAACAATTAATCTTTAAACTGAAAAATCTTTAGGTGTATGCCTATGCTGTACATAGCAAGGTACCAAAAATAAATAAGTAGCGTTTACACCACATAAAATCCCAACTTATTCTTTACACCTTACATTATCCTATTTCATTAAATAGCCAAAATTACACTTTCGAAACTTTGTGTGAAAAGCCATGGAGCATAAGCGTTCTTCAAACCAGAAAGTGATTTATTCAACCTTGTACATTTTCGTGAAACATTTTTCGAGCAATATAATGAAATTCAAATAGCTGTGGTATAGACACAGTAATATCCAACGGTTACTGTTAGACTAAGAAGAGTTCTGCAGGTGGCGCAAACAACGAAACTTTTGCAGCTGTAGTTTAAGATCACGGAACAGTAAGAAAACAAACGGATGGAAATGGCAGTAGCCACCGACGCGAAATAATTTCAACTGGCCAACTTATAGGAAGAAGCTGCTTTCCATAGCAGCGAATGTCAACGATATCGCCACTTACATACAATAATCCGACTTGGAATGTAAGTGCGGATAAAAACCACTCCAACTGTGTTACTTACTCCAGAGTGGATCAGAATAATCGCTTTTTTCTTTGGCTATGATCTTTTAAACAGTTACATCGCCTAGTCGCCTGAACATCTCGATTTCTTTAATGAAGTCATCTGTGCCTCATTTCAGGTATTTTATGTTCTATCAGAGGTGACAGAGGAGTTTATTAACTGTTATCAGTATTAAATAATAACCGTGCATGGTTAAACATCCGTTATTTATTTTCTTACTGTCGCGCATCAAATTAATGTTACCTTTATTTCATACAACTCTATAGGCAATGAGCCACGCAGTCCGCGACTTCAAAAGAAGCAAACCCAAGTCAATCATCTTGATCCATTATGATAACATTTTAGTACCATATAAATACAAATTATAACTACCTACTCAGCCCGAGATAGCACAATTCGCGTAATTTGTTATGAACTGCCCACAATCGTGCCACGCGTTTCGCAGAAGTATTCTTCTGTGTCTAGCACAGACGGCGAGCTTATTATAATAGAAGCTGGTCTTATAATTTGTATCTACTTGAAATGACTTCCATTCACGTTACAACTGAGTTAAATTCATACAATTAAAATAGTTTCAATTCTTCTGCCCTTGTTTCAGAAATACTTTTTTAAGAATATGCATTTTAGAATTTTCATTTGGCATATCATTGCCAACGTTGTTACTTTTATAAATTCATTTGAAAGTAGATAGGTAAGACTAATAAATTGTGGTTAAAGTAAGAACATTTGAAAATTATGCTAACTTTCTACTGATCCTGTATTATTTATGAAATACGAGGAAAGAATTCGTCTGAAGATTAATTGTTAACTGTAATTAAATTTCTTGTTGCTATAAGCAAATTAATTTATTTAGGAAAGATACTTATACATTAATATCCAATAAAATATATACAAATGAAGAACACAAATTCCTGAAAAACTGTGCTAGTGCCAGAAAAAATTGAATATTCATCATATAATTAATGCTATGGCTACGATAGCCCAATGGAGAGAGTAACAGACTACTACTCAGAGGGTTCCAATCAATGGCGTGCACCACTGACTTTCGAAGTTAAGCACGTATCAAATTGTTAACTGTCGCTTGCTTAAAAGCGATGAAGGAATTCATCGTGAGGAAACCTGAATGTATGAGTTCTCGAAGTCTACCATCCCGCTCTTGCCCAGTAAGGTCACTGTGGCCTTCTCATAATGAGAAGCGGCCCGTGCCTGCAGTGGGGAAGTTCGTATGCAGGTCTTATGATGACGAATTATTACTGTTAGCATATTTATATGTATATACTAGTCAATAATTGCTGCAGCATTGGGCATTGATCAAATAGCATCCTCAAAATATTACAGCCCTCATATGTAGCGTTTTCTACATATTTATCTATGCAATACTTGAATGCACAAACCACACAACTAGTGAGTCGAAATGACCGCAATTGAAGCAAACATTATTATTGCATAGCTGTTACAATTAGCTGAGCCGTACGGTATATACGGGCCGTACCTACTCATCTACTAAACCTGTTTAAATCTACTAAATAAACCGCATTTACAGAATGAAAAGTTTATTCGCTTCTAACCACGTAAAATAATACCGCAGAACTCTCAAAAGTCTACACAACTTACTACGGTTTTTGAATTTAAATTTAGATAGAATTCAGTCGAAACGCTTTCGCTATGATATTTAGTTTTATACCTTTCATAATTTTACTTTATTCGAATTTTGTACGTGCCACGGCTACGAGTATCAGGTTCGTATAAATTATACAAGAGTATGACATTAATTCGTTATAAACGACATTCAAGTTAAATCAGAAATTCAGTAATTACAGATTTCAAAAATTTTGTGGTTATAAATTATTTTTATTGAAATCGTAATACTGTCATGTTTATTTAAATGTAAATTTGTTTAATTATAATTTATTTAATGTATCGGTGTTGGTTGTTAACTTAGGTTTGGGCTGAGCTTGCAGATTATAAGGCTTCTGATTTGATGCCCAGGACGGTAGAAATCTCCCTACTGTGGGATCTCCACCTTGTCGTGATGGGGGGGCTCAGTAACCGTGGCTTGTACACCCACGGTGAAGCTAAGCGGGATCCCGGGAGTAGATGCTCCACGTGGGCTTGGGTGAGGCCTGCGCAGGAAGCTTCCGAGGATGCGGGTGCGGTGGACAGTTCCGTCTGTCCCTCGCAGTCGGTCGCGGTCTCGGGAGGAGAGGTCTGTCGGTGTCGCGTTGACGCGCGCCCTTTCTCCCGCAACCAAATGGGGACGTAACATTTGTTGCGTTGTGGTGGGACCGCAGAGGAAGAGGAAATGAGGTATTGTTAGGTTGCCGTCTTCCCTATACTCTGCGGCCGCTGGGTGTTTTGGCGGCGGAGACCAACACCTTCATCCGCCGCCAAGGAGGTTGTGGCCTTCGGGCTATCCGCCGGGTTGCCAGGGTAGAATACTAACGCGACCCCCTGGCGCCCCCAATGGCGTGTAAATGATAAGGAATGGCGTGAAAGTATGCGCTGTGGTTTTAGTGGGTATTACGGCCTTGCACTCCAGCCGTCGAGTGCCACATACCCCCGCTTATCGTTTTGCGGGGGATATGCGTAAATGCATTTCCACAGCGAGTAAAAAAAGGATAAATAAGGCTTCAGTCATTCATATCATTCGTGTCATAAAACGATTAATGAAGAAAGCAAGGCGGCCATACCCTGGCTTGACTTGTCATTCGCAATAGATCGGTAAGGTCAAGCAACTTGTTGTGGCACATCAGAGCGCTAGCGTGCCTTTGGCATGTATCCGACGAAAAAGATAATCCTACAGATTATCAACAAATTGAAAATAATAACTTTAGCATATCGCACTTTACCGTGAATCAAATATTTTCTTTTATGAAATCAAACGAAAAAAGGCGGTGATGGCCTAGTGGTATACGTAACGGACTACCGAGACGATGGTTTCGGGTTCAATCCCCAGGTACCCCGGGCACACACCTCTGACTTTTGTCCTGCCTGTATCCATTTGTTTTTTAGCAAATGATTGATAATGAGTCAATAAAAGTAGGTGATGTTATCGACGGTTGAAAGGCTAATTGGTACAAGCGAAATTTTTTGCGATATTGAGTTATATACATATTCGGAATTAGCAAATTTTTCTCCGTCGTTTGAGTCAGGTTTCAATTTTTTTTATTACTTTTATGGCGCTTAGCACCTACAGCAAAACAGACCTCATTTTTAAGCTAATTGATCTATACGACACAATGAGGACTCGATGACTTAGGCTATTTTGATTTTTCGAACTTTAGTATCTTCTTGGGTTTACGCGAATGTTACACATTGAAATTAAACTACAGTTTACGGATTTTATCGCGATGTATTGGTTTCACTAAGTTATTACATTTGAAACTAATGATCTAGAAACTATATTTTTAATTTATTACTAGCCGACGTTTCGAATTCTTTACAGAATTCATGTTCACGGCAGACTGAGGTGATATTTGTCTTTTTCCTGAATGTATAAGTTATCTCAAAGTACCCGAACATTTTTCATCTACTGGTGTTACTATTTACGCAGAATGAGCTCACAGTGTCCTTAGGTCTTCTGGTGACTTTGTCCTTCTTGGGTTTCATTAGCCTTATGACAGGGTCCCAAGCTGGAGGAACATTCCAACCATCTTCCCTATTGAAATTAGGGTGTTTTTTAATTTCAATAGCCTCTCGTATCATCCTTGGAAGAAAACGGTGTTCTTTTGCGAGTATCTGTGGTTCATCAAATCGCAGGTAGTGGTTGGGTCCCTGTTCCACATGTTCACACACAGCAGACTTTGTTGAGCGTTTATGTTTTATGTCAGCTATATGTTCTTTGAGTCGAATGCCTATGCTTCTCTTGGTTTGTCCAATGTATGAGAGCCCACATTCACAGTCAATTTTGTAGACACCGGCCTCTTGCAAGGGTAACTGACACTTGACAGATGGTAATAATTGACTGATCTTCGTTGGCGGCTTGTAGTAAGTTTTGATAGAAGCTCGCTTCAAGATGTAGCCAATTTTGTCGGTCACGCCCTTGATGTATGGGAGGACAGCAGGTTGTCTTTCTACTGTGGCTGGTTTTTCTTTCTTCTGGGATCTGTGACAGTGGCGCGGCGGTCGGAGCTTGTTGTCTTGCAGAACTTGCCTGACATGTTGAAGCTCAGCGTCCAGGTGTTTCTTGTCACAGATCCCGCGGGCTCTCTGAAACAGAGACATTCCTACAGTAGCTAACTGTTTAGGATGGTGGTGAGATTCACCGTTTAAGTACCTATTTGTATGGGTCTTTTTCCTATACACAGTATGGCTTAAGGAGTTGTTTTTATTCCTGATGACAAGTACATCTAAGAAAGCTAAAGAATTGTTTGCCTCTAATTCCATTGTGAATTGTATTTGGTTATTGATAGAATTAAGATGGTTTAGGAAAGCATTAACACTATCTGTTGGTAAAATTGTGAAGGTGTCATCTACATACCGCTTGTAGAACCTCGGTGTGATGGTGGCAGTCTGCAGGGCTCGCGCCTCGAAGTCCTCCATGAAGATGTCAGCGACAACAGGCGATACTGGAGAGCCCATTGCTACACCATCTACTTGTATGTAGTATTTCTTGTCCCATAACAGATAGCCCGTTGTCAGGCAGTGTTTGAGTATTTCTGCATATTCCTCAGGCATGTTGTTTTCTGTCAGCTTCCTTCTAGTAATTTCTACACAGTCATGTACTGGTATGCATGTGAATAGTGACTGTATATCAAAACTAACCATAGTTTCCTTGTCAGAGAGATGTAGGTGTTTGATTTCACTGACAAAATGGTAGGAATCTTTCACATGTGCTCTCGTATTGCCTCTGAGCGGTGAGAGAATCTTTGCCATGTGTTGAGCCAGTCTGTAAGTTGGTGCGCCTATCTGACTAACTATCGGGCGCAGAGGAGCGTTTTCCTTGTGTATTTTCGGTAGCCCATACATTTGAGGAGGTTTTACACACGATGGTATTAAATATTTCACGTCCAAATTAAGTTTTTCGGAGTATTTCTTAACAATATCACAAGTTTGTTTGAGTATTTTGTTCGTAGGGTCTGACTTAACCAACTTGTAGGTACTTTCATCCGACAAAAGATGTTCCATTTTTTGTTTATACTCGGACGTGTCCATCACTACCGTTGCATTTCCTTTATCTGCTCGGAGTACTGTAAGTTCAGGCCTAGCTTGTAACTTCTTCAGTGCGAGATATTCGGTCTTTGGTAGATTCCTTGCCGGCACTTTCGATTGACGTAATACAGCAGAAACGTCCTGTCGTATGGCCTCGAAATCTTCCTTACTCACATTGTTCTTCACTAGGCAATCCTCAACGTTGCAAATAATGGTTTCATACGGTATTCTTGATGGAGTTATCGCGTAATTTAAACCTCTCGTAAGCACTTTCTCGGTATTTTGATCTAACATGTGTTTTGACAGATTGACAACTGTTTGTCTATGGGCGGACGATAGCGTGTGATTGGTCCGTGCGAAAACGTTCTGTTTCATGTTGTACTGGTCATTTGATTTTTGTTGTAATTTTTCAAATTTTTGAATTTTGTTACGTTTACACGCATAATATTTTGATGTTTCTCTATTGTTTATTGCATCTATGCATTGTTTAAAATCAAATGAAGTTATCAATCTGTATATTTCGTTAGATAAATTCTCAACATTTCTATTTATTCTGCGTAAGTCAGCTCGGTGTTCATGGATCTTTTGTATGAGTAACTTATGACTTGCCTGTTTTAAGATCTTAGCGCTCCCACGTATGTCCTTCTTGGCTGATATCTTGCAGCATGTAGGGATGAGATCGTGATCTCGGCATCTCTTCAAGAAATTTAAAGATGTTATGTATCTTGCGCGCTTGGTTTGTAGATCTTCTAACCGGCGTATTTTTGTTGCTGTTTCCAGTCCGTACTGGTTCACATAGTATCTTCTTGGGTTTACGCGAATGTTACACATTGAAATTAAACTACAGTTTACGGATTTTATCGCGATGTATTGGTTTCACTAAGTTATTACATTTGAAACTAATGATCTAGAAACTATATTTTTAATTTATTACTAGCCGACGTTTCGAATTCTTTACAGAATTCATGTTCACGGCAGACTGAGGTGATATTTGTCTTTTTCCTGAATGTATAAGTTATCTCAAAGTACCCGAACATTTTTCATCTACTGGTGTTACTATTTACGCAGAATGAGCTCACAGTGTCCTTAGGTCTTCTGGTGACTTTGTCCTTCTTGGGTTTCATTAGCCTTATGACAGGGTCCCAAGCTGGAGGAACATTCCAACCATCTTCCCTATTGAAATTAGGGTGTTTTTTAATTTCAATAGCCTCTCGTATCATCCTTGGAAGAAAACGGTGTTCTTTTGCGAGTATCTGTGGTTCATCAAATCGCAGGTAGTGGTTGGGTCCCTGTTCCACATGTTCACACACAGCAGACTTTGTTGAGCGTTTATGTTTTATGTCAGCTATATGTTCTTTGAGTCGAATGCCTATGCTTCTCTTGGTTTGTCCAATGTATGAGAGCCCACATTCACAGTCAATTTTGTAGACACCGGCCTCTTGCAAGGGTAACTGACACTTGACAGATGGTAATAATTGACTGATCTTCGTTGGCGGCTTGTAGTAAGTTTTGATAGAAGCTCGCTTCAAGATGTAGCCAATTTTGTCGGTCACGCCCTTGATGTATGGGAGGACAGCAGGTTGTCTTTCTACTGTGGCTGGTTTTTCTTTCTTCTGGGATCTGTGACAGTGGCGCGGCGGTCGGAGCTTGTTGTCTTGCAGAACTTGCCTGACATGTTGAAGCTCAGCGTCCAGGTGTTTCTTGTCACAGATCCCGCGGGCTCTCTGAAACAGAGACATTCCTACAGTAGCTAACTGTTTAGGATGGTGGTGAGATTCACCGTTTAAGTACCTATTTGTATGGGTCTTTTTCCTATACACAGTATGGCTTAAGGAGTTGTTTTTATTCCTGATGACAAGTACATCTAAGAAAGCTAAAGAATTGTTTGCCTCTAATTCCATTGTGAATTGTATTTGGTTATTGATAGAATTAAGATGGTTTAGGAAAGCATTAACACTATCTGTTGGTAAAATTGTGAAGGTGTCATCTACATACCGCTTGTAGAACCTCGGTGTGATGGTGGCAGTCTGCAGGGCTCGCGCCTCGAAGTCCTCCATGAAGATGTCAGCGACAACAGGCGATACTGGAGAGCCCATTGCTACACCATCTACTTGTATGTAGTATTTCTTGTCCCATAAATGTAATAACTTAGTGAAACCAATACATCGCGATAAAATCCGTAAACTGTAGTTTAATTTCAATTTTCGAACTTTTATAACGAGTGTCGATTAAGGCATTTGGCTTTTTCGCCCTAGTTGTGGTTTTGTCGTTTGGCCTATTTTGCATTAAACCAAAACAATAAGCTGTGTCGTTTGGCCCATTTTGCATTCAACTACATTAAAATCTTTTTGGATGTAGCTGAATGAGGGTCTAAGCTTCTATATCTACTAATAATCTAGTAAGGGGTCATTTTATTTCATCTAATGGGCATCTGCATCAAACTACTTCACTCTGGCGTAACACCATCATGATGTTTACAATCATTGTGCTTATTCAACTGTCAGTTGACATGGTGCTAAATTCATTTTCTCCCGTATTGTTTTATTCTTAGTCGATGCTTGAGCTAGTTTACTGTTAGCTATTTTTTACGGCAGGCATTTGAACCATTTTGCCTTTCTCAAAGAATACTAAATTTGATGCATTTTGGTCTAACCAAAAAATTTTGGTCTAACTAAAATTTCCAAAATAATACACAATTAACAACAGTAATAGCTTATAAAGAATCCTTACTAAATTAGGGATATACTGTATAAAATAAATAAAAGTCTGTCAAATAGTATTTTTTTATGGTTTTTTTTCCAAAAAAAAAAGTTTAATCCATCCTCCTGCAAGTTTTACTAAATGTCGCTTAGATCAATTAGCATTTCAATCGTCGTTATGTTTTTTTGTATTTTCCCATAATTGTGACGTAAAGAGGAAAAATATAGGTAATTGCGCTACGTGGCAGTTTTTGGTCTAAATCCTGAATTAACATTTAAGAAACGAATGTTAGATAATTAACTTAATGATCTAAAGCAGACTGTTTTTCCACTGCATCTCGGAGTAAGTCAAAAATCCTATTATCTACTTTAACTCTTTAACGGTTAGTGCCGTACTATTTTAGACGGAACTTTTTAGAATTGCCTTACTTATCCCTAACAGTCTCATGTATTTGTCTAACAGAAAATAGTTCTGAGATACCAACAATGTAGGAGAAATAATAAAGTTATTACGTTCCATAGAGTCTCTCAGTCTGGTATTTGTACCAAATTATGTCGGCTTTTGAGAGGATATTTCATTGTTCTCTTGAAGTCAAAGCCTTCATCTATGCTTTATTTAAGCTACACGTTAAATATTTGGCAACAGTGGACTGCATCAGGTTGATAAGGAAGATGAGCACGAACGTACAGACACATATACAGGCAACCGATTGAAGAAGCTATACAGAATTTATGGCAATAGAAATATTGAAGGAGACTCAACTGGCGGATACAAAGGACATCCAGATTCTAAGCAACCATTTGTGTACACAAAATGTTTCGTGACATGGTCAAACCCACAACCCTCACAGATTTAAGTGGAGAGGCAACCGCTCTAACCGCTACGCCAGCGCCGTGCGTGCAGGTCATTGGTGCAGTCTAATTATTTTTCCTTTCCACTTAAGCAAATGGTGACGAAACAACTCTCGTACTGTAAAAATGAAATGGAAATCCGTAAACCATTATAAATTATGATAAACAAATTAGGTATCCAAAATCTATTAGCCCAGAAATCTTAGTTTTCTACTCAGCTTATTAAAATCTAGAGCGTCCAATTACAATTCTAAAGGAAATCCAAAGATACCAAATTTCGTCTAAATCAATTCAGCCCCGGACTATAGAAGGTAAATTACTTTATTAAAACAGCTTCGTAATAATTTATAAAGTTTGAATTGTAAAATGTCGGATTCATAATAATTAGAAAGGTGAATTGCATGACTTCTTTGGCAAGCATGAAATACGAGAAATACGATCTTATTTAGCTCGCAGCATCGCTTATAATGCTAAAGTTTGTAAAAGTGTAGGTATAGATGTTTGTTATTCGTACGCAATAAAGCTACTGAACGAATTTTGATGAAACTATTACCTATAGCTATTATATATACGTAGGCGTCTGCTGATCGGGAGGTCCCGGGTTCGATTTCCAGGTCGGACAAGTGTTACTGAGTTTTCCGATTTCTCAGTAGCAGCACGAAGTCTGGCGATGTGCCCGAATATCCTCGCGGGACCTAAAATTAAACATGGCGAAATGTGGGTGTAATATTACACCTATGCCTACCCCTTCGGGGACACAGGCGTGAGTCTATAAAAAAAGATGTATAGTAATTCATCAATATAACGCATGTGCTACTGAACATTTGTAATTTTATAAAAAATATATCGCAATTGGTGTATAAAACCATGTTGACTTAAATAAATAAACACGTGAGCAACCTATTGTCTACATAACCGATCCCTACACGGACGAAGCCGCGGGCAAATGCCACTAAATGCATAAACAATTTTAGATTGACAATTAAAAATAGAAGCTGAGATATTTCTTTAAGGGAAGTATAAATATATTTTCTGCCAACCCTTCTAATTAAATACAAGCCGAAACGAATTCCAATTTGATTTACCTTGTCTAAGAATTCTGAAACCAGTTCGGGTGTTCGGGCCAGTTATTTGGTTAATGAGTTCAAGGTACTTATGTTGTATTACTATACTTATGTTGTATTGATTTGATTTATGTACGACATAATTATAAAAGGACTTGCTTTTAAAGATCCTTTAAAAGATTGTCAATTAGACAAGTATCAATCTATTGCATATTATAAATTGAAGTCTCCGCCGCGTCCTGATCGTATGTACCCGATAAACTCAAAAACTTTCAATCGGATTCTTGTACAGTTTTCACTATTAGATAGGGTGGTTACTAAGGAAAGCTTAACCGCAGGTGAAATGTAGCAGTTAGTAACATAAATGAAAAAGCCGGTCAATTTAAATAATCAACATTTTGACAGTTATACATTCACCCATATGTAATTATTGTGTTGTTCTTAGAAAGGCTAAAAGCACAGTCTCTATTATCGCCGGCAAGAATAATTTTTAACTTGATTATTATACCAGAATTACTTGTTAATTACTAAAGCCTAATTACTTAATTAGCTGTCATAATTTACCTTGTTAGTTCATTATGTATTCAGTTATTTAGAAGAGTTTGCACACATCCAAATTGGTTCGGTTGGTATAGGCGAGGTCATCAGAATTTTTTGGTTCTCGCAGTAGCACTATAGCAGAAAGCTCAGTTCGCCCCATTTGAATTTGTTTGAATTTGGAATTGAATCTTTGTATAAAAGTAATATAACCTTTCCAGCTCCTTAACTTTAAAGTTTAAAACCGCGGAATTATAAGCGAAATGACAAAGCAAAATTTATCGCAATTTTCTTTGATTGGTATTATTTCAGCAACTACAAATTGAGTACAAAACACAATGTAATTGTTAACAGTTCAAAAACATTGTTTGTCTCAAAAGCGTGCAGCTAGAAAATTCATAATAAGGTTGCAGGACGTGAACACTCACATATTTTATAAATAGATTACAGGCGGACGTTTATTAACTTCAACGAACCCGTCCATCCAGTACAATTGCTTGAACATAGTAGACAGTAAATACATACATTTTCACTATAAAAGAAAAAAAAGGATACGACTTGTTTCATCTGCTTGAATGTGGTAATCTCTGAATGTGCTGATTTTAAAAAGTCATTATTGCGTTAGATGGCTCATAATGAGCAAAATTCTAGTATAACATTACACGTTGCTAACTATAACACCGAAATAGTATTCACGAACGTATCAGCAAGCGCACAGTTTGCGCACAAGATGTTTGTCTCTGACAGGATCACAGCACAGTATGCCAATTACGATTCGCTTCTACGAGACGTGGACACCGCAGTGGCTTTAGTGAGCAGACCCCGAGTACCTACAGAACAGAAATCGTCACGACAAACTGGAAGCAAAAACTTCCACCCCGAAAACAAAGCAAAAGGTCCTAACATGCCGATACAAAGCATTATAAAGCATTATCATCTCAATAATTTTATTAGTCTGACCTTAGCCCACTATTGTCAGACTTATTACCGTCAAAATATAATATCAAGCCCTGTCTAGTCAGAAATCATCAGGTGGCTTGAAGCCGGCACTACGTTGACTATTAACCCACGCCTTATAAACAACGTTCCTGTTACATGTCACATTATGAGTTATATTGCGTCGCGTCAAAACTCATAAAATTGGGGCAGAGGTGCGCTGGAGGTTATATTTTATTTAGCGTGTATTAAGCTATGTTGGGTTGTGCAAATATGTAAGTGTTTGTATGAAAACTGTAAAAGTTTTCATTAAAATGAACTTTCGTAATAGGTTTGTTCCCGGAATTAGTAAAGATGCTTTTTGAGAGCTCTCTGTAACTTTTACGGTGGTTTACCGATAAAATATACCAAATTATTTTATTGAAAATGAAATGAAAAAATGAAAATGAAATAATGTTAATAGACTGATCAAAATATTAATTTACAAATATTTTAACATTTTTTTTTTACAAATATTTTGTATAAATAATGGTCTCGTAACAGTCGATGTTCGAACATTATATAATTATTTAATATTTATATCACCATAACTATTAAATGCTATCTGATCCCTTTATAAAATGTCCAGTTAGTACATTTTATAAAGGGAACTGAAACTCACATAAATTAATACTAACAAACGACATAAGCAATCGTTCTAAATTAACTAAAATCAATCATAATCAAAATCTATTAGTTGCTTGTCACTATTACTACTAAATCTACTTTACTCTTTACTGAACCATATATGGCAATTTATGTATTCTTCATTATATTGCAAATAAAATAAAAATGGAATTTTATTTCGTTAATAAAGCGACTGGAACATTTACAAAAACTTTTCCGTTCCATAGTTGAATAGTTCGTACAAATCGTTTCTCAGAAGATTTCATTAACTAAAAGATTACGATAACATTAAGATACCTCTTGTAATTTTGAGAATGTCTGCCTTCACGAAGATACTTTGTTTCAATTAGACATCAGTATTATCGTAAGAGCTTTGATCTCCAATACTTGAGCATGCTCGGTTCTTACATTGAGTACAGCCTTACGAATTCTTTCATTTGTAACAGATTTACATATAATAGCGAAGGGAAAAGTTTTTGAAATCAATCAAACTCTGCGAACGTCGCTGGATTATTTTGTTTGAATTCTTTCTCATCAAATTTTGTTAGTAATTTACATGGGAGCGAAATTACTGTTATCTTTTTGAGCCAGCAATTACGTAAAAGTGAGCATTGAGCATTGTTTCGGTTGTTATTCTCTAGTCGAAGAGATTTCGAGAAGAAAGATTTTCAGCTAAAAATTATAGCCTACAAAAGCTGAAATGTTTAATCTTTACAGAACTAATGGGCGTTTCAGGCCTTCCAGGCACCCTAGAACACTTTACACAGTACCGACCCACTACGATCTACATGGAAGTTGTTGCATGTCTTAAACTCTCAATGTGTATTATTGCCAATGAGTTGCGTATGACACATCGCAAAACGGAAGAGCATTTCGTGATTCAGGGGCAAGCCTAGAATCATAAAATGCCCTTTGTTTATTTTCAATAAATTGTACTCACTAGTAATACAGTTTTTTGAAAGACTTTAGAATATGTTTATTATTTGTAAAACTCAATTTTTTTTACCTACCGCATGCAGATTGAACACATAATGAATGTACTTAATGAAGCAACAATTCATGACAAAACATTGAGACGGTGAGACAGGAATTCTCCCTACCTACTGTTATATAATTATTTTAGTTACAGCTTAGTTCTAGCTCAAAGAAAAACTTTAGATTCAGTCGTTTCCTTATAAAGTTTACTGCACCGAGACGAATTTAGTAAGGCACGTTTTAGATTGAAAACGAATTAAACAAAAAATGCACCTGATATTGTAAAGAATAGGGTGAAGCTAAAGTGAAAGGAAATAATTGAACATGCAGCGCCACTGCGATCAACTTTGACAAACAGTTTTCTATTATTTGCATATGAAACTTCGATCAAGATAACGAGTGTGTTTATATTCCTTTCGGTGGTTGACGATCCTGTTAACTGCATTGTCTACTGGAAACTGGTATATTCGACTTGCCTCGAGCCAATGCTGTATTTCATTTACTATTACCAACCAACTTAAAAAAACTGAGATATGTATATTTATTTACTTTACTTCAAAAGTACACGTGCATATAATAATGATAGGTCAATTGAAATGTGGTTATATGATCCAATATTCCAATACTGATATTAAAATGTTAAATACATACTAAAGAAAAAAAACAAAGGACCCTTGAAGACAAATTAAAACCAACATCCACTTAGAGGAAAATAGTGTCTCCCGCCGATCCTTTGTAAAAGCTATTTAGACGACGTTGCGATTGGAAAAGTATATGAGCAACTAAATTAATTAAGTAGTTTAGGTGAAGTGGGTGGACAAAGAAAGGCTGTCGTACACGGAACACATACGGTTTCATTAGCTCCTTAACTTAAGGTTAGTTTACTTTGACTCCCGAACAGCTATTCTTTCTAAGAAATTGTGCGTGCGTTCATTGATGTTACACGTAGACTAAGACCTTGTGTGTTAAGCAACTATGCAAATTAGAAATATAAATTCTAGCTAGATTTCAAAACTTGGTCCCAAACTTGTAACATAAACTTGGGCAAATTAAGCTTTAGGTAGGTACTCTGAAAACAATTGTATATTTTTTAATAACGGCAGCAGACATGATATATTTTGAGACGCCAATAATACCAGACACCATTCGCGGGGTACTAGCCTTAGGAAAAAACAAGTTCTTTTCTCTCCGTTTTTCCCAAACCTCCTTCCCCATTCTCTCTGCCCCTTGTTTAATAGAAAACTAAAAATGTTAAGATACCCTTAGGCTTTCATAGTCTTTTCACTCATCAAGCGAAAAGCAACTATTAGTGGTGGTACTACACCTGTCGCATCGGCACATTAATATTGTAATCAACGTGTTTCAATAATTAGCTAATAAAAGCTCTCTGCCAGATTCAGGACGCTTAAGTATGAGCGTTCACATATTTAATTAATAAACAGGATGAGCCTTCACATATTTAATTAATAAACAACATTTCCAGACCGACTAAAGTATATTTTTTGCTTACGTTAATAAAACATGTTTGGAGCAGCTGGGCCCAGCTTTAGAGCTTAGAACCATCAGAATCGTCTGGGATTTTTAATTCTAGTTTTGCATAAATATTAAAATATTAGACTAGAATAATTTCAAGTTGCCTAAAATAAATTTTGCTAAAATAATTCGCTACAAGGCTCTGGAACTTAGCTACCAGTAATAATATAATATTTACTGCTGTATATGTATTTTTTTAACCTGTCTTAAATACCTTACATAAATTGTTTGCCAGCTCCCGGGCAACACAAGGCGGGCCTGATTACATGTGTTGTTTGTTGCAGCTTCAGTAGAACTCAGTAGGCTGGAGCGACTTTGTCATACCTACGGATAAAGTTAGCACAACTCTTAAATAGAACAAGCTTGATTATATTGTACCTATGTGATTAACGATCGCACAGAGTCAAAGGGAAAAGCAAATATATTTATCATACGATATATTTTCTGTCATTCTTTGAACACAAAAAGCTTTAAAAGCGGACTTGATTTTAAATTTGTAAAAATTATTCAAAAAGGCCTACATATGAGATGTAAAAAATGTTGCTTTATTTTGCAAAAAAAGAGTATGAGGCGGTATTGAAACCCTCAGAATGAAATCACTTTAGTAACAAAACTGTAAAATAATATGGTCCTGCGATGACCGCGTTTGCAGCACACATGAGAAAAAAGAAAGAACCACGCTGGCTTATTTATCTGATATCAGTTTGTCTCTTTTATTTATTAATTCCATAGCAAGTCGCGGCAAATCATCCCGTATCCCCAGCAAATGTAACCTTGACGAAACGTCGCAGTAGAAAAATAGAAGATATTTCACCCTTATTTAGAACGGTCTCAACCCGTTATAAGTAAGGGGAATCGCCTTCTGCGCTGCTACCGTCTAATGTTGTCAAGGTCATCAGCGGCGAAAATCTTTTTCCACATACACACACACATTATATTTTAAATGATTATACGGAAAAAGGCCCGTTGCATGTGCCCAAATCAAAAGTTTGTAAGTTTGGCCAAATATATACATACATAAAACGGATTAAAACATAACAGATAAAATCATATCACACTGGCAATAACTTTTTACAATAGAGTCAATATCGGCTTCAACTTAGACAATGCATTTTGACACTATGCCCAGATTAGTACACAATACATAAATAGTTACGCCTTTGAATATTGTTATCGCCTTGCAATATGCATAACTACGGTTGCTTCGTAGAAATATCAATATGCAGTCCAATATCTCTATTATAACAGAATCATTGGCAACCACATTGGCAATAAGGTTACAATACATTAGTTTTTAATACCATCGAATGACCCGACAAATCGCCTATTGGAATTGCTAATAAAGCATACAATTTCATAAAAAATCCTTAAACAGGTTTTATATTTATATCTTGATATCATTTTCATGTCATTATTTTTTTGATTTATTTTTTAAATTGGCAATAGCTCATTGGTGTATTTAACGGGCTGCCGAGACGATAGTCTCGGGTTCGATTCCCAGTTACTCCGGGCAAACACCTCTGACTTTTCGAAATTATGTGTGTATCAAATTAAAAATGTTGATCATCGCTCGCTTAACAATGTGACCGGTAGATGGCAATAGGATCGCCCCCAATTACATTGGGACCGAAACATAACTGGCGAAGTGTGGGTGTGTAATACACCTCTGCCTACCCCTTCGGGGATAAAAGTTATGTTATTATTTTTCTTAGTTTCTTACTTTTATAACCTTGAAAGGTAGTGGAAATATATGACAACATCAAGCTTATTGTGTTTGTCTTTTGTCTTATGAGCAAGCAAGAATCATAACATATCTAATATAAAAGTGAAAAATTTCTGTCGTAATTTCGATTGCATGTCTTCTGACGGTAACCTTTATGTCAGTAAGCGACTCAATCGATCTTATTCATTCATATTTTATAACCTATCGTCACATCTTATATCAATTACTAGTCAAAACGCAGTCGATGCTTAATATATATCGTTTAATCGATTAGAACGTTAGTACACCGTAATACAGCATGCCAAACCATCTGAGTTTAATTTAAAAATCGTGTGATCAAAATATATCAATTAGTATGCAATGCTTAAAACACGCCTTTGTAACACTAGCTATGCCTATTCACTACTAATAACCCTTATACTTAATTACATTTGGGTTTAATCATATAAAAATATAATAATAATATTACCACTGTTCATAAACTACCCGACTGCTGGCTATGTTCCGGTGCGCACTATGGGAAAAGTTCGACCATACGAGGGTCAAACTGAAAGTTCTTAGAACTGGCCACTTATAAACAATATAATAAAAAAAATATTCTAAAATTTGAAAATAGAACTCTTTGCCAATATTACTGAGTATATATTTCATTCATTTGTCATTTGTTTTACGATTTGGCGGCAAATTGAAAATTGTCTGTGTCACGTCAACATGAATTTAACACGAGAAAATTTTCGTGCAATGATTTTTTATGACTTTCGATGTCATTTAAGTCAACAAGAAAGTTATGATAGACTACGATTGGCCTTTCACGATGAAGCCCCATCTCGTGCGACTGTTTACAACTGGTTTAATGAGTTTAAACGTGGTCGCACTAATCTCACTGATGATGTACGTGAGGGACGGCCTTCTACGGCGACGACTGAAAATAACATCTGTGTTGTGCGGCGTATGATAGAGACTGACAAAAGAGTGACCTATCAGCAGATTCGGACAAGCTTAGGCATCGGTATGAGTCAAGTGCACAAAATCCTCCACGAACATTCAGCGGTCAGGAAGCTTTGCGCCCGGTGGATACCTCATAATTTGACTAAGGCTCAAAAACTCCATCGTGTGGATTGGTGCCGTAAAATGATTGAAAGATTTAACGGAGGTGACTCAAATGCTGTGTTCGACATACTAACAGGTGACGAAAGCTGGATTTACTGTTATGATCCTGAAACCAAAAGACAATCTGCTCAGTGGGTGTTTCCTTTCGAGGAGTTGCCAACTAAAGTGAAGAGAGATCGAAGTGCGGGAAAAAATGGTGGCCTCGTTCTTTGGAAGGATAGGTCATTTCGCAACAATTGTGTTAGAGGATCAAAAAACAGTTTCTGCAGAATGGTACACTACCAATTGTTTGCCACTTGTCTTGGAAAAAGTTCGAGAGAAACGACCTCGCAGTAGGATCCTCCTTCACCACGACAACGCCTCGTCGCACACCGCCAAGCGAACGATCGACTATTTAGCGACATCAAACGTTGAATTACTGGGTCACCCGCCGTATAGCCCCGACCTCGCGCCTTGTGATTTTTATTTATTTCCAAAAATTAAAGAAAAACTTAAAGGAAAGCGGTTTATGAATGCTGAAGAAGCGGTGGCTGCGTATCGCGATGCCATTGAAGAGACCCCTAAGGACGAGTGGGCAAAGTGCTTTTCCCAGTGGTTATATCGCATGCAGCGGTGTATTGACGTCAATGGACAATATTTTGAAAAGATATAATAAAACTAATAACTGGCTAATGTAATCAGTTTTTGATTTTCTAAGAACTTTCAGTTTGACCCTCGTATGACAGCCCACCTCACTGACCAAATGGGGCTTAGCAGACTTCATAAATCGTTCAAGACTATTACAGAGAACTCTCGAATGTCCCGTTTTCATCACGATATTTCCCCTTTCCATTTGGCAATCGATATTAAACAATTTATAGTTTTTAACAAGTTTTGAATGCGAGTCTCTCTATGTAGCAGTTTGTTGGACTGAGCGCATGACTACTGTGCTATTTGAAACATTAATTTATTTAAAAACGAACCTTCAAGCTTTTGAGTACCTCGTAGTATGAAGAGAAATAGTTTCAACCCTCCGAATTTATCGTAGCAGTCGACCGTCTTCATTACATCGAGGACTTATTGAGTATATTTACTAGGAATAACATATTGCTGTTATACGCCGTAGTTAAAGAGCTAATATATTTTATAGCATCCAGTGATTTTAAACTCGAGTGGGCACAATTGCCAGACCACATAAATCTACAAACATATGTGTGTTTATACTTTATTTAGCATGTGGCGGTAAGAATTTGATGTGTTGACTACGAAATGTAAGAACTTATTAAATATACGAGCAACAAGGTATACTAAAACCTATAGCTACTATTGAAGTAAGTTACAGAAGACTTACCTGGTAATAATTTGCATTCTACCAATAAACATTTGCTGCCTCCAAAATTAGTCATCGGACCTCAATTAACCGCTAATAAGTGTACGGTAAAAGACAGTTTACATTACCATTAAAATAAATTAAGAAGTTTGCTTTATTGATACATATTGGGCGTAGATAAGGTGATGTATAAAATTGTATCTACATTTATGAAGTTACTAAAACTACCATGAAATATTAACAAATACCGACTTAACAGCAGAATATTTCCAAAGTATCTTGAGGACTTACCACGTATTTCTTTGGCCAGTGACACAATCACAGATCAATAAATTCTCTATTCAATAATTAGTACAAAACCCGCATAAGCCAATAAGACATTGATAGAAACCATAACGAACAGGACAAAGGAGGTTGTATAAAGTACATCTGGCGTGCGCACGCGCCACGCAAGCTGCAAGGCACGCGCAGGCAATGTGGCCGACATTGTGAATCCCAGATTTTATGCAAATACTATACGTTCCCTACGCTTATACCGTACGGCTTTATATTTAAATTTTCAAACCCTTTTTAGGAACGAATGCTTTAATTCATCTTAATTTGGTAACATTGAGAATACATGCTTAAAACGACCAAATAGTTGCGCCTGTGTCTTTCTTCGTTATTATAATAAATATACTACATAATCATCATCACCCCTGTTTACTCTTTTGTTAGGCACAGGACTCTGTTTATGCATAGAACATATGAGTGGGGCTAGGCCATAGTCCATTACGATAACAGAGTGCGGGCTGGCAAACTTTACATCTCTCTTACGAGAATGTATTGGAGAAACCTTAAACATGCAGGAAGCGATAAATAACAAGGAAATATGCATATCTTAGGTATGCTAAGATGGTTTTGACACGTGGAAAGGATGGATGACGAAAGACTGACCGAGAAGTTATATAAGTCAAGTGTGAATGGGACAGAAGGAAGGGGAAAAGCTAGGCGGACGTTCTCAGACCAGATTGGAGACATCCTAAAAAAAGCCAGGTTAGAAGTACCCTTAACCAAAGACCATGCATGAGAAACTTTATGGGAGTGAATGAAGCCTACCCCTCCGGGAAACAGGCGTGAGTCTATGTATGTAAATATGCACTTGACTTTGAAAAGTCAGTGATCCGTGCTGTGGATTTCTACTTGTTTACAAATAATTATATAGTAGTCATAAAAACGCAAACGTTTTCATCCAACTTTCGACGTTTATTTCGAGCTTACGTCTAGAATTTTATTAAAATACGTTTATTCGTTTCCATATTAAGGACTTGTATGCATGAAATACTGTGCAAAACAACACTAAGCTTTTTTTTGTTTCTTTGGGCGGTAACATAACAGTAAATTATGATTTTGGAGCAAGAACAGTTTTAGGTAAACTTAGCTTTTTAAAATACATTGACACAAACACTACGCGCCAAAAGCTTTTTTTTTACGTTACGGGCACATTGAATTATAAATTATAGCTTGCCCCGTGCCTGGGAGACCACCTTAAGCCGTCATGAAGATCTTTGACATACGTTATAGGTCGTCAGTACCTCTGAATAAACTGACACTGACAGTCTAACTAAACCATGGCATATCGCTCTCCATTTGGGTTGCGGAAGTCAGACAGGCAGTAGGTAGCTCTGTGGCACGCTGACAGCCGCTCTATGACTGAATATTAGTCAAATCCTGTTAGACTAATAAGCGGACCTTGGGATGCAACTGGGATAACATTAAGAGGATGAAATTAAAAATCTGTTGTAATGTCCCGGTGCTCAGTATAATTATTCTCGCACGAACTAATAGCGGCAAGTAAAGTGGAATCTCAGATCGTATGCCACTTGGTATTTAGCACAACACAACACGGTTAAATGCCTTGCGGTTGACCCAACGTTACTAATACAGCAAGTAAACGATATTAAAATAACATAATTATAGTAATTACGTCATCCAGTAACAGTATGTGTTAGGCATTATTTTCAGAATTTATTACAATAATTTTTCGCTCTAATCTCAACTGAATAAGTTTGTGAACATATTTTGTAGGTTCTAATTTATTTTTATACGCGCACGCATATAAAAGTGTAGGTCTTAGAATCGAATGAACTTGATTTACACCAAAAATACAGAAAATGGTGCTGCGTATATCTAATGCTTGGCTGGTTTCGTATATTTTATTTGCTATGAAATGCGTTTATCTTTTGAAAGACTTGAAACAGCTGGTGAAAGATACATCATCATTGTACTTCATCGCACAGTCCACTGTTGGACGTGGACCTCTCCAAATTTGACCACTATGCCACGCTGGTCAGACGGGTTGGTATAAGATTTAATGTCACGTTTTTTATCTCTTTACGAATATGTAGGGGAAAAAGTACAGGTCAGAAGTACTCTCAACAGAAGAGCATGCACGAGAAACTACTGGGAGTGAATGAAGCAAGAGAGATATGTCAGGATTGTTGCAAATGGCGTTCCGTAGTCTCTGCCTACCCATCCGGGAAACAGGCGTGAGTCTATGTAGTATTTGCTTCATGTATTTACCTCAGTCACCTCTAACGACACCGACGGAATGAAATGGGGTATTGATTTAATCCGTCACTACGCGGGGTAGGTTACATGGTTAAATAAGTATTATTTTTAAATAAGATATACAAATTATATATAGACAATATATTCGTTTAATCCACTTGCGAAACCACGAACAACAGCCATATAAGGAATATAGAAAGAAACCACAATACAATTGCGTAGTACTACTTAAAATGCAAAATGCCTGCTAAGATGCATAAAGACGCGTTGTATGAAGTTTAATATATCTTTTAACAGGCTTTTAACAATGCAATCACACCGCTTTTGAGAGTTTTAGCTAGTAAATCTCAGAATAATTTCACAATAGCTTTATTATACCGTAGTGGTTATTTCACTTTCTGTATAGCTTTTAAAGTGGAACTGTATAACAAAGGTGAATTTCATAATACTTCACTCAGTTCGAAACTAACGTTTAAAACCGCAAGATAACTATATTTTAAATGGTTTGTAGAGCTTAACAGTGGGTAATTAGCCATAGACTGTGTAATTTATTATTATAGTACAAGCTTCGTTTTTATCGTATCTCATTAAAATATAGGCCCTGTGCATAATTGCAAGGAAATGGCACAATAAAATAAATAATAATACTTAATAGCCAAAGGCTAGCAAGCTAACTTATGGGGCTCGCGTTAGATGCTTGGATCAAAGGCCTGGTGCAGAAGGCTGTACCTACTTCTAGACACGGCACGTACCTACTGTGGGGCAGTTCTTGTCTCTGAAGCCCTAACCACCGGCATATGGCCCCTGTGCCCGATGGTGGCGGGCTCCCTGTTATACTTTTAAGTACCTACTTTTATATGTTTATTTTACTAGGTATTTTTAAAATGTTAATTTAAGTTCTAAATCTAATCTAATACTAATATATAAAGCTGAAGAGTTTGTTTTGCTTGAACGCGCTAATCTCAGGGACTGCTGGTCCGATTTGAAAGAAATCTTTCAGTGTTAGATTCAGAGCCCATTTATCGAGGTAGGCTATAAGCTAACATTACCCTGTGAGCCACGGGATCGGATAAATAGCCTTAAATAACGCCGGTGTAACCGCGGGCTAATCTAGTAAAGTAAATAACTCGATAGTCTGTTTAATTCACGAGCTGGATTTTCTATGTCGATCTAATGACTTTTGTTCAACAATTTTGACAGCTCTTCAAGCGCAAGGTAGGCAAACTAAACTAAAGTTTAAATTGTAACTGTCTGAAAATAAATGTTGCTTTTACCTTCGGATCTCCGACTCTTGGGGGAAATAAGAGCCGGAGTATGTGGTGTTTTCACTAAAAACCACCTCGACTAAGGTGTTGGACTCCGCCGCCAAAACGCCCAGCGGCCGCAGAGGATAGGGAGGACGTCAACGCAACACCGCATCTCCTCTTCCTCTGCGGCCCCACAGCGACGCATCGAATCGTGCGCTCCCATTTGGTCGCGGGAGATAGGGCGCGCGGCAACGCAACACCGACACGCCTCTCCTCCCGCGACCGCACCCGACTGCGAGGAACAGACAGAACTGTCCCCCGCACCCGCACCGTTGGACGCATCCTGCGCAGGCCCCTCCAAGTCCACGCGGAGCGTCCCCTCCTGGATCCCTCTTAGCTTCACCGCGGGTGACCAATCCACGGTTACTGAGCCCCCCCACCACGACAAGGTGGAGATCCCACGGGGGGGATGTTGCTTTTACCTAACCTATCCCTAGGTACTCTTTCAGTAATTTCCGTCCGTTAGTCCATTTTAATACGAACTGCGTGTTTCTTAACTTCAATTTGAATATTTTTATCTCAAAAATATGTTTGATTGATGTGTCATCCTTCTGAGACTGAACGTCGATCGACTCACAAAGATTTTGTTACTGGACAATACTTGTGAATCATCCTTTCAATTATTATTTATAACCAGTAATTTTCTTAGGAGTACGACGGATCATAATATCCATTTAAGTTCTTAATTTAAACGAGACTGAATTGTTTTTGTTTGTTCATTTTAATGCGAGAAATTGTTTTGCTCTTAAGAGCTTCCCATCCATGCAGTTCTGATAACATATTAAATGAAGAATTTTTATCGTCTGAATAGCATCCTTTAATAACTAAAATATAAAGTTTCTACAATTACGGGATTTTTAATCGATGTTAAGCTTTCGCGATTTGTATACATCATACAATATTATTAAGCGGGTTTTAGTCCCTCCGCGACCACGACCGTTGCAAGCCGGTAGAAACGTAGGAGAATAATGAATGAAATTAAATGAAATAACAGAGGTATTTATGCCTTAAATAAGTCAATTATCGCGCCTAAAACCCGCTAAATAATATTGTATGATACGGGATTTTTCATATTACTCGCCATAATAATTATTAATCAAAATTTAACAACAAACCGACTTCAATTTTAATTTAACAACCTATGAGACCAAAAATAAAGTTTCTTTTTTACATAATAATTAAATATCCAAAATCGGTAAATAAATGTTGGAGTGCCGAGGCAACAGACATGAGCAAAATACAATTGCATTGTGAACCGCCTTCTTTTTTGAAGTCGCTTGAAAATACAAAACTAGTCATTGGAATACTTGTTCAGACGATCGAAACATACGTGTAGTATACCACATATAGTTTTAGCGTCCGAAACTGCGGCAATAATTCTAGGATGGTGTTCGTGTTGTATGTGAATGAGGATATGGGCGCACCTTCCATTTTAAAAAAGAACGACTAAAAACATATTTATGGTGTACTGTTCATTCCAAAAAGAAAGCTCCAAAGCACCCGAAACCAGCGAGCATGTATGAAAAGAGTTACGAATGTAGAGGAGGCGCGTGAGCTTTTTAAGAATAGAAGCAAGTGACGTTCTGTCTTGTACACGTATTTTCACTACAGATGCGATAGCAGCTGTAAACGTAACAAAACTTAAAACTCATTGATCATCAAGATATTCTCTAGCAACAAGGGCTTAGTTGAGACCTTTATCAATACACTAGAGGATGTTCGCGGTTACACCCACGTTATTTAAGGCTACTGCTCTGCTCCCGTCGCTCATAGCGTGATGTTATAGCCTTTGTCGATAAATGGGCTCTCTAACACTGAAATATTTTTTTCAAATCGGACCAGTAGTTCCTGAGATTAGCGCGTTCAACCAAACAAACAAACAAACTCTTCAGCTTTATATATTAGTATAAGATTTAAACCTTCAAGTACACAACGATTTTCTCATATATGTAATGGACATCTCTCATTGTAAACATTGGCTACACAGTAAGCGGCTTTCTGAGAATTGATCCAAACAGAAAGCACTAGACAGTAGACACAGTCCAGCTGTTAGTGGATCACAAACATTTTTATTGGAATCGAAACGCAGCACATTCTCCCTAGCCAGATGACCACTTAAGGCATACTTACTTTTAATTGAAAGAAGTAGCTATACCTACTTAGATTGTATATATTCTATCTTCTAGTAAGAGTCATGATTACTATTATACAATTATTTTTCTTGTAAAATAATGATCAATGATTTCTTTCAATTTCAGTCAACTTATTTTATAAGTATCTAAAGGTGTTAGCAGATACAATAAATATATGTATACACGTAACTCGTCGATTTAAACTTACATACATATATTTGTCCTACTTTGCTAGTTGAAACTAAACAAACTTTAATGCTTATTGGCATATAAATGTCGTTCAATAAATAGTGTAATAATTTTACTCCATTATAATTATAAGTAAGTATTGATTTATTTTTTATCTTGTTATTGTATAAATAATTTATTTTACTTTTAGAGACGTCTGGCGCTAGGGTACACTTATATGGCTAACTTTAAAAATATCGAAGCGGTGGCCACAAACAACACCCAGACTCGGCACAACATTTGTGGATTACCTACACCAAGCGTTATTCCATGCGGGCGTTAGACGCGGGACACACAACGCACTGGCAGTGGCAAGTTTTACCTAAAAGGCTAAAACTACGCTCGCTTCCACAAGTACAATCAAAAGTGCACGGATGACGTAATGGTTTAAGTGGTGACCTCGCTACCGCCAGTGAGCCTGGTTCGATCGCCATAGGGGGCCAAAGTCATAAACTTTTTTGATACACGTCTTTAGTTCGCGTTATTGAATATTTTTTTTGCATAGATTCTGTGTTCAGACTTTTGAATTCTTATTACGGAAATTATAATTTTGTAGGTTTTACCATTCCAGCACACCTTATTATTTATTATAGACTCACGCCTGTATCCCCGGAGGGGTAGGCAGAGGTGTAAACTAAATATTACATCCACATCGGGTTATCGGGTTTTTCCGAATACACAGTAACAGCTCGGAGTCTGGTGATGTGCCCGGTAACTTGCCGTTAGGCTCGCCCGCTATAACGTGGGACCTAAAAATTCATGGCGAAATGTGGATGTAATATTTACACCTTATTAAGTATATTAAATAATTGCAATACATGAGAAAACTTGCAGACTTAACAATTTCTCATTACCATCAACTAACCAAAGAGAGTTCACTGCCTTGGCATAGTTTTGTGAATTCGATTCCCACACGAGACAACACTGTGTCATTTATAAATGATTGGTTCGGGTCTGTCCGTGTGGTGACGGATTCAGAATACGGAATGTCACCATCCCATATCATCCCATGGGTGTCGTAAGAGCCGACAGAGGGAGCATATTATGCAGAGAACAGCAAAGCTGTAAGAGAAGGAAGACTTGATACAAACGCTATACCAACCCGTTTGGCCAGCGTGGTATAGTAGACCAATTCCTCCTTTCAAAGGAGAGGCCTAGGTTAAAGGCTGATGATGAATGATGTTTCGGGTCTGAGCGTACTTTGTGTTCGTTGGTTGTATGTTTGTAAAGTCGGCGACACCTTTTTTTTAAGTGCTGTAGTTGTATTTCAGAATAAAAAATGCCAATCGGCCATCTTACTATAACTTAGTCGTTTAAAAATGTTTTATTATGACATCGGACGTCCGTCAACCAGGTGGCAAAAGATGACAGCTGTTGCGAACATCGCCATGTGTTATCTAATCCAAATCAACAACAACGAAACATTGTAAGCTATACCCATTCTTAAGTCAATAACAATCAGTCTGCAATGTAAGCATATTATTATTAATCCTACATCGTCTATCCCTTTTAAAAACTAAGTATATTCAAATGTGTCTAAGAGTGTGTATTAACTCTGTGCCGAGCGACGTGGATTCGATCTTCACACGATACGACATTTGAGTGCTACATAAAATGTTGTTTCAAGTATGGATGTGACAACATACAAAGATTGTTAAAGGCTTAAAATACACCTACTACGTTCAATGCCCCGACAATTTTTATTCACATGAGTCTTATATACATATGTTACTGAATGAGGGCAGAATGTACTGCGCAGCAGGGTGTAGGGTATATATTAAGTAAACATGGCCAATATCATATCTTCGGCAACTTCAGACCAAACATAAATAATGTTACACCACCTATATACTTGTAATTAATGCCCACATATTCCTATGGTGGCTTCCTTTTCAATACAGAAGTTCATTAGTGATAAGATCGATGATGCAATTACTAACTGGTAATCCTTATGGCCTTACCCCTTTAAAAAAGGCCGATTATGATAATGAATCCTTACGTACCTATTGACAGGAAAGGGGTTAAAGTAGAGACTCCAACAAAACGAGCCGTCGACAAGACACCGCAGTGGTTTTAGTAGGAATGCCCTGAACTCCTCTGCTTGCCTCAAGTGGCGGACGACAAATTCAGGGGTTGGAAATTTATTTGCCAACTAGTAGATACACATAGATATGTATCGGAATACATTTCCGTTCTTAGGTATAGTTTTGCTTGTTAGCTGATTATGACAAAACATATTCATATCAGTCATCCGGTTTTAATTGACACCCGAGGCACGTGTCGTTGCTGTGTGTGCAAATTGTACCATTCATATAAGGATTTGTCAGTTATGGTCAGTCTGTATCTAATGGATATTATAAAGTTATTCCGTATGTGTGTGTTATAAACTCTAAAACGGATGGACCGATTTTTATGATTTTTGTGTATCTAAAAAGTTTAGAATAACAATTGGATGTGTTATTCGGCAGTAAGGAATTCGAGGCTGATATAAAAAAAATGTATAGTTATTACACAACATAGCACCATTTTTATTTTAGTTATTTTCTTAGATAAACCTACTTTTTTTAATTACTAGTCTGTAAGATTTAGCCTTATTCTATTGTTATGTATTTTCCGATTAAATGCAATATCTCTATTAACATATAAAATTAGAAGCTAGGTATAAAAATCATAAACATTACTATGGTAAAAAATAATTTTCTTAGCACCTTATTTCGCGTTTATGAAGCATTTTAAAATTGCTTACCAACCAAGGACCTAGAACTCCTTTTAATGAGCAGAGCTTTACTACTGGGGTGTCAAGTTAAACTGGATTTATACTTCTTATTATACAAGATCGAAATCGTTAACTACGGCTCGTTTCATAAAGTCATTAAATAGAGCGAAGTAAAAAAATATTGTAATAACACATTATTCATTAAATATGATGCAAGCGCGGTGTATGCATAAATTTTGTTTAGCTTTAAGTCTACGGTAAACTCACTAGCTACGCCATTAAATTTATAATTAACCGTACACCAAATTTTTAACTTACTTATATTTAAATCGTGAGAAACTAAAGTTTAAAACTTAAGTATTTATTTATTTTCTATTAAATTGTTGAATTCAAGAAAAAGATAGACTAAATTCTGAATAGGGACACCCTAATCGCCTAGTTATTTGAAACCTATTAATAAAAAAGGTCGAGCCGTTTCGGAAGAGTGGGATCACAAAAACCGTAAAACGAGATTTTTTATCAGTATAAGATTTAGCATAATGAAATATAATCAAATAAGAAGACATTTCAAAATTCAGGATACCCTAATTGATGCTGAAGGTAAAACATTTTATAAGGCATATATAACCCTTCATGAGCCACCACTGCGGCCGGCGGGCTTTTTGTAATATTTATTTAGGTATCTATATTTAAGTTTTCACTCATAGTAAAAAACACTGCCATTTAACTTAAAGTTTGCTCAGTAACTACCTACCTCTATTTTTAATTATTAATATCTGAAAAGAAAATTCATTTTGCCCACAAAACAAGCAAATTTTCTGAAAGTTTCTTATCAGCACTTAGGGTAGTCGGGGTTTTCCTTTTTTATCTTTAAAGAAATTTGTACTTTTCATTTTCTTATAAAATAAAGTGCTTTTCATCTATATTAAGTATCTACTTTACCTACAGTATTTTTATAAAGTACTTTATTTAAAAACTAATACAAGTATATTACTTACCCATAAATAATATTTAAATGTCATCCATACTCAACAAACTGCGAATATCCAAGACAGTTTCCTCGAACTTTGAAAAAAATGCACAAAATTTTTCTACGTCACAGAACACTGTATGAAATAAATTGCACAAATTGCATCCACTTTGGTCTGAGGCACTGCGCACTTTTATTCACAGTTCATAAGTTCGGTAAAGTTTACGTAGATCGTGAACGTGAGGCGTGGGGATGTAACCGTGCGAGAACGGCGGCCGACAGCGCGCGAATGATCCGACGGCCGAACGCCGAACAAGCTTCGCTGCTTCAAGCTTCCGCGCATTCGGAGCTCTACGCTCTACGTTCGCCCGTCTCCGCCCATACGCCTCAGTGCCACCCTCCTGTTGCCTCGAACAGCTCTTTCATATTTCATCCGCGTACTACTGAATTCAATGATCTGTTATTAAAAATATCCGTCTATCCACTTCTGCCTTTCGTAATTAATACGTCTGATTTTTTTATGTTTTGACTGAAAATAATCAGCTTAACTAGACACGTTAACAACATAGGTACTCAGACTACACGGATAACAGACGATATAATTAGTCACTTCGATGCTATCAATTTTGTTTGATCATTGCTTCGTATTGTTTCACTGAAGCAAAAAAAAAACAATGCGCATCAACTGATATTTTTGTCTCGTTGAAGTTTTATTTGTATAACTACCTACGTTTTAGGTTCATAAAACACACTAGTCTCTTATAGAAAACAAGTTATACCTAATTTAAAAAGAAAACCGTGGAAGGAAGAATTTACATAAAGACTTTAGATTGCTGTACCAAATTATTATTGTTCACAAAATAAGATTTTATGCATGGTTATGCAGATGAGATAGCATCTGAGCTGGTGTAGAATCTTGAGCGAGAGTAATTTGTAGAAACTTGTGCAAAGAATATTGCATTATTTGCCCTTGAGTTATACAGTATGGAGTTTGAAATATTATCCAGACATAATTGCCTTCGTGCCGAATTAACAGCAGACGGCTGTCGGTGCTATGCAAAAGTATGGCGGTCGCGAGTTGACGTCGGTCGCTCACCGCTCACCGCGCGAATGGCGCACACCCGTCACGCCGCAACCGGAACAACTTCACTAATATAAACGCGAAACTGAGATGTTTGTTTAGCCTTTCGTCGCCTCAGTGCCATCAAGCGATATTTTAATGGAATGAACAGTAGAACTGGAAAGTGGCGAAAGATGCTATAGCCTAGCAAGGCAATATGTCAAATACACTCGAGTATCATATTAACACTAGATGATCTTCATCGTTCTACATGAAGACCATCAAGTGTTTACGTCTTGCTGTCGCTTATAAAGAAGGCATATTACATGATTATATATAGAGTCAACTGCACTCTCGAGTCAGTGTCCCTGATGTCATTCATAGGGTATAATTGAATATAATATGTCAATTTCATATACATATACATATTTGTTTAAGTAAAACTTTTGTGGAACAAAACTTGGGGTAATGATAAACCAGATAAACAATTAACACAAGGGCAATAAAACGAATTGACTTCTTATATATTTTGTGTATTGTGTTGGTTAAATCTGGTTTGAATCCACTACTCGTCAATTCAATATTTTTTTAATATGTTAATTCCGTTCACCTTTACACGAGAAATGCACAAAATATTTTGGTTGGTAGGTTAATACGCCAGAAAACTACCTTAGCATGCTTATTAAGAATATATCATTTTGATAGAGACGTAGCTAGGACTGTTTAAATCAAGTCCTCACCAAATCCTTATCCTTTCGAAGATCGCGAGTCAATAATCTTGCGGTGAGTAAGTTGTTTAGAACTCCTTAGGGAATGGCTATACTGAAAACAGGGAGGCAAGTATTTGTTTCTAGTTCTTTCAACACTGTGACTAGTGAGTCTCCCATTTGAATATAACTAGCAAAAGTAGTTACGTAGTTATATGTATATAAGTAGCTATTGCTCGCATTTCGATGTTGCTAGCATCTCAATAAGAATATTTCATACTAGAGGATGCCCGCGGTTACACCCGCGTTATTTAAGGCTACTGCTTCGCTCCCGTCGCTCATAGTGCAATGTTATATGGCTTATAGCCGTCCTCGATAAATGGGCTATCTAACACTGAAAGATAGAAACATATCCCCGAAACTGTTTACCACTGCGCTGGAGGATGTTTTCAAGCTTTTGGACTGGAATGGACTCGGCATCAACATCAACGGCGAGTACATCACTCACCTTCGATTCGCAGACGATATTGTAGTCATGGCTGAGACCATGGAAGACCTAGGCTTAATGCTCGATGGCCTCTGTAGAGTCTCCCAACAAGTAGGTCTTAAGATGAACATGGACAAGACGAAAATCATGTCGAACGTCCATGTTGTACCTGCTCCTATTCAGGTTGGGAACTCTACGCTAAGTTGTCGACAAGTATATCTACCTGGGAAAAGTAGTCCAATTAGGTAGGTCCAACTTCGAGAAGGAGGTCTATCGTCGAATCCAACTCGGTTAGGCAGCGTTTGGGAAGCTACGACATATCTTCTCGTCCGATATCCCGCAGTGTCTCAAGACGAAAGTCTTTGACCAGTGTGTGTTGCCAGTGATGACTTACGGATCAGAGACGTGATCGCTCACTATGGGCCTTATCAGAAGGCTCAAGGTCACTCAGAGGGCGATGGAGAGAGCTATGCTTGGAGTTTCAGAAATGAGGAGATCCGCAGTAGAACCAAGATCGCCGACATAGCTCTCCGGATAGCCAAGCTGAAGTGGCAGTGGGCAGGGCACATAGCTCGAAGAACCGATGGCCGTTGGGGCAGAAAGGTTCTGGAGTGGCGGCCACGTACCGGACGACGCAGCAGAGGTAGGCCCCCCGCAAGGTGGACCGACGATCTCGTCAAGATCGCGGGAGGTGGTTGGATGCGGGCGGCTCAAGACTGGTCTGTGTGGAGAACCTTGGGGGAGGCGTATGTATGAAAGAATTTTCAAATCGGTCCAGTAGTTCCTGCGATTAGCGCGTTCAACCAAACAAACAAACAAACTCTTCAGCTTTATATATTATTTATTTATTTTATTTATTTATTAACTTTATATACACACATAGCGTATAAAGGTGGACTTAAGGCCTTAGGCTTTTCTGCCAGTCTACCTTAGAGTGGTGCAGAGATTGATGGTAGGTGTATTTTAAAAAGCGAAGTTTGACTTAAACATATATTTAATAGATATGATGGACGCGCATACATTAAACAAAATTAAATCATAATAATAATACATACATACATAGATAGAATATAGAAATGCATAAGTACATATACTTACATACCTATACTTACATATACCTACATACACATACATATACTTACATAC
The DNA here is from genome assembly GCA_944739405.2 of Euclidia mi. NCBI lineage: Eukaryota > Metazoa > Arthropoda > Insecta > Lepidoptera > Erebidae > Euclidia > Euclidia mi. Next base: position 46,847,052 of record OX123183.2, read on the forward strand.
ACATACATAATATGTATACATATATAAATAAATATGTACCTAAAATATATTTAGATGTTATGATACTTCTGCTAACTTAGCCAATAAAAGCTGCTTTATCTTTGTCTTAAAGCGATACCTAGTAGTGGACGTCCTGATTTCGAGAGGAAGGTCATTCCAAAGAAGAATAGCTTGAGTAGGAAAAGAAGAATGGACGAAAGAAGATCTATGTGAAGGACAGAGAAGGAGAAGGTTATTAGATGAACGAAGGTTACGATCGTGGTTGGTACATAAGTACTGAAAGTAAGAACTTAAACAGTTGGGAGTATTGGGAGACATATGGCTGGAATAGGGAGTAGTGAGAGCACGCAGACTGCGTCTTTGACGAATAGGAAGCCACTTCAACTGGGAACGATAAATAGACACGTGGTCATACTTGCGAAGATTGAAAATAAATCGAATGCAGTTATTGTGAAGACGGTCAAGTTTGTTAAGAAGATCTGTATTCAGCTCATAGTAGCATAGATCACCATAGTCGATCAAGGGAAATACCAAAGTTTGCACAAGCATTGTCTTAGTTTTAGGTGGTAGGAAGTTCCTTAGGCGATTGATAGCACGTAGAGTACCGGTAATCTTTTTGCTGGTTTGAGTGACGTGGTTTCGCCAGCTTAACGTAGAGTCCATATGTAGGCCAAGGTTTTTGACAACTGGGCACATGTCTATGACGTTACCATCATAAACTAGTGGTGGCAAAGTTGAGACGTCTAATCTTTTAATTACCCATTGGCTACCAATGACAATTGCTTGGCATTTGCTAGGGTTTACATACAAACGGTGTCCGATCATTTGACAAAAAACAAATGAAAAATTTTCATTTGACAAATAACATTTGACAAAATTATCTTAATATATAAAATCCTTGCGTTACTGACTGACTGACAGACACGCTACAGCCGAAAGTATTGGGCGCAGGAAGCTGAAATTTGGCATGTATGTTCCTTGGAGACCGCAGGGGTGCACTAAGAAGGGATTGCCCGACATTCTCACGGGATCGGCCAAAACGGGTAAATTAAAAAAAAAGGCAGGCGTAGCTGCTGGCGTCCTCTAGTACTTGATAAATTTATTATTTTACAAACTATTGTTTAATAAACTTATATATTTACTATAAAAAAGTTATGCTAAAACATTAATTTACAAATTGATTATTTTTTTAAACATGTTATTTGGCAAAACAACGTAAAGCATAAATAACATTTCTCAAAATGCCTTGCTTGGTAAATATTTTACTAACCATAATCTACGATAATACAAAAATCTTTGTGTAGGGTCAACTAAAACAATGGCTGGTTAGGTTAGGTTAGAACTGCGACCACAACGAACTGACTGCGCCAGAACCGAATTTTACTTATTTCGCTTAATTCAGGCAGTGTGTATTTTTTTTAGAAGACTTAAGTTTTATGGAATTAGTATTAATCAAAATTATTACTTGCCTATAAATAATCTGTCCAAGATGAAAATTGCAACCATGCAACTTAATATTTTCAAAATTTCGGGATGGGTATAGGTTAGAAATTAGTTATTTTTAAAAACTAATAACTTATCTTCTAACTTTTTGTACAATCACCAATTTGGCAAACGAATTATTTAGTCAAATGATTGTTTTTTAAATAATTATTTAACATTATAATTATTTTCTAAGTAAAACATTTGCCAAACCTGTATTATGTCAAATGATTGTTTTTAAAGTAATATGTTTGCGAAATGAAAGTTTGTTAAATGATTAGTTTTTCAAACGTTGTTTGTTAAATGATCTTTTGTCATACGTTTTTTGTCAAACAATAGTAAACCCTTACAAACCAGCTCTGAATGGCGCTTAGATCTCGGTTAACTTCAAGAATTGCGGAGGAGACGTCTTCAACGGATGCCTGAGAGTATATCTGCAAGTCATCGGCATACAGATGATAAGCGCATTGAAGATCTTGAGTTAGGAGATTAATAAATATAGAAAATAATAAAGAAGAGAGAACACCGCCTTGAGGAACACCAGAGTTATTGTCACGCCACTCCGACGATAACTCGTCGAGGCGGGCAGGCTGCTGGCGTCCTCGAAGATAACTTGAGAACCAATCCAGAGTTTCGGATGAGATCTTAAGATGGGTAAGGAGGGACATCAGGACATCGTGACTGACGCTATTAAAGGCATTCGAGAAATCAACCAAGGCCAACACAGTGACCTTGGTGTTCTCCATGCCCTCCTTAATATCGCCAGTCACGTTGAGAAGGACCGTTGTAGTACTGTGTTCAGGCCTGAATCCAGATTGGTAGGGGCTTAATAAGTTATTGTTGTAGACAAATCTATATAATTGCCTTTGGACACAGGACTCTAGGACTTTGGACACAAAAGGAAGAATGGAGATAGGACGAAAGTGATTCGGGTGAGAAGAGTTTTGGACTTTAGGCAGAGGAATGATAAAAGCTTTACGCCACAGGGCTGGAAAGGTGCCTGAAGTAAGAGAAAAGTTTATGATGTGGAAGATGGCGGGAAGGAGTTGGTCTAGGATAGCAGTGATCATGCGCCGGCTGATGCCGTCGCATCCCACCGCATTAGACTTTACAGAAAGGATTATCGTCTTGATCTCACCCTGAGCTAGTGGAGAAAAGTGACAGGATTCTATGTTGGGTCGGGTTAAAGAAGCTAAGTAGCTCACTGTGAGACACTCAGTCTGGTGATCCAATGTGGTGGTGGTTGTGAAATGTGTATTGATGTCATCCAGAATCAATTCAAATTTTAGGTACTATAGTTGAGACTGTTGCGCCTTACCTATCTATAATTTTTAATTAATGCTTTGACCTAGGCGTATTGCCGGATTTGATGAAATTAAGTAAAATTATACCCTTATTCAAATCTGGCAGTAAAAATGACATTAATAATTTTAGGCCCATATCTATCTTGCCGGCATTTAGTAAAATATTTGAAAAGATTCTTTTAAAGCAGCTACTAAACCACTTTAATTTAAATAGTCTGCTTCACAAAGATCAATACGGATTTACTAAAGGTAGATCCACTACTGATGCGGGTGTTGCTCTCATAAAACACATTTATAGTGCTTGGGAGTCATCAAAGAATGCTATTGGAGTGTTCTGTGACCTATCTAAAGCATTTGACTGCGTTCAGCACGACACGCTACTGCGTAAGCTCCGCCACTATGGCGTAGAGAAAACCGCACTTATTGTTGTCGATTCGTACCTGCGGCAGAGATTTCAGTGTGTCGATGTAAATGGGACTACATCCTCTAAATTACCTATACAGCTAGGCGTTCTACAAGGCTCAATTTTAGGTCCTTTTCTATTTCTTGTATATATTAATGACTTACCTTTTTATTTAAAAAACATCTGTGATGTTGTACATTTTGCAGATGATACGTCACTTATTTTTAAAGTAGATAGGTGTCTAGAATTACCGTAGGCTTACTGGGAATTGGTTGTAAGCACAGTGGAAGCTAATTTATATTCATCCAGTTGTCCTAAAGTAATCAAATGTCTGACATATATTGCTGAGATTCTCAGCGATGACAAATTATAAAGTAGTTATAAGAAGATTTTACCTTATAGCTCCTGGTGATGTTCTTGAAGTGGACCTATAGATTAACTTATAATTTTGGCCAAAATAACAAGAGAATCAATGGATACCAGTTTACAATTCGGCGAAGTCCTTCTCCAGACCACGATGCACGTTAGCGGTTCACAAAACTTTTCACAAAAGTTCACTATGTCATCAATTTACAACAAACCTTGCCGGAAGTCAAAGGCGGCAATTACGTATTAAGTTAATTACGAGTTGATTCAATTCGCGTTAATTCAAAGGGCGATCAATTTAATTTAGGTACAAGGCACGCGAGCTTGCAAACGGCGTGTTAATTTTTCAAGCGGAAGACGGAAGTGACAGTTCAGTGTGACCATTGTCAGAAATTTTCAATAGACTAAACAAAATGTTACTCAATCGATCTAATCGATTTGACTTATAATAAAAACTAATTCTATTTCAAACATCCACCCGCCCCGGACCGGCCTACCGGTCCGCTAATCGGTTGGTAGACGTGACAATGTTGCAACTGCTCTCCTCAGAATCGAACCGTCCACCAAGACCTCAGCAAATCGGGGAACTCCATCAGCCCCAGTTACCAAATGAAGGATGCGCCCCCTGCGCCATCTGAGTGGCAGAAGGTTAGCCTCCTTGATCAAAACGAGGTCACCAATCTTGGGTGGATCGGTCTTGTCGGTCCACTTAACGCGTTGCTGGAGTATGTGCAAATATTCCAAGTTCCAGCGTTTCCAAAAGCTCTGAGTAATCTGGCGTACCAATTCAAAACGCGAGAGACGACCAGGTCTCGTATCAATATAGGGGTACTCAGGCAAGGCGACAAGTGGGCGACCAATCAAAAAATGGCCCGGCGTAAGGGCCTCCAAATCATTCGGATCTGAGGAGATCGGGCACAATGGCCGAGAGTTCAAAACGGCCTCAATCTTACAAAACACAGTTGCGAGTTCCTCAAATGTAAGAACAGACTCACCGATTGTCCTGCGCAAGTGTGTTTTGGCCGATTTTACGGCGGCCTCAAATATACCACCCCAGTGTGGACAATTTGGTGGGGAAAACAACCAATTTATCCCACGTCGGGCAAGCCTATCACCTATATCAGCTTTGTTGGTTTCAAGGAAATTAACAACATCATTCTAATAATTATAGGTGCCCTTGAAGTTAGTGCCGCAGTCAGAACGGATCAAGGAAGGCATCCCTCTGCGGGATACAAATCTGTCAAATGTGGCTACAAACGCCTCGGTCGTAAGCGAGGAGACCAGTTCTAAGTGTACGGCCTTTGTGGAGAGACAAACAAAAACACACAAGTAGGCCTTAACAGTCTTGCTGTTTCGAAGTGTCGACGTTTTCACCAAAAAGGGACCTGCGAAGTCCGTGCCAACACCGTCAAACGTCCTGCTCTCAGTTACGCGATCTGCCGGTAAGTCTCCCATCAAGGGCTGCATGGTAGAAGCCTTGAGCTTATAGCAAGGGATGCAGCGAAAGACTACACTCCGAATAATTCTTCGGGCAGACAAAATCCAAAATTCGCGTTGCAAAATGGCCAAGAGCGCATTACAACCAGCATGCGAATTTTTAAGGTGACGGTCAGTTACCAACAAGCGTACCAAATGACCGTCCTTAGGTAACAAAAAGGGGTGACGTGCTCCGTAAGGGAGGTTGGCGTTCTTGAGACGCCCTCCAACGCGCAAGAGACCCGTATCGTCCAAAAATAGGTTCAATTTAGATACAGCTCCCGATAATTTCGATCTCCCTGATTTAAGGATAGCAATCTCCTTCTCAAAATGCGCCAATTGCACAGAACGAACCCAAAGGGTGAGAGACTCCTGTCGTTCCTGTGGTGAGAGAAACGGTGTCAGACGTTTCTGTTGTGGGTGCCTTAAATTAAAAACAAAACGCTTTATCCAAGCAGTAACACCTAACAACTTGTCGAGAGAGCTGTAACGATTCAACAGGAAATCGGGGTCGAAGGCGCATTCTACCTTCTCAAGAGCGAGTGTTCGTAGACCCGGCAAATTAGAAGTATTCAAAACTGGCGTTCGAGGCCAATCAATTTCTGGTCGACTCAACCATTCCGGACCCCACCACAGCGAATGACCTATCAAACTAGGCGTCAAGCATCCGCGCGAGGCACAATCAGCGGGGTTGAGCTCACCTGGCACGTGTCTCCAAACAAGTTTGACTTCGGATTTCTGGATTTGGGAAACGCGATTAGCGACAAATACCTCCAAAGTGTGGACAGAAGCCTTCAACCAACAAAGAACAATTTGGCTGTCTGTCCAGGCGTAGGTCCCATTAATGCAAATGCTTTTACCCAAAGTACTGGACACGTGGTTCAACAAGCGTACAAGAAGGGCTGCTCCCGAGAGCTCCAGTTTTGGAATGGTCAGAGATGTCCGAAGGGGTGCCACCTTGCTCTTTGCCATGATCAGGGAAACCCTCACCTGACCTGAGGCACTAACTGTGCGCAAGTACACCACGGCGGCGTGACCACGTTCCGAGGCGTCACAAAACCCGTGAAGGGTGGCCTTGTACTTCCCGGGAGGAAGGATGGGACGAGGCAAGGAGATCTCATTGACGGCAGGAAGCGAGGATACAAAAGAGGTCCATTCCTCAACAAGAGTGCCGTGTAGGGGTTCGTCCCAGGTCAATCCTGCTGTCCAAAGCTTCTGCAAGAAGCATTTTGCCCAAAATATAATTGGACAGATCCAACCGTTCGGATCAAAGGTTCTGGCGACAGTAGACAATACGAGACGTTTAGTCCAAGAACACGGCAATTTCAAGTCTACGTTATATGTAAAGATGTCTTGGACTGGTCTGTACTGAACGCCGAGAACAGCCATCATGGCGGGGTTGTCAACAATCTCAAACAAATGTGGATCCTGCTGATGATCCTCTGGCAAGCCTTTCAAAAGCGCTGGTGAGTTGGAAATCCATTTGCGCAACTCATAACCAGCGGAGGCCAAAATACCTATCAATTCGTCCCGCAGGAGGATCGCCTCGTCCGCTGATGAGGCGCCCGAGCAAATGTCATCGACGTAAATATCGTCCTTCAAGATGGCGGAGGCTCGTGGGAAACGTAGGCCTTCGCGGTCTGCGAGCTCCCAAAGAGAACGTATTGCCAAGTAGGGGCTTGACCTTAACCCGTACGTATTAGTATTGAGCTCGTAGACGACCATGGGATCGCGAGGAGACTCTCTCCAAAGGATCAGCTGGAAGCGACGATCATCAGGGTGGATAATCGTCTGCCTGAACATCATTTTTATGTCGGCCACAAAGACAACCTGATGTCGTCGGAAGCTGGTGATGACGTCACAAAGGTCCTTGACCAACTTGGGGCCAGAATGCAAGCACTGGTTCAAGGATACGCCTGTTGAAGTCTGCGCAGAACCATCAAACACTGTGCGCAGCTTGCCAGTCGATGGCTTCAATACCGCATGATGCGGGAGAAAGTAATGCTCCACCGAACGCCAATCCAAATTTGACACAGACAGGTGTCCCAACTGTTCATATTCCCTCATGAACTCAATGTACTTCTGTCTGAGCTCCGGATCACGACCCATGCGGCGCTCCATGGCCAACAACCTCTTTTCGGCTAAAGGTCGTGACTCACCAAGCGAAGGCCGAACAGACAGGAAGGGAAGCCTCGTAATAATCCGACCAGAACGGAGTCGACCAGTGTTGTTCTGGAAGAACAGCTCGCACTCCTCATGTTCTGGATTCAAACGGGCAGCTTGAGGGGGCTCCTCTACCTCCCAAAACCTCTGAACCGCATCAGAGAGAGCGGAGCCTACAGCCAACAAATTGTCAAGTTCAGGTGGAGGGGGGTCCCTAGGTACAGGTCCCATCAAAGCAAATCCAAATATGGTCGGGATGGCAGTCAAACCATTTGGCACCAAGACCCGTTTCCCACCAATCAAAATTCCACCGAGGACATCAGAGCCAATCAACAAGTCGATTTGTCCCGGTGTGTCAAATTTGGGGTCTGCCAGTTCCAATCCCGATGTCAAATTCACCACAGCAGCGGGTAGCTGTTTCTGTGGGTGCATACCCAAAATATTCTTCAACACAATAGCCGAGGTTTTAATCCTCGGGTGTGAAGATTCAACAGGGCCAAACATAACTTTAACTTGCCCTTCAACATTAGAGGCTACGTCACCTATGCCCCGAATACAATTCGGAAAAGAGCCCATATTTAATTTAACCTGCCCTACCAAATAAGTGGAAACAATGCAACCTTGTGAACCTGTGTCCAATATAGCACGGACAACAACAGAGGTCCCCGTGGGTCCCCAGACCCTAACAGCAACCGTTGGTAGGATAACGGTCTCAATGGGGGAGGTTGGCGTTATAGGGCAGGAGTTAATTACCTATTGTTGCCTGGGCGGCGACCGTTGGCCAGGACCAGGCAAGTCAAAGCGAGGGTGCGGCTTGAAGTCCTCAAAGGCGCGATGACTCGATCCGCGTGCCATCTGTGGGGGGTCATAGTGACGCACCCGCCCAAAACGAGGTGGGCGCGAGTCAAGGCGGGGACGCTCCGCCAAAGGAGGCGAATACCTGGGGCAGCAGTCATGGTGCTGGTGACGCTGAACAGCACATTCAGGTGCGCGAGAGAGAGGAGGCGTGCGCACGCTACGGTTCTCCAAGCGGGGCGAGTGGCGATCAATTGAGCGAGGCGACTCTTGGCTACGCGCCGGTGAGCCTCGGCTGCCACCTTCAAAACACCCGCCCGTGCGGGGCGTCGGCTGGTTGGACAAGCGGCCAACCTCTCTGGCATTCATACAGAGAATGTCCAAATGCTGTCCTCCACAGTGAGGACAGGGGCGAGAGTTTGGGCAGTCTCGCTGGTAGTGGGACCCCAAGCAAGAGAAGCAAAGGCGGCGGGCATTCGCGATGCGCCTACGAGAGGCGACATGTAGGTCCAAGAATGCCCTACAACTGGCCGTTCTGTGCCCCGTGACCTTGCAGTAGGAGCACTCCGCTGGGCTCTGCGTGACTGCAAAGCGAGGAGGGCGCCGGTCAACATTGGCTCGGGTGTGAACGCGAGCCTGCTCCTTGACCTTGGGCGGCTGCGTCTTAGCCGGCGTGTCACCACCGGAGTTGTCCAAGACCCGGCACTCATCCTCCAGGAACCTCTCCAGGTCAGCAAAGGGGGGCAGATGGGTCGCGCTATCCCCACCAAAGCGTTGCTCAAAACGCGACCTCAGGTCGGCAGGCAGCTTTTTCAGCACAATGTGCACCAATAGATAGGACCACTGGTCCACGGGCAGGTCAAGGCACTTAAGTGCGTTGATGGCCACCAAGAGCGGGTTCAACAGTTGGGTGCGCAACCCAGAGACCCGGGTGAGCGTCGGCAAACCCAAAATCTGCTCGATGTGCGTGTCGGCGAGGCCACGCTTATTATGGTACCTACGGGTAATTAGGTCCCGAGCCGTCTGGTACGCCTCGTCAGACACGGGCAGATGCTGGATGAGGCCCTTAGCCTCCCCATCCAGAACCGACATTAGATAGGCCAATTTTTGTGCTGGCCGAAGGTCAGCCCTGTCATTGACCAGGCTGTCAAACAAGTTAATGAAGCCCAGGTAGCTTCCTAGGCAGCCATCAAAATGGGGGAGGTCCAAAGTAGGGAGCCTACTCACCAGCCCCGGTGCTGACCTAGGAAGCTCCTGCTTCAGGCCGGGTTGCCCTTCCCTATCGGCAACTAGTTGTCTTGCACTATTGGAGACAGCATCATACAGGTCTAAGACCTGGGCATAGTCTTCGCTGACCTTATTTCGCTGGTCAGCAGTGAAATCAGTGACTGACACTTCGAGACAGCAAGCGCTGAAAGTGCGGAACTGCTGTTCCACACTTGCCAGGCGATCATCGATCCGCTCGTACCTCTGAAGTAAGGCCTGCTGGCGATCAGGCCGGTTCACTAAAGCACTGGCCGAGGCAAACCAGCGCAAATCTGACGCAATAGCACCAGCAGCCGCACGCAAGTCCTTGATAGCTGACATAATCAAAATTCAAAAGAGCCCGGACAAGCGTTAAATAATATTAACAATCAAAACTTAATTTTTCTTAATTCTTTGAAACCAACAAAGTATTAGCCTGTTTACTGCAAGTGAAGGCAAGTGACAGGTATTTACTGCCCAACAAAATTTAAGGTTTCAGTATATTGAAACAAACACAAAAGTTATCAAAGTTATAACTTATAACAAATTAATAAAGTTGAAACTTCAACTTAATTAATTAATTATTTGCAACAGACAGACTAACTGTGTTATTTATGATATACAATAGGAAGTAAGCACAGAATATGTGTTACCTAACAATATTATCTTTATATTATAACAAAACAAAGTTTATTAATGTGACCCGCCCAAGTGGCAAGGTCAAGTTGGTTGTTATGTTTATGAATATATGCAATAAACTAAATTTACTAAATTTATTGATACATACAGCTGTTATGTATCCAAACAAACTAACTTATTAATGCAACAACAAATTTAAGTTAGATTATTCAACAATACAAATCAACAATTACTGATTGAGGTTATGTGGCAATGTGTTTCAAATTATCTAGGTCAACTTATACAATTAAATATTATGTATTTTAGTCAATAACTGACCTGACAAACACTACAATACTGTCTACAAGGTGAGATATATAGCTCATACAACACCAATCTGAGTTTATACTCAGTAATGCAACAGCGGCTAAATTTCAACTACAGCTCTGCAACCAAAATTATGTCTAGAATTACCGTAGGCTTACTGGGAATTGGTTGTAATCACAGTGGAAGCTAATTTATATTCATCCAGTTGTCCTAAAGTAATCAAATGTCTGACATATATTGCTGAGATTCTCAGCGATGACAAATTATAAAGTAGTTATAAGAAGATTTTACCTTATAGCTCCTGGTGATGTTCTTGAAGTGGACCTATAGATTAACTTATAATTTTGGCCAAAATAACAAGAGAATCAATGGATACCAGTTTACAATTCGGCGAAGTCCTTCTCCAGACCACGATGCACGTTAGCGGTTCACAAAACTTTTCACAAAAGTTCACTATGTCATCAATTTACAACAAACCTTGCCGGAAGTCAAAGGCGGCAATTACGTATTAAGTTAATTACGAGTTGATTCAATTCGCGTTAATTCAAAGGGCGATCAATTTAATTTAGGTACAAGGCACGCGAGCTTGCAAACGGCGTGTTAATTTTTCAAGCGGAAGACGGAAGTGACAGTTCAGTGTGACCATTGTCAGAAATTTTCAATAGACTAAACAAAATGTTACTCAATCGATCTAATCGATTTGACTTATAATAAAAACTAATTCTATTTCAAACAATAGGAATAGAAATCAATTTGATGATGTAAATAATGCACTATTACAAGTTACACAATGGTTTACAGCAAATAACCTAGTACTTAATTGTAGGAAAACTAAATGCGTTAAATTTGCTTTACCTTAATGTAAGACAACTGGGACCTAATATTATACAGTGTTCCTAGGTATTACATTAGATAATAAGTTACAATGGGGTGCACATATAGCATGTCTTGCAGGAAAGCTAGGCTCTGCTGCGTATGCCGTCAGAAAAGTTAGGAAACTTACTGACATCGACACGGCTCGTTTAGTTTATTTTAGCTATTTTCGCAGTGTTATGTCCTACGGCATTTTGTTATGGGGCAAAGCTGCGGATATTCAGAATATCTTCGTTCTACAAAAACGAGCGGTTAGAGCAATATACATGTTAGGTGCAAAAGATACTCTTAGGGAACGCTTTAAGTCTATAGGAATTCTTACAGTAGCCTGGCAATTTTTATTTGCTAATATTTTGTACATTAGGTAAAATATAGGCTTATTTACCACAAAAAGCGATATACATAACATAAATACTCGAAACAGGCATAGGTTATATGCCCCTTATCATCGTTTACATAAAGTTAATAATTCTTTTGTAGGGCTAGGTATTCGTATATACAATAAAATGCCAATTAGTCTTTTAGAATTACCATTTAGTACATTTAAAACTAAAATAAAAGACTGCCTTATTAAGAAAGGTTATTATACTATTAATGATTATTTCAGTGATAAGGATAGCTGGTCACTTACGCTAGACAACTCATGATCTTTATACCTAATTAGAATTATATAGATACTTTGCATTTTTCAGTTAATCTTTATATAATATTTCTAGTTCTTTTAAATTACTGTTCATATATTATTAGGTCATTCAACTTAGGTACTACATTTACATTTTCATTGTTGTTCCACTAATTTTATTAAAGTTTTACTGCACTGTAAGATGAAGATAACTCGTGATTAAGGGCTGTAAACTAATGTTTTAGTAATTTTGTGTATTCATATACAGTCACTTCTGTAACATATATTTCCACCATAGTTATGAACATGGTTGCGAGTTGCCTACATTATAAGACGTAAGTGGATGCTCCTGTTACACAATATTCACACTGGAAGGCTACTACAGCAGTTAAATTGGTAACTGCATTAATTATTTAAATATTATGTATGTTCCTAATTACTATTTACAAATAATTAATTACAATGTGAAACAGTTGCAGCTCCTTACAAAAACAAAATATGTAACATTACACTGGCGATTAAAAAGAGTGGCCACGAGTTTTATTGCCCGTTCTTTCTCGTGGTTCTACCTATTGCTTTGCGAATGGGCAGTAAATGTAAATGTAGAAGTATTAAGTAATGTACATTAAAATTTGACGTTCATAAGCGTCACCTTGTGACCTAGATGAATAAATGATTTTGACTTTGACTTTGACAGACTGAGTGTCCCAGGACAGCTAACACGTCGCTGTTTGCCGATACCTAAAGTTCCAAGGAACTTCCAGATATCGGCAGGGGAAGAGGGAGAAATATTATTCAGAATGTGTTGGCGTTTAGCGTTGCGTACCATCTGATTACACCGATTCCTTGCAGACTTGAACAGGTTCCAGTTATCATCGAAGCGGTCCTTTTTATAGATACGGAAGGCCCGGTCCCTACGCCTCATTGCCATGCGCACACCCCTTGTAATCCAGGGTGCCGGTGGGCGTTTTAATTTAACTTTCCGTATAGGGGCATGGAGATCATAAAGTTGACAAACAGTATCATTAAAATGCGCACTTTTTCGTCTATCGTAGAGGAGCCATCCATAATTTCCCAGTTAAGATTAGCCGCGTCTCTGGCACCCCGAGAAATACAAGAGCCTTGCGCCTGTGCCTGGTCTCTATAGCATCAATGCTATGGCAACATTCGTTAACTTGCTTGCGCAGGAGGCTGAGCATTGAGAACATCAGCTCTCTAAAGGTGCGAAACCCCTCGGCTACCTTCGCAACCGTTTCCTTTGCCGGACCAGCAACCTGAAGTTGTGCCTCCAGCTCCGCCATCCTCCTTGAGAAGGACTCCTCAAGACTGTTCTGAGCCATTTTTATATCATCTAACTGTGACATTGTAGCTTTACTAGGATTTTTCAATATGGTTTTGAGAATGGAAGTGTGTATGTGAAGTGCTGGCGGGTGGTGTAATTTATTGGATTTTTATTACATAAACAATACTGTCTATGTAAGTACTGTATTTTGTCAACTAATACAAGAATAAAAACTCAGTTTTAAGCTTCAAATTAATTAAATACAAATTTGATACTTTTTAACAGCTGTCAACTTTTTGACACCTACCGCCCACAAAAAATAAAACATATAGTATAAGATTTTCAAATCAAACGTTCAACCCCTATTAACACACTTAGATATGCAGTATATCAAAATAATCTTTCTTGGTGAGTGCTAAAAGAGAAAGAGAGTTGTAAAAGAAGTCTAGAAATATGAAATTTGATCAATAGGTTCCTTTTACAACATATGAATGTACAGAAAATAATGAATAGATGCAAAACTCTTGATAGTTTTGCTATATCTCAGTCAGGACAAGTGATTTTCTGTGATGGTCCTCATTATTACCTAAATCATTATTTGCGCCTGCACTAAATTTAATAATTATTATACCCACCTTGAATGGTTAATTAAAAATTGCCCATTTGGGGTGTCCGTTTACTCTAACAATAGTGCCCAATTTAATTAAAATCGGTTCAGTGGTTTGATTGTGTAAGCGTAGGAGACAGGCAAACAAAGTTTCCAGAGCGTCTTCTATTACCTATAATATAGCTTTGTTTGTACATGCATACTAAGTATATTATTATGTTTTATTTCCTATATGTTTATTTGTGTGTTGATTTTGTATGAACCAATAATTGTCTTTCAAAACGTGATAAACAATTTGGTCAAATGTTGAAAGACAATTCAGTAAGTACATATGACAGCGTAAGCATTAATGGTTATTTCAGACGGAACAAATTTATGCATTAATCACGGGAGTGAGAGACATAAAATAATGCAGATTTTTGCGATGTATACCTATGCAAGCCTTCTAAGGATAGCCTCATTTCGCACAAAGGACATAGTCACTAACTATTTTCTTGTATTTCGGCCGCACTAGAAATATATCCTATATCATAGAGGACTTTACTATCGTTCAAGTTACAGACACAAAGAACCCCTAGCCTCTTAACAACAATTTGTGGATCACTAAAACTATCGTTCAGTCTACTCAAACCTAGTCGACGCAGTGTCAGACGTGCAGTAGGTTTAGTCTATGTATTGGTTTTAGGTTTGCTAAAATTAAAACATTTTGTTGAATTTTATACGGTCTAGTTATGCAGGGACAAAATATAAATAAAACAGTAAGTAGTTTTAGTAATTTCTTGTATGCCTAAGTGACAATACAGTATTTCTATTAGTAACTTTAAAAAACTATAGTCTGTTGACCTGACCACTAATATAGTAAAGTAAAGTAAGTAAAGTAAAGTAAAAAGCATTTATTGACACACTTTAACAGCGTACAATTATCAATTACATAATAGATAAATAGGTACATTTAAATATAGCTCTTTATGTTAGTATGTAGGTACGTACGTAAACTTAATACCTAGTAACGGGTTCACAATACCCACGACAATTTTATTTTCTACACTACCCACACTCGAAAATTTAACTAATTGTACGCCGCCGATGTGACAAAGAGGCAGGCATTCAGCGTTGCGTCGTCTCGTGACGTTGGCCGTGATACGACCTGCTGATTTTCAATGCCTGCCCCTAATATCAGCTTAGTATCTACTAAGTAGCGGCAGGTTGCAAGCTTATCTTCATGTGTAACTTACCTGAAACGAGATACGTTTGTCAGACCATTTCTAGACGACTTTTTTCAACGTCTAAAATATTGGGTGTTGGTGTAGGTACATTTTTGCACTACGATTAAATCCTGTAGCGGGAAGAACTTAACACACGTTCAATCAACAGACACTAAGTACTACACCCTTCCTTTATAGTGTATGTTCTGAAGGTGGGGGCCAACATCCAGTAAAGCCACAGAGAATAATAAAATTGATATGTATTGCTTGTAATATTTGTGTAATGTGTCTCTGTCGCGTAATTCCTTGAAAGTAAAGTTGCGAATACCTTTTATTCACACAACATTTCGGCTTGTTTTACCTACACCTGTGATGATGGTATAATATTGAGTCTGTTACAAAATATTTCGCGACAGTTTAAAAGTATTTGCATTTTGCTTGTGTCGCGGTCTGAAATCCTGCCTGCTCTGCGTTGTCTCCCGACCGATTTTGAAATTAAACTACAGTTTACGGATTTTATCGCGTTATATTGGTTACACTTGTTATTAAAACATACATTTAAACCGAAAGATCTAGAAACTACATTTTTATTACTAGCCGACGTTTCGAATTCTTTACAGGATTAATGTTCACGGCAGACTGAGGTGATTTTTGTCTTAATTTCTTGAATGTATAAGTTATCTCAAAGTACCCGATCATTTTTCAACTATTGGTGTTACTATTTACGCAGAATGAGCTCATAGTGTCCTTAGATCTTCTGGTGACTTTGTCCTTCCTGGGTTTCATTAGCCTCATGACAGGGTGACTGGAGGAACATTCCAACCACCTTCCCTATTGAAATTAGGGTGTTTTTTTAATTTCAATAGCCTTTCGTATCATCCTTGGAAGAAAACGGTGTTCTTTTGAAAAAGAACACACCGAAAAATTTAGTTTTTAGATCCTTCGGTTTAAATGTAATAACAAGTGAAACCAATATTACGCGATAAAATCCGTAAACTGTAGTTTAATTTCCATGTGTTACATTCGCGTAAATCCAAGAAAATACTATCCCGACCGATTGGTTTGATTTTATAATCTTCGTTGTATAGATTGTTTGACCCATATAACATAACATCTGCGTTAAACAGTCACTTAACCCATCAAAAAGGTCGTCACACAGTTCTTATATTGATTGATTCCCTTTGTAATACGTGCGTTACAAATATATTATGCATACGTGTACATTCATCAATTTTAGATGATCACGGCAGTAATAGCCCCTAAATGAAGTTCACAGAAGACAGGTAGGTACTGGTGACCCCACGTCGCTATGTTAACATAACTATTAACATTGTTCACAGTCAAACCTTTCAGGTCGTTTGGGTCGGCTGTCAGTTTCACTACGGGGGGACCAAAACTTTATTGAAAGCCTATTTGTATATATAATACAAACTATGCTAAATCGAGTTCAACCACATTATTTCGCATTTAGTGTTAATATTTAAAGGGGTTGTGTGTCCTTAGCGATAATGTATCTGATCAACATGTTTTATCTAACCTCTTGCATTATTAATTATTGCGAATGTTTTGCAACGTAACATGTTGTCACACTTGATTACTCTCGAAGGCTTAGGCACAATTTAGTTTAGGAGAGAATTTTTGAAGTACCAACGATGTCACTGATCGAGTATTGACAAAATATACAGAGTGTCTTCTAACAACTTAGAAGCAGAACCTATAATGATAGAGTACCTACTGGAGCTGGTTGACTAGTTTTATTATGTCTGTTTAAACAACTCTAGTTTTGTAATAGAGTTGATTAAATACCATTTTGACGTCCATCAGGCAAACATTTAAAAAACAATTACCATAAAGTAAGTCAGGCTGGCCCATGATGGCAGACGTGCTAACCCTTGATAGTCTAGAATATAGTATATTAATTGGTCCGATGTTGATTACTACTTTAAATGACTGAAAATAATACACTTTTACATGTTGAACTTTTCAGGATTAGGATATCATTGATTGTATAAGTCAAAGAAGTCATTGCTTCATAACTAATTTACTAGGTTCAAAAACTTAAAGGATTGTAAACGATGTGAACCGAGTGCCTGTAGTAGTGATGTAACGATTACTTCTTAATAATGTGCCGAGTGCTGTGAGTTCGTTTCCCATGCGAGGCAACACTTTGTGTTATCTACAAATTGTATGTAGTTTAACTTACAATTGTTGTAAGTCCGAGTGTCTGTTTTTCCCGTTTGGTTAAATTTTGCAAAGCTATATGTGAAATAGAATTGCTTATTTGGACCAGCGAAGGCCGTTTAAAGAATTAAATAAATATATTTTTTATGTTTACATCACTATAATAACATTTTTTTAAGATAGTACGTCGCATCAAAAGTTACGTAAGGATTACTTATTCCAGAAAGATCTATTTTAATTTCTTTATAGATAACTTGGTAACTTTACCTGTATTTTTATTTTCGCCGAATGACAATGATTATACAAAAGAGGCGATACTAGCCCCAGGCTTGTTGCGCTAAAACCACTATTATACAAAACCAAAATGTACGCAAAATCGCACTGTAGCCAACTTCACAGAGCGTAAAATTTGTCAGGTTCTGTCCAAAGTACAAACTATTCTTCAGAAACAAATCTGAGCCACGCTGTTAGGTTTATATCGTAGGTTTACGAACATGTCTAACATATCCCTCCCAGGATAACAAACACATATCGCTCTTATTTACCACCGAGGACCTTTTAGTAGTTTCAATATAGATTATGTGATACAATTTCTGCCATGCGTAGTTTTTCCTGTGCGTGGCATGCCGATCTTTAGAGGCCAAAGAACGTATGTAGAATTAAAGTCGAAACATACATCTTACTTGTAGTAACTAAAGCCGCATTTCTTTTTCAAGAATGTTACCCGTATGCTAAAATAAATGTATCATTGCTATGTGTAGCTTACTACAGTACCTACACTAAAAATGATGACATTGATAAGAAATATAATTTGAAATTGTCGTTTTTTTGGTTCGGTCGCCATATATATTTACAACGATTTGTTTCGAGATCGAGTCTCTTTTGTTCTGTCGCTTGAATAAAGCCTCCTGTGATGCAGGTCATAAATAATAGACTCACGCCTGTATCCCCGGAAAGATTGGCAGAGGTGTACTATTACACCCTCATTTCGCAATGTAGGTGAAAAAAAGAAAACAAAAATAACAAAGAGACACAAATGAAAATCTAACTAAAAAGTCAAATTATCTACTCTGTCTTCAATTATATCGCCGTCTTAATAAAACCAACATTATGTGATTCACATCAAAAACGTCAAACAAAAAGTAAACAACTTATTACGAGGGAATGCTTACCGTACAAATAAAACACATTGTGGATTATTTCCTACGTTTTTAATCCTCTGAGGGTTAGCTCCCCTAGTTTGAATAACGCCATGGCCATGGCCCGAAGCCCGTGAACTTTGCCCCTCGTCGGGTCGACCTCCAATCTAAACGGACCAGTCTATAATTTAAAGGAGTGCTGTCTATCTGACCACCGCAAATAGGGATCACCGCAATTCATTTATCCGCTTCCGTCTGCTCATGAGGAAATAGGCGGCCTTTGTAACGGTAGCATGGTGTGGGGATTGTTGTGTTTATCTAATCAACCGACCGTTGTCTATAGATTTACTTGATCGTGCGTATGCAAAGCTTTTTTGCTTGACATCACTCCGTGGTTTATTTATTTTTATTGGTGTTATTTAGGAGCGGAATACGAAAGGCTGATGACGATAATGATACTAGCGAATGGATATGGTCCCATTTGAAACAATGTTACTCGATCATTGCTTGAAACGTTAAAGTTTCTGATTGATATGTCCCGACTGAGAAACAACTCAGATCTGACTCCCTGGACAGATTTCGATTGTGCATGCTGATTGTGATTTAACTGCGTATTTTTTTTATAAAGACCACTCCCGCACTAGGGATAAATCCTGTGCCACTGGGAGCTTTACACCTAGACTCGAAAGTTGATAACTTACGCGACATAATCTGCACAAATATATTTCTTTGGTTGGTCAGCAACATCACACTTCGTAGATAGTTATTGAACATTACCAATACACGTCACAACTAACAAACAAGGGTCTTCTTTTTTATATGAAGGTCACTTTCCATAGAAAATGTTATTGATGTTTGGCAAACAACACAACTACATAACATACGTAATCACGCCCTTAGACTAGTGGTAATCTGCGGCTGTAAGAGCCGGCGACCGATCGTCAAGTCGTCACGTGCGACGCCCTCCACACTATCCGGACCTAGCCGACCGACAAATTGATATTTGTTATGGTATTTACATAACCAAATCGCCCTTAAATAGCACAACATTATTTATACATTCTCTACTAGCCTTTGTATAACCCAGACAGAAAGTACATACTTAATAATCTAATTTACTTACCGAAGGCGTGGGCTACGTATTGTAATGCCAATTAACTGCTTTTTTAAACATGCCAGTACTTAAATAATTGAATTTTCATAATATTAGCTACATTAGAAACTTTCTACGAACATTTTAATTAACTGTTTAACATGTTAAACTTATAGGTCAAAGCTTCAGAATACTAACGGAACATTTTATCTAAAATATATTTTCTTTATAACACCCCGCAACAATCAATGGATTATTCAATACGATTGAACATTTAAATTGCCGCCGCGATATTATTAATACATATACGAAATGAGTTAATCCCAATTATACGTTTCATATTGGTAATGATTCTATAATTACTCAAGCCTGTAAGACGCGAGTATTTGTCGTTACAAATGCATTTACATTTTCTCATTTACTGGTACCCGTTGTATTGAGCAATAAAATTAAATCAAACAAAATCGATTGTGAAATAAAATGTATGAACTCATTTCCGAGCGGCGCGGCGTCCCCTCTCGACCGGCCGAGCACAATTTTTATCATCACCAAGGCAATTTCCATCAAAATGCACGAATTTGGTGCTTGGAGCGTGAAGCTGTATGCACAGTGCGCTCTACAAACATGTGCTATATGCATGCCGCCACTGGTTTAAAACTAGGTAGCTGTAGGCAACGCTGACAACGAAATTCCTATCATCTGGTAGAATAACTACGCGGCTGGCGTCCGTTATTAAGTACGCCGATAATATTAACAGCACACATTTATTTTGGCGGCACGCGGCGTTCATTTAAGCGCTATTAGAGACCCCGCAGACATACAATTGTAAAATGGCCGACTAAATCGCAGAGTATACTAATAGGTGTAATTACTTATGCTAGCCCGCACATCTTCTCCAACTAAATCGTCCAACTAAATAATTGGATACCGATCGTATCAGAACCGAGATTCCCTTCCGATTACGCACAATTAAAAAGTTGTCCAACTATTGGTCAACTGCTTGTCAGCACGGTTACCCTATGCAAGTTCGCGGATTATCCAACTTTGTTGAGCAGTCGCAAGGCAAGATGCAAGACGACCACACGCGTGAGCGAGATTTCCCCGCGCTCGCATCTTCGTCGACGGGTACGACGTCTGCCTGAGTTAGTCCAATCCTCTCTTGAACGGCGATAGCGAGTCTGAAGTTGTATCCTATTTAATTATCGCTGGCCCGATTAGATATAAGATCTCATCAAAAGACGAAATACTCATTCTGTAGTATGAGAAAAATTTATCAGGGTAGGTAATATCTGAGTTCAGAATAGGCAGCGATAGCCTAGTGGAGATACCAACAGACTGCCACGCAGAGGGTATCAGGTTCGAATCAACGGCGCGCACCGGTGACTTTTCGGAGTTATGTGATCGCTTGTCCCGTGACACGGAGAGCACGTTAAGCCGTCGGTCCCGGTTGTCATGAAGTTCTTTGACAGTCATTAAAGGGCATCATTACCTTCTAAATAAACTGATTCTAGTCTAAACCATGGAATATCGCTATCCCTTCGGGTTGCAGAGGTCAGACAGGGAATCGCTCTGTGGAAAAACTAATATTCAGCCAAATTCGGTTAGACTAAGACGCGGACCCCAGATTGAAACTAGGATAACGCTGAAAGAATGATGATGATCTGAGTTCAGAATGCAATGTATGATGGTTCTCATTTTCTAATCTGTTTCTGAATATGGGATGCACCCAAAATGTTCTCTTTTGTTTTCGTCTTTTTTTTTTATAAATAGAGCAATTAAAGCGTTTTTCCATATTTTCACGCACACGCACCGCGCTGGCAATACTGTCACCGATTAAATCTGCGGCTTGTAACCAATAAAATAAAGTTGGTCAACTTAATTATAGAAGTACGCAATTTAGTCGTTCGATTTCGCCCAACTTACAATAAAATTGTATGTCTGCGGGCTCTCTTAGTCGACGTCCTTGCATCGTAATAACAGAAGCTATCAGTTTAAAAGAGTCACAATTAATTGAATTATCATCGCATATTTACGAAAGAAGCGTAAAACATTTCATTTTTAACTTTATTTAACGAAAAGAAAAGATCTTTTGCTGTCGACATTTCAGTCTTTTTAGATCCAAAAAGAACAAAAAAAAATTGCGCTCTCTTACGATTGCTACGGAAACTGACGCAGATTTTTTATTTTGTATTACATTTTTACAGTTGGAAAACCAGTTGGTAGACTAAATTTCATACCAGTTTCTTCTGACTTTGAATCTAGGTCTATCGACAGCTGTATATTTATATTATATTATCTATGGTATTTACCTAGTTTGTGTGATAGATAAGGTTTACTCGCTAACTTTTGCGATATTTAGGGCGACTAAGTATAAACTGAATAATAATATCCAACAGCGATCAGCTTACATGTAAACATACAAACATAATATCCCTATTATAAAATACTACTAATTTGTTTCAGCATTTTCAAAATTTCCAAACTTTCTAGCTTCAAAGTCAACTCATTAAAACAGTTTTTCAACAACTATCTTCCCCTTTGGCCCTTAGGTATGTAATATTATAAAATTCTTTAGTAGTGGCTACTACGTAAAACGAACACACTGACCAAATTTCATGTACCTATCTAGCGCCAATAGTTAAAGTCACCGTAGTGATTAAGATGAAATATCTCTCAATAACATTGAGAGGTCTGCGCTAGCGTAAAAAGCCAAGTCAGTGGTATGCGTGTCACATTTTTATAGATATTTAAGAATGACCTCTCTATATATTTTCAAACACAGTTTGTACCATAGCTGTCTGTGTATTATCAGTTCTACTATGTCGAGCTATTATGTACTCGTACTCAAGTTATTAAAATTTGTTCAGGTATGAGAAATATCAGAAAATTTTATAATACCTACGTGATTCTACAGATAATTTCTTAACAGTTAAACTAAAACACATGTACAACTTAAGAACCATATCTGACCAACACATTGTACATGTACCTATGCCTTCGCAGTGAACAAACGAAGCAGTTATATTTATAGCTCAAATAAAAAGGTGCGCAAGTAATCGGCAGCTCCCGCCCTTATCATAAGGCTTCCTAGTCTGCCCATCTGTCTGCGATAAACGTCGATATACATATAGGTATTGGTTGATAAAACTTTTTAAATACAAACAGATCAATCTGTCTGTAATGTTGATTACTATTTATTGTATCACATGTTCAACACTGCTACCGTAAAGAGCCCAGCAAAACGTATATAGCGTTCACGTCCGTGTGGTGATGGATTAAGGATACAAAGTATAACTACCCCATTTTATACCACGGTGTCCTAAGAGATTACTAAGAAAAATACACGAAGCAAATCCTTGTGAAGAGACTTGATATCAAAACTTACTTAGATTCAAATTGGAAATGTGGGTACTGATTACGTACTAAGTACCTGGATATCAACCACAGAATGTATTAGTCAAATATTGCGTAATACTTGAGTAATATCAAACTAACTTTAAACAAAAAAAAACTGTGAAAGCCTTTTGTAAAAGCTTTCTTATTTTTATTTATATCTGTGATTTTAATGTTTCTAAAGTTCATACAGTAAAGGAATTATATCCAACTAACTTTACCCTAGGCATTCCTCTATTTTCTTCATACTTCGAAATCAATTTTAGTAAATCTCAATGTTAGGAGATGTCTAATGCACAGCCCATATACAAAATTTCAAGATATTTTTAAGCGCTCAATATCTCTAATAATTTAGCTCTCTATTTATTATTCCCTTATTCACACGGCCACTCGTCAAGCTAGAAACTGACCTTTATACCGTTCTTATGTCGTAGGAAATAAGTATTAAAATAGTATTGCAACTGTTTAACTTGATTTGGCGCTGTGTGTACCAGTATTTAAGTCAAAATGGACCCAATCTGGAAAACTGAAGTAATCTAGACATGATCCATTCACTGATATTGTAATGTTTATGAAGGAAACAAGTTGTTTATTTTCCGACTCAGAAGCCCAGATTTAATTTCTAACCGACGAAAGAACGGAGGTTCTCTAGTCGACTCGTATATATTTTTTAAATCCTACCTTGACAATTATTTTTCTTTATATTTTTAGTTACGGATACAGCTCTTTATAATTTTATCACAATATAGACAAACTAACTATTGTAATAAATTCACTCGTAAGTGGCATAATGCAGACACTATAAGCATTGTAATAATAATATACTGACTCTATGTAAGTATCATCATCATATCAGCAGATAGACATTTACTTCTGGACCTGGGCCTCGCCCAGGACTACGTAAGTATATTATTTAAATAATTTCAATATATTTCAGGGCTGATTCTAAAAATAAATTTTCTGGAAGATGGTACCTCCCTACTGTAATTTATCTTTCTTGTCTCATTGAATAGTTTCGGTTAAATCATGATCATTTGGCTATACCTATGACTCATAACATAACTCTTCCATGTCTTCATAACTCCTGATTTATAACTGAAAGCACGTTATTTTTAATCTTTAATCACTCCACGTCGCGTCGCCGTTAGTTTGTTATTATTTGACTTTAAAATTGGATAATTATAGACTGGTACGGTTGACCCTACCAACACTTGTATAAAAACAATGTTGCAACTTGATTGATAATAACTCTCACTAATAATCAGACATACACAAGATAATTGCGAATAAAAAAACGTCCTGAAACGTGACTGCCTCCGTGGTCCAGTGGATAGCGTATACGACTGCTGATCGGAGGTCCCGGGATCGATTCCCGGGGTCGGGCAAAATTGTTACTGGATTTTTCGAATTCTCAGTAGCAGCACGGAGTCTGGTGATGTGCCCGGTAACGGCAATAGGCTCGCCCCCTATTACGTGGGACCTGAAAATTCATGGCAAAATGTGGGTGTAAAATTACACCTCTACCTGCCCGGGGAGTAAGGCGTGAGTCTATAAAAAAACGTCCACATTTATATAATATATTTATAGATAATCATAAAACAGCTGATTCTGTCTCAACGACAACCATATCAAAAATCAGCTATTTAATTCTTTTGCGAATATCACATAGACTTAGCGGAAACATGACTGTTCCTTATAGTTTGCTACAGAAGTACAGAACTCTAAAAAGCTAGTAAGCTTTTTAGAGTTCTGTACTTCTGTAGTAAACTATATGAATGTGTGTAGCGCAAAAGTTTAAGTGCTTGTCGCAACTAGTGTATTTAGGTATTCTAGTAGTTTGGTATCAAACGGGATAAACTATCTGCAAAAGATTTAGCTGTTGGAGTGGTATGGGTCTAATGGGACCAAAACGTCACAATCTATTTCCATTCAATCCACTGATCTGTCTAAATTGACGTATTATCATTTCAAATGGAACAAAGTTCCGACACTCTACAGAGTGTACAAATACAACTATAATCCATAACCAATTATTTTATAATTAAATACTTCATAACATTAATTTCTTCAATGTTTAATAAATAGGAACAAACACCCCACAATAAAAACGAAACAGTATTCCCAAACACTAATTTCATAATTTATTCCCAATTTTATTCAAACCTATTATTAAATATTATCTCATAAATTGAACACGAATGACCCAAACAAAAAAACAGCACGCCCCAAGCATAGGTGCATTGCCAAAATTAAAAAAAAAAACACATAAATAATTATTTAGTTGCGTGTCAATGCGGCGTGCAATGGTAACACACATAAATTAAATTCGTATCGGTGATGTGTGATCGATTTTCGGAATGAACGTGATTTTGTGTGTGTGAACGTAAGGGTCTTTGATCTATATACAGGATTAATTTTAAAATGGTAGTAGAGAATTTTAGATGGCTTCCTTTTATTATGATGCAGTAATAATTATTTTACTTTTCGTAATACATAATTTATTTAGTTCATACAAATATTCTATTAGCGACAAAAAGCAAGAGGTAAGTCAATATTCAGAACTTTAGTGCCAAGAATAAAATCACTATTGATCGATACAGAAATTATATGGCAACCAATTTCAATACTTGTCTTTGTACTAGTAGCATAAATACTGTGCTGTAAAAATAGGTATTATTAAAGGGTGATTAATATTTAACCTATATATTACGTGAGTGAGTGAAATACTTTGCATTTCATGCACCATAAGTTGCCTCCACCCCTAAGAACTTAAGTATTCGTGTAACTTTACTATTGTAGATAGTGCTAAAGATAACATATCAATTATGATGTAAAAGTTACAGCTCGTAATAAAATTAAGTACTCTCATAAACGGTAATTAGTAATTTAACATTAGTCCTGTGCATACGTGGTTGAGTACGTGTGTGCATTAGTGTGTGTACTAGAGTGAGAACGTGTGTGCGCACATGTGTGTGTGTGTGCGTAGGCGCCGCGTGCGGGCGCGCGTGCGCATTCACAGCGGTCATACTACGTCATACGCCAGGTGAGAACAGAAACATCTGCCGGCCGACACACGATCACGGACTATTAACACTGGAACTACCCGTTTTATTGTTCTTACTAGCACGTGCTTTAATATATTGGTTTTGGGTGCAGTTCTTATAAAGATGTAAAAATAAATTGTTATGTTTTAGAATATTTGTGTGATGGATAGGTGGCCTTATAAAATTATTTATTAATTATAATATAATAATTATTATTACTCATAAGCGATTGAGACTTGTAAACATTTTATTATGTAACGGGCTTTGATTATTTGCCTGTCCGGTTCACATAAAGTTTAGTGAAATTAATTATACTGTACCGACATATTGTTTTCACATACGTATTTCATTCATTTGTAATTAAAATAACACTATCGCGAATTAAATAATAAACCTTTTCAACAATACGCTCATCACTGTACCGACTTGTTTACAGATTCATTATCACTTAGAATTGTATAATTTAAATATTATCCAATATCAAAAGTTTGCTTAACTGGAAGATTTTATGATATTGGTACCAAACTATGTTGAATTCGCATTAATTAAACGCAAGCACCACAAAAATGCCTTCTAGTAAAATTTATATTCATACAAATATAAGGACTCAAGTTTAGTAATTTATTTCCAAAAATATCTTATTGCAAAATTATTTAACGATGTATTTTAACCCTTCAAATAACAAAATTTACAGTTGCACCACTAAACACCTAAAAAATAACGTTCAGAAAATATAAATTCTTGTAATTTAATTTTCAAAAAGATGTTATCTAGCTCTACCCTCATAATTAAGAAACACATCGTAACGAGCAACTAAGTTTAACTTTTAAATAACGTTGACAACGAATCAATAAGTTTAAGTGAGAGGGCATGGCTCCTAATCAACATTTAAAGTCAATATCAGACCACTACACGATGGTTAGTCGCAGTAAGCTTTCATGTAATAAAGCTAGGTTTAGTAATTTTAGAGCAATTGGCTTCTAAAAGTCTTTGATGAAGGTGAATCTCACACAGAAATTGAGCAATCAGTTTATTAGTGTGGATTTTTAAATTTGAGTTACAGTTTTGTAAACAAATACTGCTAGGAATACTAGCAGTTACAATCACTTTTAGGATAATATAAATGGTGCAGTTTTTCATCGCCGAGGGGTCGCAGAAGAAGTCGCAGGCTAAAACTAGTACGTTTTTATGTCTGCGGTGACTCTGTTGCATAAGTAAATATAATATGACAAAGCCTTCATCCGGGCGATCCAACTGATCTTCGTATTCTTATAAAAGTTGTACCAGTATTTTGACTGGTCTGTTGATGTCTCTGACTGCTAACCTGAACTTACTAACGTCTGCAATCGTGGGATTGATTCCTACACAGGATAAATCTTTGTGATGAACACTAAGTCTTATTCTGTTTCTGGGTGCAATTTATCTATATTATTGTCAGTATATTTCGTGTTACGAGGGCCTAATACGTTTCGTTTGTGAATTCAATACCACGTTAAGAATGGGTGATTCAACAGTTACTGAAACTCACGAAAAATATTGCGTGACGAGTATTAATTGATTGCAAACATAAAGTTTCCATGAATCTTGTCACGTGAATTTTCCTTTTTTAAGGCAAATAAATATAGGCACACTGAGATTGATAATATTATTTATTGCACACCAATATATAATTGAACAATAATTCAAATTAAAAGTATCTTAAACTACGGTTATGTACAATCGGCGGCCTTATCGCTAAGTGCTCTACTCTTGCCACGTTATAGTTTCGCATAGACGCCTCTTTTTTAAATATACTAAATGTACAGTCAATTGGGTTAGTATAATAATGTTAATATACTGGTGATAAAGACAAAACATTTTGATATAGGTTTTTTAGTCAATAAAATTTATTCACTCCACAAAGTTTATATCATGAATTTAGAAATAACTTTACACTTTCAAGGACAGTTGATGTCTATAGACGTCATAACAATAAAACTTCTATTGTGTCTCGTTTACTGTCCTT
Organism: Euclidia mi; assembly: GCA_944739405.2. NCBI lineage: Eukaryota > Metazoa > Arthropoda > Insecta > Lepidoptera > Erebidae > Euclidia > Euclidia mi. Next base: position 46,874,675 of record OX123183.2, read on the forward strand.
GAAGGGTTAATTAAATACCCAAACTCTAGCACATACAGTTTATTCTAGCGATTGACTTTAGACCACGGCTCAGAGCTACTAAGTCAATTACACTACATTTGATGTAAATAAACGAGTTGTCGTGCTGACTATGTCTCTTCCACACACATAACTTTATTTAAGTAAGCTGTACTAAGTATCCACTGACTGGAAATAACCGTGTGATAATTTTGGTATCACGTATCACCCTCTGTTTAAACGTCGCATGTTTAACAAAACAAGCGTAAAACTCTAAACACATCGATACGCCGAAAGGATTTCAATTTAATTGTGAATAAATTATGAAGCAAACTTTCCTAATGAAGGTATAGGACTATATCCAATATTGACAGGGTGGAACAAAATTAATTGGATGGGGAGACACGGTACCCTGTTGTTCCTGTGTTATTTGCTTTTAAAAAATTACAAAATATGGCAACGACAACAAACTTTTTAATGTATCGCGACGTTTTATTTGTTCCCCGGACTCCTTACTTTTCGGGGCAACGACAAAAATTCAATTTACATCTCTTTGCTTCGCAGTTACTTAATTCTTTCTCTCAGTGAAAATAAATCTCCCGTAATTGATCCCGCTTTAGTTCAATTTGTCTTCGTTAAAACTCAATTTCCGTAGTCTATTTGTGAATAATAAATTGCGTACTTCAGCAATGTGCCACGGTGCTTGTTTTGTGTATACTCAAACCTGAAAACAAATTCGCCAGACACGAAACAAGTCAATCTAAATTACCGTAGAACAATTGCTACACAGTGACAGCATACTCCTCAGTACAGTCGTGGCTTGTAGCAGCCCGCACTGACCTTGTCTTTCTTAATGTATTAGGGTAGGCCGAGCCGTCTTGCCCTCTCTGATAGCTCCTTAGTCGCACCGCCTAACGCAATTACCAGCAGAATACAAACAGATCAAGCGTTTGTTAAAAAAGTGTACCACGGCGCCGGTTGGAGTGGCTTAAAGTAAAAGCCAGCCGTACAACACAAAAGTAGTTGCATTGATTAACATAAATAAAGTCCGCCCGGCCGCAGCTGTAGTGGTTTTTCTTTTAAAACGCAAAATTAACACAAAGTTTAATAATAATATAACACTGTACATATTGCACACTACCAGTTATCTGGAATTGGACTGTAAAAAAGATAGGGTATGCAGCAATGGAGTCGTCAATGTAACGATTTCACATATTGGGCCCCGGTCGGCACGTCTCGGGCGACCCTTACGCGTTATCAAGCGGGACATCGCGGCTCGAGGGTAAACATCTAATCTACCGCACAAACAAGCTGTCCAAATTGCCTCTAAGGTTATCGAATACCTTGTAACGTAATACTACACGTATTGCGTTATAATATCTCGCAGGCGCTTAACGCCAGCTTAGCCAGACATCGTTCGCAATATTACCAAATATGGTTATATTCACTAGCCAAAGGCAGTTGTGAGTCATAGGCTACATCTATATAAGATGGGTGCGCGTAGAATGGTCACTTTCCCTAGACATCGGAACGCTGCCGCTACACCTCGCGATTATTCTACATTCTACTTCCTATCTACTGTCCCGCTGGGGGTAAGCATATTCTAGTTGTCTGTGTGCCTATATGTTCTGTCTGTAGTATCTGTGTCTCCTAAGCATAACAGCCGATCTAGGGACCGCCTGTTCCTGACCGGTTGTTGTGTATTCTCTATGCTGTTTCCAGTTCACCCTACGAGCTCACTGCACCTGACGTTCTTCCTACGGGCTGACGTTCTTCCTACGGGCTACAAGCCACGAGCTGCTGGCGCCGTGCCGCTACTAGCCAGCTGCCACCCAAGCCTCCGTTCCTGCCTACGAGCTCCTACAGCCAGGCCACGGACGCCTGAGCCTGACCGCTCGACCCACATCGGCTGCACCGCCTGAGACCCGCTCAGCCTGAACATCGACCACAGAGCTGCCTGCGCAGCGCACCTTGGCCAGCTCATCGGCGACCCTTCGAGCAGCTACCCTGCGAGCGTCGGAGAGCAGCAGGAGTCTACACTCCAGCCAGCTCAGGCCAGTGCTTACCTAGTTCGGTCATACTGTATGTAAGCGGTAGTGAGACATAATAAAGAACCTGTTCAGCCTAGCAGTGTTTCTCTCGAACCCCGACATCCTACCTGAGACCCTCCGTCTCAGTGGCGCCCAACTCTATTTGTCTCACTTCCAATTACTGCAGTTGTTCTTGTTTAGGAGGTCAGTCCTTGTAAACGAGGAGGTGCAGACATCAGCGAACTGGTACGTAATATCTAACTTGTGTGTATCTGTGTATTGCTGTCTATCTTTAATTTCTATTCTTGTATACCTATTATGTGTTATCTTACTATTGTCTAATTCAAATTTCAACTACCGATTCCCTACGTAACTGTTCGCAATTTGAAATAACCGTTTTTTATTTTTGCAAGTCACTATCTATTGTCTACATTTTTACACCGAATCGTCGTAGTTTCTTTGTAAAGCAGAACTATTGCACACGGAGGGCTGTAATATACTTACGTTCTTTTCTATCATACTTATTTTATATCATCATGAGCACTTACCCTATCAAGTACTTTCTACTTAATAAGAATGAATTGGCCTACGAGGTCGCTATTCGCGGAGAGGAACCGGCTACCTCTGTTTTAGGTTTACGGAAGCAGCTACCTAAACTACTCGAGCTGATTCCGAATGACGAAATCCTAGAGTCAGGCCTAGACATAGCAGACGACTTCAAGGGAGCTAGCCTGTCAGTTACCGATTTAGATTCGCGAATCTCTTCCCTTAAGGAATTATACGACCACAACTTGGCGAAGCGAACTACGGCTTTGCACAACCAGGTCTACCACAGATTGGGCAGATTAGACAAATCCGAACCTAAATACGGCAAGAAAATATTCGACCTGACTGAACGCTTTCGGATGCTGTCGGCAGAGCTATCTAAGATAGAACACTCGAATGTTCCGTCGGCGGAAGTCGGAGTCACGATGACTTGCACGGATTCAACCCCTGCACAGGCAGCGTCGACTCCGGTAACTGTCCACTGTGAGCATTTGAGGGTTGGCGAACTATCGAAACTCAAATTCGACGGAACAGGCTGCGTTCGCGAATTTCTACAACGCGTGACGGAATTTAGGACGGTTAGAAATCTACCTGCCAATAGATTATTCGATTACGCGTCCGAAATTTTTACTGGTAATGCGTTACACTGGTTTCGCGGTGTTAAAAATTCCATTTCTACATGGGACGAACTAGCTAGTAAACTCACAGCTGATTTTACACCGTACGACTATGATTATAAACTTTTAGCCGAGATTCGTAATCGTACTCAAGGGCAAACTGAAGGTATAATCATCTATTTATCAATTATGTTCCAACTTTTTGCGCGATTGTCACCGAACACGGTACTAACCGAACATGAAAAACTAAATATATTGCTTCACAATATTAGACCGTGTTATTCTACAGTACTAGCTTCATGTACTACGGCTATAGACACTATAGACTCTCTAAAAACACTATGTCTAAACTATGAGAGGTTCCAGTGTTTAAGTGCACAATTTCACGAACCTAGTTACCCTACGTCTAACACAGTAGCACCTGATTTAGCTTACATAAATAAAAAGGACACGCACGGTCACTATAATAATTCACAGTACTATAAACCGTCTAAACTAAAAAACTACGCTTCTGTCGCATCTATAAATGTCGAACCGAACGATACACCTGTGCCTAACCCACAACACTATAATGTCAACATGATATCTAAATCAGCTGTTCCTACAAAAATAACTAATAAGAGGTCTGTTTTCTGTCCGCGATGTCGTTCAACTGATCACTCGCTAGGGACGTGCAAGCGTGAACGTTATCCGATATGTTTTAAGTGTGGCCTTAGGGATGTCACGTTCGTAAATTGTCCTAACTGTAAAAATAAATCTTTTTCAAAAAACTAATTTACTCGGATCGTAGTTCGTCAAATAAGATGACAAACCCTACCGTTTGTACATCTTCTAAACCTAAATATTTTGACATAGAAGACTGGAAAAATTGGCTGAACACTCTAAAAGTGTATTTTTCCAGTTATTCTGTGGCTGCGATCCGTGGTCAAAAACCTAATACTGATTTTCGACCCTACGTTAATGTAACCATTAAGAATCTACCCCTTACTGGGTTACTTGACTCAGGTTCTGCCGTGACTATATTGGGCAATAATTCTCATATAAAAATTATTTCTCAAACTAATCTCCCTTTGAATAAGTGCGACAACCCTACTATATTTTTTCGATCGGCGGGTGGTCATCGTTTGACACCGATCGGCTATATCAACCTACCCACCACTTTTGAAAATAAAACTTATAACTTAAAAGCGTACGTAATTCCAGAAGTCACTAGTTCGTTAATTTTAGGTATTGACTTCTGGAAAAGATTTAAATTGTTACCAAATTATATTTACTCTGTCTCTTTAGCTAATAATGACCCTTGTAGTCATTCCTTACCTAATAAACCTAATGCTGCCTTACAATCCTACAATGAGCTTAATGATTACCAAAAACGTTTAGCGGATAAGATGATTAAGCAATTCGAATGTATATCTTCCGAGAAGAAAGGCCTTGGACGTACCCATTTAGTCGAGCATCGTATTGATACAGGTGACTCACCGCCAATACGTCAGCGATACTATCGTCTGCCGCCAGAAAAATTGCGTGTTATTATTGAGGAACTAGACGAGATGCTTAAACTCGGAGTCGTAGAACCGTGTGAAAGCCCATGGTCTTCGCCTATCCTATTAACGCCTAAGAAAGATGGTAAACTAAGGTTTTGTTTAGACAGCCGAAAACTAAACTCGGTTACACGTAAGGATGCGTACAAACTACCGTATGTTTCCGAAATCCTAGATAACCTAAAAAATGCTAGATTTCTAAGTAGTATTGATCTATCTAAATCTTTTTGGCAGACGCCTATTCGGAGTAGCGATCGGGACAAGACCGCGTTCTACGTACCTACCCGCGGAACATTCCGATTTGTTACTATGCCGTTCGGCTTAACTAATGCGCCGGCTACGCAACAAAGATTGGTCGATCAATTATTTACAAATAGTCCAGAGTTCGAAAACGCGGTGTTCGTATTCTTAGACGATATTTGTATTATAGGAAAAGATTTTGATCATCACATTCAGCTGTTATCTAAAGTATACGCGAAACTAAAATCAGCTAACTTAACTATTAATTTAGAAAAGTCACATTTCTTTAGAAACGAATTAAAATACTTGGGTTACGTAGTCAATTCTAAAGGACTTCACGTAGATCCTAGTAAGGTGGAAGCAATAATGAACTATCCTGTACCTACAAATAAAAAGGAGGTAAAACGGTTTTTGGGTACCGCGTCTTGGTACCGTAGATTTATACCTAATTTTAGTTCAATTGCAGGGCCTCTAAATAAACTTACTTCTACCAGTAAAAAGGCTGCTCCTTTTGTGTGGTCGGAGGAAGCTAACAACTCATTTATTAAACTCAAACACCTGTTATCTACCGCGCCTATTCTATCTTGTCCGGACTATAACAAACCGTTCGAAGTGCACACGGATGCTAGCGACTATGGCGTAGGGGCTTTACTCACACAAACTACAGACGGTGTGGAGTATCCTATAGCTTATATGAGCAAATCCTTGTCTACACAGGAACGTAATTATAGTATTACGGAACGGGAGGCGCTAGCTGTTTTAGTCGCGGTAGAACATTGGCGATGTTACTTAGATAACGGTTTGAAATTCACTGTCTACACAGATCACTCAGCCTTAAAATGGTTTTTAAATTTAAGTAACCCTACGGGTCGCTTAGCGAGATGGGGGGTGCGCCTGTCTTCTTTTAATTTTGATGTGAAACATCGCCGCGGCGCGGATAACGTCATACCCGACGCACTATCGCGGGCAAGTGCCGTGTCGGCTATTGATACTAACACTGATAATGATACTACCGTAACCCCGGATCAGTGGTATAGTACTATCTACAATGGCTGTAAAAACTCACCTACATCTTTTCCTAACTATTCCATCAAAAATGATAAGTTATATCGATATATGGTATCGAAATGTGCACTGCGGAAAGAATTCGAATGGAAAGAGGTTCTACCTACCTCGGATAGATCTACAGCTATTAAAGAAAACCATTCGGAACTCGCTGCGGGTCACTTAGGTATTTTTAAAACGTATAATCGTTTAGCACAGCGTTATTATTGGCCCGGTATGCACGCCGACGTTGTTAAATTTATATCTTCATGTGATACTTGTGTCGCACATAAACGCCAAAACCACGCTACTTTAGGTGTTATGGGACGACCAAAGGTGTGCTCTCGTCCCTTCCAAACAATTAGTATCGACCTTGTTGGACCCCTTCCCTCAACTAGAAAACAAAATAGCTATATTTTTGTTGTTACTTGTTGCTTCAGTAAATATTGTCTTCTCTTTCCCATCAAGCGGGCTACCACCGAGATTATAACTAACATTCTCGAGGAAAAAGTTTTCTTAATACATGGCATACCTTCAACCGTTATTCTAGACAATGGTAAACAATTTGTAAGTGCAACTCTAAAGTCTATGATTAGAAAATATAAAATACCTAACTTGCACTTTACACCGAAATACACTCCGCACGTAAATTCTGTTGAGAGATACAACAAAACCATCGTGACTACTATATCTTCGTTTATCGAAAACGACCATAGAATATGGGATACTTTAATTCCCAAAATTCAATTCGCGCTAAATACTGCGGTTAATGAGGTAACTGGTTATACTCCGAGTTTTTTAGTGTACGGCAGAGAACTAGTAACTTGCGGTTCACACTATATTGATGCCGAGTCAGATGATGTTATTTATATACCTAGGGATTCTTATGCTGAAAATATAGGCTGTCTATCAAGTATTTTCGATAAGGTCCAGTCTCTTTTAATCCAAGCTCACGCTAGAAACTCACACACATACAACTTACGTCGTAAACCGGCTGAGTTTAACATAGGTGATACCGTATGGAAAAGAACCTACTATCTAAGCGATAAGGACAAATCATTTAGCAAAAAACTTGCTCCCAAGTTTACCAAGTGTACTATTATTGCTAAAAAGTCACCACTAGTATACGAATTAGCGGATTCGTCGGGTAAATCTATTGGCAGTTGGCACATTAAAGATTTAAAACTAATTAACTACACTGATTCCTAACCTAACTAGATTCTTTCATTGTACCTACCTGCAGTTTGAGTTTCATAGTCACTATCTACTTAGCACTGTCTACAGAAGTTCGGAGGACTTAGTTAGACGGATTTTTCTTGTCTAGACACGAAAAATCCTGCTGTACAGAGCGGGGTATTGTAACGTAATACTACACGTATTGCGTTATAATATCTCGCAGGCGCTTAACGCCAGCTTAGCCAGACATCGTTCGCAATATTACCAAATATGGTTATATTCACTAGCCAAAGGCAGTTGTGAGTCATAGGCTACATCTATATAAGATGGGTGCGCGTAGAATGGTCACTTTCCCTAGACATCGGAACGCTGCCGCTACACCTCGCGATTATTCTACATTCTACTTCCTATCTACTGTCCCGCTGGGGGTAAGCATATTCTAGTTGTCTGTGTGCCTATATGTTCTGTCTGTAGTATCTGTGTCTCCTAAGCATAACAGCCGATCTAGGGACCGCCTGTTCCTGACCGGTTGTTGTGTATTCTCTATGCTGTTTCCAGTTCACCCTACGAGCTCACTGCACCTGACGTTCTTCCTACGGGCTGACGTTCTTCCTACGGGCTACAAGCCACGAGCTGCTGGCGCCGTGCCGCTACTAGCCAGCTGCCACCCAAGCCTCCGTTCCTGCCTACGAGCTCCTACAGCCAGGCCACGGACGCCTGAGCCTGACCGCTCGACCCACATCGGCTGCACCGCCTGAGACCCGCTCAGCCTGAACATCGACCACAGAGCTGCCTGCGCAGCGCACCTTGGCCAGCTCATCGGCGACCCTTCGAGCAGCTACCCTGCGAGCGTCGGAGAGCAGCAGGAGTCTACACTCCAGCCAGCTCAGGCCAGTGCTTACCTAGTTCGGTCATACTGTATGTAAGCGGTAGTGAGACATAATAAAGAACCTGTTCAGCCTAGCAGTGTTTCTCTCGAACCCCGACATCCTACCTGAGACCCTCCGTCTCAACCTAATTCAATTGGTTACATGTTTCTATAAACAGACTCGATTGGCTAACCTAACAAAAAATTCGTTTGCAATACATATTATTTAATAGGGTACGATTACAATACAACACGTAGAGATCCTACAATATTCAATACAACTGATAAGGGGCACAACAGCAACCCAGACTAAAACTCGGCTTTCATTTAAATAGGCTTGTGTCCTAAAATTCAATTAGCGATTGATTCGTTCCTTTATTAGATGTTAAACTGAAAATACCTGATTTTTTCTTCAAAAATCGATCAGCAACATTACTAATTACGGCTTTTTAAAAGCCTTTTTTAAACCATCATGGCGGTTGAATGATATCACAAAGTCCAAAACAAAACAAACCGTGAATGAAGTATATTCGATCTGACAGGTAGAATGTTTGACGTTTTAGTTGTATTTACTACTAAAACGTCAACAACATGAATGGCGGACGTACTGTTTGACGTAATGCTCTCTGATTGGTGTTTACTGTCACAGGAATAAATACATTATTTTTAGTTTTAGAATCCTAAAAATAACATTAATCTTACCTTTTTATAATAAATAATAAACTTTATTGACATCTTAAAATCATAATGAATCTATAGATACTACAATCAAACCGATTTATTCTTAGTGGACACAAGCCTATTAGAATTACTTAAATGGAGAAGTGACGTCGTCCTACAGAACATCGCAGCTTTGCGAATTCATTTGCTGCACAAAGTTGCCATACTGCTTACGACGTTGATGTGCGAAGCAAAGAATTATTAGTATTGTGATCTTAGTGAATTCAGACTAATGTCATCTGTAATCTTTGATTTATAAACGCATATAGATTTGTCCAACCGATTATGCTTACACCTTGGTAGTGGTGGAATATGCACAATTGCTACGACTAACATATTCTGCTGTCCATTTACAGTAACATTTCTTTATTAAAAGCCGCGAGCTTGGCAGAATGTATTAGTATTAAACCCTAGAAGCATCCTGTTATTAGGTGACAGAGCTCTGCTGCACTACTTACGAGTACGAGCTACTTAAATTAAGTTAAGGTGACGACGACAGGACGGATCCGGGGCGACAGCGACGCGGGTGGTAAGTATCTTAAAGGCTGCTACACACAGTGACGGCGGCACGAGCCGCCGGCTTTTGTCGCGCAGCTCGTGCTGCCGGCTTTTGGCGGGCGTCTATGCCGCCGGCATCGGACGCAGAAAGCGCGAATGATGCGCGCATCATTCCAGTTGTGACAGTCGTGTAGAACGCTAGTGAGGTGACACTTTGTGATTGGCTATCGATTACGATGAATAACGAAGTCGTCAACATTGCCATAGCAGCTGTAGCTTTCATTTTATTAAATTAAAAGAAGAAGAACTAAGAAACATACAAAGGACTATACAAACATACAATTAACAGATACAAAATTCACACCAATTTCTGTTTCGTGTGGGGATCGAATCCATAACACTCGGCGCAACGTCAGGCGGGCACTTCTAGGCCAACCATACAGTTGTAATATAAAGAATCTCGCCTACATTAAATGCAAATCGAACAAAATTACTGTAAATGCTTTTCTTTGGTGGTTGAACTGGTTGATTGTGTTAAATGCAAACTTGCTATCGATTTGATCTGGAGCATGGTCATCTCTTATTTTCCGCACCACAATTGATTTATTTTATGGCAGATTTTAATGCAAGTTTCTTTTGTATGTTATTAAATGTTTCTGTTTGGAACTAATAAGTAAATTTTGTTTATTAAACTTGAAGCTAAAAAGGATTGTTAACTTGTACTTGATACGATACCGGATCGATCCACTGGATCGTATCAAATGGAGCGGATCGATACTTGGGTCGATACATTATGTTACGACCCATTGTGATCCAAAATATCGATACAAAGCACTTGGATCGGGCATCCCTAAGTCGCAACCCGCGCGGCCCACCGGCCTACCCGGGCGGCCATGCCGGCGGCCAGGCCGACGGCTCTTTCGTGCGGCCAGGCCGGCGGCTCCGCATGCCGCCGGGCGCACGCGGCTTGGCCGGCGGCACGGCCGCCGTCTAGGCCACCGGCCATGCCGCTGGCCTAAATACGAACGCTCTCCTAAAGAACGCTCTCCTAAATCCCTTCCAATCAGGTTTTCATCCTGGACATAGTACTGCTACAGCACTGGTACATATTACCGATGAGATTAGACTGGGTATGGATAGTGGAAAGCTCACGCTACTTTCTCTACTTGATTTTAGCAATGCTTTCAACACAGTGGATTTCCACATCCTGCTTGGCATACTCCGCTCTATTAACATATCTCCAACAGTGATTAACTGGTTTCATAGTTACCTGTTTAGACGGCGACAGCGTATACGCGTTGAGGAATCGTACTCTTCTTGGTGTAATACGACTGCCGCTGTTCCGCAGGGTGGCGTTTTATCTCCGTTACTCTTCGCAATTTTTATAAACTCTATCTCTCAACAGTTAATTTCGTCCTACCACCTTTACGCAGATGACTTACAAATTTACTCGCAGGCACCACTAGAATCGGTAGCAGATGTATTTTCTGCTATAAACTCGGACTTAGCACAAATCTGTGAGTGGAGTAAAAAGTATGGGCTCAAGATTAATCCATCTAAAACGCAAATGATTTTTATCGGTAGTCCCAGAATGATCTCTAAGTTAAATTGGTCAATACTACCTGAGATTAAAATCGACGGAAACGTATTAGCTCTTACTGATCATGTGAAAAACTTGGGGTTATGCATGGATAAAACTTTAACCTGGGGGTCTCAAATGCAGGAGACTAGTCGAAAACTATTCGCGTCAGCAGGCTCGTTGCGTAGGCTACGGAATTTTCTCCCAATGGCCACTAAAATTGCGCTGGCACAGTCATTACTTCTCCCAGTACTCGATTATGCTGATGTCAGCTATCTTGAACTTACTGAGGAGCAACTTGATAAACTTGAGCGTCTCCAAAACTTTTGTATTAGATTCATATTTGGATTACGTAAATATGATCACGTATCAGAATTTCGTAGCAAACTCAAGTGGCTCCCAATTCGTCTTCGCAGGAATACTCATATTCTTACATTACTGTATAATATCCTATTCAACCCGGACACCCCTTCGTATCTCAAAGAACGTTTTAAGTTCCTTCATGACACACATGCAAAGTTTCTGAGGTCGTCTAAGGATCTGAGGCTGCAGATGCCAACACATTCCACAAATTTCCATGACAAGTCCTTTACTGTGCAAGCAGTACGCTTGTGGAATGCGTTGCCGATAGAAATTAGGCAAGCAAACTCTCTTGGCATATTCAGAAACGCCTTAAAACGGCAATACTTGGCTATGTGACTGAATTTTCATATTCTATTTAGTTCGATGTAACTACGTATTTTGTATGGCTATATGTATATTACATGTATTATGTATTTATATATTTATTGATTTATGTATTTATGTTTTTATGTATTTATGTATTGATGTATTTATGTACTTGTGTATCTATACATCTATCCTTACTTAATTTTATGACTACTCCACTGTTTTTCTTTCTCTGATCTTTTCCAGTCCATCCCAAGTTGCCTGGAAGAAATTGCTTTCAGCGATAAGGCCGCTTATTGTACATACCTATATTGAATTGTATCATGTTTTGTAGCATTTGTATCGGATCTGGTGTACAATAAAGAATTTTCTATCTATATATCTATCCTCCGTTCCCAATACAATCAAATTTCATCGTGGCCAGGACCTCCTTTGTAGTCTACCTAGGTTTGAGAGAATATCAGTTTGCCATAGAACAATTGTCATTCTAATATTTATGTAACCTGTTACACCCGGTCCTCCCTATGCCTAAACGCTTACCAGACTCGAATTTCACTTTACTAGGCAGTTCTGCTTATTCCGACACCCATGAGCCACCCAAGAGATGATCCCATGTCAGTCTCTGTCCGATTGCCGAGCTGTTCACTTGTATTGTAATTTCTGATTCTTTAATTCAATATATTTCTAATTTCCAAGGACAATTAAATCTTTTTTTAAAAACCCAAACTCGGTCGAGCGCGTAATATTTGGTGGCAGCTCAAGGGGATTTGAGAAGTCCCTCGGAAACGTCTCCTTGTTCAAATATCTTGTAAATCTTTTGTTGTGATTCATTACCAAATTGAGCTTAACCTTGTGAAGAAAACTAACTCTATAAGTGTAAAAGTGAACAAATACGAATACAACTATTCAATCGGTTGAGCAAATCCTGTTGTGTGGTCCTGTAAACCTGCAGCCTATAATAATAAATATTTATTCTATACTTACCAAACTCGGCGAAAAGAACACGAAACTAGAGACCCGACGTGCAAGCCTGAAAAGAAAGACCTTGTGTACTTACCCTTGCGTTCAGCCGACGAAACGCAGTCACAATCACCGGAAACTACCCAAAATCACGGTAACCCTGGGACATTTCTGCTTACCTGTCGTCGTATCGTCACGCCGAGTCTTCTCTGCATCAGCCGCAAGGACTTTCTACAACCTGAAATCATTTAACAATGTTCCTGCCGATCCTGTGAGTTACTTTATTTCTATATCTTCGGACTGTGTTAAGCTGTGATCGAAAACCCAACAAAACATCGTATTAGAAGTGCAAAACATATAGTATATACATTCTAGAACTAAGTTTAACACGAGTCTGTTTTCTTTATATTACTATTTTGTGAAATCTTGTTTACATTTCATTGTCTTTTCATCCTAATATCATTTACTAACTACAACTCCATATCTCCAAACCTTTGTTATAAATTTATAAGTTACCGTGAGCAGCGTTATCGCTTCCACCCACGTATCCAGTGACCGAGCTTCGGAGAATAGATAACGGCGTGGTACAGTGCTCAGTTTAAGCTCGTCTTATAAATCAAGTTATAACCTTGAGACATAACTTAAATAATTTCGTTACTTTTATTCATACTTTTTATTATTTTCAAACATGAGCAAACAACCCATTCTGAAGGAAGAGGGTGCCTCTGCATCTGGCGAAACTCTTGAAGTAAATATTAACTTTCTGATAAAATTTATCTCAAAATTCGATGGCACTCGTGAATTACTTAACCCATTTCTAAACAACTGTAGAAATGCTATAGAGCTAGCCAACACCGTTCAGAAACCAATTTTATTTAAATTTATTCTTAGTCAGTTGGAAGGCAGAGCTCAAACGGCATGCTCTTTGAAGGAGTTCGAGGACTTTGAGCAACTAGAAAATTTTCTAAAAAATTTATACGGAGACCGGAAGCATTACACTTACCTGCTCACGGAATTACAAGAATGTAGACAAGAACAGAAAGAGACGGTTAACCAGTTCGCATTACGAGTTGAAACTTGTTTGTCTAAATTATTATCCGAAATTAATTTGACGGTTCCAACTTCAAAGAAAAAAACAGAAAAGAAAGGAGAACTGGCTGGCCGTGCCGCCGCAATGGAAGATCTAGCACTTCACACTTTTGTTACTGGACTTCATCCATCAGTCTCAACAATTGTGCGCTGTCGTGACCCTGAATCTTTATCGGACGCGATTAATTACGCTTGTGAAGAAGAAAAGATATTTTTGAATTCTCGAAAACATTTCATGACGTTTCAAAGTCGTGACAATGCTAGATACAACCGTGACGTTACTAGGTACTCGACTCAGAATCAAGGCCGCCCTCAGCCTCGTAAATTCCAAGGTGGTCCAATGAATACAAGTGGCGTCATTTGTAGGTATTGCAAAAACATTGGACACACCATCGAAAACTGTCGCAAGCGCCAATTTAATAATAATCGCAACCGAAATCTTAACACCTATCAGCCTGGCCCTAGTAACAATAATAGTACTGACCGTCCCCGGGACGTAAAATATATCCACGAATCATATTCGTGTACTAATCGTGATGAAAACCAACCCGGCGAAAGTTCTGATGAAAATTTAAACTATTAAAATTTCCCGACAAGTGTCGCACGGGAAATATAGTTAGAAAAGCCGACACACTGAATACTAAATCCACTGTATCCTTTGCAACATCCACTGTCTCCGGTACCAATACCACTGTATCATTGCCAAAATCTTTAACCACTGTTTCCAATACCAATCACACTGTATCTAGTACACTTTCCAAATCCACTGTCTCGGGTACTCAACAAATAAACTCATCCACTGAATCCACTGTTTCAAACACAAAACCTAATATATCACTCGCCCAATCCTATTCTCATGCTACTAAATCAAAGCGTACTATTTTAACTCCTAAATCCAATATTGCAGTTAGCAACACTGGTTCTCATCCTAGCAGAAAATATAGTATACCATTTTTTGATACTATACCTGAAACACAACCTTCTATTTTGATTACCAACCCCCAAATTCAAAGTGAAAAGAAAATCTACGAGGTTATGTCCTACACCACGAAACGATTTCTACCTCATATCGTAATAAAAAACGACATTTCCAACGCCCCGTTAAAATTTCTGATAGACTCTGGTTCAATGGTTTGTCTTCTTAAACAATCTTCTATTGTAAAAATGCCCCCTTTAGGAGAAAAACAAATATTATTAAAAGATATAGATGCCGGTGATGATACAATACGAACTGTAGGCAATATTCAATTGACACTTAATTCAGAGCCGATAATATCATATGAATTTCATATTGTTGATGAAATTTGCCTATCATATGATGGAATTATAGGAAGTGATCTACTGAATGACCTCGATTGCACAATAGACTATAATGAACACATATTAAAAATTAAAGACATCAAATTTGATCTCATTTTTAGTCACCCAGTTTATACAATTCAACCTCGATCTGAAACTGTAATAGAATGCTCCGTCGCAAATCCCGAAGTGAAAGAAGGATTTGTATTAGATCAATTTATTCACGAAGACTTATTAATTGCCAATTGTTTAGTGTCCGTAAAACAAAACAACAGAGTTAATATATCAGTTGTAAATGTTTCTGAAGCACCTGTAACTTTAAACTCCAATTTAAATATAAATCTCATACCTATTAGCCCTTTGGAAAAATCGTATTGTTACACCACCACAGTAGACAATGAAACTAATGCCTATGCTCGAACACAAGAAGTCCTTAATCTTCTTAGAACTTCCCATCTTAACATTGAAGAAGCTAACGCCCTTAACGACATTTGCTCTGAATTCTCTGATATTTTTCATGTGCCCGGTGACAAACTTTCCCATACTAATGCACTGAAACATAAAATAATAACATCTGCTCAAAATCCTATAAATGTCAAGTCTTACCGGTTCCCAGAGGTGCACAAGGAAGAAGTTAATAAACAAATTGGCCAAATGCTCGACCAAAATATCATTAAACATTCTACATCCCCTTGGTCATCCCCAATTCGGATAGTACCAAAAAAGCTAGACGCTTCAGGTCAACGTAAGTGGCGCATAGTCATTGACTATAGGAAGTTAAATGACGTAACCATTGGCGACAGCTATCCAATTCCGCAGATATCAGAAATTCCAGATCAGCTTGGCCGGAGCAAGTATTTTTCAACCCTTGATCTCGCGTCAGGGTTTCATCAAATTAAAATTGACGAGGAAGATGCGCCCAAAACTGCCTTCAGCGTACCTCAGGGTCACTTCGAATTCACTAGGATGCCATTTGGCTTGAAAAACGCTCCCGCCACTTTCCAGCGGCTGATGAATACCGCTCTCTCAGGCCTTCAAGGTATGCGCTGTTTTGTGTACCTTGATGATATAGTAATATACTCATACGACCTAAGTAGCCACATAGAAAACCTGTCATTAATCTTTCAAAGACTTCGAGATTTTAATCTCAAGCTTCAGCCAGACAAGTGTGAGTTTCTCCGACGTGAAGTCGCTTATCTTGGCCATCTAATAACTGAAAATGGTGTAAAACCAAATCCCGAAAAGGTTAAAGCAGTGACTCAGTTCCCGACACCAAAGAGCCCTAAAGATATTAAGTCCTTTCTTGGTCTGGTTTCTTATTACCGCCGTTTCATACCAAATTTTTCTAAAATCGCTAAACCCCTGACCCAACTCCTCAAAAAGGATACACTATTCTTGTGGGAAAACCAACAGCAGTTATCTTTTGATGAATTAAAATATAAACTTACCTCCGCCCCTGTTCTTATCTATCCAGATTTTTCTTTGCCTTTTATTTTGACATGCGATGCTTCCAATCACGCAATTGGTGCCGTTCTCAGTCAAGGCCCGATTGGCAAAGATAGGCCTATAGCCTATGCCTCTCGGACCCTTAATAAAAGTGAGACCAACTATAGCACCACAGAAAAGGAACTCCTGGCCATAATTTTCGGATGCAAAACCTTTCGTCCTTATCTATATGGGCGAAAATTCCAAATTATCACCGATCACAGACCCTTAAAATGGCTCTTCAATCACAAAGATCCCAGCAGCAAATTGCAGAGGTGGCGACTCAAATTAGAAGAGTACGATTACGAAATCGCCTACCAGAAGGGCAAACTTAATGCAGCCGCTGACGCTTTGTCTCGCTACCCTGTAAATCCTGTAAATAATGAAGGAATTCTTAACCTCGACGAAAATATCAGCCCATTTAACGATAATCTCGATCTCGGATTCAGTCCTTTAAACATACCTGACTTACTGCAGAATCCTTTGGCGAATTCCCAAGCTGCTCCAGGTTCACCATCCACTGCCAATGCAGATCCTGAGATTAACACTAATCCTGCAATAAACGATTACCATAACTTACCTTCAACGTCACAGCTTGATTTCCCGCTATCTCCCACATGTAGTTCACCTAGAAACATATCGAATCCTCAAAATCCTTTCCACGACCCTCTAGAAATTCTCGATATCAATGATAACAATTATCCCCAATTCTTAAGAACAATGAACAGTAAAAACTTTGAGTCAAATGCCAAAATATTAGAATCTAACTCCAGTGTCCTTACTAGTCCCGACAAAATACTCATTATCCCTACATCCATTGACCTCGACGAAAGTAACCCTTATGTAGAAGATATTTTAAATGAGTTAGCGAATAAACAAGAAATTCTCAACAAAGAAAGAACTTTGCATTCATTTCTAAAAGTCGAATACAAAAGCAAAATTGTGTATTTACTCTTTACTAAAGTTAATCATTTTGATAATGCCACTTATGAAGATATATATATTAGTATTAAGAATCTGCGCAATGAATTTATCATAAATGCACCATCTAACACGAGTATTACGGATTTTAAGAATCCCTTCGATTCTCATTCATTCACTAAATTATATAACATTATATTATATATATTCCATAATGTAGATATATTTGTAACAATTTATCGTAATACTATTATTTTTCCATCCTTAAGTGAAATAAAAAAGATTCTGAAAGAAAATCATGACATACCCATAGCAGGTCATTTAGGCACGGTTAGAATGCTCAAAAGAATTCAGGAAAGATACCACTGGAAAGGTATGCGCAATGACGTGGAAAATTACGTGAGATCTTGTAAGCTTTGCCAGGAAAATAAGGCACTTCGAAAAGTTAACCGCGAACCCATGAAAATTACCACAACCTCTACAGCCCCATTTCAGCGCGTTGCTCTAGATATAGTGGGGCCACTGCCTGAATCAGGTCCAGCGAAATTAAAATACATATTGACCCTGCAAGACGACATAACAAAATTTTCTATAGCTTATCCCATACGATCTACAACTGCAGAGGAAACTAGTGAGTGTTTAATACACTTCGTATCCCTATTCGGCATACCAAAGACTGTGCTCACTGACCAAGGCACGAATTTTACCTCCGAACTCTTTAAAAGAACCTGCGATTTCCTTAAAATTAAGCAGTTGTGGTCTAGTCCATATCATCCTCAGACGCAAGGTGCCCTTGAGCGCAGTCACTCGACTTTAAAGAAGTATCTCAAGTCATTTGTGAGTAATGATCAAGACAATTGGCATCGCTACGTATACACCGGTATTCTGACTTATAACACTACAGTTCATTGCACGACTAATTATACGCCTTACGAACTAGTGTTTGGTCAAAAACCCTTCATTCCAGACTCAGTCTATGATTCTTCTTCAGAACCCTCCTATCCCGAATATTTGAAAATGCTTATCCATCGGTTTAAAGCAATCGAAAATATTAATAACTCTAAGGAGAAATCCAAAAGGTATTATGATATTCACACAAGGCCCAAAACATACCAAGTTGGTGATCTTGTATACCTTCGTAATCACTTAAGACTCAGAAAAGCATTATCACCGCAGTGGAAAGGGCCATACAAAATTATCAAAGTGCACGATAACAATACAGTGACATTGCTCATTAACAGGCGTCACGTCATACACCATTATGACCAAATTAAATTAGCGACACCGCATTCAGCCTAACCAGTAATTTACCTTATTATCATATTCAAAACTTTTCAGGGCTATTCTACTATTCCTTCCTGCGTCATTCTCCATCCAAGAGCTTGTTCAACAACTGGATAAAAGCCCTGGGATATATTTTAATCCTATAAGTGCTATGAAAATAACTAGTGACCACGCTTATTTTATAATTCCGATAGATTTAAGTTATATCAAACCACATTTGGATAATATAAATGTAATTTTAGGAACATCTAGGTTTATGTGTCACCAATATGATGCAATCAAAGATTTTCAATGTTATAATATGCTGCAACCTCTCTCTTCACTCTACGACGATATAGCTCGGGATTACAATGCTATATCGCATTTAATGTCACCTAAATCCAGACGATCAGCCTGGATTTCTGGAATAGGCACAATCATGAAAAAGGTATTTGGAGTAATGGATGAAGAAGACTCTGAAATGTACAATGACGCCATCCAAAAACTATATTCAAATGAAAAACAATTAACGATTTTAATGAAACAAAATATTATTCTCTCTAAGTCGGTAATAATCAACTTCAACGATACTCTTCATACTATCTCGAAAAATGAAGCTCATTTGAATGACGTCATTGATCAGTCAACCTTAAGCCTAAAAAATGTAACGGTAGCTACTAATGAACTAATACTAAGAAATAGAATAAATGAAGTAATTAATGTGTTACATGCAAGTTTACTCACCTTATCATTTAAAGTCGAGGATATTGTTAACTCCGTAATTTCGGCTAACAGTGATACTCTGCATCCAGCTGTTATAACACCGAAGCAACTATTCCATGAGCTAGAAATAAACACTAGGTACTTACCTAAATTTAGAGAACTCCCTGTAGATTTAAATATAAATAATATAGTATTACTTTTAAGAATATCTGAAGTAGTTCCTTACTACACTAGTAATAAGATTATATTCGTTGTAAGAATTCCATTAGTTTACCAATCCCAATTTAATCTTTATCAAGTAATACCAACACCTGTGCCACATGATACTAATTCACCTAATTCCTATGCAATGATTTTACCGACGACTAACTTTATTGCTCTCAATAAAGAAAGGTCGGCCTATTGTACATTTCAAGACATGACACAATGTAAATCTTTATATAAAAATCTAATGATCTGTCACGTCTCCAAGATACTATCAGTGGGTCAAGAACCGACATGTGAAATAGAATTATTAACTAAATTTGTAAAAGACTTGCCGTCTCAATGTGAAACAAAATTTATTTACGGTGATATTAATATCTGGCATAGTCTTGGCTCTAATAAATGGATTTTTGTACAATCTGGGATGACGAAATTGTCCATTCAATGTTCGACTAATACAACTGAAATAACTGTAAGTGGAACAGGCTTGTTAAATCTTAAACCACAATGCACAGCATTTTGCAAAGATATTAAACTGTTATCTACGTCAGAATTAGCATATAATATAAGTAATAATAAAATTAATTTAGATTTTAATTTAATACAAGATAAGTGTTGCACATTAAGTAAATTTAAGGAACTAAACGTGAATTTATCTACTTCTACTATCAAAAACATCGATTTGCAAAGTTTAAAACATATCAAAAGCCTTGCTGATGATTCTGAGAAAATTCTTAATGATTTTGATGATAATTTAATAACTAATGTAATTTCTCGGACTAGTCTATCCTTTTCAATGATTATTTTAATTCTAGCAGTTACATTCTTCGCATTTTATTATCGCAAGGTTATTTGTAAGAATTGTATTAAAATGAATATAAAGCCAGTAGAACCTGACGAGACAGAAGTACAAACTACTCGTCCTAGAATAAGAGTTATCTAGTTTAAGTATTTTGTGTTAAAGCTCGGTCCAAATATTGTAACATTTAAGGACTCTTTATGTTAAATTGCGTTATCCTAAATTCCTTACCCAAACCTACTATTTCCCTATTTTTCAGTAAACTTACTCGTCAGGGTAAGTTTACTCTTGGCCGGGGCGGTGTTACACCCGGTCCTCCCTATGCCTAAACGCTTACCAGACTCGAATTTCACTTTACTAGGCAGTTCTGCTTATTCCGACACCCATGAGCCACCCAAGAGATGATCCCATGTCAGTCTCTGTCCGATTGCCGAGCTGTTCACTTGTATTGTAATTTCTGATTCTTTAATTCAATATATTTCTAATTTCCAAGGACAATTAAATCTTTTTTTAAAAACCCAAACTCGGTCGAGCGCGTAATAAACCGGTCTCAAACGCGTACTATTTAACATCTATAGTGAAATACTTTGTGCTACTTTCAGCATAGGTAAAAAATAAAATAGCAGGTATAAAATTATTTTTTTAATTTATTTATAGACTCACGCCTGTATCCCCGAAGGGGTAGGCAGAGGTGTGATATAACACCCACATTTCGTATATAAATTTTTAGGTCCCACGTAATAGGGGGCTAACCTATTGCCGTACTGAGCACATTACCAGACTCCGAGCTGCTACTGAGAATTTCCTAACGGAAAAACCCAATAACACTTTGCCCGACCCGGGAATCGAACCCGAGACCAAGACAAACGGATGTTTGTCTTGGTCTGGGTGTTTCTTTGTACATACATACATACATAGACTCACGCCTGTTTCCCCGAAGGGGTAGGCAGAAGCATATTAAGCGCCCACTTTTCGCCAGTGTTTTGATCCCACGTAATAGGTGGCGAGCCTATTGCCGCTTATTGGGACTTTTTGTTAGCCAGAGCCTCGTCCGTTGATCGGCAGGTGCACCACTTGCAGGTGAGGTTGGCTTGGGACCCTAAGTTCTTGGTGGGAACCCTATGCACCCTGTTTCTGTTTGTTGTTTCTATGTATAATATGTTTTTTTTGAACATAGATATGTTCACGCACACAAATGTTACTGGTAATGGTCAAAGAATTCTAAGGACGATGCCCACACAAAAAAAATATTCTGTACTGCGGGGCACAAACATAGAACCAAGAAACACAAAGTACACGATGACTCAGCAATAATTTATCAAACCCACAACACTCGGCGCAGTGTCAAACGGCAAGGCCTGCTTAAACTATTGCACTAGCCATGCAGTAAAATATACGAATATACACATTCTCTCCTAAAAAAAATTTATAAAGAACACATAATATGTTGAACTTGACCTACGAGTTCGACTCGCACTTGGCCGGTTCAATTTACTTTGATACAACTGCAATGTTGGCTACGTGGCATGACTTTACACGGGTAATTGCGGACAATCGGACTTGCCCGAACGCCCACGCCTTTAGCTTTATTACGAAATTATCAATATCTAGCAGAATAGTGAGTGTCCAAATAGCTGGACATAATATTTTAAAACCATTCGTCCGGGCTGTCTTCCATATTTTCGAGACTTGAAACCTTCAAAAACAATAACTGCTAGGTTCCAGGCAATAAAAACATTTGGTAAAGAAAATCAGATTCTCATTGCAAAATCAAAATAATAAAAATTGGGCAAGTGCGAGTCGGACTCGCTCACGAAGGGTTCCGTACCATCATCTATAAAAGAAAATCACGTTCGTTGTAAGTATGTATACTTAAATACTTTATAAGTTTCTACCTGTTTATTAAGATCGAGTAACAAATTGCTTAAAATTACGTTTGTTGTATGGGAGCCCCCCTTTATTATTTACTTTTTGTTTATTTAATTATATTTATGCAATTTATACTGAACATGCTCAATCATTTCAATATACTTTTTGTAAAATGGGCTCCAGACGGACACGGCATACTCTGAGAGCGTACTAGGGACTTATACAAGCAGAGATATGAAGAAGTATTTTTAAAGTCGATTGTAGAACGCATTATAAATCCAAATATTTGGTACGCTTTACTAACAATTTTACCTATATGTAAGTCTAAGCAAAGTTTAGAATCAAGGACAACACGGAGATCACGAATAGAGTCCAATTTAATCAGAGGGGCATCGCACAGTGTGTAGGTGTGTTTTATAACAGTTTTATTCTTAGTAAAATTTACGAAATTACATTTTGGAAGACTTAATTTCAGCTTATTTTTCTGGCAATAGGAGGATAGTCGGTCCAAGTCTTGTTGAAGCAGAAGGCAGTCATTTAGCTTTAAAGTGAATTTTAGCATTGTTAGCCGTCAATACAACAACTGTATTGATAAGTTACGTTCAAGTACTGTCTGCTTTCACCACTTTCAACTGCCAAAAGACAATTTGCTATCGTTTAAACCAGCGCAGCAGGGTGCTTCTCGTCAGTATAAAAATACGCTGCCTCGCTGCTTTTGACCACTTTCAACTGAGATCAACTACCAAGAGACAGCTTGCTAAAACTATGAAACATACTTCGCTTCAGAACAAAGGAACGAAATTTCCAATTCATTAAGTAGCATGTGTGAGCTTAGTATGCCACCGGTCACAAACAATGCCTTCCCTTAGGACTTAAGCATTATTGCGAGTTGTAGCTAATCTTTCTATCTCGTGTTTTCCTTGGTCCATGGGCTGTTTGCCAAATGATGGAGTATCTGCAGTAATAGTTGCTCTCACGTAATGTGTAACATACAATAAGTTGTTTGTTATTTTGCTTTGGTTAAAAAATGTTTACGTATTTATGTAACCTGTCCATATCAGGTAATTATTTGAAAATTACGAAGATCCTTACCTTAATGGCTCGACGTTTCAACATGAGTGACACCAGAAGTGGTCGAATTTAAAAATTTATCATGCCCGTTGCATAAATATATGTATATGTACAGATTCCGAAAGTTTAAAAGTATTAAATAAAAAAACTTTGTCAGTAATTCTATAATAATAATTTTACATTTTTGCGTTGCACGAATAATCGACACAGGATTAAACGATTATGCTGTACGCAAGCATTAACATACTGTAAATCGCCAAATATTTACACTTTGTCGTGGACATATTACAGCCAAAATTTTACTTATTGCAGTAAATATTATGTAAAGGCCTTTGTGCCACTTCGCACACCCAAGAGTACCCATACTCTTTAGTTAACTGACTGTGCAAAGCGGTGGGCTATGTTATTCGAGTGTGTATATAAGTATGTAGTACGTAAAAGGGTCATTGCGCAATAGTCCCAACGTGTTGATGGATTTCAACATAAGGCTTATAATAATTCTGAAGTTCAAAAACATTTACCACGGTTTATAAAAATTTAAAAATAAGTCTGTTTTGATTACAGCGTAGCCCGCCGAACTACTCAGTGGTGGGATTCCTTTTCCTTGCATAAAATTTTAATGCATGATATTTTTTGGGATAACGTTTTCGCATAACTTTTATTACCATAATAATATTTACGCATAATGCAAAGCATAACTATCACACACATCAAATTAGACCGAATGGCCTAATTTGTGGTGACATAACATATTCGTTCAATAACATAACATAACATAACTTCACACCTTTTATACCCGAAGGGGTAGGCAGAGGTGTATTATGCACCCACACGTGCGTAAATTATATTATTATTAGTATTAGGTACGTTATTATGCGTTTAATAATCATGAGCCATAATTTCTTTTTGCTTAGGGTAGGTAAGTCTTGTAAGACTCATAAAATAAATATTGTAGCGCTCATAGCGAGACTTGGCTCGTCGTTCGTAACAGATCGGCAAAATTAAGTAACGTTTGCACAGGTCACAACTTGGATGGGTGACCGCGTGTGGCATTTACATCTGAGCGCTACCGTGCTTCGGAGTGCACGTAAAGCCGTCGGTCCCGGTTCTTGTCTTAGGATAAGGATCGTCAGGCCATGTCGGAGGCCTTCGGGCGGTCCGAAAACTCCGACACCAGAGTTGGCCACACACTCACACGAAAACAAACAAACAACTCAAAATTATTTGTGTAATGTAAGTTAAAAATAAGTTAATTAGAAAGAGAAATTAAGAAAATACGTTACAAATACGGCTAAGACTAGAAAAATTGCGATCTTAATATGATCTTGTAATGCGATCTTATAACCACCTATGAGTGAAGTGCACAAAAAATGCACAGTTAAAATAATTTAAGTAAATAAAATATATAAATCGCAACAATTTGTGAACCAGTCAACGTGATACCTCGGATTGGAGTAGATACTTCAACTCTTGGGTAGGCGGCGAATCTGCTATGTCACTGACGCAACTTTAACTTGAACTGCAGGGGTGGCAATAAAATGTATGCATATGCTCTATGTTTTTTATTACTTAATACATTCTGTCACACATACTATGACATTGAAGATATTTTATAATATAACATAATCAGCGATAGCCGAGTTGAGCGAAAAATAGACTGCTACGCATATACTTAACTAACTTTTCGAAGTTAAGTGCGTACCTATCAAATTGTTAATGATCACAACTTGCTAAACGGCTGAGACAACATCATGAGAAAATCCTCATGTCTGAAAGCTCTTCAAAATATTTTCAAGGATTATAATGTGAAATCTGCTAACGCACACTTGGCCAGCGTGGTGGACCATGGTCTAACACCTCTCATAGTAAGAAGAGGCAAGTGCCCAGCAGTGGGACATCTTAAACATTATCCTGATATTATTTACATTACGAAATACAACACTATTTTTTATAATTTATATGTAATAAATTATTAGCCGTTTATTTTATCAGCAATCCCTCTTTAGAAACAATAAATCATGTTATTACTCTCTGAAGCTCTAAAAAAGACAAACATTTCACCTAATATATATTATTCTATCTTATTAGCACTTGTAATACAGTGCAAACATCTAAAACACGCCGAAGAATTGTGTAAATGTCACAAAAGTTTTACAAATTAATTACGCAAGCGATGAATAAAATTGATTATTTTAGAACTAATCCGTTCCTGAGGAAACGGTTGACATTGTTTTACGGCCAGAACTGCCTCGGCTTATTATAAATTAGCAAATTTATTACGAGATACTTCGCGAGAGAGTCTAATTTTTCATATTTCTGTAATAGGCAGAATTTACTGGACTTGTGTTTAGAGGAGGGGCATTAACCTGTAGGACCAAGCGATTTTTAGCAAGTAATTAGCGATTATAATCGTGTCCGTGACTACTTTCTTGTTTAATTGTTTATTGATGATACTGTCCTGGCAGTGCGTATGTTTTATTAATGTTTTACACAAAGCGCAGTGTTTCTACTGTTTCTGACATCTCATTTCATTAGCGTGGATTTTGAGGGCAATGTGGTCATTTTAGATGAGTATTGTGGATTCCATCTTGGGAAGGCTGAAAAGTGTGATTAAAAAAATCTTGCCGATTTTTTAGGGCTTTGTAGCCAAAATGACCAATAACGGGACACTTAAAGATTCGCCATGTTTGTCTGCCTGTCTGTCCGTATGTCATGCCAATTTATTTAGAAAATATTAAGACTATACATTTGAAAATTGAGAGTTAGATGTATTCTGTGAACCGCTACACGATTTTTATACGCAAAAAAATGAAATGAAAATTAAGGGGGCACTTCGTCAAGTGCAAGTTTATAGATAGATCTTCAAAAATGACTTTGTAGTTCCTAAAACCATTGTTTTTCAAGTCACTCGACTAAAAGATAGATGCTTCGAAAGCGGTAAAATTAGTGTCCCTCCCACCTCTTACTTTTAAAGTAAGAGAGTGACAACATTGGAAAAATATATATGCTGCAGATCGTAATAAAACTTCAAAAAAAGGGGTTTGAACGAGATGTAGTCAGCAGTTTTGCCGCATATGTTCAATGACCGCAAATAACTTTGTCGTCTATAAAAACTCTATGGAAAACAAAGTTATTTGTGCTGGCAAAAGAGGGATTGATGATGATGAAGGTAATAGGTATACTTAGTGCATACCTCTACTACGGAACCCTTCATGGACGAGTCAGACTCGCTCTTGATTTAATTATTCTGCGTTCGTTTCACTGTCCTCCCACAATAATCAAGAATGATTCTAGGGTTTGAGACTTCAATACATGACGCACAAGCTTCTGTAAAAGAAATGTTATACCTACATGCAATCAAAGAAAATGCAGAAGTTAATAATTTTGTAAACGATGTCGAATGGCTCGCAAGATAATACAATTAGAGACTTTGATATGTAATCCTAAGGCTACGGTTAAGATAACCTCTTCAAGATATTCGTAGTATTACGTAATTCATTGCTTACTTAGGAGTCCTGAAAATGACACGTAGTGCACAGGCGAAGCCAAGTGTTTGTATAGGACAAAGGAAATGGATACCGCAATGTTTGTATTACGAACCGGCTGTTATTAGAAGTTTTGAAGTTCACCGAATTGTGTGCTTAGACGTCTTTACCTTTCGTAGGTTTGTGATGTGAAAGTAGATCTGTGTAAAATAACTGGAGTAAGGCTTCCTTGCTATGGTCATAACTCTTTGAAATTTCTTAGTTCATTTTTCTCAGGATAAAATACCTTAGCTAATAATACAATTTTCTCCCCGCTGCGATTAATGCTTAAACAAATGCCAACCAAATTTTACAGAAGTTTTCAACAGTTTTACAAGTTTAGAGATGGAGGTATCAGCTTGAAAGACCTTTGTTGTTTTTAGCAGAGGATTCACAGAGGTTAGCTTTAGAATCTCATCTGATTTTAACCAGTAAGCTGCACTAGACTTTGACTTTTCACTCATTGTACGATTGCCGGCAACCATCAAGCGTAATAAAAGCGCCTGAGAACTAAATAATCATTGTTTTAGTGATTATATCTTTGTAAACACATTACTGTTCTAAAAAAAATATCGGACAACACAATGTCCTGTAGTATGTACAGTCAGCGTTGCACAATAAAAAAATACCAAAGCTAAAAATAGACGAAGAATGTGGACAGTTACCCAAACGCTACCGACATTATGATCCTAAAAAGTTCTATATGGTGCGGCTATTTTACATATTGGCGAGAGTACGCTGCCGTCCGTTAACTAAAACCACGTTAACCCCAAAAAGTGATTTTCGAGAAAAACTTAGAAAACGCGGGAATCGTTGTTTCTAGAAAACTATTATACATAAATCAGTGATTGTTAAAAAATATTTTAACAAATATTTTCCAGCATCATTTAGGATATTTCCTGCTCAGAAATGTACATAAAATTATATAAAAAACATTTTTTTTTGTTTAGTTAAGTAAAACACATTTTTTTATACATTGATTGCCGCACTAAAGCCTCGTTAACCTACACTTAGAGATCTTTTAGTTAAGCATTTTCTTTAAATTTATGAGGTTTTTAAATATTCAATAAATTTAGCCTTAAATGCTTAACTATAACCGCGCTAAGTCCTTTAACTGTTTTGTAGCTAAGACCTTTCTTAATATTTATACATGAGTACCTTACGTAAGAAGAGGCTAAAGCACCTATGACTGTTTCAAGCTAAGTTTTAGCGAAAAATAAAAAAGGTATGAAAAAATATATGCTTGCTTACTAAGCTAAAAACAGGTATTTCTCACTTCAATTATTACTAACGTGTTTATAGCTAAGCATTACATATCAAAAAACTGGATAACTCAATGAAATTCAGTATGAAAATTGAATTTCTTCCCACAGACTCGATTTCGAGCCGCCTGCATCTAACCGCTTCTGGTAATCTTATCCAGACCGTCGGCCCACCTTGTGGGAGGCCTACCTCTGCTGCATCGTCCGGTACGTGGGCGTCAATCCAGAACCCTCCTGCTCCAATGGCCATCGGCTCTTTGAGCTATGTGCCCTGCCCATTGCCACTTTAGCCTGGCTATTCGGAGAGCTATGTCAGTGACTTTGGTTCTCCTGCGGATCTCCTCATTTCTTATTCGATCTCGCAAGAAAACACCGAACATAGCTCTTTCCATTGCCCTCTGAGTGACCCTGACTTTCCGGATAAGGCCCATAGATCATCACTTCCAACACACACTGGTCAAAGACTTTCGTCTTGAGACTCTGCGGGATATCAGACGTGAAGATATGCTGTGACTTTCCGAACGCCGCCCAACCGCATGAGATTCGACGAATGACCTCATTCTCGTTGGACCTACCCAATTGGATCATTTTCTCAGTTATACGTACTTGTCGACAACTTCGCGTGTAGAGTTTCTAGCCTGAATAGGAGCAGGTACGACATGGAAGTCAGACGTGATTTTCGTCTTATCAAATCAAATCATATTTTATTTGTTATTATGGTTTTCCATGATCATCTTAAGACCTACTTGTTGGAAGACTCTACGGAGGCCATCGAGCAGTGTGCTGAGGTCTTCCATGGTCTTAGCCATGACTACGATATCATCAGCAAATTGAAGGTGTGTGGTGTATTCTCCGTTTATTTGATGCCGAGTCCTTCACAGTCCAGAAGGCTGAAAACGTCTTCCAGCGCAGCGATGAAGAGTTTCAGAGACATAACATCTCCCTGCCTCACCCCTTGGTATAGTTGAATAGGTTTTAAACTCTGGTCCTGGAGGCGGACTGACATGGTGGCGTTTTCATACAAACACTTCAGCACTTCGACATATGGATATTGGTCGATGGCACCGTTGGCAAGACTACAGCACCACCCAGGTTTCGATCGAATCGAAGGCTTTCTCATAGTCCACAAACGCCAAGCATAGGGGCTGGGTATACTCCTCGGACTTCTGTATAACCTGCCGCAGCGTATGTATGTGGTCTATAATATTATATAGCCTTTACGGAAACCCGCTTGTTCGGGAGGCTGAAAGTCGTCTAGTTTGGTCTCGAGATGATTCGTGACGACCCCTGAAAACAACTTATAGACGTGACTCAGGAGTGAGATGGGTCTGTAGTTCTTCAAAAGGGTAATATCACCCTTCTTGACAAAAAGCACCACCCACCCACACACTCCTGTTCCATGCCTGTGGCGTTTTGCCCTCGAGTATGACAGAATTTAATCGCTTTCGAAGTTTGCTGCCGTGTAAAAACTTCGAAAGCGATTAAATTCTGTCATACTCTGTGTTCACCTGCCGTGTACGGTGTAATTCCGTTATCACCCGGTGCCTTGTTGTTTTTGAGTTGATTTAGGGCCACACTTATCTCTTGCATGCTGACGGAGTGTCATGTCCAGGATATCTTCGGTAGAGTGTCGAGTCAATCCAGTTCTAGGGTCAGTGGCTGGAGAAGTAACCGGTGGTCATGTAGTCGTATATAGCCGTCCAAATAACAGTTTGATATCTTCCACGAGCTGGGGTCTGGACGAGATAATTTTGTCACCATTCGTCTTCAGCCTTGTCGGCTGACCTGTCCGATAGACAGATCTCTTTTAAACACTTTGGAACCGTTATTCTGCTCGATTGCCTCTTGAACACACTTAGTGTTGTATAAGCGGAGATCGCGAATCAGAGACTTAGAGATCTGTCTATTAAGCCGCCGATACTTTTGGCATATCGTCGGAGGCATGCAGAAGCATCGTACGCCTTTCTTGAATAAGCTCGAGGATCGGACCAGAGATTTTATGGGCTCTTTTAATCGTCATGGGCTTTAAAAACTTTAAGCCTGTTGTATGGACAGCATTCACGAACCTGTCACTAATGTTGTCCACATTTACGCATTCTCCTAGACATTCGAAGCGGTTTCGCAGTTCAAGCTGAAAGCTCTCGGGGTTCTAGATTTGAACTGGCGCTGGTAGGCGCGTAGACTTCATCAACCTCGACCGTTCGAGGCTGGGACTAATATTCAATGTGCCTCTCACCATTCGCTGACCGCGGCCCGCTTTAAGTGAACTGATCACAAAGACATCATTAAATATTAACCTCTTCATCGATATGATGAAATCGATCTCATTTTTGGTGGGACTATCTGGACTTATCCAAGTCCACTTACGGCATTCTCGCTTTTTAAAAAAGGGAATTCATCATAAAGAGTCCTTCCTCCTCCATGAAGCTAGCCTGCAAGTGGCCCCGCGAGTTCCGGAGTCCATATCCAAATTGCTCGACTCTCAGCTCATCACCGCTCGTTTGCCTAGTTTCGCGTTAAAATCTCCTATAACAACGGTGTAATGGGTTTTGAAGCTATGTATATAGCCCGAGATATGTCCTCATACATAGCTTCTACCTCCTCATCGGAGTGTGACGAAGTCGGAACGTATACCTGTATGATCTTCAATGAATATCGCGCCGAATATCTGCCGGAGATTTATCGCGGGCCTTGCCCTGCCGTTACCATGGCCGCTATCTGAGTCAGGATTAGCGAGGCCGCCGGGGAATGGAGGCCGGTTATTTTCGTGTGTGGCTAATTTTGGGAGATTTTGCTTTAATCGCCACTCTTGGCTGACGGATTGGCGATCGTAGTGGCGGAAGTCTTTGATACTTAACGCTTCTGCCTATATAGTATCTTGCCTTTTACTTTCGCCTTACTTTGGTTTGACCGCCATCTTCCAGTTGACTGCAAATTGCAATGCTGGATCCGTGGCTACTCTTATCCAGTTCTTGCCCGTCAAAGGAAATAGTAAAACAACAAGGCAGTCATAATAATTTTATAAATATGAGTATTTCGTTGGTCTGCTATTCTTCCCTCAAACTCGATGGAGATATTAAGGAAGATAATATTAATTATTACACAAAAAAAATTCAAATTTTGCCGAATGTTTTTTCGTTAAGTTCCCCGACATATTTGAGTTTTGGCGGGAACACGATGTGTTGATGCACGCTTGCACGCTATAAGCTCTCCAAGCAGAATGGCAAACCTCCCTGCGCGCATATCCCATCCTCGCGCGCATACGGCATCCCCGCACACTCCCGGAATTAATGAAGCGCGAAAAACGGATAACGTGTTTCTAGTTAGGGAACGTGGGCTAGCCGTTATTAAGTTAAGAATGACTAATATTTTTTTGAATAAATTCCATGTTAGAAGTAAATAACGCTTTTTTTACAAATTGTTTTGAGAAAATTGAAGTTTTACGATTACTCGGCAAAAATACCGTTATGGTCGTCTAACCAGAATTAAGATAAGGTTTTCATCATAAACACTTTATAGCATTGTTTTTATTCATGTATTATCAAAATTGATCCTTAACTATAAACAAGTTATACGCTCTTAGTGTACTTGTAGTCAAGAATATTCAATTAACGTGGTTTAAGCTAATAAAAAATTTAAAAAATATTAGGCGAATTTCGCAACTAAGGTACTTAAACGTGCATTCAGCTAAGAAGCGTGGTATAGTCAGTTTATAGTCAAGCATTTGTTGCATATTTTGTCATTTAACGGTAAATCATGTTTTAATATCTCTATAACTATAACTGATAGAGATATGGTTCTTAGACAGAAAGATAGAGAATTTAAAACTGTAATACTTTGCATTCTAAACTGAAAATCGACCATTTGAGGGTTAACGGTGTTCTAGTTAAAGGACGGCAGTACGGATGACTGAATAATCAGTTTTCGATTCGCAGCCATCGGCAACTATCAGGCGAGCGGCCGGGGCGGGCGGGACGACCGAGCGCCGCGCCGCCGCCGCGCCGGTCCAACCCAACTTATCCCACAGAGTGTTTTAGCGACATAAATTGCCACCGTCCATTTACATTACGCTGTCGTGAATTAACATATTCGCGGGTATTCCCAAGCCAACAACCTAAATATAACCGCAGACCACACACAATTTGCCACAAAAAATACTAGGTGCGCACTTGAAACCAAATTGGTGTACCTTTTTTAATAAAGTGTACCAGCTAGGGCCTAACCTTCGATAGCTCTTAAGTATAGCCCTAAGCTTGCACGTACCTAAACCTAGACTTATCCTAATTTAAGCCTACTGGTTCCTATATCTAGCCTAACCTACCTACGATAAACCTATCCCTATTTTAGATCTAATCTAACACCTATCCTAAGTGTTATGTAGTAAACCTAGTTGTCCTATGAACTATTCCTACAACCTATCTAATTCCTACAAAGGCGTCGTTGTTGTGGTCCCTAAACCCTCATGTCCCTATCCCCCTAGCCCTACTATATCGTATTGTATAAATACTTATATATAATAGTCCAGGATATCTGCCACCGGGAGACCTAAGGCGACAGACGGAATTGGGTAGGATTTAGGGGTGGTGGAAATGGTTTTCTCACTGCCGGTCGAGCAGACTCACAAGACCGATCAGGGTGACGGCTAAAGGTGTCTTGGCCGCAGTGAGAGGTTTGGGAAGGGTAATGAGTCAAAGTCAGGAATGGACAAATGACTGATTTATTTCTTAAAATTATTGTCTTATATACTAAACTTATTCTATATACACATACACACGTATTTAGTTGTGTGCCGTCGGTGTATTGCGCCGATGCAGCATCTTTGAGCCGACCGCCGTACGTGATAAGTTAGTTGATCTTAAAATATCACGCATCTTCCTCGGTGATAAGTTGGATGTGTGTTGGAATGCCAAGAATGTCATGTTCATGTTTGAACATTCTGGCGTCTCTCCGGGATAGGCTTCAGGAAGGTCATGTTCCGGCGTGAACATTCTAGCGTCTCTCCGGGGCAGGCTCTGGAAAGTTCTTATGTTCAGGCGTGAACATTCTGGCGGGTGTCTGGCGTAGGCTTCAGCTCAACTTCATCTGCATCGGTAGTTGGTTGTTCACTGGTGAGTTGTTTTCTTGACGGTTTCGGTTGGCTGGCTGTAGGCCACGTGCGATGCAACCCTGGCAGCGACAGTTGACCTCGTTGCATGCTGTAGAGTCTTAAGGCGATCGTTGCGGGGGAAATGTTAAGAACTTAATCGGTAGGTACATATGTATTCAAAAAAAAATATATATATATTTAGTCAACACGCAATTGTAATCATTTTTTGTTATACAATTGCATGTTCTTCACCCCTCCAGAAATTATATTCCTTCCCTTATTTAACAGTAGTATTAGTTGTAGTAGTAGCAATTGTAAAAGTAGTTTCTCTCAACTTGGCTACCGTCGCAGTAACCAAGTCCTCCTATTCCTTTGTTGTAGTAGTAGTTTCCCTCAACTTGGTACCATCGCAGTAACCAAGTCCTCCTATTCCCTTGTTGTAGCAATAGTTTCCCTCAACTTGGTACCGTCGCAGTATCCAAGTCCTCCTATTCCCTTGTTGTAGTAGTAGTTGCCCTCAACTTGGTACCATCGCAGTATCCAAGTCCACCTATTCACTTGTTGTAGTAGTAGTTTTCCTCAACTTGGTACCATCGCAGTATCCAAGTCCACCTATTCCCTTGTAGTAGTAGTAGTTTCCCTCAACTTGGCTACCGTCGCAGTAACCAAGTCCTCCTATTCCCTTGTTGCAGTAGTATCCCACAACTTGGCTACCGTCGCCGTAACCAAGTCCACCTATTCCCTATCTCCCTAGTGCTACCCTACCCCTGTTAGGTATATTGTATAGGGAGGCCGTGTACACTGTGGTCACACAGACTGTCGCGTATACAACCCTAATCCCTAGTTCCCTAGCAGTCCCTGGGATCCCTAGGCCGGGATATCTGTCGCCGGGAGACCTAAGGCGACAAACGGAAAGTGGGTAGGATTAGGGTGTAGTGAAGTGGGTTTTCTCACTGCCGGTCGAGCAGACTCACAAGACCGATCATGGTGACGGCTAAGGGTGTCTTGGCC
The DNA here is from genome assembly GCA_944739405.2 of Euclidia mi. Taxonomy (NCBI): domain Eukaryota; kingdom Metazoa; phylum Arthropoda; class Insecta; order Lepidoptera; family Erebidae; genus Euclidia; species Euclidia mi. Next base: position 46,908,766 of record OX123183.2, read on the forward strand.
GCAGTGAGAGGGGAGGGGTAGGGTATGAGTCAAAGCCGGGAGTGAGCTAATGACTGGTTTATTTCTTAAAACTATAATCTTATATACTAAACTTATTCTATGTACACATATACACGTATTTAGTTGTGTGCCGTCGGTGTATTGTGCCGATGCAGCATGTCTGAGCCGACCGCCGTACGTGATAAATTACATGATCTTAAAATATCACGCATCTTCCTCGGTGATAAGTTGGATGTGTGTTGGAATGCCAAGAATGTCATGTTCATGTTTGAACATTCTGGCGTCTCTCCGGGATAGGCTTCAGGAAGGTCATGTTCCGGCGTGAACATTCTAGCGCCTCTCCGGGGCAGGCTCTAGAAAGTTCTTATGTTCAGGCGTGAACATTCTGGCGTCTCTTCGGCGTAGGCTTCAGCTCAACGTTAACGGCATCTGTAGTTTGTTGTTCACTGGTGATTCGTTTTCTTGACGGCTTCGGTTGGCTGGCTGTAGACCATGTATGATGCGGTCCTGGCAGCGGCAGCTTATTGCGTTGCTTGCTGTGGAACCTTGAGGATCGTTGCGGTGGATATGTTAAGTACCTATGTGTAGTAGGAAAAAACAAGGTATATTTTATATTTAGTCAACATGCAGTTGTTTTGTACCATTGCATGTTATTCACCCCTCCAGAAATTCTATCCCTTCTCTTATTTAGTAGTAGTAGTAGTAGACGTTGTAGTAGTAGTAGTGTAGTAGTAGACGTTGTAGTAGTAGTGTAGTAGTTGTAGTAGTAGACGTTGTAGTAGTAGTAGTAAACTTAGTATATTCGTAAAAATTTAGCGCCCATGAACTCTGATCGCGCAGAACTCGTATACAAGTGTGTATCGCGGCTGTGGCAGTAACTTGTTACGAGGACGATGGCGGTTTGTCAACACTGTGGTTTTCTGGGAGTCAGGTTCGATTGGATTTCATGACTTGTAACATGTTCTTAATTGTAAAGGTATGGGTCCTTGATTTGTTTATCTAAGGCCCTTGTTATGTATTCATTGTTATTTGCTTCCTCTAGCCAATCCTAACTTGTTTACGTAGATATGTCTTTCCCTAAACTTGGTTGCAATCTCGTCCTCGAAACGGTAAGTGCGACTTCTCGAGTACCGGGGCGACCCGCTTGTGAGAGACCGATACCTGATTCGCTACCGCCTGACGCAATCAAGTTAGTTAGTCTCTTACTATACCACGAGACTAGTGCGATTGGGGAACACTAGCCCGCAATATAATAAGTGTCAGTCAGTCAACTAGACAGCCTACGGGAACAGGAGTTCCAGAGATGTTATATCGCTTTTGCTCGAAGGACCATTGTACCAGCTAGGGCCTAACCTTCGATAGCTCTTAAGTATAGCCCTAAGCTGGCACGTACCTAAACCTAGACTTATCCTAATTTAAGCCTACTGGTTCCTATATCTAGCCTAACCTACCTACGATAAACCTATCCCTATTTTAGATCTAATCTAACACCTATCCTACGTGTTATGTAGTAAACCTAGGTGTCCTATGAACTATTCCTACAACCTATCTAATTCCTACAAAGGCGTCGTTGTTGTGGTCCCTAAACCCTAATTTCCCTATCCCCCTAGCCCTACTATATCGTATTGTATAAATACTTATATATAATAGTCCAGGATATCTGCCACCGGGAGACCTAAGGCGACAGACGGAATTGGGTAGGATTTAGGGGTGGTGGAAATGGTTTTCTCACTGCCGGTCGAGCAGACTCACAAGACCGAATAGGGTGACGGCTAAAGGTGTCTTGGCCGCAGTGAGAGGTTTGGGAAGGGTAATGAGTCAAAGTCAGGAGTGGACAAATGACTGATTTATTTCTTAAAATTATTGTCTTATATACTAAACTTATTCTATATACACATACACACGTATTTAGTTGTGTGCCGTCGGTGTATTGCGCCGATGCAGCATCTTTGAGCCGACCGCCGTACGTGATAAGTTAGTTGATCTTAAAATATCACGCATCTTCCTCGGTGATAAGTTGGATGTGTGTTGGAATGCCAAGAATGTCATGTTCATGTTTGAACATAAGGGAAGGGATTTTAATTAATTATTTAATTTGTATTTTTCTGCTTGTTTCCGCTTCATCTGCGACAGAATGGATAATTAATTACATTTATTTTTATTATTAATTAAATTTTTATTATTTTTGCACGTTCATATTGGGATTTACAATTTCCTTTTAAGCGAAGAAAGGTTAAGGCGAGGTTGTAGTACAGTGCGTAGCTTGACCTCACCCCCCGCAAAAACAAAAACACGACGGTGGCGTCAGCGAGTGAGTGGGGGGCGGGGAGGGGGGGGGTTTGTGTGTGCGTGTGCCACAGCGCAGCGTAAAAAAACTGTAGATGAGTTATGCGAACTTCAAAAGTGGCACATTAAGAACAGGCTAAATGTCTCATTTGGCTTTAGTCGCGTACGCGCTGCGGTCGGAAGCGCTCGCTCTTTTACTCGCGTGTGTGTACGTTACATTTGAAAATGCCGTCGTGTGTAATGAGATTTTGCACAAACTATAGTAGGAAAATGACTAAAAGTTATGGAATCACTTCTCATTCATGAGTACAATATTACAACGTTTTATTTACAATTTATAGTAAATTCAGTATCACAAATAATAGAGTGAATAAAAAAATTGGCATTTAGCGAGTGTAAAAGAGAAGCAGTATTGTGCGTGTTCAAAGACTAAAAAACAAAGTATCCAGATGGGACATTCGTAATAATAAAATACTGATGTGTGTTTTTGTCAAGTAATAAAGTGATTTGAGGCTGAATCTACACAATATACTTATTATTATTATAGAAATACAAAATCATACGTAAGTTACAAACATTGACGGATGATCAAAGTCCATTCACTTGTTCTTGTTTTTCTCCTTTTAGTATTAAACAACTAAGTAGATTGTACTGCACAGTTTTCGCTGCCGACCCACCGTATCCCTGGCAGTACCCCTGGGGTATGGTGGGTCTTTCAAGGCTTAACCGTACTCCCAGATAATATTGTTGTGTAATTAGTTTATTAATTTCAGTTCGTTAATTTCAAGTTCTACTATTTTGTGGGATCATTCCCAGTAGCCTTATTGAACAGTTCTATGATAGAACTGTCCTAATTCTATTAGTACAACTTGATGAGGAGAATAGAACTAATGGGATAAGTAATAGGAAATGTCCCAGTCTAGTTCTATGTATTTTTTACAAGGGTATTCAATAGAACTACTGGGAATGATCCGTAGTGTCACGATATCGCGCTCATATATCCGAATGAATATGTTTTGTAGACGTTCATTTGTATAAGGTGTAAAACAAATGAACGTCTACAAAACAAATAGCTGATCACTTTCTGGTAGTCATTTGTTTTGTAGACGTTCATTTGTTTTGTAGACGTTCATTTGTTTTGTAGACGTTCAATTGTTTTGTAGACGTTCATTCGTTTAACACATTTTTATACATACATATTTATTCGGATATGTGAGCGCGATGTTGTGACACTACCCTTGTAAAACATACATAGAACTAGTGGTAAATTTCCTTTAACTGTTTCCCATTAGTTCTATTCTTCTCATCAAGTTGTGCTAATAGAACTAGTGGGAAAAAAAGTATCACTAGTTCTATCATAGAACTGTTCAATAGAACTAGTGGGAATGATCCGACAGCGTTAGAATGATGATGATGACGGGTCTTCATCAGTACCACAGATTATACCTATAATATACAAAGCATTATAACCATTAGCAGTAATACCTCAACGTTTTATTCTCTAATGTATCTCCTTGTTGCACTATATCATCGTACTAGCGCTTGTCTTCGCTTGTCTAAAAATACAAAAACGTAAGTAGTAAGTCATTATCATACGAGAGATAACACTGTTCATTTTAATGTCCACGTAGCACGTTGGTACTACACTATGAGCATTTCAGCCAGGTGTACGGTTAAGCTTTAAAAGACCCACCATATCTCCAGGGGTATTGGCAGGGCTACGGTGGGTCCGCAGCGCACAGTTTTTATTTTAACGTACTGTTTTAGGTTTCCATTGAATGAAATGAGAAGAATAAAATGTACTTTTTTAATAAATGTTATAAATAAATAACATCGACTTTTTATTTCCCTGCCTTAAATGAATTAATCAAATTTCCTTTGAGGCGAATTGAATTTACTCAAGAAAGACAAAGTGATCATGTCGCATCTGAGTCAAATTATTGTTTGTGAAACGGTCAGCATGATGTCACAATGCGCGTCGGCGGTACAGAGAGTATATGTTTATCTCTTTTTCGCGCTTGCGATTAGATGTGCTATCTCACTTACACTTCTTATCTAATTCTTAGTGTGTCGTTTTGACATATTTATATTAGTGTGCGTACGCTTTTCGCGATGCGTGCCACTCGTAAGCTCCGTCATGTTACCTTGTTAGTAACCTGTCTACGGTTTCCTACTAGTATGTCTATGGTTTGAACGATTGAGTTTGGAATACGAATTACTTTCTACTTTTGCGAAAACGTAAATGCGGGGGTGGAGGGGGATTTTGCGGAGCAACGACGTACGTCCGCCCTCAATCACGCCTAGACAGGCACTGATGAACGGCCGGCGAGCGATATAATGATAACATTTTGACTATTTTTTTTTCTTGGAGAAAAATGATAACGAAATTACGAAATCTGTTTTTACCATTTATTTTAAAATAAAGAGCTGTTTCTATTGATAATACTTTCATATAAATTCATTATGGAATCTCTAAGCAGTACACGTTTAAAATTGTGATTTAGTGTCATGTTTGTCATTTTTTTTTATCGAGCCAATCATTCCAAATCGTGTTTCTATCTTTACGATTCACTAGAAGATATGTTCAACTTTTATACTTAAATTTTTATTCATTAAAAATATCATAGTTCATGGGACTTTCAGACGTTCAAAAATCTTAAAAAGTACTGCAACCTCGCCTTAAGGCCCATTTGTTTTGCCCATTTTCTGGCTAAAGGTAATTTAATAGACGGAATTTTGAGGAGAATCTTTGAAACAAACAATACGTAAGTAGCTATTATGGAATTTGTAACTCTACATTTACACTAGTTACTACGCTGCAGCTAGCTTTTGTTGAAGGTGTACCAGTTATGGACGGGCCCATGGTCATGTGGCATATCCTTAACGTCTGGAACTTGTGTGTAAAGAATTAAACTCTAGAGTTCGCTCGTTATTTTACGCAATTACTATTCACACAAGCTCTCAATAAATTTGGTCGGACTGCAGTCAACCAGGTGCAATCCCCTACCCTGGCCAGAGGACTCTGGTTGGAGAAACACCCTCACCTGTTTCCTAGACAGATGTTTGTTAAGTTCCCCGCGACACGAGATATACTCCTAGTGCGGCACTTGTCTTTTAAAACAAAAAAGGAAATTACTACTAACAAACAATCTTGTAAAGAGCAGAGCTTTAGTAAGACATACATTTAACAAGCAGCATCATTGTTCTAATGGCATAAGCTAGCGCTTACTTTTATTGCCGTTTGTGCAGCCCAAGGCAATGTTAAGGGATTTTCTCAAGTAATTCACTAGCTTAGTAAATCTCTGCGTGACAGTCATCTGTGCCCAACTGAACTGCACTCGGAGCTATCATTGTTATTATCGTTCGACCGCATTTTTTACGCCTATTGTATCGAAAAGCTTTAAATAAATTATTAATAATTATAAATGTTAAGAAATATAATCAATTGAATTAAGGGACGCCATTTTATTTTTAGTCTAAGATCCGTAGAAGAGCGATCTTCACCGATCGCCGAGGATTTTTTTGCCAACCTATTCGCGATATATATTTTGTCATGCAAAATTTGATAAAAAATACTTTTCATCCAATAATCAGATCGGTAACGGTCGCTCTTCTACAGATCTCAGACTATTACTACGCCAGTGCGTATAAGCAGAAAAGTAACAGAAAAGTGCTGACCCAGTGGTCAGCATGATCGTCTGTGAACTAGACTTGTTACACTAAAAATTGTGCCAAACCCTGCACGGTCAGGAAAAGACTGTCTATGCATACATATGTTGGGATACAGATCCCAAGCTTGTACTTCGAAGTTCAATGTAAACATTACCGGTTCACTATGATTTGGCTGAATATTAGTTTTTACTCATAGCGACTGCCATCTAGCAATCGGTATAAGAGGACTTCCATTATTATTACTATTGTCATTGGAGTTGATAACATGTATGAAGCGGTCGTATTTCCCCAATCTTATCTTACAATCAATAAGGCTCTATGATCTAAGGGCTCTGCTTAATATGAGGTACTTACCCCATCGTTGAATAGATGTATTGGTTATCATTCGTACATCTATACAAATCTAACATAGCTGAAAAGTTTGTTTGGTTTTACATCCTGATCTCTTATCCGATTTATTCAAATCTTTCTGTATAATATGACAGCTACATTTATGAGGATGGTAACAGGGTATGTAGAATTTCAATAGTTACGAGCTAAATAAAAAGAAATTGTGAGAAGGACGTTATAAAACAGGCGAGCGATGCAATAATAATGCCGGCGCTTCAATGGATGAGGTGTGACGACTGACGTGGCGAGGCACACATATATAATCTAACGATTTTTTTTAATCAATTCTGTACTATGGCTCGTAACATTACATTTAGCAAGTGGTTGAAGGTATACATTCGTGCAAATACTAGTGATAGCCTTCCATGAGTGTGACTCTCCTCTACACACCTCCCTCTCCGCAACAAAAACCGTGGTGGTTGTAGTGTGATTGCCCACTGCAACCACCACGGTGTCTATCGGCGTCCAGTAATCATCTCGAATCACGGCTATCATGCGTTAGCGCAATCCTGCTGGGAGAGCATGTTGAACCTTCAGAACCCTGATGCGTTAAAGTTTTCACAAGAAACACCTACTCATTAAGTATTATAAAGCTGAGGTGTCATAATTTTCACACAAAAAACGCTTTAATCTCCAAAAAATTATTTTATAAAAATAAACTTTTTTCATTTTATGAGTTGACAGGGCACACATATGTTTCGCGACATCTTTTACAATATGTTTTTAAAGGTTGCAGCACAATAGCTGTTTGTTTTTACAGTTTTGAATAAAGATTTTTTTGTAAATTTTACAACGAAACTATTAAAATACATAGCTTGCGCGAAGGACACGGCCCAAATGGCGATACTGTTAAACGCATAAAACTTGACGTAAACACAAAAAAGTTGTCTTTTTGTCTCGTGAGGTTCATATGCATGCGTGCGTGTGATTATTCGCTTGTTTGTATTAGTTTGTAGCGGTCGTATATGCGACTGATTGCGCGGTGGATCTTCATATGGTAGAGTGATCTTAGACTATGATCTAGAAAGCGAACTTATCTACCCTATGCCTATGTAAGTACATCAGCTTAGAACAGCTGACACAAAAACATGCCAGATAAAGTCTACTTTCAATAAAGTTTTAGAAGAAATTTTGCTTCTTATCTTATTACCGCTTGTATAAGGGACTATGTTCAAATTTTTTTAGAGATTATCTTCGCCTCGCTCGCCCTTCGAAAGCCGTTCTCCCTAAAACAGTCCAAAATATCTTAGTAATCTAGATTTTGTTACTTAACGCGATCTTCAGTAATGATATAAAACGAGGCAAAGTGGCTAATGGATCATTAAAATACAAGGTAGCTAATTAAAGCTCAAACAGAATACATAAGAATTATTTTAATGTAATTATATTAATTAAGATTTTGCTTTTGTAATGTGGATAAAAAAGCTTTCGTTTCAAGAATAATATTACTACAAGAAACTCAGCGTCTTTTGAATTATTCGGACGTTTTGCTTGGAAGATAACACTTTTTTATTTTAATCTATTTTTCTTGGGCATCTACTTTCCTTACTATACCTACACAATTACAGTATTTTGCAGTCCACTGCTGGCGTTCTAGCCCTATCCTAATTGGCGGCTCAATAGCTTGTGACCAAACAGGAATGCTTGGCCTACTACACCACGCTGACCAGGCGGGATATGTCAAGTTTGCAAAGATAGTATTTGCTTTGTGTTTTTCCTTACTCGCCTCTTATGGCGCTGATACACTTGAGCATTCACCCGTTATGAGCGTTCTCGCGAATGTTACCAAACAAATGAGTGTGTTTTAGCGAGCATTCTCACGAACATTCGGGCGAGCCTTAGGGTGCTTCTACACGGTGCATGTAGCTGGAGCATGTAGCTGGAGCGGGTTACACGCGTGAGTAATATGCGCAAGCTACTTGTTCCAGTTACTCGCTTGTACTTGTACATGGTGCAAATAACTGGAGCAAGTAAAGACGCGGGCTCCTTGCGCAAGCTGTGTGTACAAGTTATTTGTTCGTGGTCAAGAGCTAGGTATATGTGCATGCTATTCGCGCGGTAGCTTTATGACTTGAATCGCGTCAAAATATCTCGATGAACGAAAATTCTTTAAAATCATATGTTAAAAATGTAATTTTAACAAGTAACATGCGCGAGTGACCCGCGCGCGCCGCAGAGCACGCGTGTGAAGCCATGTATTCACTAGGGGACAAAGTCGCTCGACTTATCGCAAACAGTCGCAGGACATTTACGTGCGACTATCCCGCGACAATGTCGACCGACATTTCGCTCGTCCACATACCGGCATTGTGATCGAGATGTCGCCTAAGTGTTAACACAGTTTCGTTGGTAGTGTGGACCAACGAAGTGTGCTATAATCGCAGGTAGTCGCGGAACAAATAGCAACACACGTCCTCACAAGTCAAATGCCGTCGGAAACTGTCGAGGGACACGAAGTCGCGCAAGGTCAACGCTATTGGAGCGTCGACAAGCGACTTGTTCCCCGACACGTAGATGTCGCCTGCGATGTCGGGCGATGTCCCCCGCGACGTCGCTCAACACGTAGAATTCGTGTCGGACGACAAGGTCGCGGGACAAATGTCCCCTAATGAATACGAGGCTTTAAGCCATGTATTCACTAGGGGACAAAGTCGCTCGACTTATCGCGAACAGTCGCAGGACAATTACGTGCGACTGTCCCGCGACAATGTCGACCGACATTTTGCTCGTCCACATACCGGCATTGTATCAAGATGTCGCCTAAGTGTTAACACAGTTTCGTTGGTAGTGTGGACCAACGAAGTGTATCTATTCGCGGGTAGTCGCGGAACAAATAGCAACACACGTCCTCACAAGTCAAATGCCATCGGAAACTGTCGAGGGACACGAAGTCGCGCAAGGTCGACGCTATCGGAGCGTCGACAAGCGACTTGTTCTCCGACACGTAGATGTCGCCTGCGATGTCGGGCGATGTCCCCCGCGACGTCGCTCAACACGTAGAATTCGTGTCGGGCGACAAAGTCGCGGGACAAATGTCCCCTAAGGAATACGAGGCTTTACTTGCGCGGGTGGCTCGCATTGGTACATGCTCGAGTCGCTGGACCCGCACATGTTTTTAAACGATATGTTTACGGTGCATGTAACCCGCGCAAGTGTCTCAACATGCTCAAGCTACATGCGCCGTGTAGAAGCACCCTTAGAATATAGTTAACACGTAGAATTCGCGCTACAATGGCGGTTAAACCCAATATATTTACTTCACTTTGACTTATGATTTTAATCTAGGGAAGAATCATCGTAGTTTGTCACAAATTTTAACTAGTGATGGGCTTACTCAGAATAAATATCAATAAAATATCGATAATGTTTACAACAGATCCTTAGATTTAGTTTACTCAGAATTAATATCAATAGAATTTCGATAAACTCTCGGTATCGATAAATAAATTTGAACGTAGGAACAGACACTTGTGTGATTGATTAAACCTGTTAAAATTAAAATCTGCATTTTATTATTTAGAACCGTCATTTGTTTACATACACAAATGACGTTTCTAAGATACATAATTATCTTAAGCTGATTTTCCACCAGAGTGGCGAGACGAGGCGAGGCGAGGAGAGAATTGAAATTTGTATGGCAAATTTTCAATTCTCTCCCAGCGCATCTTTGGTGGAAACAGTATGGATTGGCGAGAATATGTGAGGCGTGAATTGAAATATTTGTTTGTGTAAAAATGAACCGTATTGCTTCCGACATAGAGTATAAATTAACTTTGCAACAGAAACACGCTTCTCGCGATAGAAATTGCGTGTGTATTGCAAGACCAACTCAAACAGCACTGTACCTATATCTTTATCTAATGAAGCCTACGGGCGGCGCGGCGGTCACGCGCGAGCTCGCGATGGCAATTTTTAGTGGAAAAGGGTCAGTGCGATTTCAATTCTCTTCTCGCCTAGTCTCGTCTCGCCACTCTGGTGGAAAATCACCTTTTACTTTTACTCAAAAAATAATTCATAAGTGAAACTGAAGTAAACATATTGGGCAAAACTGCTGTTGTAGTGCGATTTCTATATTTTTCTATATTCTACGGAGTATTTCAATTTAGAGGCATTCTCCTAGCGTTATCCCAGTTTAAATCTGGGGTACGCTTTCTAGTCTAACCGGATTTGGCTGAATATTAGATGTTCCACAGAGCAACTGCCTGTCTGACCTCCGCAACCCGAAGGGATAGCGATATTCCATGGTTAAGACTAGTGTCAGTTTACTGAGAAAGTACTGACGCCCTATAACGACTGTCAAAGATCTTCATGACAACCGGGACGCTTACCGCGACGGCTTAACGTGCTCTCCGAGGCACGGGACAAGCGATAGTAACAATTCAATACGCACATAACTCCGAAAAGTCATTGGTGCGCGCCTTGGATTCGAACCCGATACCCTCTGCATGGCAGTCTGTTGGTACCTCCACTAGGCTATCGCTGCCTACTTATTTCAATTTAGAGTGTTCGCTAGAATTATCGTGAAAATGTTCCGTTCGACAAAACAGAAAACGGCGAATGCTCGCTGTTCTATTACAAGTGAATGCTGCACCATTTTACGATTCCCACAGCGTAAAATGGGATAGTGACACTAGTGTTCTATATCTGACATCCCACGGCAGTGCTAATCTGGAGTTCTTTCGAGTCGATGGCATAACTCAAATGACTGCAGTGGCAGTGGCCTCCGTCGAGTCAATTTAAGTGCAGCTGTATGGACATTTACTTACCGCAATAGCGTTGGTTGTTGAGCGGATCATTTTCTCCATTTTACGAGGTTATACCTGCAGCGGCCGACTTGTGTATGATGTCTGTGTAACGATTGTCATATCAACCATTGCAAATTGGATGTACGGAGTTTGTATGTTTGTTTGGTAGAACACACTAATCTCAGGAACTACTGGTCCGATTTCAATAAATTGTGTTGAATAACCCATTTATTGAAGAAGTCTATAGGCTATATAACATTACGCTATGAGCCACGAGTGCATCTAGTTACTTATAATGATTCAAAATATTTTGTTATCCGTACAAAAACCACTTCAAAAAATCCTCGCAGTGACCTCAAAGGTATAGTGCTGTTGAACTCATATAAATTCTTAACAGATGTTTAGATACAACAATAATCCAATAATCTTTTACACACAGAACAACACGATACAAGCACATTTTCTTATAAATAGAAATTTTATTCTGCAATTTAAAGAAAAGAAACCCTTTCACATATGGTATTGAAATTTCATGAGATAAAGCAAATCGTAGCAAACAATCCTTAGAGACCGTTAATGTAACATGTAGATTTTATTTTGTTCCATTACCATGCAATATATGTATAAAATTCAGATACCTACATAAATATTAATGAGAAAACCAAAAAATATATTATTTCTATAGTATTATATCTAATGAATTACTAAATATCGCTGTACATCATTATTAATATTTGAATTTAATGATCGGGTGGCCCACCTCATTAAAATACTAATCAGTCCAGATAAGTTTGACAAATTCTACTACTCCAACAACAACGTAAACTATATTATCAATGAATACAGATTTACATAGAAGCGCAGTTCTTAATAATTTCGTGTGCTGATTCCAAGTGCAGACTGTCTCCAGTTTAGTTCTTAGTTGGCGCCTTTGGCGGCGCTGGCATCGTTCTCCGTCTCTCTCACTCAGCGCGATTGCCACGCCGCCAAGCGGCAATTTATCCCACAGAAAGTTGTCTTTAAAGCGCCTATATAAAATGCGCCATATGTAAATATCTGAGCTCTTTGACTATACCATTCGAATGAAATTACTTTCAGTCAAATTTAGATCAACCATGAAGATTGACGTGAATTAAAAAATATATGTGATGTGTCTACTAGGCATAGATCTATATCGATATCAGTGTAAAGACATAACTACTCGGCACAGTAGTTCAGTTTATGAGAACCACCGTTTGCTAATATTATTATATCTTTTTTAAAAGACAACTCCCGCATTATGATTTAATCCTGTTTCGCGGAGGACTTTACAAACTTACAACTAACGGTCACAATGAACACCCAGACTCGAAGCAACCATTTATGAATTACACAAAGTGTTGCCTCGTGTGTGGATTGAACCCACAACACACGGCGCAGTGTCAAGCGACGAGGCGGCCGCTTACACCACTACGCCAACCGTGCAGTCAAAACATTGTGTTATCCGTACAAAAACCACTTAAAAAATTCTCGCAGTGAGCGCAAAGGTATAGTGCTGTTAAACTCATATAAATTCTTAACAGATGTTTAGATACATATTGAAGACACATGACAAAATTCAGTTGCAAAGCGTATGAAGTAGTAGCAAGTTTCTGGAGATATATGCTTCTTATAAAGACACGTTCATGCACACAATGTATTTTGCCTGTTATAATTAGAACAATAATTATATTAGCCCTGAGTATACTCTGCTGAACAAGAGTCGCTTCTTTCTATGAGACGATTTATGGGACAGTCTAACCGCTGGCAAGTGCGGTGGCAGAATATGCAATTTCCTCACGATTTTTTTATCTTCACCGTTTAGGAAGTGATGATGAACAACTAATTACGCACATAGCTTCGAAAAGTCAATGGTGCATGCCGAGAGTTGGAATCTGAGTCTTTTCGCATATCGGACGCTTGGTATCTTCACTGGACCAGGCCTCCTTCACTCGGCCGTACCTACAGCGATAAGTGCCTACACTTTGGCGCGGCTTCCACGCCGCGTCGTCACCGCTCGCGCGCAGGGCTAGCTAATAACGTGAATTTTAATAGTGAACAACAAAAATGTTCACATCACAAGTCTGGTGCGAAGTATTGCTCATTTAACGGATGTGTGTCGGAAGCAACTTGAAATTTTGATTTTATTTATTTTACGAGAGCAACTTGAAAATTGTACTTTTTATTTGTTGAGATATCTCAACGATTATGGTGTCAAATTAAAGGTCTAGTTCAAAAACCATTTTATCTGTTTGAGTCATGTAAATCGGTCTACGCGTTTAGGAAATAACTAAGAATTAGTATAGTGAAAATGTAAACCACCAGAATTTTTGTGGTTTTCGTTCTACGAGCTCAAATAGTGGGATAGGATACTTATAGTATAAATATTTATTATTATGTACGTGGTCAAGTAGGTAGATAGACGATGAATAAATATTATAGTAGCAGCGGCAAGTCGACAACCCTAGCGCACCGCTCCGCGCCAGACAGCGACAGCGTTATGTGTTAGAAAAGAGCGGGAACAGTTAGGTCAATATCGCGTTAGGTACTGAATGCTCATGCGAGCTGAATTGCACTTTCTTGCTTAGTAGCAAGAGTCGCCATTTCTTTAAATTGGTTTGCGAAATGGTGCTTCTGTTCGTAAGAACTATCTATTCTGTGACTGGACTGTTGACGCTTTATCACCCGATGTTCGTGAGTCATAACGTTGGACGAGCAATAATACATTACTTGTATTATGTACTCATTTATGATTTAGAATCACTTGCATTATGTATTTTAAGAGTTCGCTACCATACCACACCCATATAAATATAAATAAATAAATAAAATTATCGATTAGGATTGGTCCACATCAGTTGATAACATTGTCTTAAAGATTACAAGCGCATCGTACTACTGTATTCGTATTCGTAAAGTTATGGTACAGCTAGCATAGACGCTTTGCCTCCGGTGCATCGTTCGATCTAAAGGTACAAAAACCCGGTGCAATGTATTACGTGACACGGGAACACATGTATGCAGACTTTCTAGCAAACGATAACATCGCTAGATTATACAATCAGCAGGCTGATGTTTATGAGGGCTTTATGTTTGAATGCCAATATCCCAAGAATAGAAGCTAAAAACTTTTTGCCAGCTTTCTTCCAAAGAGCCATCAGTGGTATTAAAAAGTAAGATATAGAATTAGTAAGTACGGTGCACGTTTTTCTATTCTTTGGTCTCAAAAATCTGTAGCCCGATTCCAATTTACCGCGTTTTAAGCTAACATTTAAAAGCTAACATATCAAAGTTTCGTATCCATTATTCGTGAATGTAGGTATAAAAGCTCAGTATCCACAGAAGATAAATGAAATAAGGAAAAGATTGTGATAAAATATTAAACAGTAGTCACAACATACAAAGATTTGCCATTTAGCCATTGTTTTCCTATTTTATGCTCTTCCGTTCATTCAGCACTAATTATATATTATATTAAACATAATATAATTTGAACAGAAGCGAACATTTCACCGAGCTTATCTTAATATAATCTAAACTTGTAAGAAGTTTGGACAAACAAGTAATGAATGGGCCATCCACATTGTTTGCGAACGGCTCTACATTTCATAGTTAGTTGCAAATTCACAATTCTTAACAAAACACCTATAAACGTAAAGCTCTCGAAGTGGCTTTATTTTGGTGATAGATATCCTCTCGACATTCTCTCATCTTGCCACACCGATGAACCCTTTGCGTGATTAATCAATTCTTGCTTAGAGTCTGGATGTTCTTCGAATCATTCATCAGCCCTATATACTGTCCCACTGCTGGGCACGGGCCTCTTTTCACTGTAAAAAGGGTAAGGCCATAGTCTACCACGCTGGCCAAGTGCGGGCTGGCAGACTTCACATGTCTTTCGAGGACATTAGGGAGAACTTTCAGACATGCAGGTTTCCTCACAATGTTTTCCTTCACCGATAAGCAAGCGATAATTAACAATAATTTTATACACACTGAACTACGAAAAGTCAATGGTGCGTGCCGTGAACTCGAACCCGAGACGCTCTGCGTGGCAGACTGTCTGGTTTTTTTTCGATCAATTGAATGTTTGTAAAATTCACCATGATATAGGATTTATTTCCAGTTCGGGAGTTGTCTGAAGTGTACATATATTGACATCCACATTTAAATGCGTCCTAAGACTATAAATAAAACTGTTTACCAACCGTTGTGTTTACTGTTTGACAAGTGATTTCAACAACTACATAAATTTTAGCAATGTCATTTCGCGCAATGAGAGAGAGCAGATTAAGGATACAAGGAATTTTTGCTAAGAGAATCACACCTTTTTGTACTCGTGTTAGAAACTGAACTCAGGATCTCTTGGATAATGAGAATCATAGGGGCCGAACGAGGTACAAAAAATAAAATAATTTTAAAGCGATCATTTGTATATAAGAATAATAGGGTGCATAGGGTTCGCACCAAGAACTTAGGGTCCCAAGCCAACCTCACCTGCAAGTGGTGCACCTGCCGATCAACGGACGAGGCTCTGGCAAACAAAATATCCCGATAAGCGGCAATAGGCTCGCCACCTATTACGTGGGATCAAAACACTGGCGAAAAGTGGGCGTTTAATATGCCTCTGCTTACCCCTTCGCGGAAACAGGCGTGAGTCTATGTATGTATGTATGTAAGAATAATATGTAGCTAAATGAAGTATTTTTTATAATTAAGTTCAAAATGAGTGATAATTTTAGACGTAAAATTTCGCCCGACGCTTCTCGGTAAGAGAACAAAAGTTCTTTGTTCAATCGCGATATTGACCAAATCCTCGAAATATAAAACCGCGCGGACTGCGACAGGGTTCGAGTTAATTCGAATACAATCCTATAAGGACTTTACCTGTGTCATACAGTAAATAAATAACTGACTCGTTATTTTATTGCCTACTAGCTTTAGCCCGTGGATTTACTCGTGTGCTGTATTGATAAAAAATGGCTCCTATAATTTAATTATAGAACAATTTGTGAATTAAGTAATACTGTCATTTATAGTGTAGAGTTTCGCCGATCACCGTCATTATTTACACCGCCAACAATACAGGGTGTTGATTTGCATATGCAAAATATTTTAAGGGGTGAATATACTATTATAACTGAATACAAATATATGAAAAAATAAGTCACTAAAAGTTTTAAAAAAAATATCATACAGTTTGAAAATTAACTCGGTGTATTTACCGCCGCCGCCGCTCAGCTGATCGCCATTGCACGTGTCTAATACATACAAGCACACGCACTTACAGTGACTGCGCGATACAGTCTTATTTTGCACGATTTAACAGTTTATTCTGATTTACTATCGAAGTAAAATTTAATGAAAATAGGTTCTTATAATATATTATCGCGCAATGTTTAAAATGATTTTAGGTGAATTAGTATAATGTCTATATTGTATTACTAAAATATTTTGGACATGCAGACCAACACCCTGTATATTAAGTCTTAAAAAATATTAAATAAATATTTCGATCATAAATTATACTTAGATTATAATAAAGATATGTTTCAAGAGTCCTGATTATTGTTTTAGTGATAAGATTAACAAGATTCTGATACCATTATGTATTTTCATAAAAATTTAATTTAGCTTTTTCAACGGGGAAGGCAAGTTCTCAAAATTCATGTGAGTTCTGTCAACCTGCAATTCTGCATCATGGAAAATTAACCCTTCTCAAAATGAGAAGAGTCCTGCAGTGAGATAGATTATAAACAAGGCTGGTGATGATGATAATAATTAAGTTTAGTAGTAACTGAATGCTTGGGTTTGGACACCTGACCGTAAGCAGCTATTTAAACTATTATCTACAGGTTCCTTTTTTTTTAATACTTTTTAACGGCTAGATAAGATAACTTTTATGTTTCAATTTGGCCAAAACACTTGATTTTGCAATAACTGACTACACGCATGGTGCATTGCTCTGGTCGCTTCTTCTATTGTAACAAATGCAGCAAGCTCTTTTTATAATTCCGAAATACTCAGCAACGTCATAAAAGAACCCATTGTCAAAATGCCTAGCTTCAGCATATGTCAGTTAGGACAAATAATTTTAAATATACATACCTACACACACAACAAGCAAGATACGAACGAAGTTATTCATGATCTAAGTGCCAAATACTAGTAATATCTAAGACAGCGCTGTTAATCGCCGCGTAACGCATAGTTGACGAACTATGTGGTTAGCACAGTACACCTGCAGAGTGTATAGCAATTCTAAATACGCGAACGTAAACGAACGTGGTGGGAATGTTATATTATTTTACTATACATAACTAACAGATATATTTGTTACTAGCTGACCCGGAGAACTTCGTACCGCCATATATGTATTATACATAAAAACCTTCCTCTTGAATCATTCTATCTTTTAAAAAACGAATTAAAATCCGTTGCGTAGTTTTAAAGATTTAAGCATACATAGGGACAGACAGACAGAAGACAGACTTTGTTTTATACTATGTAGTGCATAGAGACAAATTTGGGTTGATTATCGCTTGCCCCGCGCCTCGGAGAGCAGCCGCCGGGCCTGGCTGTCATGAACTGACACTAGTCTAAAGCATGGAATATTACTTTACTTTCAGTTGCGTGAGTCAGATGACAGTCGCTCTGTTTATAAGCAGATATTCTATCAAATCCGGTTAGATTAATTAGCGGACCCCGGCATGCAAATGTGATAATGCTATAAGTATGATGGTGATGATAGAGACTCCAAATGTGTCCACGCCAAGCTAGTCACCACTCTCACAAATACAAACTGTTCAACTTTTCAAAGTTATTATGTGTCTGTCATGTTTCACTACTCTCTAACAATAAAAAAAAGTCTATTCAAAAGATAATAATTACTACATACATAATAGACATATAATTTTATTTTAAATTAGCCTGTGAGAGACAGCAAATTAATCCCAAGCGGTTTTGTTTGCCGCAATTAACCGCCGGACTACCCTGAAGACAATTTTTTGTGATATTATTATACTGACTTTTATTTACAACTTATTTTTACTCAAGCTTGAAGTTTTATTTATTTTAATTAAGTAAAATCTTAGACTATAATTATCCTTTTTGGCTTTTCGAGAGTGAGACAGCAGTCACTCTTTAGGAAAGCTACTGAATCAATGAACATGCTGTCGAGTCTGGTTTGACTAGAAATGAGGCCAAGGCAACAAGGTCTTAGATGCAGCCGAGACAACGTTAGATGATGATTTATTTAAGGCAAGCTGATAGCCATCATGCGAAGTCTTCTATAGTGTAGTCCTAGTTGTCTTGGAGTACAGAATACACATTTGACCCAGCAATACGAATATATAAACTGTAACTAATATAATATTTGCGCAATAACTGAAGCCGTTTTTCAAAGATGTTGGAAAAATATCTTTGCATACTTTTAGCAGTGCTTGAAGGTGAAAAATAAGCTAGTGTAACGGCTTAGCTGTTTGACTCCGCAATATGTAAGGACTTATCCCACACGACTCCTGTAGCGCTCACGTATTAAAGTTATTGCATACGTATATTCATAGAACAAAATCATTGTTCCACTTTTCCTTTTCAAATGACGGGCTATTTAATCTTTGTCACAGTGCTACGCCGAATGTTTGTGTCTAGGATAGATCTAACCTAAAATAAATCTTATGGCCAGTTTCACCGCTGTCCGTCCTAATTTTTATCTATCAGGAAGATAAAGCCTATCTGTGGTAGTGAAACTGAGCCTTAATGTTTTTGGGATATTTGTAAAAACCCTCTTACTATAGAAATTTCTCTATAGCTATGTATATTGCTAATAGTAGATTTCTCATTTACTTTAACAATTAGCTTTCCACTGTTTCATAACAACTCATATAATTAAATTTGAGTGATGACAAACAGGAATCTTGTGTGTTAGTAAGCCAATTTTGGCACCTACATCTTGAGCTCTAGCCACAACTTACCGTTAAACCCTGGCCCATTGCAAGCAAATGTAAATTTACTTAGTGAACTACGCTGTCCACTATGACACTAGCATTCACTATTCCCTAAGTGTTAATTAAGCTTGTTTTGGATGGCTTGTTGTGGTCATTGCATCAGAGCGCTACTGAACTTCGCAGGACGTCATTAGCAGGCACCAATAATAAACACCGGTCGTGCTTCTCCTAAGACATCGAAGTCGGACTTCATATCGGAGTCCGTCTAGTAGCCAATAAACATTCACATCAGGGTAGGACTCGCACTCATACTAAAAGAACAGGGCCATTACGATATCAATAATGAAAAACAATTCACTGTGATTAATATTCAGTCATCCGTGCCAGAATTCATTGAGTAGTAGTATAAACCAATCACCAGAGGTGGAAATAAAATAAAATATAAAAGCCAAAATCAAGGACGGAACGGTACGATATCGGCTGTCGATTTGGGCATGAAATATCGGCTCAGCCGGGATATATGCTGTGCCAAGCTCCCACCGATGACTGGCAACTGATTGATTTATTTAGTATTTTTTATTATTATATAAGGCTTTGTCGGTAACCAGATTATCGAAAAAATAATTCATGTCTGCATCGCCTCCCGGGCTCGATAGCATAAGTTTACATTTATCCTTGAGGCCCCACATCGGGAAACAAAAACGATTTTTCGACACAGTTGTTCTTAGTTTTATATTCTATGTGATTTTTTTTTTTCAATATTGGTAAAATGTTACGTTATATGAGAATTTCGGAAAGGGTGTGGCGTTAAAAAATCTGCTGATTCCAATTTAAAAGGTATAATGTGAAGTAGCATGAACACGGAAACGTATCACTTGCCTGTCACGACGACGATTACAAAAAGGGGTAGGAATTTGTGTTCTCGCAGAGGTCACTAGAATAGCTTTCACACTCATCGAATAAAGCGTAGCTATATGACTGCTGCTTTGCACCGTCCTTTTTATTTTCTACTTCTTTATTTTAATAATTTTACGTGGTGTGGATCTCTCCTTGCTATTGTTTTTCAAAGATTTATTGACTATAACATGTCAATGAATCTAGGTTATATTTACTACCAGCTATAGTAAAGAATCATTTTACATTAATATTATGACGTTTTGACCTAAAAATATATCTGGACATTCTTGGCATTGAAACAATTTACACAGTTACACGTGTGAGAATAAAGTGTATTCCACAAAGTCAAAGTCAAAATCCTTTATTCATTTGGGTTACAATGTGACGCTTATGAACGTCAAAATAATAAATTTATAAAATAATTCCTTAATGACTCTACATTTACATTTACTGCCACGTTCGCAAAGCAAGGGCGTAGAACCATGAGAAAGAACGGGCAATAAAACTCACGGTCATTCTTTTTCATCGCCAGGTTTTGTATAATACACATAATTTACATTTTGTAAGGTGCAACTGTTACACCTTCTATATCACTTGTATATATTTACTGTACATAATAATACTCAAGCATAATACTTAATTTTAATTTTGATGTTCATTTAGTTAGCCTCCTCAGAATAGACATGGTGAAACAGGAGCATCCACTTATATTATATATAATGCAGGCAATCCGCGAAAGTGATCAGAACCATGATGGAAATGATGCAGTTAAATATTAATATTTAATACCAGCCGCAAGACCGTCATCAACCAGTCATCGCAAGTAGCACCCGTTCACGAGTATGGCGCATGGGCCAGCCATCATCCCTCTCGCCATATTAGAGGAACAGGGATGACCCGACTCACGACGCCAACATTTTAGTGAGCATGACGACAGCGGTATACAAACCAGCAGTAGGAAACAATCTATTGGTATACTGACCATGACCGTCAATGACCTCCACTTTCCAGATCGTTATTAGTAATATAAATTAGTGGAACGCGTGAAGGAATGCAAATGTAGAAAGAATTGTGTGAAGGTGACAAGTAAACAATGATATAATCAGGAATAAATTATGTTAAACTACATTCAACAAATCATAAAAATATCCAAATCCTGCAAAATCATGTGTTCACGAGGCACCTCCACTTAACATGTCACTTATCAAAACAAGAATTTAACAAATCTATATAACAATTATATTAAAGGGTCAGGAAAGAAAATATAGCCTAAGCCTGTCCCCATGGTGTCTTATCATTTAAAAATTGCTTAATAGTGTAATAACCCCTTTGTAAAAGAAAGTTCCTAATGGTCCGTTTGTATTTGTGCATGGGTAAATTCTTTATTTCAAGAGGCAATTTGTTGAAAAATCGTATACCAAGCCTCGCAAATGAGTTCTGAACTTTATATAAACGGTAGTTAGTTCCCACTTGTTTATGCTTATTCCTTGTGTTCACTTTGTGCAAATCACTATTTTTGCGGTATAGAATTAAGTTTTTCTTAATGTACATTAAGTTAGCATAATATATATATTGCGATGCAACTGTCAATATATCTACTTCTTTAAATTTATCACGTAAAGAGATTCTAGCACCTAACTTATAAATTGCATGTATGGCCCTCTTTTGTATGACAAAAATAGTCTGTATATCAGCAGCTGTACCCCATAACATTATACCGTAAGATATTACGCTGTGAAAATAACTAAAGTAAACTAGTCTAGCAGTATCTATATCTGTGAATTCTCTAACTTTTCTAACTGCAAACGCTGCAGAACTAAGTTTGACTGCGAGACAGGATATTTGGGCGCCCCACTGAAGCTTACTATCTAAAGTTAGACCTACGAATACGGTTGACTCGACTAGTTGAATTGTTTCCTTATTTAAAATTATATTAGTAGGAACACTTTTGACATTAGGCAAAGAGAATTTAACACATTTGGATTTGCTAGGATTGAGTACCAAATTAGGTACGTCCAACTTCGAGAAGTAGGTCAATCATCGAATCCAACTCGGCAGCGTTCGGGAAGCTACGACATATCTTCTCGTCCGATATCCCGCAGTGTCTCAAGACGAAAGTCTTTGACCAGTGTGTGTTGCCAGTGATGACGTACGGATCAGAGACGTGGTCGCTCACTATGGGCCTTATCAGAAGGCTCAAGATCACTCAGAGGGCGATGGAGAGAGCTATGCTTGGAGTTTCCCTGCGAGATCGAATCAGAAATGAGGAGATCCGCAGTAGAACCAAAGTCGCCGACATAGCTCTCCGGATAGCCAAGCTGAAGTGGCAGTGGGCAGGGCACATAGCTCGAAGAACCGATGGCCGTTGGGGCAGAAAGGTTCTGGAGTGGCGGCCACGTACCGGACGACGCAGCAGACATAGGCCCCCCGCAAGGTGGACCGACGATCTAGTCAAGATGGCGGGAGGCGGTTGGCTGCGGGCGGCTCAAGACCGGTCTGTGTGGAGAACCTTGGGGGAGGCCTTTGTCCAGCAGTGGACGTCGTTTGTTCGTCGCTAATATTTGTGCATGAGTGTTATTGACGGTATCAAAGTTACTTGAATTGCGATCAACTTTAAAAATTAGTGACGTATCGTCGGCAAACAAAACAATATCACATAAAGGTGAACGGCAGCCTTGTTTGGGCATTTCGTACAGCTTATGAAATGTCATGTTTAGGTTTACTTTTTGTTTTAATTGGTAGCTAATATGATAGACAAGCCTATTTTAAATTCTTATATTTTTAGAACTTGGGATGCAAAAGTTATGACCAGTTTAATTTTTTAAGGTTATGTACCAATGTGACAATATAGACTGTTACATATAGGTACATAAACCTATAGACTGTTACATATAGGTACTTATACAAGGCAAGGATAGCCGAGTAGATACCTACCAACAGACTGCCATGCAGAGGGTATCGGGTTCGAATCCACGGCGCGCACCAATGACTTTTCGGAGTTATATGCGTATTAAATTATTAACAATCGCTTGTCCCGTGCCTCGGAGAGCACGTTAAAACGTCGGTCCCGGTTGTCATAAAGATCTTTGACAGTCGTTACAGGGTATCAGTACCTTCTAAATAAATTGAAACAAGTCTTAACCATGGAATATCGCTATCCCTTCGGGTTGCGGAGGTCAGACAGGCAGTCGCTCTGTGGAAAAGCTAATATTCAGCCAAATCCTGATAGACTAGTAAGCGGACCCCAGATTGAAACTGGGATGACGCTCGGAGGATGATGACATATATATACATTGCTTTGGAGATAAAGTAAATGGTCTAGATTACTTGGAGCAATCGTTGTAGTATGTACTATAACAGCCGTAGAACCGAACGCAAATCAGGATGATGCATTTCTTAAGTAGTGAGGTGATGATGTCCTCCTCGATGTGTCCGTCGACGGCGACCCTAAACATCTTTTCTGGCATGTGCCCGGATGTGGCTGGCAAAGCCAAACTTTGTTGAAAATATGCGGTCACAGATGGTGCAGTAGAGCTGGCTATTGGAGTTGTACGTATAATTATAATTAGGCTTCGGTCGAGTCTTCCGTATTTGGCGTTTTGCATCAAGGTCTTCGAGACGCATTTTCTCGTACGAGTCAGCGGCTTTCTTTATCGTTCGCCGCCATTCAGGCCTTTGTAGACACTGTTCATCCCAGCTCTGTACAGGAATATTGTACTGATGTAAGTGCCTTTTAAGGACATCCTTGTAGCGGAGATATTGACCACCAGCTTTACGCTTGCCACGCTGAAGCTCAGCGTAGAATACCGCTTTAGGCAGCCTCTCATCACCCATCCGTACCAGGTTACCGCACCAGCGTAGTTGGCCTTTAATTAGTAGGGGTTCAATGCCCGAAATGCCACACCGCCGCAAAACCACAGAATTTGAGATCCGATCTTGCCACTTAATTCGTAAAATAACCCTGAGGCATTTCATATGGAAGCTGTCTAAGTGCTTGATGTCATTTTTGTAAAGGACCCATGTTTCTGAGGCATATAATAAAATGGGAATGATGATTGCTCTATAGACAGACAGTTTGGTCTTCAGGTGTAGCTCATGTGAATGCCAAACTCTGCGGTTCAGAGCGCCAAAAGCTGCAGTTGCTCTTGCGATTCTTGAAGCTATCTCAGTCTCCAGCCGATTGTCGTTACGGATCGTACATCCCAGATATCGAAAAGATAATACTTCCCTTAGTTCCTGTGTGCCCAGCTTAAGAGGAACAACGTGTGGAGGTAAACCTCGAGCAGGTTGTTTCACTACCTGGGTCTTCGACACACTTATAGCTAGGCCAAATTTTCGGCACGAAGTATCCAGATGGTCTAGATAAAGCTGCAGATTTTCCATTAAGTCAGCCATAAGACATACGTCATCAGCATACAGGATTTCTAATATCTTCAGCTCTTTAACTTTCCGCTGAGCTCGAAATCGCGAGAGATCAAATACACTTCTATCAGAACGGACATTTAGAGCAATCTGATCGTTGCAGTTCTGAAGAGCGTCATTCATCACGGCAGTAAAATATATGGCAAAGAGTGTGGGAGCCATAACGCATACTTGTTTTACGCCACTAGTCACCGAAAAGTAATCCGTAAAGATGTTTTCGTGCTGAACACAAGCCATCATACCATCATGGAATTGGCGGATAAGTTCGATAAACTTTTCGGGACATCCGACCTTCTGCAGAATCAACCACAGTGCAGTTCTAAGGACACGGTCAAAGGCTTTCTGTAAATCAACGAAGCACATATAGAGGTCACGGTGTTGTTCTAGGCACTTTTCCTGAATTTGTTTCAATACAAAGATTGCATCCACCGTGCCTCTTTTGGGCCGGAAACCACATTGTGTCTCAGGTAAGATTCGTTCAGCTAGAGAGTTGAGGCGTCTGTTGATAATGTGGGATAAAACCTTACCGGCAACACTAAGCAAAGATATGCCTCTGTACGAACCGCAATCTGAGCGATGGCTTTTGCCTTTGTACAGTTTGCATATGGATGCATTAGTCCAGGCCTGAGATATGACTTCTGATTCCCATATTCTTAAAATTAACTCAAATAGTTTGGTGTTTATACTAGGCCACCGTATTTGTATATTTCTGCGGGCAGACTATCTAACCCTGGTGTTTTGTTATTTTTCAAATTTTGGACTGCGCGATTGAATTCTTCACAAGTAGGACACTCATCAAGCTCGGGTACGGTAGATAAGGCCTCTAAAGATCTAATGTAGTTGAGGTCAGCCCCTTGATTTGGCGGATTTAATACCTCGGAGAAGTGTTCTGCCCATCTATTAAGAACCTTGTCTGGGTCTGATAACTTTTGAGAGCCATCACGTGTATACACAGGTGCTTCTTACCTTTTTTTAGGTCCATACACAGCGCGTAAGTTTTCGAAAAACCTGCCAATTAGATGTGTATCCGCTAGAAGCTGTAGTTGGACAGCTTTTTCACTCCACCAGTGGTTCTTCAGTTCGCGAGTTTTTGCTTTCAGTTCTTGATTGATGATCCTGCGCTTTTCAACATCAGCACATCTCAAAGCTTTTCTTGCATTTTCAAAAAGTAATCGCAATTTTTCGTCGCTTTCATCAAACCAATCTTGCTGTTTCCTTTGTGGTTTGTCGAGAACTTTTTTAGCAACATTAAAGAGAGTGCTGGAATAATTATGCAATAGTTCATCAACAGATGCCTCTTCCCGTTGGTGAATTTCATTTTTAGACTGGGTATCCAGTTCTCGTCTTACATTCTGGCAAGTGATAAGACCGCTCGTAGCCAGCTTTGCTGGGACTTTATGACTCTACGTGGTGGTTTATATGTGAGTCTCAATTTAGACCGTATAAGTCTATGATTAGTCCAGCCCTCAGCACCTCGCATTGACCTTGTGATTAGGACATCTTTTATGTCTTTTCTACGTAATATAATATAATCTAACAAATGCCAATGCTTAGACCGGGGGTGCATCCAAGATGTTTTATATTTATTTGGAAGCCTGAAAAAGGTATTGGTGATACTAAGGTTGAATTCAGCGCAGAGCGTGAGAAGTAAATGACCATTGTAATAATATTTACCAATACCATGATGACCTAAGACATCACTCCAAGCCCGATACTCAGTGCCAACACGAGCATTAAAGTCTCCCAGCAAGATGAGCTTATCCTTGGTAGAAATATTAGCTAAGACTGAGCGAAGGTCGTCATAAAATTTTGACTTTTCTTCTTCTGCTGATGTGAGGGTGGGAGCATATGCACTCACGAGATGTAAATATTTGCCTGGTGCCAATAGTATACGTAATGTCATAAGTCTATCATTGACTCCTTTGGGTTTCTCTCTGAGTGTTTTGGCGAGTGCGTTTTTTTATTGCAAGCCCGACGCCGCTGGAAGCTTTTTTGGTCGCAGGCTTACCAACCCAGTAATAATTATAGCCGCCCAAGTCCTCAACCAGTTCTCCACTATCTGCTAGATGCGTTTCGATCCTGGTGAATTATATAAATGCTTATTTAA
The DNA here is from genome assembly GCA_944739405.2 of Euclidia mi. NCBI lineage: Eukaryota > Metazoa > Arthropoda > Insecta > Lepidoptera > Erebidae > Euclidia > Euclidia mi. The sequence continues at coordinate 46,935,249 of OX123183.2, forward strand.
CACTATTAATCATGAGTACAATAAACATTTTAAACAGAATACATTTGCAAGTTTTCATTATGTGTTTTAAGACATCCTCTATAATGCTCTAAAACTGAGTGAAGTCGTTTTGTGGTGGTCGATACACACACTATTATATGTTGTTCAAGCTCAACACAAGAAATCTCAGCAGTGCGCTCGATAGAAAGTTTAGCTATATCCTTATGTTCTTTACATTCCAAACGATTACAAACATATATTAGAGAGCCACCACGAATAGCCTTCTTTCTTACGAATGCACTTATAACTGAGTAATGTTGATTGTTAAATATTAATTGGTCACCTCGCAACCAATGTTCCGTAATACATAAGATATCAATCTTATGTTTATTTAAAAATAAATCTATTTCTAATTCTTTGCCAGATAGGCCTTGTATGTTTTGATGAACTAAGTTTAAAAAAACATGAATGCCTATCTGCTGTCTCATCTAATAGTTTAAACTAATAGATGTGTCAATACTACTATTGGTATAACTATTATATACCAAATTCCTAAGTACTCTAGTAGTACTCCTGTCAGTATATAAATTAAATGCTAATAATTTAGCAAGTTGTCGCCTATGTACATAAAAAGATACATAGTATCTTTTGTTAAAAAGAAATTACTAATAAAAATATTAGTGTCATAAAATAAAATACTGTCACTATGACATATCCTATTGTATAGTAATAAATTTAATTTGCCTATCTGCCTGTTTTGGTCATCTGTGAGAGCATATGAATAAGGCAATGCACAAATAATAAATAGTATTGTTGTGCTTAGATCTATCATTAAGTCTATTAATTCTATGAGGCTGTTTTTGGAGTTTAATGAGCTGTCACCATACAATATGATGACAGTAGTTTGTGCATTCAAGTCGGCATTCTTAATCTTATCAACTAGGATACAAAACTGAGCTCCAGGTGAACAAAAGTTCTGTACTGGTTGCTCAGTGTGATGATCAATTAAGCTACCCAAACCCACTCCCAGTTGGTCTGAAAAAAATATTACATTCTTATTGTCAGTCTTTACTGGATGCAGTTTGTTTTGTGTATTATACTGACATCCATGTGATTTCAATTCTATTCATTCAGCAGGTGTAGTCGCAAACTTAGTTGTACGACCGGAACAGTAATTACTAGAGTTGGATAATGAGATAAGTTATTTTCAATTTTCTCGACCAACTCTTGAAATTTCTTCATATTTTAAGATGTACTCATGAGTCTCATTCTGGTTTTCCATTATAGTCCTAGTGAGTTGAGCTTGTAGATTTGATATTTGTGCTTGCAACTCACTTGTGTGTTGTTCGTATAACAACCTAACAGAAACTAATTCTTCATTTAATTCTTCAAGCTTTAATAAAAGAGACTCACACTCTTTATTCAATTTACAGTTATCTCGTGCATACTGAATCAATTTAGAAGACCATTTAGGACCAGATTTAAGCTTCTTAGTTAATTTATTTAACTTAAACAATTTTCTAAATTAATTCCTACTAAGACATTTTTTGAGACAGTTACATTTGAGAGCTTTTAGCACATTAATTTTGTCACCCAGGAGCTCAGAGAATAAGTTGTGAGTAGCAGTACTGTTAAAGGCTGTGTCTAGAATTACCGTAGCCAGGTAGGGATTTTCAGAAGTGCGCAGTGGAAGGTGTAATACATCTACCTGACCACGATAGACAATATATCTAAACACTTTCACTGTGGTAGCACAGCGATGAATTATAATCCTAATATTAATAAAATGTCTTACCAACTCTTACTGATGCTGTTCTTGAGTGGACCTATAAGATTAACTCATAATTTTGGCCAAAATAACAAGAGAATCGAATAGATACCAGTATCCAGTTCAGCGTAGTCCTTCTCCTCGGGCACCAATCAGGAATTCACACACGTGTTTTACAAAGTTCAATGTTTAATATATCACCAATGTTCATTAATTTATCACAAACTTTGCCGGAAGTCAAAAGCGGCAGTTGTAAGTATTTACAAGTTAATTCAATTCGCGTTAATTCAAAAGGCGATCAATTTATATCAATTTATATCAATTGCAATCTCGCGAGACAGACCAAGACCGGCGTGTTAATTTTTCAAGGCGGGAACGGAAGTTGACAGTTCAGACCATTGTCATAAATTTTCAATAGACTAAACTAAACGTTACTAAATCAATATAATCGGCTTGACTTATCATAAAACTATTTCTATTTCAAACATCCACCCGCCCCGGACCGGCCTACCGGTCCGCTAATCGGTTGGTAGATTGGTGACAATGTTGCAACCGCTCTCCTCAGAATCGAACCGTCCACCAAGACCTCAGCAAATCGGGGAACTCAATCAGTCCCAGTTACCAAACGAAGGATGCGCCCTCTGCGCCATCTGAGTGGCGGAAGGTTAGCCTCCTTGATCAAAACGAGGTCACCAATCTTGGGTGGATCGGTCTTGTCGGTCCACTTAACGCGTTCCTGGAGTATGTGCAAATATTCCAAGTTCCAGCGTTTCCAAAAGCTCTGAGTAATCTGGCGTACCAATTCAAAACGCGAGGGACGACCAGGTCTCGTATCAATGTAGGGGTACTCAGGCAAGGCGACAAGTGGGCGACCAATCAAAAAATGGCCCGGCGTAAGGGCCTCCAAATCATTCGGATCTGAGGAGATCGGGCACAATGGCCGAGAGTTCAAAACGGCCTCAATCTAACAAAACGCAGTTGCGAGTTCCTCAAATGTAAGGACAGACTCACCGATTGTCCTGCGCAAGTGTGTTTTGGCCGATTTTACGGCGGCCTCAAATATACCACCCCAGTGTGGACAATTTGGTGGGGAAAACAACCAATTTATCCCACGTCGGGCAAGCCTATCACCTATGTATTTTTGGTTTGTTGGTTTCAAGGAAATTAACAACATCATTCAAATAATTATACGTGCCCTTGAAGTTAGTGCCGCAGTCAGAACCGATCAAGGAAGGCAGCCCTCTGCGGGATACAAATCTGTCAAATGTGGCTACAAACGCCTCGGTCGTAAGCGAGGAGACCAGTTCCAAATGAACGGCCTTTGGAGAGGCAAACAAAAACACACAAGTAGGCCTTAACAGTCTTGCTGTTTCGAAGTGTCGACGTTTTCACCAAAAAGGGACCAGCGAAGTCCGTGCCAACACCGTCAAACGTCCTGCTTTCAGTTACGCGATCTGCCGGTAAGTCCCCCATCAAGGGCTGCATGGTAGAAGCCTTAAGCTTATAGCAAGGGATGCAGCGAAAGACTACACTCCGAATAATTCTTCGGCCAGACAAGATCCAAAACTCGCGTTGCAAAATGGCCAAGAGCGCATTACAACCAGCATGCGAATTTTTAAGGTGACGGTCAGTTACCAACAAGCGTACCAAATGACCGTCCTTAGGTAACAACAGGGGGTGACGTGCCCCGTAAGAGAGGTTAGCGTTCTTGAGACGCCCTCCAACGCGAAAGAGACCCGTATCGTCCAAAAAGGGGTTCAATTTAGAGACAGCTCCCGACAATTTCGATCTCCTTGATTTAAGGATAGCAATCTCCCTTTCAAAATGCGCCAATTGCACAGAACGAACCCAAAAGGTGAGGGACTCCTGTCGTTTCTGTGGTGAGATAAACGGTGTCAGTCGTTTCTGTTGTGGGTGCCTAAAGTTAAAATTAAAACGCTTTATCCAAGCAGTGACACCTAACAACTTGTCGAGGGAGCTGTAACGATTCAACAAAAAATCGGGGTCAGAGGCGCATTCTACCTTCTCAAGAGCGAGTGTTCGTAGACCCGGCAAATTAGAAGTATTCAAAATTGGCGTTCGAGGCCAATCGGTTTCTGGTCGACTCAACCATTCCGGACCCCACTACAGCGAATGACCTATCAAACTAGGCGTCAAGCATCCGCGCGAGGCACAATCAGCGGGGTTGAGCTCACCTGGCACGTGTCTCCAAACAAGCTTGACTTCGGATTTCTGGATTTGGGAAACGCGATAAGCAGCAAATACCTCCAAAGTGTGGACAGAAGCCTTCAACCAACAAAGAACAATTTGGCTGTCTGTCCAGGCGTAATTCCCGTTAATACAAATTGTCTTACCCAAAGTGTTAGACACGTAATTCAACAAGCGTACAAGTAGGACTGCTCCCGAGAGCTCCAATTTTGGGATGGTCAGAGATGTCCGAAGGGGTGCTCTTCGCCATGATCAGGGAAACTCTCACCTGACCTGAGGCACTGACTGTGCGCAAGTACACCACGGCCGCGTGACCACGTTCCGAGGCATCACAAAACCCGTGAAGGGTGGCCTTGTACTTCCCGGGAGGAAGGATGGGACGAGGCAAAGAGATCTCATTGACGGCAGGAAGTGATGATACATAAGAGGTCCATTCCTCAACAAGAGTGCCGTGTAGAGGTTCGTCCCAGGTCAATCCTGCTGTCCAAAGCTTCTGCAAGAAGCATTTTGCCCAAAATATAATTGGACAGAGCCAACCGTTCGGATCAAATGTTCTTGCGACAGTAGACAATACGAGACGTTTAGTCCAAGAACAAGGCAATTTCAGGTCTACGTTATACGTAAAGATGTCTTGGACCGGTCTGTACTGAACACCGAGAACAGCCATCATGGCGGGGTTGTCAACAATTTTAAACAAATGTGGATCCTGCTGATGATCCTCTGGCAAGCCTTCCAAATGCGCTGGTGAGTTGGAAATCCATTTACGCAACTCATAACCGGCGGAGGCCAAAATACCTATCAATTCGTCCCGCAGGAGGATCGCCTCGTCCGCTGTGGAGGCGCCCGAGCAAATGTCATCGACGTAAATATCGTCTTTCAAGATGGCGGAGGCTCGTGGGAAACGTAAGCCTTCTCGGTCTGCGAGCTCCCAAAGAGAACGTATTGCCAAATAGGGGCTCGACCTTAACCCGTACGTATTGGTATTGAGCTCGTAGACGACCATGGGATCACGAGGAGACTCTCTCCAAAGGATCAGCTGAAAGTGACGGTCATCAGAGTGGATAATCGTCTGCCTAAACATCATTTTTATATCGGCCACAAGGACAACCTGATGTCGTCGGAAGCTGGTGATGACGTCACAAAGGTCCTTGACCAACTTGGGACCAGAATGCAAGCACTGGTTCAAGGATACGCCCGTAGAAGTCTGCGCAGAACCATCAAATACTGTGCGCAGCTTGCCAGTCGATGGCTTCACTACCGCATGATGCGGGAGGAAGTAATGCTCCACCGAACGCCAATCCAAATTTGACACGGACATGTGTCCCAACTGTTCATATTCCCTCATGAACTCAATGTACGTCTGTCTGAGCTCCGGATCACGACCCATGCGACGCTCCATGGCCAACAACCTCTTTTCGGCTAAAGGTCGTGACTCACCAAGCGGAGGCCGAACAGACAGGAAGGGTAGCCTCGTAATGATCTGACCAGAACGGAGTCGACCAGTGTTGTTCTGGAAGAACAGCTCGCACTCCTCATGTTCTGGATTCAAACGAGCAGCTTGAGGAGGCTCCTCTACCTCCCAAAACCTCTGAACCGCATCAGAGAGAGCGGAGCCTACAGGCAACAAATTATCAAGTTCGGGTGGAGGGGGATCCCTAGGTACAGGTCCCATCAAAGCAAATCCAATTATGGTCGGGATGGCAGTCAAACCATTTGACACCAAGACCCGTTTCCCACCAATCAAAATTCCACCGAGGACATCAGAGCCAATCAACAAGTCGATTTATCCCGGTGTGTCAAATTTGGGGTCTGCCAGTTCCAATCCCGATGTCAAATTCACCACAGCAGCAGGTAGCTGTTTCTGTGGATGCATACCCAAAATAATCTTCAACACAATAGCCGAGGTTTTAATCCTCGGGTGTGAAGATTCAACGGGGCCAAACAAAACCTTAACTTGCCCTTCAACATTAGAGGCTACGTCACCTATACCCCGTATACAATTCGGAAAAGAGCCCATATTTAATTTAACCTGCCGTACCAAATAAGTGAAAACAATGCAACCTTGTGAACCTGTGTCCAATATAGCACGGACAACAACAGAGGTCCCCGTGGGTCCCCAGACCCTGACAGCAACCGTTGGTAGGATAACGGTCTCAATGGGGGAGGTTGGCGTTATAGGGCAGGAGTTAATTACCTATTGTTGCCTGGGCGGTGACCGTTGGCCAGGACCAGGCAAGTCAAAACGAGGGTGCGGCTTCAAGTCCTCAAAGGCGCGATGACTTGATCCGCGCGCCATCTGTGGGGGGTCATAATGACGCACCCGCCCAAAACTAGGTGGGCGCGAGTCAAGGCGGGGACGCTCCGCCAAAGGAGGGGAATACCTGGGGCAGCAGTCATGGTGCTGGTGACGCTGAACAGCACATTCAGGTGCGCGAGAGAGAGGAGGCGTGCGCACGCTACGGTTCTCCAAGCGGGGCGAGTGGCGATCAATTGAGCGAGGCGACTCTCGGCTACGCGCCGGTAAGCCTCGGCTGCCACCTTCAAAACACCCGCCCGTGCGCGGCGTCGGCTGGTTGGACAAGCGGCCAACCTCTCTGGCATTCATACAGAGAATGTCCAAATGCTGTCCTCCACAGTGAGGACAGGGGCGAGAGTTTGGGCAGTCTCGCTGGTAGTGGGACCCCAAACAAGAGAAGCAAAGGCGGCGGGCATTCGCGATGCGCCTACGAGAGGCGACATGCAGGTACAAGAATGCCCTACAATTGGCCGTTCTGTGCCCCGTGACCTTGCAGTAGGAGCACTCCGCTGGGCTCTGCGTGACCGGAAAGCGAGGAGGGCGCCGGTCAACATTGGCTCGGGTGTGAACGCGAGCCTGCTCCTTGACCTTGGGAGGCTGCGTCTTAGCCAGCGTGTCACCACCGGAGTTGTCCAAGACCCGGCACTCATCCTCCAGGAACCTCTCCAGGTCAGCAAAGGGGGGCAGATGGGTCGCGCTATCCCCACCAAAGCGCTGTTCAAAACGCGACCTCAGGTCGGCAGGCAGCTTTTTCAGCACAATGTGCACAAATAGATAGGACCATTGGTCCACGGGCAGGTCAAGGCACTTAAGTGCGTTGATGGCCACCAAAAGCGGGTTCAAAAGTTGGATGCGCAACCCAGAGACCCGGGTGAGCGTCGGCAAACCCAAAATCTGCTCGATGTGCGTGTCGGCGAGGCCACGCTTATTATGGTACCTACGGGTGATTAGGTCCCGAGCCGTCTGGTACGCCTCGTCAGACACGGGCAGATGCTGGATGAGGCCCTTGGCCTCCCCATCCAGAACCGACATCAAATAGGCCAATTTTTGTGCCAGCCGAAGGTCAGCCCTGTCATTGACCAGGCTGTCAAACAAATTAACGAAGCCCAGGTAGCTTCCTAGGCAGCCATCTAGGTCCAAAGTAGGGAGCCTACTCACCAGCCCCGGTGCTGACCTAGGAAGCTCTTGCTTCAGGCCGGGTTGCCCTTCCCTATCGGCAACTAGTTGTCTCGCACTATTGGAGACAGCATCATACAGGTCTAAGACCTGGGCATAGTCTTCGTTGACCTTATTTCGCTGGTCAGCGGTGAAATCATTGACTGACACCTCGAGACAGCAAGCGCTGAAAGTGAGGAATTGCTGTTCCACACTTGCCAGGCGATCATCGATCCGCTCGTACCTTTGTAGTAAGGCCTGCTGGCGATCAGGCCGGTTCACTAAGGCACTGGCCGAGGCAAACCAGCGCAAATCTGATGCAATAGCACCAGCAGCCGCACGCAAGTCCTTGATAGCTGACATAATCAAAATTCAAAAGAGCCCGGACAAGCGTTAAATAATATTAACAATCAAAACTTAATTTTCTTAATTCTTTGAAACCAACAAAGTATTAGCCTGTTTACTGCTAGTACAAGCAAGTGACAGGTATCTACTGTCCAACAAAATTAATAGTTTCAATATATATTGACACAAAACAAAGTCAAAGTTATCAAAAGTTGAAACTTCAAATAAGTTAATTAAGGTTAAATATTCAAATAAATTAACTAATTACTTGCAACAGACAGACTGGCTGTGTTATTTGAGATATATAATAGTAAGTAAGCACAGAATATGTGTTACCTAACAATATTATCTATATATTATAACAAGGTTTAGCAATGTAAGGTTCAAACTTAATATATCAATATATGCAATAAACTAAATCAATTGATACATATAACTGATATGTATCCAATCAAAGTGACTTATTAATAGTAACAGCAACAAATCTATGCTAGATTTCAACAATTTAAATGAAACAATTACTGATTGAGGTTATGTGTGACAATGTGTTTCAAATTATCTAGGTCAACTTATACAATTAAATATTATGTATTTTAGACAATAACTGACCTGACAAACACTACAATACTGTCTACAAGGTGATAAGATACAAGCTTATACCAATCTGAGGTTTGTACTCAGCAATACAACAGCGGCTAGATTTCAACTACGCTCTGCTACCAAAAATTTATGTCTAGAATTACCGTAGCCAGGTAGGGATTTTCAGAAGTGCGCAGTGGAAGGTTTAATACATCTACCTGACCACGATAGACAATATATCTAAACACTTTCACTGTGGTAGCACAGCGATGAATTATAATCCTAATATTAATAAAATGTCTTACCAACTCTTACTGATGCTGTTCTTGAGTGGACCTATAAGATTAACTCATAATTTTGGCCAAAATAACAAGAGAATCGAATAGATACCAGTATCCAGTTCAGCGTAGTCCTTCTCCTCGGGCACCAATCAGGAATTCACACACGTGTTTTACAAAGTTCAATGTTCAATATATCACCAATGTTCATTAATTTATCACAAACTTTGCCGGAAATCAAAAGCGGCAGTTGTAAGTATTTACAAGTTAATTCAATTCGCGTTAATTCAAAAGGCGATCAATTTATATCAATTGCAATCTCGCGAGACAGACCAAGACCGGCGTGTTAATTTTTCAAGGCGGGAACGGAAATTGACAGTTCAGTGTGACCATTGTCAGAAATTTTCAATAGATTAAACTAAACGTTACTAAATCGATATAATCGACTTGACTTATCATAAAACTATTTCTATTTCAAACAGGCTGCAATTGTGTCTTCTAGAGTTGAAATTCTGCCATAAGCCTCATTGAGACTTGCTTCTAACTCAGCATTGCGGCTAAGTTCTCTGGAGTAAATTTGGTTGCAGCTGCTGAAACACCTAACCTCTTCTCGTAGTCTGTCCCGTTGATCCAAGACATCCATATGCTCTACATGCAGCTCCGTGAGTTGTGTCTTCAGCTCAGATATTCGGTCATTAACAATCTTGATTTCTTCTTCACAGTCAACGCGTTCCCTTAATAGTTGACTGTTGTCGTCCTTGTACTTCTTTAACTCAACTCACTTCTACCACCTACTGTTAGACTTAAGGTCAGTACGTAACCAAGGACTCGTTGTTAAGAAAGCCTTGCGCTAATTAGCCCGTTGCAAGCCCAAATTTTAGTACCTATTGAATCTTCCTTTTTGTCGCTATAGCAGCATTGTGACTTACGCTGTTTTTCACTATGACTGAAGGGGTTTTTTACAAGCAGTGCAATAAACCCAACAGCTCAAACAAATCATCCTTATTCATTTTAATACCCTAAACACTAATCAACAACATTCTAATCGACATAGCGATTGCCCTGTGGCGTGTTGTGTACTGGGACAGACGCCAAACGCCAAAATGTCTATTACACGGTGTACGGTTAACGTACAGACGTTTAGCTTCCGTACGCATTTTGCTTACATGCGCGACCTACATTACTTTTCTTTATAACGTGTACCTAATAATAAGTATAGTTAGTTGATATATCGATCGCCGCGGATTAGCATCAAAATCGTAACAAGTGTAGGTAATACTAACAATAACTTTAGAAATAAACTGTGATTTAAGTGTAATCTGTGGTTTGTGTCAACTCAACCCATAACTCTAACTTCAACTTCAAATAACCTCGACTCTCTGCACCATACAGCGTGGTCCTTCGTAAGGTAATTAGGTGAGATTCGGTAAGTGCATTAAGATACTTATTGATATCTAGCTAAACAGTTGGACTAGTACCTGCGGCTACACAGCTCTGCGTGTGCTCCAACTATAACATTTACGTCAATTTCAACTTAAGACATACATCAAACAACAATAGGAAAGAGCGTCGAGGAACTTATCAACCAACAAGAAATTATCTTCAACAACCTGAAACAACTATGCATTAACTATAAAAAGGATAGCCCTGATAGGAAAACCTTAGCGTACTTGGAAGAACGTCTTTCTCGGCTTAATAGTCTATGGGAGAAGTTTGTTCACAACCATCAACTTTTAGAAGAATCTGGCGTAAAAGACATCTCATACTTTACGGAAAACGTTTTTTATGAAACTAAGAAGATGTATGAAAACGTTTTGCACGATATGTTGAAACGGAAGGCGGAATTGCCTGGTAACAGCTCAAGCAAAGATTTGCCTCCTACTACACCAAAGAAGGAAAATGTAAACAAACCCTCTCGGTTTACTTTCAGTGACATTGACTTCCATGTGCCACCTCGGGATGCCAAAGAAACATCTGAAAAGCAACAGGATCTTCTACGACAGCAATATTGTAATTTTAGAGCGTTTGAACGTACCGTGGAAAATATGACCTTTGATACGTCAATGGAAAAGTGGGAACTAGAAGATAGCTTGAATATTCTGAAAACTAAATGGGAACACATAGAAAAGGCGAACTGGGAACTAGATTATATCTTACAAGAAGAAAACGTAGTATACAAACATACATTTTTGGCTATAGAAAACATTTACGACACTTTACGCAAGCAATTGCAACATAACATATGGAATAACGCGCACTATGAGAAGGCAACACCGAAAATCGTGATACCACATTTTTATGGTAATTACAACCAGTGGCTGACATTTAAAGACCTCTTCATGGAGAGTGTCCATAACAACCCGTCACTCTCGAAGGCTCAGAAAATGCAGCATCTGAAAACAAAGCTCAAAGGGGAGGCGGAAAAACTTGTGCAACATCTAGGCATCAGTGCCGACAACTACTCTTCCTGTTGGGACATAATATCACACCGCTATGACAATAAGCGTCTTCTCTTTACATCTTACATGAATACCATGCTGAATCATCCTATAATTCAACACGCGAGTGCAGCGTCCGTAAGAAAACTGCACGATGTCATGCGGTAATGCCTAAATGGGCTCAATAATATTGGGGTAGATATATCAAAATGGGATCCAATAATTGTTCATCTTTTGGTACAGAAGCTAGACCATGTTTCCTATAATGAATATGTTAAAGACCTGAAGGAGCCCAGAGGACTGCCTGATTTAGACGAATTCACAAAATTCTTGGAATCCAAATTTATGGCATTAGAGGCATTACAAGAGAATAACCAGCAGAAAATGTCCCATTCGAACAAAACTGTAATTCCTTACAAATAATCGAATAATACATCGCAAGTCCGTAACAATAATTATAAATTGAATAACGCTTCGAGGTCAGCAAACTTTAACAAGCCACAATAAGCGCAAAAAACCTTCTTCACTACAGCCAAATATTGTCCAATCTGCAAAACCGATCATGTGTTAATGCAATGCGACAAATTCCTAAACATGAACACATAGGCGCGTCATGACACAGTTCGTAACTTGCATTTATGCAAAAACTGTTTGTTTAGTCATGGTGAACAGCAATGTATGTCACGAAAAAGATGTAAATTATGCAACAAAGCGCACCATACTCTAATGCATGAAACTGAAAACCGTCGAGCAACATCGGCGTCAACTCCAAACACTTCGCCATCATCTCCAAACACTTCGCCATCATCCACGAATTCCCATGTAGTTAACAATCTAACTAACGAAATGAAAGAAGTCTTGTTACCGACAGTACTTCTGAAAGTCAAAACCATTGACGGGGATTACATTACCTTAAGGGGCTTGCTGGACCAAGGATCCCAAGTTAGTTTGATATCGGAAGATGCAGCTCAGCGTCTAAGATTGCCACGGAAGAAACTCAGCGCGGTAGTGTCCGGTATTGGGTCACTTTCCGGGAATAGCAGAGGTTCTATTAATTTGGAATGCACATCCATTCATTCAGATTATAACTTTAACGTAGAAACTTTGGTAATGAGAAAGCTAATGAGCAATTTGCCAACTACAACCTTTACCATTGAAACCTGGGATTATCTACAAAGCTTGAAATTAGCCGATCCTCGCTTCAATGTGTCAGGCCCAATCGATCTACTTTTGGGTGCCGACGTCTACTCGGAACTAATACTGAACGGAGTTATGAGGAGTGACAACAACGTCCCTGTGGCGCAACAAACCAGAATAGGATGGATCTTATGCGGCAACGTAAAAACATTCAAGTGTTTCATTACGCTCAATAACATAGACGATATGTCACGTTTCTGGGAGAGTGAAGACATTGCTGAAACTACAACATTAACTAGCGAGGAACAATACTGTGAACAATTTTACAAATCAACAACTAAGAGATTAGACACTGGCGAATATGTTGTCATGATGCCTATGAAACAGTCTGGGAACTGTAATTTAGGTGCTGCAAGACCTCAAGCAACAGCCCAGTTTCTACAGCTTGAGCGAAAAATGCTAACAAGCAAGAGCCTCAACGACGAATATAAGCGCTTCATGGATGACTATATTGCCTTGGGTCACATGAGACGTGTCCCTGCTGAGGGCAGGAACAAAGATCACGTCTACTTACCACATCACGGGGTGTTGAGAGCAGAGTCAACGACAACCAAACTGAGGGTTGTTTTCAACGCTTCCTACAAAACGAAAACTAACAGCAGTCTCAATGACATGATGTACTCAGGCCCAAATTTGCAAAAGGATATTTTTACCCTGTTAACAAATTGGAGAATTTTCAAATACGTCTTTACGTCTGATATAGCGAAGATGTACAGAAATATATGGCTGGCTGAAAAACAAAGAAACTTACAAACTATAATATGGAGATCTTCTCAGATGGAACCTTTACAGGTATGGGAACTTTGTACAGTAACATACGGTATGAAAAGCGCCCCCTACCTCGCGATGCGCACACTACATCAACTCGCAAACGACGAAAAGGGTAATTACCCGGTGGCTGCAAAGACTTTACAGAACTATTTCTACATGGATGACTTAGTCTATGGCCAAGACAGCTTGGAGTCAGCGAAAAAATTAGTTCAAGAAATGGTTGAGCTACTGAGAAAAGGAGGTTTCAATTTAAGGAAATGGACTAGTAATGATGGTCGTATCTTAGAAAATGTAGACGCGGATCAAAAGCATGACAAGCAGAACATAAACTTCACACCGGAACAAACAACGAACTCAACACAAATAAACAAAACTTAAGGCATGAGTTGGAACCAAATGAATGATAACTTTGTTTATAATTGGCATTTGCCTGCCAGAAAGAACGTAACAAAACGCATACTGCTAGGAGAAATTAGCAAATTATACGACCCACTTGGGTTCCTCTCGCCTACAACAATAAAGGCAAAACTACTGTTCCAGAAAATATGGGTCAGCAAGGTTGATTGGGATGAACGCCTGCCTACGGAGATAGTTCACGAATGGGAAATGATAAGAAAGGATCTTCCTTTCATCAATAACATTGCTGTCCCTCGGTGGTTGCAGTGTACAAACGAATCTATTGAGATACACGGATTCTGTGACGCGAGTGAAAAGGCCTATGCCTGTGTTGTCTACAGCAGAGTAACGAATTATCGCTGTGATTACATAACAACTATAATTGCCGCTAAGACCAAGGTGGCCCCGCTCAGTAAAAAGATTTCGTTACCTTGCTTGGAACTCTGTGGCGCGCTATTGCTCGTTAAACTTATCGAAAAGATCAAAATTACGCTTTCAACTAAAAGGCTACATATACGATGTTGGAGCGATTCAAAAGTAGTGTTGGCATGGTTGAAAGGTGACGTACACAGATTTGTTGCTCATAGAGTAGCACAAATAAACAACTGTATTCCTGCCAGCCAGTGGGACTATGTTAGGTCGGAGGAAAACTCTGCGGATTGCGCAACGCGAGGATTGTCGCCTAAACAACTTTTAACATTTAACCTTTGGTGGCAAGGGCCCCAGTGGTTAAAAACTTATAACTATAAAACTGAACAGGGAAGTGAACTAACGTACGTAACAAACATTGACCTGAAACACACTGACCAAATACAAACAAAATGCTGCGTAGCAGTTTATAACAAGTGTGAAATAATTACTGCATTATTAAATAAACACAGTAATATCAAACGTGTAATACGAGTACTTGCTTGGATTCTACGAGTAGTGCACAAAATGAAGCCAATGAACTTGCACAATAACAAAACTGACTATTATTTAACATCGTATGAAATAACCATGGCCACGGATCTGATAGTCAAAACTGTTCAAAGAGAACATTTTGGAGAAGAAATCGAATGTTTAAAGAAACAAATGGCAATATCTAGCAGAAGTCCTTTACTCAAATTAACTCCATTTCTCGACGACCATGGGTTATTACGAGTGAGGGGTAGAATCGCGCAGTCTTTAATACCGCCCGAAACAAAACATCCTATCATTCTGCCCGCTAGAGGGAGATTAACTGAACTGCTCATACAGGAAGCACATCGCATCACTCTACATGGCGGCGCTAGACTAACCTTAGCCCACTTACGCTTAAAGTTCTGGATCATTGGAGGGAGTAGAATTGTCAAAAGGGAATTACGCTTGTGCGTAAGATGCCATCGTTTTAAGCCCCATCGTAATACACAGCTGATGGCTGACTTGCCGAAGGAACGTGTGACACCAACGAGACCCTTCACGAATACCGGTGTGGACTTTACGGGACACGTAGATGTCAAAATCAACAAGGGGCGAGGAGTAAAAACGTGTAAGGCGTACATTGCCATTTTTATTTGCATGGTAACCAAAGCAGTACATCTGGAATTGGTATCCGATCTTACAACACAAACATTCCTTGCAGCATTTAGAAGAATGTGTGCTCGGCGAGGTACACCAAAGAATGTGTTTTCAGACAATGGCACAAACTTTGTAGGTGCCGCGAAACAACTTCAGGCAGACTTTAAACAAAACAAAACTTTCCAAAGCACAGAATTTCTCGATGAAATGGGCTATTTACAAATCCAGTGGCATTTTAACGCACCTCTCTGGCCGTCGGCTGGTGGACTGTGGGAAGCTGCCGTTAAAGCGATGAAATACCATTTAAAACGAGTCCTAGGAGAACAAAAACTAACTTTTGAACAATTCAGTACTTTACTTACACAGATCGAAGCTTGCTTAAACTCACGATCGTTGTGTTCGTTATCGGAAGACGTGGACGATCTGGAATACCTGACACCTGGTCATTTTCTCATCGGCGGTCCTTTGCTATCCCGACCACACATAGAGGAAAATTTTAACGAGTATGACTTAAGGAACAGATGGAGACTAATAGAACAAATGAATCTACATTTCTGGAGGCGTTGGTCGAGCGAATATTTACACCAACTGCAAGTGAGAAGCAAGTGGCAACATCCTAAAGAAAATCTTAAGGAAGACAATTTAGTGTTGATCAAAGAGGAAAACTTACCAGCGAGTAGATGGGCTCTCGGAAGAGTAACAGAACTTCATCCTGGTGCCGACGGAAGCGTCCGGGTGGTTACGCTAAAAACTAAAAGTGGTCAATTGAAACGCCCTGTTATAAAACTTTCGCCGTTACCGCAGAGAACCGATATCGAATCTGTAGAACGAAGTTACGGCAATAAGAGAGAGAAAGAGAAGAACATTCGAACTGATCATAAAACGACGAAACCGAATACAACACCATGCTTTTGTCGCAGCATTCGAGGCAAAGAAGAGGCTATTTCGACGGCGTTGGCAGTCTAGCGAGAACACTATTCGGTGTCCTAGATCAAGACTTTGCCAAAAAATATGAAAGAGACATTCAAAATCTACACGATAACGATAATTATTTGCTCCAATTAATGAGGAATCAGACACTTATAATAGAATCCGAAAACAATGTTATTAAAAGTAATACCGAATTCATGAATAGACAACTGGATATTATGCATGCCTACATGAACAAAACGAGAAATATTATCTCAAAAATAGACAACAAGGCACAAATGCTATTCACGGCAAATGATACCAACTCTGCTGCCGTGACGTCAACATTGATATTGAACAACTTGAACCGAATACAAGAAATGCTTATGAACGCTCTCGGCAACATCTACAAGGGGCATTTGGATACACACCTGTTTTCAGCATCTCAATTGATTGAACAGCTCAATATCATATCCGGAAAACTACCACAAGGAGTTTCTTTACCAGTTCAAGATATCCAAAAGGATTACAAGCAGATTTTTGACTTGATTTATGTGAAGGCGCGATTGACAACCAATTACATACTATTCGAATTACACATTCGTTTGTTAAGTGACGGAGACTACAACATATACCGTGTAATACCCATACCATTCCAAAGCGAAGGACATTTGAGAATAGTAAGACCTGAATCAAAATTCATAGCCATTAACTTCATGAAAAACTGCTACATAACAATGGAAGAGCAGGACATGCACCAATGTAACTCGTATGGAGAAGACAGGTATATATGCATTTCGAGGCAGCCTGTATACAGCTTACATGACAAAAACGCACCTTGTGAAGCTAAAGTTTTTAGCCAACAAACATCATTGTCATGCGTCATCGATGATGTAACTTGCAGGGAGACCTGGGTCAAACTACACCAACCTAACCTGTGGCTGTTTACGTTATGCGATAAACAATTGATGCGCGTCACGTGCAGCGATCAAGTTACACCGGCGGTCATTGACGGAGCTGGTGTCTTAGCATTGAAACCTAAATGTATACTACAGAAAAAGGATGCTACAATATTTACTTACAACCAATTAGGAAGTAAATATTACATGGAATCAAATATCAACGTGCCAACAATAAATTCAACTATAAACAACATTTTTGACCTTGGTTGGAAAAATGCACGTTTGAATATTACGGAGCCTGCAATATCTACTGCAGTTGAATTGACGAACATACAACAACAGATATCCTATCAAAAGGAACACGAGAACTTACCTGTGACGTCATATACATCCACGATGTCCAGTCACGATATATATCTATACTCGGTGACTTCCTTGCTGCTGGGAGGTATCGCGTCCTTATTTGGCTACAGTATCGTCAGAAAACGATGCCTTAAGAACTCTGAGCTGAAAAGAGTCTCAAGCAGAAAGAAGGCCGAAGGAGAGACTAATGCTGCAGTGGACAGCGAGATGCGAGAGATGCGCAACCTGCCGTCGACATCGGAACCCGCCAACAGCGTGGTACAGCCGGAACGTCGCTTCGATTTTAATATGTCTAGTTAAGATTTAATAACTGTGTATACTACTTATTTTATTAATTTTACTAACATAATTTTATAATAACTTATAATATTTGTAATAGATGCTCATCCACTTTTCCCTCGGGAGCATGTACGGTTAACGTACAGACGTTTAGCTTCCGTACGCATTTTGCTTACATGCGCGACCTACATTACTTTTCTTTATAACGTGTACCTATTAATAAGTATAGTTAGTTGATATATCGATCGCCGCGGATTAGCATCTAAATCGTAACAAGTGTAGGTAATACTAACAATAACTTTAGAAATAAACTGTGATTTAAGTGTAATCTGTGGTTTGTGTCAACTCAACCCATAACTCTAACTTCAACTTCAAATAACCTCGACTCTCTGCACCATACACACGGCCCTTTGTGGCTCCCGTGCAGTTGAGACCCCGCGACGCCGACGACAGACACATCAAAAACTCTTTGATATCAATCCTGACAGATACTATAACATATCTACACAACAGTTTGTATTTTACTGAGAAATCCAATATTTTATTCATGTGTGGATTGTCAGAGCATTTGGAATTTCTCAGTGTAGATGATATGCGATGTAGACGGTAGGTATGTCTTTAGCGGTTAATGCGAATAACATTTATCTGCGTGTAATAACCTAGTTATTCAGAATCTGTGATTACTACGACCTGTAGCAATTGGCTACGAATTATTTGGTAATTACGTTTTATTTGTGTTTTGTATATCTCGGCTGTTTTGAGCTTGCGTAGCAAAAGCAAAGTCTACGTTGATCGGACAATTTTCAGTCTGATATTTGGGACGAGATAAGGCGTTAGAAAATATCGATATAATGGTTATTTTGCTCACAATTTTTAGTAACACAATTAGGGGCTTTCAATCTTTTCATGCTTTTTTTGTTTTGAATAAATATAAGTATGTATGATATTTCTGCATACTGCATTTGCCTAAGAAAATATAATTTACGTTGTGTGTCATGTCTTTACGTTTTGTTATTGTTTTTGTTTTAGTTGATTTTCATTATTACTTTTTTGGTTTAATTTTTTATCTATAGTTTTAATGTTTTATTGGAACTTGTGTAGTAATAACATTATGGACATAATTATTCTTAATATCATGCATATATATTATCTGTGTCATTGCATAATTCTTGAGAACTGAAAATGTTACCAACCCTATGCAATAATGTAATTATATGCTGTTGATGTGCTTAATATAAGTAAGTTAATAAATTTAGTAACTATTCATATTTTGTTAATTACAAAATCAAAACAAAGTTTTATACTACCCAAACAAGCGGCACGGTATTTATACATCTGTTACTTGCAAGTCATAAATCACACTATTACTTACACAAAGTAAACAGATAAGGGAAACGCTAACGAAGAGAAATCTCATATCAATACTTAAACAATTTAAATTGCATAATCTACAAAGCGATACATTTTGTTAACGTTACATCGTACAATAAATTTGAACATACGTACTTATTACTTACTACGTTTATTTTAATATCGTGGACAAACGCGAACAGAAGCTCGCTGACGTACTAGTACGTTACGGCCTAAGCATTACAGGACGAACTTAAGTAACAGAAACCACAAATAATGTAATCTAGGTTTAGTAATAACACAAAAATACGTAGTGCCGTAACAGACATCTAAATGTGAAACTTCTGCTGTCCCATTTTGAACATTCTCGCAAAAGGGTATACATAACTGCGAGAATTTCGCTATATCCCGTTTTAATAAATCTCTATTTACAATTCCGCGCTCGCCGAGTGGAAAGGCTTAAGCTAAGACATTTTTCTTCATTCGCAAGTGTGTGCTAACAAACTCGGTGTCGCGGCGTCGCGCGGCGGTTGGGGCCGTTTACCCTTCTCAATCTTACAGAATTACGTTACAATCATAATGCTCCGCCGCGGCGCCTCCACACACAAAACTTTTATTTTTAATCTCGCTTTATTAGATCACTTTGGATGCTCTTAAAGATCATATTTGCTTGAACTCATCAAAAATGTTTACGGATTTTTGACTTACGTGCGTGAAATGTGTATGTAATTGACGTGGCCTATAGCTGTACTTAAGAATAGTAGTGTAAGCAAGTTATATTTTTGCGTCTTTAAAATATAACGCGAAAGTTAGATGACGTTATAGCGCTATAACGTTTATTAAGATAAACGACGCGGACAAAGTTACACCAGAAACTACATACATAAGTAGTTTTTATATTATATCTCTGTCATAATTATTTGCCCGTAAACATATACATAAGTATGTCTCATTACTTTCATGCTCAATCAATCGTGATACGTGGTTCGCATACACAAAAACAGGCATATTTGCCCGCCTACTATCATCTCGACATACCACGCATTTCCGACGATAGTTATAATAATTATTTTCCATCCACAAAATCCTTCATAAAATAAAAATGTCTATCTTATCAATTATTCGCTTATCTCCATTCATTTCAATGCTGGGATGTTTTAAACGTTGACCACGTAGCCTGATTCTATATAACGATTCTATGTAGATGACTTTATAACTTACTTAGGCAGCGTGTTATCTGAATACTAATGAATTATAGCTTAGAGATGACCGACCGGGTTGTACGTCGGCCTCGTACGTACCTTGTAAAATATTATTTGTTTCTAGAATAACAAATAATACGATGGAGTGTCAGTCGTGTTAGTTTCTTAGTGGTATTACCACAACGAGCTTTGGACGCTTCACGGGAGAGAAGAGCTTTAAAATGATAGAATGTAACAAGCTCGCTAAATCACATTGCCTTAACGTAAGAACTGTGAAATTGGAGTTTCAGTGGAACACTCGGCGTTACACAGCAGGTAATTATATACTCGCCCACCGCCGCCGAATATGAGGTAATTGTGTTGGGAACGGGACGTTATGGCCGAACCGTAACTTTTCAAGTAAATGTTCCCAATGCGTTTTATATATCTGAAAGCACTACTCGTATTCAAGAGTAAAACCAACTTCCATACGTTGTCCGCCGGGGTCACTCATAAATTTCAATGTACTATTCTGGCTAGCGTACTTTAAGTGAAATATCTACTCCATTTGGGGATCCAAACACCCAAACTACTTGATGAATTCCAATACACTTACGTGTCTTATAATATAAAAACACAGGTAGTTTTATAACAGTCATCTTTGACCTCCTTTCTCCGATGCCATATATTATTTATTTTACTGTTACGATAAATGTTATAATTGCTATAAATACAATTTTCTGGTTAACAACCAAATAATAGCTACGTATAGATGCATGTACACATATACATAGGTATGTAAGCGAAAATATTAAATAAAAAATATGAAATAGAGATTGAACTAATTGATTTCAATCTCTAAGGCGCATACCATATGTTAATGCTAATTATATGTATACCACCACCATAAACAGCATCACAACACTTGCGTTGGAAACATCCCTATTTATTTAAAGCACTTTCAATGGCCAAGAAAAATGGGTAACATAGGTATTTATTACCGATCCCGCCACTAAAATAGAACTAAAACACCTTTATAGCAAATGCTCCGTTTCAGATTTTCCGACCGCTCTGAAACATAGGGCCTAATAAATATTCCCCCTGTTGGATTTCCCTTCGGCGAGACGGGCTTCGGCCAAGATGAGGAAACCCACTGAGATTTGTACCATAAACCCTGCTGTCACCGGAAAACAACGTACATGCGATAGTATCGGCGCAGAGCGCGCGAATATTCTGTACATTCACACGAATTATAGCGCACTTTGAACGCGGCAATTGATTTTGGGTGTTGTGCTGTGGTATGCGTTTGACGTTCATACTATTTATTATGATATTGCATTACAGAAATTACACGCACGTGTACAATTTTGGTTAGAGTGCTGTTTTTTCCAGCTAGACTACAACAAAGACTTATTATAGGACTAAAGCCTTATATTACATACGTGTAGTACGATTTTTTCTCATCCGTGGGACACATGACGTGTATAATTCGTAATATAGTAGGCAATATTATACCTCACGCGTAAAGTGATTTTCATATGTCGTCTACCAGAAAAAATACCTGAAATGAATTCTATCACATAAAGACATAAATATAATGTATTGTCTTAAGCAATATTTGAAATCCTATTCTTGAATCAGGTATTTAAATACCTACAATTACAGAATACCAACTGATAAACAGTTACATAAAATTTTTGTTTATTGAGCTTTTTTGTCTAATGAGATAAAACTTGGTAGCGGCGATAGCCCAGTGGTCTACGTAACCGGTCTCGGGTTCGATCCCCAGTTACCCCGGGTACACACCTCTGCCTTTTCGAACAATGTGCCCGGTAGATGGCAATAGGCCCGCCTATTACATTGGGACCGAAACATAACTGGCGAACTGAGGATGTGTAGGTAATACACCTCTGCCTACCCCTTCGGGGATAAAAGGCGTGAAGTTATGTAATGTTATAAAACTGCCAATCGCTAATTAATGCGTATTATCTTTTATTTCGCTGCATTTCTGTTTTGCAACTAAAAGCATTAAGTTTCAGTTTTTGGAAGGTACCTTGCGAGAGTTCTTCATGTTACTAGGTATTTTAATACTAGACATTTTAAGACTACTATTAAATTATTCTATTTTAGCTTAAATTTATATCTTTGGCTATGTGTAGTCGTAGCTTTTGGTAGGGAGAATAGAAAATTTAAATTTCACATTAATTTCGCTATATTCGTAAAATTTTTAAATATTGTAAATCTCTCATTTTTCTTTTAATAACATTTGTATGTAATGCAATGATGTTTAGCTTAACTCGGGAATATTAAATGAAAACCGTGGTAAAATAAGGAAAATTCATATGTATTTTAAACAAAAGCATATATTTAATTGTAAAAATACGTTGTTTTAATTACGTATACATTCAGCGCGTTGATATTTAAATACCTAACTGCAATTTAATTAGCATTTTCATTGTGTTTAAAGTTAAATTGTATTTAGCCCTGCTAAACTCTATCAATGTCTACCTTATACCTAAACTCTATCAATATATTACCTTGAATTGAATTATTGACATTAGTTTATATTACCTTGAATGCCTAATAATACAACGCTGTTCTTTGAAAGTGAACAGAATTTCACTAAGTATTATTGAAGCAGCGATAGCCCAGTGGACAGACCAACAGACTGCTACGCAGAGGGTCCGGGATCGAATCCACGGCGCGCACCGATGACTTTTCGGAGTTAAGTGCGTATTAAATTGTTAATTATCGCTTGCTAAACGGTGAAGGAAAACATCGTGAGGAAACCTGCATGTTTGAGAGTTCTCCATAATGTTCTCGAAAGACATGTGAAGTCTGCCAACCCGCAGTTGGCCAGCGTGGTGGACTATGGCCTTACCCTTCTCATAGTGAGAAGAGGCCCGTGCCCAGCAGTGCGACAGTATAAAGAGCTGATGATGATTATTGAAAGAATCTTATTTTCTTTACTTAAAGCTTTACGTAATACATCGCAGTAGGTACAATTGCAGACATAATTCTAACAGCAACGTCTATAGTTGTACTGGCAGAGAATACCTGGCGCACTAAGTCCGCTTGTGTAACTACCTGGTGACTAAAACTGAAATTGAACTAAAAAGGTGTGGTTATGTGTCAAAACAATATGACGTTTTCAATTAAATCACATTATTAACATGTATTTTAAATTGAATATTTATTAACTACCGATGATTTGGGAAATGTATAGGTACTTCTCAAGTGGGTAGTAAATAATGGACACAAAAAGGTTTGAGTCCGATGTATGAGTAACTTAGGTTAAGGCCGATTTTTAGCGCAACAAATAAGTTGAACATACATTTCAATCATTTATCAACATCAAAATACAACATAACCATCCAGAGTAGGCGCTATTTTGCATAGTACAGCTTCGAATCTTATATGTGTCATTTGTATCTGGTTCGACACTTACTATACAATGTTTGTGATGTAAGGAATTTAGAATTGATATTAGCCCTCAATTGCGTTCATATTCAAAAGTTCATATGTTTTCTGTTACTTTTGAGGGTTAGTTCGTTTGCGTTTACAAACGAAATAAGAAGAATAAGACAGTAGATACTGGCGAAGATAAACTATATTTTTAACTACATAAGTAGTATTTTGTAGAACACTAATGAGGAGCAAGATGATAGACTGTTGGGGCAACGGCAATCGAAACGCTGCTGAGTATCTTACGTCAATAGACATCTCTGTGAAGGAAAGCGGTGACTAAAACGGAAATTGTGCTGAAAAGTGTGGTTATGTCTCAATCGAGTATGTCATAATCAAGACACATAACAATAAATTATACATTAAATTGTATATTTATTAACTTCCAATGATTTGTGAAATAAATACTACTCAAACGGATAGGTAACATAGCAAGTAATGGACAAAAAATAAAGTTTAGTCCAATGTTTGACTAAATTGGGTTACGGTAATATATAAGTTCAACAAACATTCTATTAACGGCCATTTTCAATATGCGAACTATAGATAGATCTGTAGATTTTTGATTCGTGTTTGACATATTTTGTATGGAGCTTATGTCAAAAACGAATCTAAAATCTACAGATCTATCTATAGTTCGCATATTGAATTCCGTAGTAAAAATGCTACCTACCCATCTACGGATCGCGTGGAATCTGATATGTGTAATCTGCATCCGATCCGGCACCTATTATACAATGTTTGTGATGTAAGGAATTTAGAATAGAAGATTTTAGTCCTCCATTGCGTGAAGATTCAATAGTTAATATTGTTTTCTGTTACTTTTGAGGGATCGTTCGAAAAAACACAAACGAAAACCCAGAATGATCAATCGTGCCTATGTCTGTTAATACGATTTATAATAAGACTGTATATACTGGCGAAGATAAACTATATTTTTGACTACATTACTGGATGTAGAACACTAATGAGGAGCAAGATGATAGCCTATTGGGGCAACGGCAATCGAAACGCTGCTGAGTATCTTACGTCAATAGACATCTCTGAGAAAGGAATGTCTTGAAAATCAGTCAAGGAAAATTTTCAACGACATAATTATTAATTTTACGCTGAGCATGGCACATCAAATAAAAATAAGAAATTGACCCAAAAATAGTGATGGTACAACTTTCCAACTATAAATTATTAGGTATCTATTTATTAACCATATATCATAGAATTCCTTTTCCATTAAGATCCAACAGATTACAAACATCACTGACAGTGATGAAAATCACAACTTGTAAATAATTTTGTACGAAAGCACACACAGACATATATTATAGGTGAGTACAATGGAAGGCCTCACCAGAATCTGATGAGAGTGCTAGTGACGTCAACGTGCCAGAACAAGATAACGATTAGAATGAATATCGAATTACTACGGAATTCAATTTTCGAATTATAGATCGATCTGTAGATTTTAGATTCGTTTTTGACAGTTTTTGACATAAGCTCCATACAATATATGTCAAACACGAATCTAAAATCTACAGATCTATCTATAGTTCGAATATTGCAAATGGCCGTTAATCGTTGACGAGATTTCCATCGGTTGTAGTCTGCCGACTCGGAACAATATAAGAAACGAGTCAAACTTAATTGGGTCACGAACAAGACGCTGTCGAACATGGGACGCCATTAATTGAACCACTTCTTCCTTTACATTATAGACGAAGACACGGCAAGCCTTAAAAATAATTACTTGTCATTTCGTTCACGAGAGAAGACGTTTATTCCAGTTTATTCGAATTTTATGCTAATCCGTGACGGCTCGAGGTAATCTGAGTGAGAAATTCTAAATGTATGTCTGACGTTCAAATTGGCATATTGTTATTCGATTTATTCAATGTATCTCTTACGTTTATTCAGTTACTATTTGTATTGTTATTGTAGGTATTTCATTTGAATATTTCTGCTTCTAAATTATTCAGTAAATTATCAGAAAGATCTACATATGATTACACTACAGGCGTAGTAACGAAACTTATTATCTTACCAAATCGTAATAAGACAATTGTAAAAGTTTGTTTAAGTACACATACTAAATATCTTAAAATTGATATATCTATGTATATACAATCATCATCATCCTTGCGCTGTCCCGGTTCTTAGGCCTTCGCCGTTTACCGGGGCCCGGTGGAGGTGGCATGGCAAAACACTTGTTACCCACGTAACATGTTGTTTATCATAAGACGTGGCAGTACCAGTGTAAACGACACTCTTGCAATTTTTCTGATATGTCACGTACATGAGGATTGCGGGAGTTCCTAATGCGGTCTTTCCTGCGGGAGTTCCTAATGCGGTGATTCGCACATTCAGTGCAGCATATCCAGAGTTCAGATCCTAGGTAGTTGTCCAGGACCTTTAGCTCGGCAATATCGCCACCTATGCAAAATGACGCGGAATCTGCAGTGTTGCAGGCCAAGTACTCGGTCTTCGCCACATTCATTTTCAGACTGCCATCAAAGCAACCTCATTCACGCATTCACACGCCGCACCAAACCTATCCTGTCCGCATCAGTCCGTGCGATATAGCCAGCATGCATAAACAGCTACAGGGGTTGCTCATGTGATTCTCTGATGCTGTCTGACAATACGTCTTATACCACACTGAAAAGGTACGGTCTGAGGACGGCATCCTGGTGGATCCAATGAGACAAAACCTCGCACTATCACACATTTATTCACCGCAGTGTATAATGAAATTTTCTGACAGAATGAAAACGTAATTTTCACTGCAGCCTTAGTTTATTTAATTTGATATACTGCACTATAGTCGACAATTATGTGAGTAATTATTGAATCTGTGGGATTATTTTGACGTTTCCCGCATTTGTCGTTGTGATTGGCTGGCTCTGAGATCTCCACTAATCGAAAAGCCGAACACTGTGCTCGAGACAATCATATTTTTATATAATAAACATAGATACTATAGCCCATTGATCTATTACTTACAAACCATAGATCTCGTTAAATTATCGTATCTTTAAAGTTATTTCATAATGTGGTACCTATACGAAAAATTTTCCGCACACAATCAATCATAATAATATGATATTTATGAGCTTGTCTCAATGGCGCCTATGCCGGTGTAGTAATTGTAAAAACATTAAGACCTTTTTGTACCGAAGACGTTTCGACTAGCTTGCATCAGTTTCGGTCACCGGAATATATTTAAAGGACAGGGTCGACTCGACAGGACTAACGACGCACAAAGGGTTTGTTTCAGCGTTGGCTGATAAATTTCAGATCACTCATACTCCTTCTCACAGTGAAAAGAGGTCCGTGCCCAGCAGTGGGGCAGTACCTATATATGCAGGGCGGATTAGGATGACTCATACTAATTCAGTTCCAATGTTGAATTTAACAGTAATTGGGCTAAAGTCTACAAAGCTAATATTTGAAATAGAATTTACTTTCATAAATTGGTTTTTAGGTTAGGTACTGAGAAAAGATTTGGGAGATTTTGATAGAGACACGACGGTCCTGAAATCTTTGTTTATTAATTTTGTCAATACAACGTGCTTTGTAAAATATTGAAAATAAACACTAGGTACATATCGCTCTAACATAAAAACGATATCTAATATTAAAATGAATAGTTTTGCACAGGTATCTTTATTAATAAAATACAATGTTTGTGCACATAGGAAAACATCAAAATCACACCATTTTGTCATAGTTTATTGTTGGTAGCGCCATCTACCTTTCCATCGAGAATTAATTACATCAACGTCAATCGTTCCACGCTTGCTCGTCCAATGCGAGCGATCCTATTGTCTCCTTCCCTTGCTCCCAAGGCACGCCTACGAACAGTCTAGAATAATCCGTGTCGCGACGAACGCATGTGCCACACCGCTGTATTTTTACCACTCCCGCTTTATACGAAAAACTCAACAAACCGCCCGCGAGTGAAGTGATTGTGTAGTGGAGTGATTCAATGCAGCTTCAGGATTCTCGAAGACACCAGGAGGCTGCAATTTGCAAGGAAAGAGGACTGACGTACGGTCGCGGTCTAAAAATGTTTACCACTTTTCAAATGACATTCTTTGTAACGCTGGGTTCAGCAAGGTCTAAAATGCTATATCTGAGTACTTATTACTTTTCAATCATTGGTAAGGCATCGATTCAAACAAAAAGAGTATGAATATTAGTCCGCTAGACCAACGAGGCAGTCTTACGCTAGACGATATAAATATTGTATTTTTTTCAAAAAGGTTTTATATTCAGGATGTCGTATTTTCGCCAGCCCTTTCATTATAATCTGTCAATGTAAAAGTCATTTGATAAACTTATTAATTACAAATACCAAAATCGTAAATAGCAAGTTTAAAATAACATTATTTGAAGACTACAAATATTTTAGTTTCAGTGTAAATATCACGCTTGTAATTAAAAGAACGTATATTATAAATGTGGAATAATAAATCGTTTTTGACACCAGTTGCTACGCAACGCATGTTATCATAGATTGGTTGCCTAGAACAATATCGTCGTCCTTGTGTTATTGATGTGTTCATGCAATTATAAGCCTTAAGGTGGTAATACACTTTCAGACCGCGACTGTACAAGGTAAGGCGTGTTCCCACACCCCGTCTATTCGTCTCCTATCCTTTCCATGAACCCATTATCATTCACTTCCTCATTTCCTAGTCGATAAGAACCCAAATCCTACAGTCCACAATATTAATAGTTTTCCCAAATCGACTAGGAACATTCGGTTCGCCGAAACATTTTTTGATCCATACGAGTCGGATTCATTTACGTTTTATACGTAACACCTCGTTATATCTCTATACCTAGGCAGTTATAGCCACTAGCTATACTCCTAGTCCATTTACATAACCATCATATGGTTATTTCCACACGCATCAGTAGGTAATATACTTTTATGTAGCTACCTACTTACCCAATTATTATTTCTGGAACAATCATAGTTGTCTTGTAAATCTCATATTTCAAGCACCTTTTAATTCCACCGCCTTAAAGTGTTGCCTACTTAGGTAAAATAATAGGTACTTTAGGTATTCTTATTTTGTTTCGGTCTCATTAGCTTATACTTACGTAAGCATGTCACAACAAAAGAAGCTACGCGTGTCGGAAGACAGAGAGATGACAATCTTAGAAGCAAAACGCAATATTTTATTTGAGCATATTCAAAACATTTACGAGTGTTCAAAGACCGCCGCCGCTTCTGATAGTAATAGGGAGACATTTCTCAGTTATTGTATGACAGTAGATAGTATTCGAACATATTTTTATAAGTTGTTAGACGATTATAACGCAAGATTGCTTTCTACTAATCCTGATGAAAAACCGAATTATCAGGCGTATACCTCATTCGAAGATCTTTATTGTATTAAGCGAATACAATCGCAATTGGAGGGTAAATATTCGGCACAGCCCGTTGCAGCGGCTCGCACGCCGAGATTACCGCCAATCGAGATTATGTCGTTTGACGGAGATATACGAAATTGGCCGTTATTCTATGCGAGTTTTAAGTCCACAGTGCACGATAATGGTTCTCTGACATATGCTGACAGGTTGTACTATTTAATAGGTAAACTGTCACCGAAGGCCCAGTCTGTATTTGCAGGTGTCACACCCAATGCTGAGAATTATCAGGTCATATTTCAGTCACTACTTGATAGATATCAAGACACTCGCGTCCTAGCGTCTACCTGCTTTGATCAAGCTTTAAATCTTAAGCTGTCCGGTGCCGCGTCTGTCGCGAATTTCCAGCTATTTATAGATAACTTCGTAACCGCGGTTCATTTTCTTAGAAATGACGGAACGCAATAATAAAATACCTACACTTATAGATAGTTTTATTTCGTTTATCAAAGATCAGTCGAATATTTCATAATACGCAGTCTAGTTCATCTAGCCCGTCTAATACTAACAGCAGCAAGCAAAGGTCGAATAAAACGCGAAATAGTAATAATAACTCGGTCCCTAATTCGCAATCTTACGTAACATGCTCGGAATCTAATAATAATAATTCACAAAAGTGTCTGTGCAGTAATATAGTGCACGACCATTTCTATAAGTGTCCCGCCTTTAATGGTTTAAATCCGACTGCTCGTTTCAAGTGCGTAAAAGATAACAAAGCATGCATTAATTGCTTAAGTATAAAGCATAAAACGAGTGATTGTTCTAGTAAGACGAGATGTCGTTCATGTAATCAGTGACACCACTCATTGTTGCACTTCGATAAAGGTAGTCCGTTGTCAAGCCAAGCCGCTAACCTTGACACATTTACGTCGCAGGTGCAGGCTACGGTAACTGCGCCTCCCACGATTCAGAATGAAATATCGTTGTGTACGACATCCATCGCGCGGGCGACGCGCACGCGCGGACGGCCCTCGCGCATCTATAATGATCCGCGTGGGGCCAAGCCGCAGTGTATGGCGTCCAAGACGGTACTGTTAGCGACAGCGCAAGTTATCGTTTATGATATAAATTGATCGCCGCACGTGGTACGTTGTCTACTCGATAGCACATCTCAGAGCAATTTCATAACATTTGATGGTTTGAAACGCCTCGGAATGTGGAATAACTTTAAAAATACTGACTTAGTAGTCAAAGGAATCGGCGGGTCAGAAAAACATTGCAAGGGTTCCGTAGATATTAAAATACACTTGCGTTTTGATAGGGATATTAATTTTAACATTTCTTCGCTTATCGTGGAGCGTATTACGGACACATTGCCAAACGATAATGTGGACGTATCGCTACTCACACACCTCGAGTCATTGCCGCTGGTGGACTCGGAGTTTGCGAATCCGGCAGACATTGATGTTTTGATCGGAGCTGCAATATTCCCGCACTTGCTACTAACTAAAGTGGTACGTAGTGAGCAACATAACTTACCGCCCGCTATTGAGACGGTATTTGGGTATGTGATTATGGGTACCGTACCTACGTTACATACTTCTCAATACATTACGTCTTGCTGTTGTTCTGTTCTTCAAGAAAATAATATTGATTCTCTTCTCAAGCGATTTTGGGAGCTTGAAGAGGTTACCGCACCGCCCTCGATGAGCCGTAAGGATCTCGAGTGTGAAGAACATTTCCGTGCTACCACTGTTCGTGACGACAGTGGCAGATACGTTGTGGCGTTGCCATTCTATGGTGACCCTCATTCGTTAGGCGACTCGTACGCTGCTGCGCTTAGACGTTTCCATTGTTTGGAACGTAAACTTGATGCATCAATTAAGTTACACAGCGCCTATAATGACGTCATTCGTGACTACATAGATAAAGGTTTTTTGAGTGTAGTTGTAAACAACGAGGGCAACTCTCTTCCCTCATATTATATCCCGCATCACGGCGTAGTTCGCGAAGATAAAACCTCTACTAAACTTCGTGTGGTTTAAGATGCTAGTTGTAAGACTACATCGGGTCAGTCGATTAATTACATTTTGCATGCCGGCCCTAATCTACAGGGTGATTTATTTAACATCATAATAAAGTTTCGTCTTTTCCAAATCGCTCTGTCAGCCGATTGCCGCCAAATGTTCCTCAATATCGACGTTTGTGAGTCTGACCGTAGATTTCAACGGATTTTATATCGTTTTAACAATAAGGAACCTTTATCTGTGTATCAGTTCAATCGTGTTTGTTTTGGACTCAACTCTAGCCCATATCACGCGTAACGAGTTGTTCGCCAGTTGATCGCTGATGAAGGCAATCACTTTCCCGCCGCAGCAGCTGTTGCTACTTCCGCTTTGTATATGGATGACATTGCCTGTAGTGTCATATCCGCTCCGCTAGCAATTTCGCTTTGTGAAGAGCTTATTCAGCTTTTCAAACGAGGCCAGTTTGATCTTGTTAAATGGACAAGCAATTCTAAGGAGGTTCTCGCACGCATACCTGATTCTCATAAAGCTTCTCCAGACATTGAGTTTGAGAAGTCTGTACCGCATAAGGTTCTCGGTTTACTCTGGGACAAATCCTGCGATAGTTTTCGGTTTGACGTCTCACCGCCAGATGATAAGTGCACCAAACGCACTATGCTGTCCACAGTAGCTCGACTATGGGACATAATGGGTTTTGTGGCTCCCACAATTTTTGTACGCCAAGCTTTTGATCAAAGAGCTTTGGCTATCAAAGTGTGAGTGGGATGAAACACCCCCTGACCATATTGTCGCCGCTTGGGGCCAGTTTTGTATTGAGCTTACCGCACTCAATCAAATAACTATTCCGCGTCATCTTGGGTTGGTAGATGGATGTACCATCAACTTAATAGGTTTCGCTGACGCCAGCGAGCGTGCTTACGGCGGAGTCGTATATCTGCAAGTCCGCATTGGTTCTAACTAGTCGGTGCAGTTAGTTTGTGCCAAGTCCAAGGTCTCGCCTATTAAAACCATTTCGGTTGCGAGACTGGAGTTGTGCGCGGCCCTTCTGCTGTCTCAGTTGCTCCGCAAGGTTCAAGACACAGTCTTGCCCCACTGCCCTATTAATAGAATATACGCATTTTGTGACTCCAAAGTAGTGCTCGCTTGGATTTATTGTTCTCCTCACCACTGGCAGACTTTTGTCGCCAACCGCGTTAGTAAATTGATTAAACTTGTTCCTGCTACTTGTTCACGTCGTGGGTATTGAGAACCCCGCTGATTGCCTGTCTCGTGGTGTTACTCCACTTAATCTTCTGCATCATCCATTGTGGCATCATGGACCTTCTTGGATTTCCCATGATCCGTCAGAGTGGCCCGTGCAACCCTCACACGAGCTCTTGACCACAGTGCAGAGGACGAGGATGTACCCGAACGGAAGTCCGTTTCTCATCCCGTGATTGTTGAGGTTGCTGAATCTCCGATCTATGCACTCGCACTACGCATGTCATCGTAGTCTAAGTTACTCCGCGCCATCGTTTATGTCTGTAGGTTTCTTAGGCACCTACCAAATGGGACTTTTGTTTCAAATACTGATATCAAATTCGCAGAATGTAAGTTACTGCGAGCTGTACAGGCTGTTCATTTTAGTAACGACATTCAAAATTTAAAAGACAATGTACCTTGTTCTCCCGCTATCCTTAGACTCAAGCCGTTTCTCGATGAACACGGCGTCATACGCGTTGGGGGTCGTCTGTCAAATTCGGATGAACCTTATAACTACAAACACCCTTGCATTTTGCCGCGTCATGATCATGTTGTCGACCTTCTATTTGATTTTTATCTCAAGAAGCACCTCCATGCTGGTCCAGAGTTGCTTATGTCCTTACTTAGGCATAAGTATTGGATTTTAGCCACTCGACGAATAATTCGTCACAGAATACATAAATGTAACGTCTGTTTCAAATTTCGTCCGCGTCCGACTTTCCCTCCCATGGCAGATCTTCCTAGCCAACGCGTCAATCAAGTTGATAAAGCGTTTACACGTACTGGTTGTGATTACGTAGGACCGCTGCAGTATACGCCAGTGCGTGGTAGAGGTGTTAAAAGCCGTAAAGCTTGGCTATGTATTTTTTCATGCTTAACGACGCGCGCTACGCATATTGAAGTTGCGACAAATGTAAGCACGGTGTCATTCCTTGCAGCCCTTAAACGATTTCTCTCACGGCGCGGCCCTATACAGTGTTTGTATACGGATGTTTTGTTTTGTTGTTTTCACTTGTTTCGTGGGCGCAAGCTCTTATTTACGTGACCTCTATAAGTTTCTCAGAGAAGAATATCGTACTCGTCTTCAGGAAGAACTTTCCATAGATCATATTGACTGGAAGTTTATTCCACCAGCATCACCTCATTTCGGTGGATGTTGGGAAAGCATGGTCAAAGTAATTAAAACGCATCTCTTCAAAGTTATAGGTCAACAGATCCTCTCTTACGAAGAGCTTTTAACTGTCCTTGCACAAGTCGAGGCACTGATCAACTCGCGTCCGCTCATGGCATTGAGTAGTGACCCTGCAGAACCATCCGCGTTAAGCCCTGCA
Source organism: Euclidia mi (assembly GCA_944739405.2). Taxonomy (NCBI): domain Eukaryota; kingdom Metazoa; phylum Arthropoda; class Insecta; order Lepidoptera; family Erebidae; genus Euclidia; species Euclidia mi. The sequence goes on from OX123183.2 coordinate 46,968,623, forward strand.
CATTTTCTGAACACAGTGCCACTATCGTCATTTCCGGCCCCTGAAGCAGACTCTTCAAGCTTGCTCCAGAGACATACTCTGCTGGATAAACTCGTGCAGTCGTTCTGGCGGCACTGGCGTGCGGAATATCTACACCAGCTTCAGGCTAGATCCAAGTGGAATAGTCCTGCATCCCCTATACAGGAGGGTACGTTGGTCGTCATAATAAATGATAATGCTCCGCCGCTTTCATGGCCGTTAGCCATCGTAGAGAAACTGCATACTTCCAAGGACGGTACAACCCGCGTTGTTACCGTGAAAACCGCGAAGGGGAGCTACGTGCGCCCTGTTGTACGTCTCTGTCCGCTTCCAACTCAGTGAGATCTAGCCTGAAGTTGGACCTACCTCTTAGTTTAAGTATTTAGTTTGTAGTTTTCGCTATTATTGCGTTTGTAGTTTTCGCTAAAGTTAATTTGGATTAATTTTATAATCATATCGCTGTCTTAGCTTATTGATGGGTTATGCGGTAGTACACCCAACATAGCTAAGTTCAATTCTATTTCTTTTAAAGGCAACCCTTTAGGGCCGGGGGGATATGGTAGCGCCATCTACCTTTCCATCGAGAATAAATCACATCAACGTCAATCGTTCCGACGCTTGCCCGTCCAATGCGAGCTATCCTATTGTCTCCTTCCCTCGCTCCCAAGGCATGCCTACGAACAGTCTAGAATAATCCGTGTCGCAACGAACGCATGTGCCGCACCGCTGTATTTTTACCGCTCCCGCTTTATACCAAAAACTCAACAAACCGCCCGCGAGTGAAGTGATTGTGTAGTGGAGTGATTCAATGCAGCTTCAGGATTCTCTAAGACACCAGGAGGCTGCCATTTGCAAGGAAAGAGGACTGATGGTACAAGGTAAGGCGTGTTCCCACACCCCGTCTATTCGTTTCCTATCCTTTCCATGAACCCATTATCATTCACTTCCTCATTTCCTAGTTTATTAAGATATTGTGTGACTTTACGATAATATTATAACACACGCCTTTAACACTAAAGTGGTACTTTTTAGTATTTTTATTTTTAAAGATGTTTTTTTTAGTTTTAGAATTTGCTTTTGTTTGTTTCCATTCATATTATTGTCATTGGTCCTTGATAAGTTTGCGAAATTTTATATGAATCTGACGTTTTAAAGTAGGTGAAAATAACGCTTAATAATTTATCACACACATTAAGGTAATAAAATCATGCTAATGTCATCATTACTATGTTGACCAGTTTTTTGGCTAAATTCAGGCTTGAAAATCCTAGAAGCCATGTCAAAAAATATCATTGCAACACATATTACACAAGAAACCACATTTCGCAGAGACACACAAAAAACACCTGTGTGAATCATAGATATCACACCCTCTTACCATATATTCTTATTGTGTGTAACAAATACAAGTACATAAAATAGTGCCGCAGAGATTGGGTCCACTTTATGACGAAGTGAGCCGGTCATTTGATTCGTCGTAAACTTACTCCGATTAATGTACCTGAAACTATATGAATCACCAGTTAAAAGGTTCGTAATAAAATATTATTGGCTCTACTCACATATCACTCCGAAATGCTTTGCTTTTTCATAGTGAAGCCTTTGCGCATTTGTCGTAAAAATTGATGTAAATTGATAGTATTATCGACATCGGTACGTTAACTTAGTATGACTGATCTAGTTGTTAGTGTATGCTAAGCTGGCGACGAAGAAGCTATCATATGGCTGTGTGTAATAAAAGATATCTTTGATATTATTCATCCTCTTAGCGTTATCCTTGTTGCAACTGGGGGTCCACTCACTAGTCTAATAGGATTTAGCTGAATATTAGGTTTTTCACAGACCGCGCGAGCGACTGCCTGTCTGACCTCTGCTATAGCGATATTCCATGGGTTAGCCTAGTGTCAGTTTATACAGAAATATAACGACTATCAAAGATGTTCATGACAACCGAGACAGATGCCTAAACGTGCTCTCAGAGGCAGCGATAATTTACAAATCGATACGCACATAACTCTGAAAAGTCAGTGGTGCGCGCCGTAGATTCGAACTCAACACCTTCTGCATCGCAGTTGATTGGTATCTCCACAAGGCTATAGCTGCCTTAAAAGCTAACCCTATATATCAATTTTTTATATTTTAATATTTGAAGAGTTTAAGTTTACGCACATTATATTTGTCCCAGTAACGTCAACATCGTGACACAACAAAGAAAACCATAACGTATCGGCTCCTTCCTTTTACCTTAAAGTATGAAACATCTCTACGGCAAAAGATTCTACATATTTATTTTACCATTTCTTTGCTCTCTCTGGCATGGCAACAAGTTAATTCCGTATATGATTTCATACTATATAACTAATTTCTCAAGTTTGGATCTCGCCTGTTTACCTACTATTAAATTTCTTTGACTGATTCAAACGACGAATATTACTCTTAGAATATTACTTTAACTTAATAAGGTGAAGCAGGCGACCCAGTTCGCTTCCAGGAACGGAGCGATGTCGAACAAAGCTTTATTGTATATTCCGGTTAATAAATTCTCAGAAGTACTAAGGCCCTGTAATTATATCCGACACATCCTTACTTCCTTACACTTGGGACTTCAGGTGAAATATAGGTATTAATGCATCTCTTGTAGCGCGCTCAGCGTGACTTAATTCTCTGTTCGCAATAAATCGGTAAAGTTAAACTATCTAAGTCTACAGAGGTCTTCACTGGATGGCTGACCGTTTATATTTTTTTGCTTCAAAAGGCAAGTAAGGCCGTCGGTGCCGGTTTTTGTCTCAAGTCTTGACCTGTCTGTCCAAGAATCGTCAGGCCAAATTGAAAGCCAATTCCGGCAGCCGATGAACTTCGACAGTTAGCCTCACACTCATACGAAAAAGAAAAATGCATCTCTATCAACTTTATAAAATTATACATGCCGCGTTAATTTGAAAGTTTTTAGAAATTTGCCATAATTTAGTTCTAGTCACCAATAGCACGCATTATGCGTGTGAGAGATATATAATGATATTAAGGCTGTGTGCTGAAATTACTGATATCCAAGTATTTATATTTAATATGTAAGAGGATAGTGGCAGTTAAATGACACGAACATGACGTTTGACAGTTAAACTGTCAAACGTGTAAATAAGGTGTAAGCAAAGCTACCTATATAAGTCGACAGGCTCGGCTAGTTTGTTCTATTCTCCTTCGACGACTGCTCAAGTACGATATGGTTCTGACTATTTAACTGCCACTGTGTTGTTTAATCATCTAGGAAACAATGTAAGATGGTGTAATAATTATCTCGTTGATATTGTGGGTAGTTTGATCGTTTGTGAGATATTAAAGATTGTAATATAGGATTGAATAATATACTGTGGATCAAGTTTTATCAATGAGATTCATTGTATACCTGTGGTATACATTTAGTAAATTGAGTTGATGCTAAATAATGCTTATTATGTTCTGTTGTAAGACAGACCTTTCTAGTATTATACAACTACCCACAACATTGATATTTGATAAAAATTGGCTGTTCCACTGTTTGTTAATTATTACTTATTGAAAATAATGACCAAGAGTTTTATTGCCCGTTCTTTCACTTGGTTCTATGTCTTTGCTTTGCGAACTGGGCTCTAAATGTAAATATAGAATCACGACGTAATCCAAAGATATGTCCTTGTGCCAAACTGAATAAATGAAAGTATGATTTGATAGTTGTCTCTTTTATTTATCAAAACTGTCTCTACACTATAGGGAGCTTTCATGATTCTGACACGTGCTATTACTTGGCTAGCGTGGTGGACTATGGCCTTACCCTTCTCATAGTGAGAAGAGGCCCGTGCCCAGCATTGGGACAGTATATATACAGTTCTGATGATGATAATGACGATTTGTGCTATTGGGAAGGCCTATATCCAACATATCCATCAATAGATGTAGGTACTCTAGGTAGGTTGTTCCTATTTAAAATAAATCTCCCTTTACTCTTTTATTTGAAATACTCCATGTGACATACCTTAAAAGTATTATCGATTCTCAAGGAAACTGAACTGCAGGTTCTGTAATTCAATTTTTTTTTTAATTATGTCATCAACTAGCGGTCCTTGTGAGTCCCACCTAATATTCGAATGGTACTTATCATAATAATAAGTACCTACGGTATAAATCATGAAGACGAACATAAAGTATAATTTGACCAATCTCCTGCGGTGCGCCAAATTACTGTTAGCTTATGAGTCAATATTGGCGGATGCTTGCGACATATCGCAATTTGAACGTGTTCTTTATAATTTAAACTCGCAATCGGTTTAGAACATGTCATCATCATGCTGTCATGATGGCGCCCTAGATTCACTTTCCGTGTTATTCACCACTGTTTCCTATTCTGAAACTGCACAGTTACTAAACAGTTTGACTGTCACTTTCAGAGCAAGTCAAGTTTTAGGACTAGCCGTTAATGTATTAAGATTATTGCTTAATATTATGTGTTATTTTCTTTCTTGTTATATGAATACTAATTCCATGACCGTGAATTCGAGGTCATTTTAGTCAAAAGCTTCCAGAAAACCTAGCTATTCCTAGCATAAGTAGTATATTTATTGAGCTATGTGTATACATTACGCGTTTCTGTCTTCACACGGCATTATGATTTTAATACGTTAACCCTTATTGGCGATAAGTTTTCCTTTATAAATAGGCCCTCAAATACTAACTGCTGTTTTGTAATCTTAATATATAAAATCCTTGCGTTACTGACTGACTGACAGACACGCTACAGCCGAAACTATTGGGCGCAGGAAGCTGAAATTTGGCATGTATGTTCCTTGAGGACCGTAGCGGTGCACTAAGAAGGGATTTCCCGAAATTTCCACGGGATCGGCCAAAACGGGTAAATTAAAAAAAAATGCAGGCGTAGCTGCTGGCGTCCTCTAGTATTATTATATTATTTTATGTATGTTAGTCAATAAGGTGAAACATATATAGAACTGAAAAATAAATAGACCGAACTACAGTAGTGTCAAACCAAAACACATTCAAACAGACATACAAAAACACTGCACTGTCATAATATCAGTATTTTTTTCTAGTTCCGATCAGTCCCATTTGTCAAGACGCACAAAAAAAGGCTTACAGTGTGATTTTTATTCAACAATGCTGATGCCATAATTCATCAACTTATGTTTCAACTTTTATAAGTTTTGCTTCACGAAGAGAATTTTATTATAAGTTTGTGCTGCTAGCTCTCCCGCGGATAATGAATATCAGCTCCATTACAACTTTACCATGCTGGAGGTGTGTACAAAGCATCTTTGTGTTTTATTTAGAGGTATAGGCATTTTAATACAGGTTCTAAATAATACCAATCAAGGTATCAAACTAGATCTTGTACTTTGGTAACCAGAACAGTGATAGACATAGTTACATATTCTTAAATACTATTATGGATTTTGTTGTATCTGTGTATAATACATACATTTTACCCAGACACAGAACGATATAATCGTGTTCACCACACGATTTGGTCTATATAGGAATAGAACCCATGACATGCGGCTGGATAGTCAGGGTCAACCACTCGACCAACATGACGGTCATAAAATTTATTGATACTGTTAAGCCATAATATCTATCATATAATAGAGTTATGTGTCTGCGAACGGGTCTCTGAAAATTTTATTTTATCATATCCAACATTTTACTAAAATGGATCTAATAGTCTAACCCAATATTTTATTCACATAAAAAATTTAAGTTTATTCACATAAAAAAGTAGTTAGCTCTGTAAGTTTCATTAAATAAAACATTAGCATTAAATTTAAAATATCTTTAACATTAAAATATTGGTACAAAATCTACTGAGAAAAATTACTTTCGAATTAAAACTTCCTATAATATCGTACTCAATACAAATCTGTCCATTTTGTAATATTCTGTAAATGTAACCATTTCCCGCCACAATCACCCTAATGAACTAAATGAAGGCGGTAAGTGTGACTTAATTTCATTTCAAAAGACATTAAAACTTGCTGTCAAGAGTGAAAAATAATCTAAGCATTAAATTATTGCTTACAAGATGAACGAAGACAGATAACGCCGGCCGCGGATTACGCCTCAAGCTAGGGTTGTGCCCATCGCAACCGATTTTAATACAAATTATAATAATTGTTTTCGACTGTGCAGAAACGATAAGTGCGAAAGGCGGGCGCAGATTCATCACGGTGTGCACTGAATTACTCACAAAATATTACCTCCAAAATAAAGTGCTAGGAAGCTTATAAAACGTTTTTCTTTGTAGATTTGTATGTATAGGTAATATATACCTACATATGTATGTATATTCTATTTAAACAAATATCAGTGTCCATATATATCTGATCACTACACCATGAAACTTGTCTTTTTCCGTCTGCCCATCCTAAGGATGCCTGGAAGAGATCGCACTTTGCAATAAGGCCGCCTTTGTGCATTTACTATTTGTATTTTTTTTATTTAATTTATATTTATAGTCTCACGCCTGTATCCCCGAAGGGGTAGGCAGAGGTGTAAATATTATACCCACATTTTGCCATGAAATTTTAGGTCCCACGTAATAGGGGGCGAGCCTATTGCCGTTACCGGGCACATCACCAGACTCCGGGCTGCTACTGAGTATTCGGAAAAACCCAGTAACACTTTTGTCCGACCCGGGAATCGAACCCGGGCCCTCCGATCAGCAGTCGCATACGCTATCCACTGGACCACGGAGGCAGTCCAGTTTTTGTTTTTTTTACTGATATTTAAGGTGCCCACAACCATATTCGAAGCCTGGTCCAAAAATTTGAGTAGGGGTACGGTCTATGAGCATAACTTACCCTCTCGTCTAACGAAAACCAAACTTGCTATTTCAAGCACAGTTCTACCCCAACATTCTAAGACTATAATACTACTCCAACATTCTAATACTCTTAATATAGGAATTTAAACTTTCGTGGTCATTTAAACTTCTCTTCTTCTTGTTATACAATATTTTAAAAGAAACTACGTAATATTTGAAGTGATGGGACTTAATACGTTTACTTTTTCTATTAGATTTATATTTTTGACAGCTCGTCCGAGAATCTCATCAGGCACTCGATCCCGACACTTAATAAGTTCGCGCCAAAAAAACCAGGAGGAGATGGTTTGGATCAAAATAAATTGTTAGCTTAGGACTCCTTATTTAACTTCTTATTAAAGCAGCCTGCCAAGTACAATGTTTTTCCGTGCGTACAGACAAATCGCATAAAATCCGGACTCAGTTAAGCTTTGAAAAAGTTAGTAATGAGGCGAACACTTACAAGACCATACTTACCTTTTCTTTGTAGCGACACAGAAATTTTTAACAAAACCAAAAGTAATTTAGACAGTATTAAATCAAATTACAAATTCGTTAGTAAAACTAATTTTATACATAACTTTTTAATGTTTAGTTATTCTAATAAGTTTTGTTCTTATTAAAATAAATATGCATACAAATTGATAGCGCCATCTACCTTTCCATCGAGAACTAATCACGTCAACGTCAATGGTTCGTCGCTGCTCGGCTCGGCTCGGCAATCCGAGCGATCCTTTTCATAAATCCCCTCCCGAAACAGCTCGCTATTAGCCGCCTTGCTCAACGGCGACGCAGAACATTCGAGACGCTGCGATCGTGTCCGCCATACCGTACCGCACCGCTATAATTATTACCGCTTATACAAAACTCAACAAAACCGCCCGCGAGTGAAAGTGATTTGTGTAGTGGAGTGATTCAAACAGCTTCAGGATTCTCGAAAACACCAGGAGACTGCCCTTTTGAGAAGAAGAAGATTGCCGTGCAAGGTAAGAGGTTCCTTTCTACACCATACTTTCTCTACCTCTCCAATCCTAGGCGATCAGAACTCGCCATCCTTTAAATACAGTCCTTTTTTTCCCAAATCGCCTAGGAACCTTCGGTTTCGGTGTAACGCGGAACCATTTTTTTTATCCATACGTGTCGGATTCATTTAAGTTTTTATACGTTATATCTCTATACCTAGGCAGTTATAGCACCTAGCTATACTCCTAGTCCATTCACATAACCGTCACATGGTTGTTTCCGCCCGCATCAGTAGGTTAACTTTTATGTAGCTACCTACTTACTCAATTATTATTTCTGGAACTATCATAGTTGTCTTGTAAATCTCATATTTCGAGCAACTTTTAATTCCACAGCTCTAAAGTGTTGCCTACTTAGGTAAAATAATAGGTACATTAGATATTCTTATTTTGTTTCGGTCTCATTAGCTTATACTTACGTAAGCATGTCACAACAAAAGAAGTCACGCGTGTCGGAAGACAAAGAGATGACAATCTTAGAAGCAAAACACAATATTTTATTTGAGCGTATTCAAAACATTTATGATCGCTCAAAAACCACCGCTATTTCCGATAGTAATAGGGAATCATTCCTTAGTTATTGTATGACAGTAGATAGTATTCGAACAGATTTTCATAAGTTGTTAGACGATTATAACGCAAGATTGCTTTCTATCAATCCTGATGAACAACCGAATTATCAGGCGTACACCTCATTCGAGGACCTTTATTGTATTATTAAGCGTATACAATCGCAATTGGAGGGTAAATATTCGGCACAGCCCGTTGCAGCGGCTCGGAAGCCGAAATTACCGCCAATCGAGATTATGTCGTTTGACGGAGATATACGAAATTGGCCGTTATTCTATGCGAGTTTTAAGTCTACAGTGCACGATAATGGTTCTCTGACAGATGCTGACAGGTTGTACTATTTAATAGGTAAACTGTCACCGAAGGCCCAGTACGTATTTGCAGGTGTCACACCTAGTGCTGAGAATTATCAGGTCATATTTCAGTCACTACTTGATATATATCAAGACACGCGCGTCCTAGCGTCTACCTACTTTGACCAAGCTTTAAATCTTAAACTGTCCGGTGCCGCATCTGTCTCGAATTTCCAGCTGTTTATAGATAACCTCGTAACCGCGGTTAATTCTCTTAGGAACTTAAAATTAGAAGATCTTTCCGAATTTATGTTGCTTCAACTCGCTTTAAAAAAGTTTGACACTGAAACAATTCGTGCTTTCGAGATGACGGAACGCAATAATAAAATACCTACACTAGATAGTTTTCATTCGTTCATCAAAGATCAGTGTCGAATATTTCATAATACGCAGTCTGGTTCACCTGGCCCGTCAACACTGGCAGCAGCAAACAAAGGTCGAATAAAGCGCGAAATAGTAACAATAACTCGGTCCCTAATCCACAATCTTACGTAACATGCTCGGAATCTAATAAAATTAATTCACAGAAGTGTCTGTGCAGTAATATAGTGCACGACCATTTCTATAAATGTCCCGCTTTTAATAATTTAAATTCCGACCGCTCGTTTCAAGTGCGTAAAAGATAACAAAGCATGCATTAATTGCTTAAGTATAAAGCATAAAACGAGTGATTGTTCTACTAGAACGAGATGCCGCTCATGTAATCAACGACACCATTCACTGTTACATTTCAATAAAGGTAGCCCGTTGTCAAGCCAAGCCGCTAACCTTGACACACTTACGTCGCAGGTGCAGGCTACGATAACTGCGCCTCCCACGATCCACAATGAAAAATCGTTGTGTACGACATCCATTGCGCGGGCGGCGTGCACGCGAGGACGGCCTTCGCGCGCTTGTAGTGATCAGAGCAGTGCTGAGCCGCGGTATATGACGTCTAAGACTGTTCTGTTAGCGACAGCGCAAGTTATCGTTTATGATGTTAATGGGTCGCCGCACATGGTACGTTGTCTACTTGATAGCGCGTCTCAGACCAATCTAATAACATTGGAATGCTTCAAACGCCTCGGATTGTGGAATAACTTTAAAAATACTAACTCAACCATCAAAGGGATCGGCGGTTCAGAAAAACATTGCAAGGGTTCCGTAGATATTAAAATACATTCGCGTTTTGATAGGGACATTAATTTTAACATTTCTTCGTTTATCGTGGAGCGTATTACGGACACATTGCCAAACGCTAATGTGGACGTATCGCTACTCACACACCCCGAGTCATTGCCGCTGGCAGACTCGGAGTTTGCGAATCCAGCAGACATTGTTGTTTGAACGGAGCTGCAATATTCCCGCACTTGCTACTAACTAAAGTGGTACGTAGTGGGCAACATAACTTACCGCCCGCTATTGAGACGGTATTTGGGTCTGTGATTATGGGTACCATACCTACGTTACATACTTCTCAATACGTTACGTCTTGCTGTTGTTCTGTTCTTCAAGAAAATAATATTGATTCTCTTCTCAAGCGATTTTGGGAGCTTGAAGAGGTTACCGCACCGCCCTCGATGAGCCGTAAAGATCTCGAGTGTGAAGAACATTTCCGCGCTACCACTGTTCGTGACGACAGTGGCAGATACGTTGTGGCGTTGCCATTCTGTGGTGACCCTTATTCGTTAGGCGACTCGTAAGCTGCTGCGCTCAGACGTTTCCATTGTTTGGAACGTAAACTTGATGCATCACTTAAGTTACGCAGCGTCTATAATGACATCATTCGTGACTACATAGATAAAGGTTTTTTGAGTGTAGTTGTAAACAACGAGGGCAACTCTCTACCCTCATATTATATCCCGCATCACGGCGTAGTTCGCGAAGATAAAACCTCTACTAAACTTCGTGTGGTTTTAGATGCTAGTTGTAAGACTACATCGGGTCAGTCGATTAATGACATTTTGCATGCCGGCCCCAATCTACAGGATGATTTATTTAACATCATAATAAAGTTTCGTCTTTTCCAAATCGCTCTGTCAGCTGATTGCCGCCAAATGTTTCTCAATATCGGCGTTCGCGAATCTGACCGTAGATTTCAACGGATCTTTTATCGTTTTGACAAGAAAGAACCTATCTGTGTATCAGTTCAATCGAGTTTGTTTTGGACTCAAGTCTAGCCCATATCACGCGTAACGAGTTGTTCGCCAGTTGATCGCTGATGAAGGCGATCACTTTCCCGCCGCAGCGGCTGTTGCTACTTCCGCTTTGTATATGGATGACATTGCCTGTAGTGTCATATCCGTTCCGCTATCAATTTCGATTTGTGAAGAGCTTATCCAGCTTTTCAAGCGAGGCCAGTTTGATCTTGTCAAATGGACAAGCAACTCTAAGGAGGTTCTCGCACGCATACTAGATTCTCATAAAGCTCCTCCAGACATTGAGTTTGAGAAGTCTGTACCGCATAAGGTTCTCGGTTTACGCTGGGACAAATCCTGCGATAGTTTTCCGTTTGACGTCTCACCACCAGATGATAAATGCACCAAACGCACTATGCTGTCCACAGTGGCTCGACTATGGGACATAATGGGTTTTGTGGCTCCCACAATTTTGTACGCCAAGCTCTTGATCAAAGAGCTTTGGCTATCAAAGTGTGAGTGGGATGAAACACCCCCTGACCATATTGTCGCCGCTTGGGGCCAGTTTTGTATTGAGCTTACCGCGCTCAATCAAATTACTATTCCGCGTCATCTTGGGTTGGTACATGGATGTACCATCAACTTAATAGGTTTCGCTGACGCCAACGAGCGTGCTTACGGTGGAGTCGTATATCTGCAAGTCCTCATTGGTTCTAACTACTCGGTGCAGTTAGTTTGTGCCAAGTCTAAGGTCTCGCCTGTTAAAACCATTTCGGTTGCGAGACTGGAGTTGTGCGTGGCCCTTCTGCTGTCTCAGTTGCTCCGCAAGGTTCAAGACACAGTTTTGCCCCCACTACCCTATTAATAAAATATACGCATTTTCCGACTCCAAAGTAGTGCTCGCTTGGATTCATTGTTCTCCTCATCGCTGGCAAACTTTTGTCGCCAACCGCGTTAGTAAATTGATTGAACTTGTTCCCGCTACTTGTTTCAATCACGTCGCGGGTATTGAGAACCCCGCAGATTGCTTGTCTCGTGGTGTCACTCCACTTAACCTCTGGAACGCAGGCGGGACATACTATGTCCCAGGAAAATTTGTTCCGTCCAGCGCTTGCGGGAAACACGTATGTCCCGCAACGACAGCGCCATGTTTCACTACTTGAAATGACGTTAAAATAATTCCACCTGTGACGTTGCTGTGACGTCGTGATGACACCACCTCTCGGCCGCTTGCATCTTCGCCCCCCACCGCACCTCGAGCTTCTATAAAAGCTGAGGTGCTGGCTGCGGTCGTCCCTTACATCTGGCGGAACCGGCACCGAGCTAAGTGACCACTTCTCCTGGACGAACCGGCAGCAGGACCCTCAACAAAACCTTTACCATAGCCGAATCACGCGACCCTGTTTATATATTTTTTTAATAACATTTAAATAGTAATTTTTTCGCTAGTAAAACGCTTGCTAAATGATGTTTAAATTTATTTGAGAAATAAATCAATTTTTATTATAACATTCAACTCACTTTTTCATTTTAAACCACACCCAAAGGCCCTTTTTTCGTTACAGTGGCGCCCACGGGAATATATAGGTAGAGTTTTGTTGAGAATCCGCTGCCGGTGAGTTCCTTTTTTTTTTTTTAACTGTGTATGTGTGAAATCGTTCCAAAGCAGTGTGTAATTATTTTAGTGGCATATATTGTTTCTTTTTGCTTGTTTTATTGTGGACGGGAAGTCGGTGGTGTTATGCCGGCCACAATAGACATTTTCTCTTTTTGTTCTGTTGTGCACGGAAGGTCGGTTTTGTGTTGCGCCGGTCACAACAGACAAATTTTGTCTTACTACGCTTGGTAAGCATTTTTATATTATAACTATTTATGTTGCCGCGTGTGATAATTAATTTTGTATCAACCGCATAAGTAACAAGTTATTATCGTTTTGCTTGCGACCACGTGTCAACTAAATGACGCGCTGTGGTCACATTCATTAATTGCATTCTTTGTATTGCGATTTATGGCCTCGCGTCCTCTAACGACGTGCTAAGGTCACCTTCGTTGATCGTATGCTTCGTGATTAGCTTTTTTAAATGCCACTACGGTAATTGAGTGCTACTGGTAATTATTGCTAATAATCTGCTTTGGCTGACTTATGGAACGAATTCACACCCTTCTCTTTTTCATTTCTTTTCATTTTTCTACTATAAACTTCTGCTAGCGATTTTGTACGACGATACAATTATATTTCTATATAGTAGATATGATTAAATACTTTTACCGCCTACTACGGCGATTATCTTTTAAAATTAACTATTCTTTTCTTTCTTACTAAGAAAGTTGCATCTTTATTATACCACGTGTACCTAACATAATTGGACTGGCTGAGAATGAACGTACCTAAAGATGCTAGCGTATTGTATGCTAGGTATTTAGCTAGAATTCCGCGTTCATTTATTAATAAAATGTACACGTGTCACATGCAGGTTGCTCACTAACAATAATCGAAAAAGTTTAATCTTTGTCTATTTGGTATAGAAATACGAATATCATCGTAGAATTATTAGTTGTTCGTTTTGTCAAATGTTTATTATGCTACAATCGTTGTTTTTGGTCTTCGATTTGATCTCCTTGTTACTGCCTATCGGTATGTTATTTGAGAATGCATCTATTTATGCATTTACTGTTCATTGTGAACTCAAACATAAAATTCCTGCGTCGCAATTATTGAATTATATTTTTTTTGTAATGTTTTGTGTCGCTAGGATTGTTTCTTTCAATGTCTGGTTTCTATTGAAATATATAAAACATATAATGATAAATAAATGATAAAATTAAACCGCTGACAGCCGGATAAATACTTAATTATCAATATGTAACTTGTTTCCTTTATACAAAATGCTATGCATCTGGTTATACTTAACCATTTTATATAGTGCTGGTTATAATGTGTTCTTGCGCTTAAGCAAATGTTATTATATCAACTGAAATTATCAAACTTAATTGAATTGAAACTAACTTTAACTAAAGTGGGTATTTGCACATAAATTGAATCAATAACTTCTATTCTTGAATATCTTAGTGGCTATTTACATATAAAGCAAATAAATATTTTTTATACCTCATTAAATAACTAAAGTGGTTGTTTACACCCCAAATTAAATAAATAATTTCAATACTTAAATATCTAATGTGAGTATTTCTACATAAATCAATAATTTTTATACTTTAATAACTAAAGCAAATTAATTGATTTACAAGTTAAAGACAATACCATTTCGTATTTCACCGTCGTTTATTTTAACCTAAAAGCTGAATAAAATAATTAAAGCTTATTCTATTATAGCATAAATGTGTTTATAAACGATTGGGTACAGTGTCATTAACAACAATGTAAGACGCATATGTATGCGAAGTTATAATTACCTACATAAGTATTTGTGAAGGCCAACAATAGTGCTATTGTTTTCGAGTTGGAGCTCACAAGTCACAAGATAACGCATTGTTGTGTTAACGATTTATATAAACATGCTAACATAAAACATGAATAAATATTACTGTTATAAATTGTCGAAGAGGTTTTCCAAACTTAATATTGTTGCACAATCTGTTATTTATCTAACTAATTATCCAACTATCTGATAACTATCTAATTTCACATAACCATATAAATATCAGATATGTTTCTCTTGGTGATTTCCATATAAAGGACCTTAAATTAACTCACCACAAAGTTTAAGAATGTAATGATTAATGCTCATCACTAATGAACTAATCACTAAAATAACTTAACATTTTGTTACAAATAATATAAAATCTTTAACTCCCGATTACAGCTAAATCATGCACTCAAATATCTTGTTATATATAGCTTTAGTAATGACTGATCGAAATATAATAAAATATTTTTTTCCCTTATGGCTCAGTGGCTGAAAGGTTGTTGTCGGATCGGTCTGTGGTTCGATTCTCGATTATATTTTTTGTGTTTTTTAACAATGGTAGTATGTACTATATCATCGACTGTCTCCTTCGATGATGTATTTATTGTTCATTACATCTTATAAAGAATTGTGTATTTGCCGCTAATGGCTATTGTGTCATGTTTATGATTATATGTTGTCAGCCGATCACTCGGCTCAAAACATTGTATTATACTTTATACAGTATTATAATGAACATTTTTTTTGCTTTTACAAATCGCATCGAGCGCGTTAATGAGCAATTTGTTTGTGATACTGCCAACTAATCGTATGATTGTTAGTATCGTAATATTGGTTTACGACTTATACTTTTTCAATTAATTTCACTTATCGAATACGGGTGGTCAGGTGGTGCCTACCAACATAGACTGGGTGACTATTTGCTATAAAATTCACGTATAATACCTCTTCGCGCGTCGTGTATTATAATGAATACGACTCGCATCGGGAATGAATGCTGGCTTGTTCATACGTATGATTGTGTGTGGGCCTCTTGAATGTGATGTATGTCAGGTTATAGGAACGTTCAATGCGTGGTGACGTATGAATGGTCGAGGGTTATTCTTGTTTTTTTTCCTCTTTCAGGGTTAGTAGTTGCCTTGTATTTAACCTACTGACACCACTACCACTCATCTGTTTCAGGGTCCCGGAATGCAGTGGCCGCCTACCAGCCACAGAATTTTCCCTCTGGGAAAATTCTGGCCTAATGGGGGGAATGTGTGTGACGTCGCTGTGACGTCGTGATGACACCACCTCTTGGCCGCTTGCATCTTCGCCCCCCACCGCACCTCGAGCTTCTATAAAAGCTGAGGTGCTGGCTGCGGTCGTCCCTTACATCTGGCGGAACCGGCACCGAGCTAAGTGACCACTTCTCCTGGACGAACCGGCAACAGGACCCTCAACAAAACCTTTACCATAGCCGAATCACGTGACCCTGTTTATATATTTTTTTAATAACATTTATATAGTAATTTTTTCGCTAGTGAAACGCTTGCTAAATGATGTTTAAATTTATTTGAGAAATAAATCAATTTTTATTGTAACATTTAACCACGTTTCTCATTTAAACACACCCTAAGTAGGGATAACGTTACAGTGGACACCTGGTAGGTCTTCTTCGTTACACACCAATAAGATTATGTTCCACTATTGCAAAGTATGAATATTCTTTTTAATTCTGCATTGTAATTGGCTGTCATTTTTATAGACTTTTTTTGCAATAATAACGACTGAAAATTGTTTGCCACAAGTTCGATTTCGCGCGCGTTAGACTGACGACAGCTCTGCTTTGAAAAACGTGTAGCGTCGCAATCTCGTAATTTCACTATATGTATTATATGTCATTATACTCGGAAACTAATCTTGTTTGCTATAAAATATAGTTAAGATATGATCATTGTATAAATTATAACGAAAGACGATTTTCAAAATATCATTATCAAAAATGGCGGGAAGTTGTAAATACACCCGTCCGCATTTCAGTTTTGAAAGATTAGGTACTTAAAAGTCGGTTCTATTAATCATAATCTTTCTAATTTATCACAAACTAATGAGTAAATAATAATAAAATAGTAAACTTATGGTTTTGATATTTACGAAAGTGTATCTAAGTCGGCACAGTTTCGCGCGCGATTATGGCGGCCGTTTTAAACTTTTGTTGATTTATAAAAATATAAGTGAAGTTGATATTAACTGTTGATTAAATTCAATAATTCATTAAGTAAGGTATATAAAGTGATGTGAATAATTGCTAAAATGCTAAATAATTGTGAGATAGTGTGTGTTAAAAGTTTTATTGAAGAGGATTTTTTCATGTTTTCGAGTTTTATTTCAACGAACTGCAGAGAAAAGGTAATTATACATCATATATCTATAATAAGTTTTCTAAGCATATTTCAAGGATGCAAAAACCGTCATTATTTTTGTGATACGTTGAAAACTAACTGAGATATAGGTAAAATAATGACGCTGGTCAGCTGTTGCTCGATCAAGAGGTAAAGCAGCCTGCACTACCGGCCATTTTTTATTTTTTACGTCCCGCGCGGGAGGGGTTAATATTCTGCATCATCCATTGTGGCATCGTGGACCTTCTTGGAATTGCCATGATCCGTCAGAATGGCCCATGCAACCCTATGACCACGGTGCAGAAGACGAAGATGTACCCGAACGGAAGTCTGTTTCTTATCCCGTGATTGCTGAGGTTGCAGAGTCTCCCATATATGCACTCGCACTACGCATGTCATCGTGGTCTAAGTTACTCCGCGCCATCGTTTATGTATTTAGGTTTCTTAGGCACCTACCTAATGAGACTTTTGTATCAAGTACTGATATCAAATTCGCAGAATGTAAGTTACTACGAGCTGTACAGGCTGTTCATTTTAGTAACGACATGTAAAATTTAAAAGGCAATGTACCTTGTTCTCCCGCTATCCTTAGACTCAAGCCGTTTCTCGATGAACACGGCGTCATACGCGTTGGGGGTCGTCTGTCAAATTCGGATGAACCTTATAACTACAAACATCCTTGCATTCTGCCGCGACATGATCATGTTGTCGACCTTCTTGTTGATTTTTGTCACAAGAAGCACCTCCATGCCGGTCCAGAGTTGCTTATGTCCTTACTTAGGCATAAGTATTGGATTTTAGCCGCTCGACGAATAATTCGTCACAGAATGCATAAATGTAACGTCTGTTTCAAATTTCGTCCGCGTCCGACTTTCCCTCCCATGGCAGATCTCCCTAGCCAGCGCGTCAACCAGGTTGCTAAAGCGTTTACACACACCGGTTTCGATTACGCAGGACCACTGCAGTATACGCCAGTGCGTGGTCGAGGTGTTAAAAGCCGTAAAGCTTGGCTATGTATTTTTACATGCATAACGACGCGCGCTACGCATATTGAAGTTGCGACAGATTTAAGCATGGTGTCATTCCTGGCAGCACTCAAACGATTTCTCTCACGGCGCGGCCCTATACAGTGTTTGTACACGGATAACGGCACTTGTTTTGTGGGCGCAAGCTCTTACTTACGCGACCTTTATAAGTTTCTCAGGGAAGAATATCGTACTCGTCTTCAGGAAGAACTTTCCATAAATCATATTGACTGGAAGTTTATTCCACCAGCATCACCACATTTCGGTGGATGTTGGGACAGCATGATCAAAGTAATTAAAACGCATCTCTTCAAAGTTATAGGTCAACAGATCCTCTCTTACGAAGAGCTTTTAACTGTCCTTGCACAAGTCGAGGCACTGATCAACTCGCGTCCGCTCACGGCATTGAGTAGTGACCCTGCAGAACCATCCGCGTTAAGCCCTGCACATTTTCTGAACACAGTGCCATTATCGTCATTTCCGGCTCCTGAAGCAGACTCTTCAAGCTTGCTCCAGAGACATACTCTGCTGGATAAACTCGTGCAGTCATTCTGGCGGCGCTGGCGTGCGGAATATCTACACCAGCTTCAGGCTAGATCCAAGTGGAATAGTCCTGCATTCCCTATACAGGAGGGTACGTTGGTCGTCATAATACATGATAATGCTCCGCCGCTTTCATGGCCGTTACCCATCGTAAAGAAATAGCATACTTCCAAGAACGGTACAACCCGCGTTGTTACCGTGAAAACCGCTAAGGGGAGCTACGTGCGCCCTGTTGTACGTCTCTGTCCGCTTCCAACTCAGTGAGATCTAGCCTGAAGTTGGATCTACCTCTTAGTTTAAGTATTTAGTTAGTAGTTTTCGCTGTTATTGCGTTTTTCAAATAAATGGTTCGGCGTTACACCGAAACCGAAGGTTCCTAGGCGTAGTATAATATAATAATAGATATAGTAATAAATTGAATTTGTTTAGTTACGCCGCAGCACATTCCTCGGCGAGCCTCAAGAACTTGTAATTAGTTGAAACGGATAAAGAGCGGAACAATTTCTTTCTATCATTAACTCGAGGGAAACAGATTTATTTAAAGCAGTTACATTGCTTTTATTCTTGATTGCAGATTGTATAATTTGTAAAGTGTGTGAATATAATGTGTTATAAGTTAATTCGTAACATAATTTACAGTCTTAAACAGTTTTAGCCACAAAAATATACCAGTTGACACTGTTGTCATCAGGCGCTTGCCTAGCGACTTTCGACTAAGCAATAAAAAAAGTAGAATTCAAAACTCGAACTTAAAATAACATCAAGCAATCATTTCAAAGCAATACTGTTTTAGAAAAATTATTCACTGAAATAAGAATATCAGGTAATCAATAACTTTTTGATTTTTTGAACTAAAATAACAATTTTAATGAGTTGCAATAAAACTCTTTTAAAACGGAGCTTGAAAATCGCATAATATAAAAGTGCAATGTCTTTCCAACTGTCTGTAGAGGAGAGAGATTTTATAGTTCCAAGTTTGCATTTGTAGTTACATTTTTACTGGAAACCTACTTAGGTTTCCAGTAAAAATATAGCCGAAGACTTGTGGAGACTTCAGCCATTTCACAGTAAAAGTAGCAGCGACGCAATTTAATTTCAAATTTTGTGGTTTATTAGCAAAATGAGGTGTTTTCGAAATTCAATAAATATTAGATGAACAGTACTATAAAGCCACATATAATAAGCAATGGCTGCAACATTTATATGTCCTATACTAAGTGGTACGCATATGTTCAAAGCAAAGTTTGTATACTAAACAATAAGTGCATAATTATATTACTTTATTATACAAGTCATTGTTTGAGTAGTAACTGAAGAATACACCAGTTTATTAAGAAACTACACAAGTTAGGTATAACTGTGACGTTTTCATTCGTACTGTGAAATGGCTATTAATAACACCAAATATTTAATGAACATTCATATTACAAAACTTACGTAAACTCGGATCAATAAAAGAAGAATCTGAAAAGTTCAAAACAAAAACTTGGACGTCTCAAAATGCTTGTTATACAAAATCAAGGAACACATAATTACGTAGCCGTGCAAAGTAATATACGATACGGTATAACAACGAATCGCTTAATTAGAAATGTTGTCGGGACCTACGCAAACGGGCTTGCTTGTTCACCTTACCTCCAGAAACTTATCGCTGAAGCGTGCCCTTTATCCTTTCCATTTACAAAATATTTATTTAGCATCCTTTCCTTAAGCCCCTGTACTCAGGTGCGAGATCGCCCTAACTCAAATAACGGGGCAGACATTTAAATAAGCCACTTGTTTTCTCGTAGCGGCATTCATTTATTATGTTCGCCGCAGAACTAATATTACGTTTCTATTGTTACACGTGTATTTTTGGTGTGAACGTGTTTCTTTATTTTAACTGTTCGTATGTGATGCGTGTTATGTAATCCGTTATGTGTCTATGTTAAGTGTTCGATATAATTATTGTTAGAAGAATTCATGTGATTCTTTGCTGTTTATGTGTATATACCCATATTAGGGTTGTGCATACTTGAGTAGGCATATTTTTTAGTTTTCTGTCACGAGAATGAATGAAAGATGCTTTCATCCTCTCGATACAAGCATCTTTTACATTCACCTTTTTACTTATAATATCATTGTTTCATTTCCCCACCCGATGTCCAGGTGTACAGGTCACGATGTGTAACATCTATGTCTAAATGTTAAGCGGTTACATGAAACCCACTTTAGTGTTTCATTCAAAAATTAAAACCAATCTGTACTGGATCAAAAAATTAATCCGGGACGTCGCAATTGACACTTGCGCTTTTGATACGTTACGTAAAATGTTAATATTTGGCCGAGTATTCCCAAGTCCGTGTGGTGATGGATTAAGAATACGGAATGTCACCACCCCTTATCATCCCATGGGTGTCGTAAGAGCCGACAGAGGGAGCAAAATATGCAGATGACAGCACTGTAAGAGAAGGAAAACCTGATAAAAACCCTATACCAACCCGTTTGGCCAGCGTGGTATACTAGGCCAATTCCTCCTTTCAAAGGAGAGGCTTAGTCCAGCAGTGGACTGTTAAATGCTGATGATGATGATGATTCCCACGCAGTTCGGTCGCGAGTCCTGGATTTCTGGCGACAGGTGATTTTATAAGCCTCAACACGAAACACGAATTCTCGTGGAGAAATGGCCACGTAAATTTTTCAACTCTAAACTTTATAGTTACTGAGTGGAACTGAAACAGAATTTGGTAATTTCAATACTTCTAAAGAAGGTCTTAGTAGTTGGACTAAAAGTTTGGAATGAAGTGAGTAGGAAACTTACATTTTATGTAAGTCTAAGACAATTAAACCTTTGAAATTCTATTCAAAACTTTACTTAAGAAACGCTTGTATAATTGCAAAAATAAAAATTAAGATATGCCACGTAAGATAACAAAGAAAATCGATAGCCAAGCAAATTGCGATGCTACGTTCAAATCTCAGAAACGACTCATAAAACGTGACTTCTCGAGAAACTATGGACCGTGTCGGTTTTTGGGAGAACAAATAAAGTGATCACTCTTCAACGCCGATGAGGTTTGAAAACACAATCCTTATATCTATTTCACTAGTCCTGCCTTAGAATAATGTCGGGAGCATTAGATGGAAAGCATATTCATCGCGAGAAACAGATATTCGTCCGTATATGCTAAAACTAGAAGCTGTCCCAGATACTCTTGGGACTAAAATATTGCACTAACGATAATGGTATTTTGTTTTAAATTATGTTTTATTTTAAGTTTGTTTCACGTTTGCTTTGCTATTTTCCCTGGGGAATAACATAATTTTGGCATGTACAGTTGTACAGGTATGTACTTCAATGGAATTTAGTGCCTACAATAAAGTTTGAACTTAAATAACAGATGCTATAATTTATGTGTATAATACACATAAATTATAGCATCTGTTATTTAAGTTAAATTTATTGAAACGAATATTTCATATTACAAACGGAATATTAATTTATGGAAAATGTATGCAGAGTATAATTTCAAATATAAAATATTTTTTTATCCAGTTACTAGAAACGGTTAATTATTATCTATATGCGTTGTAGGCGATGCAAAAATGCATTAGCGCTATGATTATCTAAGTAGTACCACGTTCTAAGTCGTGTCGTGATTGGATACATATTCCTACTCGACTATCTCTTCCTTTTTCGCATTGCCTCACACTCAGCACCAGCCGACATCTGCTATAGTTTTTTGACTCGCGCAATATATTCATAGGGCTTGTGAGCCCTATGAATATATTGCGCGTGACCTATGTTCAAATATATGTATGTGTATGATATTCAAAGTTGGTATATATTACAAACTAAAGGGATAGTTCATCACAAAGTTGCGATGTTATGTTAATACCCAACTAAAGTAGAGCAAATAACACCCACAATAACTTGGAGGCTTACGTAACATGTACATTGTGGGAAGTTTTTAATTATAGGATCAGTGATATTCTGCCTCCTTTATGGTGTCACTGTGTAGCCATATTTAAGGGGATTTTGCATCTTAGGGCTTTGTACAAATTTTCTTGTTAGGTTTAAACTCTCACATATTCAAAGTTCTCTTAAAAGCGGTTACGCCGCGTTACATCCAGAGTTCCAAGTCTTTCATTGTGGTTATGTTGTGAGGAGATTAGCCTGATTAGCATAAATTGTGAGAAGGCCTAATGCGAAAAAAACAAATTTTTAGTATAGTAAGTATAGTGTACTTAAATATAATGTTTTTACTCGGCGACAAGACTTGGACATATTTCCTTGCCATTGCTTCAGTAAGCCCATCTTTTGATTCTCGTCTTAATAGCGTAGTGGTTTAAGTAAGAAACGTACCACTACAGTGCGTCGCCTGTTGTGGATTTTATTCCCACATGGATCAACCCTTTGTCCACAAATGTAGTTCGGGCTCAGGGTATTTCTATGTCTGTTGTAGTTTCTATATACATATAAAATCCTCTGTGATGCAGGCAATTAGCTGGTGAAACTCCAATAAACGTGTTTGTGTTAGAAAGACCTTACGATATTATTGTATTCTTTAACATGTATGGCTCCAACAATACTAGTTTTCTAGACTATTTTACGTACCTATATCTTTAGATGATTGTCAGAACGTACTTCGTCCGTGACTTCAATGTTTGCAAAACTAAAAATAGGACTTATTCCCGGACGGTACATTTTAATTTAAAATATAAATACACTGTACAGTCATTTAAAAGTTGGATTAGTAGAACAAGAACAATATGATTACATTTATGCCACTAGAATAGATTTTGATTCAGTTTAGAGTTTTGTAGGTATTTTGGTTTTCACCTCATCTTCTATTTGTTTTCTATAGAGGAAGGGAAGAAAGATAAAGAATTGAGAGAAGTTTATGAGAATAGATTCATATTTTATTTTCTCCCTTTCGCATGACCAGCTTGCATACTTACCTGACGTCTAAGTTTCACGATCAGCCTTCCTTGCGCTTAATTTATAAGAAACACTAACATCCTACATCCCTGTCTACCTTGCTTTATTCTCAGAGTTCTCATTGTTTTTTTTATGTCACAAATACCTAAAGTAAATCATAGTTCATGCACGGTAATAATATCTAACAGTATTGTAACTCCATACAAACGCACGAAACTCGAGTTATACCTACGCGCCTCGAGCAGAGTACCCATTATACTGTGCGGACTGTGCCTACAGTACCCACAGCCGCGATCGTGCCGCAGCTCGCATGCGGCGCGTCTGGTAGGTATATAACTCACGAAGACGGCCGAGTTACAATACTGTTAGATTATATTACCGTGGTTCAGGTATTAATAGAACAGCGAATATCAGAGTGCAGATCGTTGTTACGGCATGAAGACAAAACGCATGGCGTTATAAAGTCTATCTACCTCGTCACTCAAAGCGACTGTAGAACACCTACCGACAGAAGGTCCATGTACGAATATTATTATGAATCCGAATAAATTCAATATCATCGTTACTTTTTTAAACTGAATCGCTAAAACTTTGATTTTGAATGATAGGTGCGGTTAGATCTCTAGGGATAGACTATTTTATTTCTAGGTAAATAGTTTATATGTTGTTAAATGTATAGTTTTATAATAGTTCTCGTTTCTTTACCGTATTTTTATATATAAATATGCTCCTCGATTACTAGAATAAAAATTAATATTGGTCGCACCAATATTTTTTGTGTGTATTCGCAAATGTCACCAGGTTAATATCGGAAGATGGGAATCTTCAGCACGAATCACGAAAATATACAATTACAAATATTATAAGCACACTTGTAACGTTTTGGATCGGTACTTTCTTCTACAACTTTTGCATTTTTTATCGAAAAGCCTCTTTACGAATTGGAACGGCTTGTGAACACCACAGACAACCACCAAATATTCTATTCAGTAATTAGTGTAGTTTCTGTACGTAGACAGAGAATCCTTTAGACACCGGCAAAGCGTGTCACAGAAAGAGACAAACATAGTACGTCACTCTAAATTCAGGGTTACCGCGTAAGGCAAAAATTACCCCTATTTATTGATACAATTAGAAAATAATATGAAGTCCGAAAAGTAACACTGCCTTATTGATTTTATCGGCATAGGATAGATATAAGATACGGGGATGATAATATTATGCTGTCAAACGCAAACTAATTTAGTTGTTTCGTCAGTCAAAAATAAATTATCTCGACTTTTCAATACAATAAAATATTCAAATACAATCCCACTTTCATTAATTATTTTGATGATATACTTAATTTTCGAATTGTTCTAATTAATTGACATAAAATAAGTAGGTATGCTATTTGACGCAAAAATGTGATGACGTCATATGTTGCTATTTCAATGCAAAATTCATAAAAAAGTATCGTTTTTGACATTTCGTTGTCGGTAGTTAAACTGTCATTTCATAGGTGGCTATGTGTGTACTATCGCGGTCTAAAAATGTTTACCACTTTTCAAATTACATTCTTTGTCACGCTGGGTTTAGCAAGGTCTAAAATGCTTTAACTGAGTACTTATTACTTTTAAATCATTGGTAAGGCATCGATTCAAACAAAACGAGTATGAATATTTTTAGGTCGATGAAATAATTTTACATAATGACAGAATTGTTTTTATGTTGCTGTAAAAGTTCTGTACTTTAATCTTAATATATAAAATCCTTGCGTTACTGACTGACTGACAGACACGCTACAGCCGAAACTATTGGGCGCAGGAAGCTGAAATTTGGCATGTATGTTCCTTGGGGACCGTAGGGGTGCACTAAGAAGGGATTTTCCGAAATTCCCACGCGATCGCCCAAAACGGGTAAATTTAAAAATAATGCAGTCGTAGCTGCTGGCGTCCTCTAGTATTATTATAAAAACACTTTCTTATTGTAATGAAATGGCAAGTTTAACGGTTGCACCGTTAAACTTGCAAAGAGCTGAAATGATATTGCTTCATGAAGATGGCTTAAACAAAAGCTCACTTATGTGATCAGCATGCGCTTTAACGTGACTAGCATACGACATCCACTATCATTTTAGCTCACTGTCTGACCGCGCCCTGATTTTCGCTAGACGATATCATCATCATCATCACCAGCATTTTCTTAGTTGCATCATGGCTCCATCCCAAGCTTGCGCTTCGGAGCCCAGGGCCTGCTATTACTGGTCTACCGAGATTTAACTGAATATCAGTTTTTACACGGAGCGACTGCCATCTTATATCATTCTAAGGTTAGACCAGTTAAGTAGTCAGTAGGTATATTTGAGGGTACTGACTTCCCACTAATGACTGCCATAGATGATGACAGCCGGGACTGCTTTCTGATGCACGGGGGTGAAACACCGCCAACTTCGGGCTAATTATTAAGAATTTCTTGACAGAAATTCCTAATAATTTGTCACTAAGAAATTCTTAACAGAAAACCTTAGCAACATTGAGAGCCGACCTGCGAATCGAACCCGAGACCTCATGATCAGCTGTCGTATGCACTACCGCTAGACCAACGAGGCAGTCTTACGCTAGACGATATAAATATTGTATTTTTTTTCAAAAAGGTTTTATATACAGGATGTCGTATTTTCGCCGTCCCTTTCATTATAATCTGTCAATGTAATAGTCATTTGATAAACTCATTAATTACAAATACCAAAATCGTAAATAGCAAGTTTAAAATTACATTATTTGAAGACTACAAATATTTTAGTTTCAGTGTAAATATCACGCTTGTAATTAAATGAACGTATATTATAAATGTGGAATAATAAATCGTCATTGACACCAGTTGCTACGCAACGCATGTTATCATAGATTGGTTGCCTAGTACTACAGCCTATACAATATCGTCGTCCTTGTGTCATTGATGTGTTCATGCAATTATAAGCCTTAAGTTGGTAAACACTTTCAGACCGCGACTATACGTCCAGGATTTGTGAACAAATAATACAACATAAGTATTTATTTAT